>JAWWEE010000051.1:10094433-10304274 GCA_035221455.1 Xenops minutus | reverse complement strand
GACCTGCCCCATCCCCACTGCCCAGAGCCCACCCTGCCCCTCGCCCACAGCTCCTCAGAGCCGGTCCTGGCTGCCATGGTGGCACCTTCTGCCCTCATGACGGGGGGACAAAGCAAAGCCCTTCGCAGGTAAAGCACAGGGGCACTGCCTTGGCGGGGCTGTGGTTTCCTCTGCTGTCATTCTTCCCTCTCTCCAGGTATCCTAGATTTTTGTTTCTGGATAGATTATTTTTTTCCTCCCCAATAGGTAATTTTTTCCGAGGCGTCGCTACTCCCCCCTCACGCCACCCTTGCTCGAAGCCCGGGCTCTGCTCCCCTCACGGCATACACTCATCGACCCCTGGATTATTTGTCTTTCCTGTGGGCACACTCGCTTTTCCCCACAGAAAACACTTGCTTTTCACCCGGACATGCTATTTTTTTCCCCACTGGGCACAGCTTTCCAGAGATAATGTAGTTTCCCCTGGATATGCTACTTTTGCCCTCAGTGGATGTGCTACTTGTTCCTTCATGGACACACGTAGGGAGCACTAGAGGAAACGGCCTTAAGGTAATGAAATGGCCTTCAACTGGGGCAGGGGAAATTCAGATTAGACAGCAGAAAAAAATGTTTCCAGTGCTAGGGTGGCCAGGCAGTGGAATGGGAGGCAGTGGAGCCCCATGGCTGGAGGTGTTTAGGAGTCACTGGGCGATGTGTTTGAGCGGTTTGGGGCACTTGCTGATCCCAAAGCTCCCTTCCAGCCTTGGCCACTGTCACACTCTGCCCTCACTCTCTCTGGGCTGGCTTCTCTTCCCACGAACGCGCCAGTTATTTATCTCTCGGTCATTTAACTTTGTCCTCTGCGCCGCACGTGGCTGAGGGACGCGGCGATGCCGAACCCCCTTTCCCCCTCATCCCTTTCCCTCAGTGGGGCGGTGCCTGTCCCTTTAAGGCGGTGCCTGTCCCTTTAAGGCGGCGCGTGCCCGCGCGCGGCGGGGCGGGGCGTGCCGGCGGCGCGCGCTTCACCTGCATCCCGGAGCGCGAGCGGCGGGAGCGGGATTGGGATCGGGAGCGGGATCGGGAGCGGGAGCGGGAGCGGGAGCGGGAGCGGGATCGGGAGCGGAGCGGGGCGGCAGCGGCGACCCCCGGCCCCGGCTCTGCCAGCCCACCGCCCCCGCCCGGCGGGGCCATGAGGACCGGAGCGAGGAGGGTCCTGCTGCTGCTGCTGGTGCTGCTGGTGCTGCTGCTGCTCCTCCTGCCCGCCGGGGGCTCGGCGGCGGTAAGTGGGGCGCCCCGGGGGCGAGCATCCCCCCGCGGGGGAGAGCGGAGCGGAGGACGGGGAGGGATGCTCCGCGCACCGCCCGAGGTGCAGCCCCGCCGCAACTTCGCGGCGCTCGGCGAGAGAAGGGTGGTGGGTGCCGCGGCTGCCGCTCCGCCGATTCGCCTTCTCTTTTTTAAAAAATCATCGCTGCGGCGTTTAATTGTGAATTTTTTAAAGCCGTGCCTCCGCGGTGCCGGCACAACTTGCCCGCCGGTGCTGCGCCTCGCCGGAGAGAAACTTGTCGGGCACGGCGCGTCCCGGCGCGGAGCCCCCGCGGCCGCGCAGCGCTGCGCTCCCCGCCCGCAGCCCGCAGCCCCGCAGCGCTCAACTTTGGTTTGAAAAGCACCCCCGCAAATGCGCCGAGTGGGCCTGGACAGTGCTGGGCTGGGGGTGGTGATCGGAAAAGTTTGGGATTTTGGGGGGTTTTATTCCCACCCCTTCGGAGACGAAGGGGGTTCTGGAGAACATCAACAAGCGGCGGAACGCGTGGCTGCAGCGTTACGGAGCGAGCGGGGCGGCTGCGGGGCTTCGGGCTGGGCTGGCTGCGGGAACAAGAGCCGCTTATTTTTCTGCCTCAATCCCCCGGTGCCAAGTTGAATCTGAGAGGATGTCCCGAGCCCTGGGGAGGCTGGTGTGGGTGTGCAGGAATAGCCCCGATGCGCTCCCGTCTAGCGAGCACCGCTATAATAACGGGGTGATTTCAGATTCAAAGCCTGTTATCTTCATTGAGACCCTTTGAAATGTTTCCTAATGGCAACATCTTGCCAGCGACGGTCAGAGTCCACAGAGCCGCCGCTTCCTTGCGCTGCCCATGCAGTAGCTGGCACCCGTCTCCCGAGCGTGATTTTCAGCCGAGTACGCTGGCTGGCGTTCTGCTTACTAAGCTCATCCGAGAGGACCCTTCGCTCGCTTCCCTTCCGTCTCTGTCTCTAATGCAGCCCCGTCTGTGTCCGGGAGCGTTTCGGGGGGCTCGGGGGAGCGGTGATGCTCCCCGGGGAGGCAGGTGCACGCCTGGAGTTGCACTTTCCCGGGGAAGTGCCTCTGCCGGTCCCTCGGCTTCTGCCTGCGTGGCTGGGATCGGAGGCGTCGGCGGTGCAGCCGGCATCGCTGAGCGATGCTCTGGCTGGCTCTGCAGACAGCCCGGGCGCGTTAGAAATCCCCTGCCACCAGCACTTGTTTGTGCATAAATCACCTGGCACCCGTTAGGCATAAATCACAGGCTCGTGTGCTGTCAGAGAGTTGGATGGAGTTGGGGTCTGGGACCTTCCTTGCCGGGGAATCCTAAGGAGCTTGGACTACCTTGTCCCTGTGGCAGAGGCTGGATCCCCTCTGTGCAGTCCGAAGTTACAGCTGAGTGTTTAGCTGGATGCTTCCCCCTGGATTCTAGCGCCTTGTGCAGGAGACTGTACATTGTTATATTTTGGATGGGCATCCCCTCCATCCCCTCCCACTGCTGGGGCAAATGCAGAGCCTGGGGGGTCCCAGAGGCAGCAGCAGGTAGAGCCTTGGAGGCTGCTGCAGGGTGAAGGGGAAGGAAGGCTGTCTCTACCTGCTCACAGGCTCCTGAGGCTGCTGTGAGCTGGGTGCTTCTCCCCTTTCTGTCCTGTGCTTTGCCCAGTTTCTCAATAGCAAACCTCGGTGCTTTGGATGTTGCAACATCAGGCCTTTTCGTGTCTCCAGTGCGAGCACAGCTCGCCTTGATGAATTGCTGCTCTTTGTTTCCTCCCCTCTTCTGACAGTGCCCAGTATCCCAGCCTTCCTACAAACAATGCTCTCTTGTAGTCAGGCAACTATTTGCTGGCCCATTTTATTTTTGCAGCTACAGTATGGATCCACTCCAACAGATAGGCACTCTAACACCAGCAGCTTCTACATGCACACTGCTTTACTGTGCAGGTTTGCCCATACCTAAAATACCTCATCACTGGGTGCAAAATGTTCTCCCAAATGACAAAAGTCATGGTGTGCGTTTTCCTTGTTTTTGCAGGCACACAATGGGGATCTTACAGTTAGACCCACATGCAAGCCTGGCTTCTCAGAACAAGACTACACAGCATTCGTCTCCCAGAACATCATGGAAGGGCAGAAGTTACTCAAAGGTAAGTGGAATAAAAAGCTTAATAGCTTCTGCAATAACTGTATTTTCAGGAGGTGAAAGAAGGCTTAAAGATGCTGGTTTTGATGGTGAAATTGTCTGCAGAATTATGTTTGTAGGAGGATGAAACACTAAGTGGTTTACCTGAGCGCAGTTTAGAATACAGATGAATCACTGGGGGTCCGTGTGCTGTCTGCTTCAGGTGCCTTGCTTGCTGTAGTATGCAAGGTCATCACTCTTAAGTCTCCCACTCCCACCCTGTCTGAAGGAGCTCTACATTTGATATTTTAGAAAGTATTTTTGTGTATGAAATTCAAAGATCCCTAAATTATCCCTGCTTTGAAATGCATGATAAAGCAGACGTTGTTGTTGGAAATGTGGTAAACAAGCCTACAGACATTCTGTTCACAAATGTGGCATTCATTTTCATTACTGCCCCACTGACAACATGAAAACATAGGCAAAAAAGAAACTACCAATTAGCTTTATAGTAATTGCAGGATTATAACCAGTTTTGTGATTGTAAACTCTAAGACATCTTCATAATCCAAATAACAATAGATTATCCTGCATATTGATCTGTCTCCCTTTCAAGTTAAAAATAATTAAACTTTATATTTGCATGACACAGAATACTGGTTTACTCCAAGAGAATTTTTGAAGATCAAAATCCACCCCTTTGGCACCCCCAGGAAGTTGGGGAGCACATCAGGACAATGCTCTACTCAAGTGTTTATAAACCCTTTGCTGCTTTCTCCTGAATACATTTACTCACATGGATCTCTTTGCCAGAAAGCTGGGATTTCTGTCTTCCTCCAGAGCAAACACCTGCTCTGTTACTTTGATTTTTCTCAGAAGAGAGGGAGAGTTGTCAGTGTTCTCTCTGGCTTCAGCAGAATCCAGGACTGGACATTTTTGCTTTACATGAGCTGACAGTCAGTCTTGTTTCTGAGCCCAGTTAGTGTTGCAGTTCAGGAATTCTCTTGCCTGGCCTGGCATCAGTTAGTAGATGTTGGGGAGTTTGCTTTTAGTTTGAAAGGTAATCAGATAAGGAGCAGACACAGACAAGCGCAGGAATACAACAACATTGAAGAGACCAAATCCCAATAATTTACACACATAATAGCAATTTTCCCCAAATATTTACCCTGGCTTTACAGGTCAGTCCGTAAACTGAGTAGATTTCATGCTTTTTTAGCTTTGGAAATTATTTGATAAAAAATGTTCTCCAAGTACTGTAGAAAGCCATGTCATAAATATATTTGCTCAGAAGAGTATTTTTTGCAGTTTAGTACTTGATAAATTGTTCTGTGTGTTTATGGAGGTGGCCAACAGGGATGGAGCAGGTCTCTTTAGAGGCATTAACTGGCAGTGACTTCCAAGACAGCACAGTGGCTGTCATTTAATTTCAGTTGTAAATGATAATTTTTAAATATGAAGTTAAATTTACACAGGCTGTCAAGTTGATTTGAATGAAAATATATTTCAGTTTAATATTATCCTTTAGGGATTAGCTGTAGCTTTACGTTAGTCATGGCAAACCTGCCTGATTTAGGGCTCAGCTCACCCTGGGGACATTCTGTATCCAGGCCCCACTTGTAAGATTCATGGAGACATTCTGTATCCGTGTCCCACTTATAAGATTCATGTCCTGATAACATTGTCACAAGTTCCATGATTTGTAAGCAATTTTGTCAACCAAAGGAGGAAGAAAAAAGTGCAAATGCTGTGTTTGCTAATAAGTAAACTATCATATTTACACCTTTTAATCTACAGTCAAATACATGCTGTTGTTTATCATAGGAAGCAAATATATCTAATTAATTTATACAATAATGGGCGAGAAGATTCTTCTTCATGCTTGTGTTGTTTTTTATATATACTCTAGCATGTAAAATTGGTAGTTTTCCAGTTTAGGTTTAATTTTACTTCCTAACACTTGATATGTCTGAAGCATAAAATGTTTATCTCTTTCTTCCATCTGGGTGAAGTATTGTACAATAGTTCAGACCAAAAATGGGTTCAGATTGCTTACATTATCGTGTTTGATAGATTGACATATGTACTGTTTCACACCATCTTACCACGCAAAGCTTTGCTGCCAGCTACCACCATCTTATTCATCAGCATTCAGTAATTCATCTTCAGGCCAAATGGGACTGTTTGCCTGAAAAAATAAAAGTAGGCAGGAATTCACCTGTCAGTGCTTTCATGGAATTTGGGGGGGCGAAAAGTGTGTATGTAGTTCAGATGGCTTTCAGGGGATTCCAGTGAGCAAACTTAAGGGCTTTATGGTGCATAATTCTCACTTTGTCCTGAGGAAGGAGATGTGGGACAGTTTATAGTGCCTAAAGGTTTGTTCCTCAGAAATCAGGGAGTGTGTCGAGCTCAGCATAGCCGTGAACTTCCTCCACCCAGGGAAGTTTGGATGTTACACGGATCAGGATAAGCTGCGGGGCAATAAACCCAACATTTCCCTTTTAAGCTTTGTAATATCCAGCTCTCAAATGTATGCAGTGTTATGAATGTATCAAAATGGAACTGTTTATAGTATTCTAGGTTTGAATCAAGTTAAATAGATAATGACTGCTTATAATTGGCTTATTCCAATGGAAATAGCTTAGCTTTAATTTGACAACAAGAGCTTTTACAGAGTCATTGTTTTATTATAAGTATGCCGTAAGCTATTAGCTACTACTTTGTGGTTCATCTTATTTGCCTGAGTCAGCTCTCTAACATGCTCAAAACATACAGATTCTAGCAGGAGCTATTTGTTACACAGTAATTAACTTGTTTATGATAAATGGATGGGAAAAATGTCACGGCATTTTGTTTTATGTATAAATGAAAAGCATCTGCATTCTAAAAATTCCATGTTAATTAGACTTAAAATAGTTTTCCCCAGCAGTGCCACAAATACCACACATTGCACATGACTGCCAGCACTGTGGCCTGATGATGGGGTATTAGCTGAGATGATTTGTGAAGCCAGTGCCTGCCTTAGAAATGCTGTCCCTGCGTCTCCTAATGAAAGTTACCGGCATGTAATCTGTTATATTTTTTGGTCTTTGTTTTTGTTTGCAGGATAATTAACTTAGTCTTGATCACTCATGCACGATAGTGTTTAAAATAGGTTTGTTAACTATCTTCTTCTTTAGCCTAAGGGGAAAATCTCAAAGCCTGCAGTATGGCAGAGGACGATTGCAGCACGGGTATCTTTTTCTCTTTGTTAATTATTCATGTTAACTTAACATGGTGAGAACATGGGTCCTGAGGGGTGGGAGCAGTGACATGCAGTGCTGCACCAAAGGCAGTTCAGCAGGGACTCAGGAGCTGATCCCTGGGTGTGCACTCAGCTGTAGGGGAGTCATGATCAATAGTGACCTCTTGGGGAAAGAGAGACTCAAAGTGGTGTGCAATGTGATCTAAGGGGGACTGATACTCTTGGTAGTGGGTTTATGCCCTTTTCCATTTTTTGTAGGGTTTTTTAAAGATAGTAATTAATAAAAAATACATTTTCCAAAATGAGAAGGTCAGGTTTTATTGACATGCTTTGAGGCCATGGCAACTGGGAGTGGGTGGAATGACATGAAGGTATTGAAGGGATTATTTCTCCAGTGCAGAGCCATCCCAGCACATCACCTCTCAACTACGCCTAAACAAAACAGCTCCCAGCTTTCCCCACCATCAGGAGACAGCACAAGCAGTTGAGATGTACAGCCCCTCTTTTGTTTTTCTGTGCACCTCTTCATCTGCAGTGGTTCATGTTTCTGTTGCCCCCCCTATGCAGTGCCTGTAGTGATGTAGCAGGATAACTTCACTTGTGTAGGCAGCCACGTTTGGGTAAGTGTGTGGAAGCACAGTTTATTTTCATCTGGCAAGATGAATAAACTCTGCCAGCATGTTCTGCTTTAAGCAAGTGTATGAAACCAAAGGTAGCCAAGCTCATGCAAATGTATAAAAATGTAATTGCTTCCACACTAGGATTTTTACTAGCATTATTTTTTGTTAGGAATGCATAAAATGCATAAAAGCTTTACTGAAATACTTGTATTTTCAGAAGAGTTCAGTAGGGAGACTGTCTCTTTTAAGCTCTTTAGAGGTAGAATGTTCTTCATGGTCAAAGGCTTTTGTTCTCTCAATGAAGTTTCAAAACCTCCATCCTATTGAGCCCTCATCATATCCAATGTTAAAACTTAGGAAGGCTGTGAATACTGTTTATAAAGCATGAAACAGATAGATCAAGGAACCCCAGCATCCACTATCTTCATGGAATAGTGTAGGCTTCCCACTTTTCCTGGATTTAGAGTCCAGAAAATACACAGGAACTCATCTGCTGTTAATTTTGGTGGGAACTTGGTTCCCACAGAGTTCTGCAGGTCAAGGTCTGCCCCTGAAGGCTGTGTGGGAGGATGCCTGTGGCTTCCTCTGCCCACAGTCATCCCTGTGTCTGCTGAGTGCCCTTAGATGTGTTGTAGGGGTGTTTTTGGAAAGGGAAGACCAGGAGAAATATTGGGATTTGTTGTGGTGTGTGGTAGGGGTTTTGAGTACCTCTCGAGGGTTGCTGGTCCCCAAAGCAGCTCTGCTGGAGCCTGCTGAAATAGCCAGTGTCTTGTCCAAGCTGCTCTGAGTTTAAAAAGCAGAGAGGCTTTTCCATTCATGTTTTCATTATTTTCTGCTCTGTGATTCTGCATGAAAAGCAGTTACTGAAGTTATCGTACACGTAATTAGCTTCACAGTTCCCTAATAAAATCTGAAAGTAGGAGAAAGTCCACCGGGAATGCAGAACTCTTTCCCTAACCTTTCTTCATTCCTTTCTTGGAGGAGAAAGGGGAAGGCAGACATCAGCTCTCTGTGCTAAGCTTGTACATGCTCCAGTGAAGCTGCCTCTCAGAAGCTTCTCTCATTCTGCAGGACAACTTCTTTTAAAAGCAGTTTCTCAGGATGGGCAAGTTGCAAATCAAAACCATAATTTCAGTCATGAATTCCAGAGGGGACCCCAGAAAGAGCTGTTGCAGATTGGGGAACTGCTGATGCCTATTTATTTTTAATGTAGTTCTTCAGATCCAACTTCTGACACAAAAATGATGCTTAAGATGACGTTTTTATCTAAATAAAATTGCAGTTAATGAGACTGGAGTAGTCAATAACACTCTGTAGAGTTAATCCCCTTACACTGTTTAGTAACTGTATATATTGCTTTCTAGTTCAGAGCTTTGAACGAAATTCCTCAAACCCAAGTAAAATTACTTTTTTCTGCATTCTGGGGAGTTAACTGATTTTTATCTGAATAAATCTGCTTCTCTAACAACAGGCTTGAAGCTTCTCTCTTTCTGCAGGAATCTGTCTGTTAAAGAACTGCAGTGCTTCAAATTAGGCACTCTAAATATGTATTAAGGAAGAAAACGAAACAACAGTTTCTGTTGAATAATTTATTCATTTCTTTATTTATGCTGAGGCTTTTAGGAAATAAGGCATGTCTGGAACAGTATCAATTTGTTATTTATTGTGAAATACCTGTTGTTTTGAACTCCAAACTGATAATGTTGGGTCTTTTAAGGTTAGGAAATGTTAATTTTAAAGTCAGTTCTTTGTACAGGAACTGATTGTCGCTGACAGAGCTCATGATCTCTGATCTCACAGAGCAAATGCTGAAAGCATTCTGGAAATTATGGTTTCTGCATGTGGCAATTGAAACTTATTTGTTCTAGCAGTGAAATATTTTCTTGCATAATTTTCATTGACCTAGTGCCAGTTCTCATTGCCTAATTTCACTGATATTTATGTGCAGGCCTCCTGCCTTAATTTCTACCCTGGAAATAAGTGTAATGATTTTTTAGAGATGGCTTATTTCATTGCAAACTCAAGCTGGGGAAGTACTCGGTTTGACAGCAGCATGGGCCATGTGCACAGCTCATAAAATATTTTAGCAATATAGATAATACTTAAAAGTCTTATTTGAAGGGCAAAAAGAGATTAAAACTACAGAGGACAGGATTTCATTAGAAATCTGCTTCTTAATATTTTTTCAGGCAGTGACTTTGAATAACACAGGGAAAGAAGGGAGTTTCTGTTTGATTTGAGGTTACTGGTATATTCAGAATTGGTGCCATTGCTGTATCAAACTGACTTTTTCATTGTTAGGCAAATGGAAATAGGAAGAACTAAGCCCAGAAATTGGCGTTTGAAAAACAAAGACCAGTATTTGCCTTTGGGAGCTCCTGTTCTGAGTGGTTTGACAAAAGGTTTGAGAGGAACCTGTGCCAGTGATTAGAGAGAGATTTCTCCAGGATCCTGATGTGGAGCCCTGCACTAGGAATCTTTGCTGGCTCCATGGGCTTCATCTGCATCTCTTCTTGGGTGTGTAAACCTTTTGTGCACCAGCCAGAGGTTCTGCAGAGGATTTGGCTTCACATTCAGTTTTCCTTTTGGTTCCTCAATGACCCCCCCAGTGTTGCTTTTCAAGGTAAAGCCCAGAAATGTCCTTGGCCAGCCTTGCTGTCGGAGGGTTTTCTTCCTGCTCAATATGCTCTGATATATTGCTTCTTATATTTTGTTTTAGTATTTATTTATTAGTATTTCTGAAAGGAGAGGCTGAGAACGCTGAGATTGTTTAGCCTGGGAAGGAGAAGTCTCAGGGGGAGACTTTATCATCATGGGAGAGTGTGTTGAGATGATAGAACCAGGCTCCGCTCAGTGGTGAAAGGGCAAAAGAAAATGGGCACAAACTGAAATGCAGGACACTGCACTTAAATGGGGGAAGAAACTTTGAGTATGAGGGTTGTCAGACACTGGAAGAGGTTGCTTGGAGGTGTCATGGAGTCTCCATCCTTGGAGAGACTTGAAATCCAGCTGGGCATGGTCCTGGAGCCTGCCCTGGCTGACCCTGTGCTGAGCAGCTCTACACCAGAGCCGTCCAGCCCCCACTGTGCTCTGAGCCTGTGCAACACTTTGCAGGTGAATAGAAGAGAAGGCAGAGGGATGAGGTGAGCTTTCCTGCAAGCACAAATCACACAGCTTAAATAAAAACATTGCAGCAACCTGCAAAACATGATCCTTACTGGGAAATTGTGTTTCTTTAATTTCTTGGAAGCATAACCTCTAAAGAGAGAATAATTGAAACACCAGGGACCAGCATTCTGCTGTTTGCTTCCATTAATGTCCAGACTTAACCTAGGCATAGTTTGTCTCCTGGCATAAGGAAATGTTACATTTAAATTGAAAAAGCTCTTGGTTTCCTCTTTATTTTTAGTAGAATAAAGGACAACATACAGAGTCCCCGTTTTCCCAAGATATTTGTCATTACAACTGGCTACTTTGCTTCTTTCGGGAGAACATTTCTCAAGCGAGTTTTCTGCAATATGAAAAACAATTGGGTTGAACAAGATTTCTTTTTGCCACAGGCTTACTATTTTTCTTGCTTATATTCATTACCCCTAATTTATATATTAATTTTGGATTGCAGTTGCACAGAGGGAGAGAGAAGTGGCAAATGTTCTGGCATATGGGCTGCGCTGTTGTTGGAAGCAGCGACTTTCAGCCTGCCTTGCTGCCCCACGCCTCATGACCCCAGGCTCCAGCATCTTTCTCTGCCAGCCTCTGCAGACTCCTGCTTTCTGCTCCCTTCCAATACAACATTTTAATTGTTTTTTGCTTTGCCCTCGCTGCTTTCCTGCCACTGTTCCTTGCCACTTGCCAGAGTTTTGTAATAGACAGCCAGTGGCAGTAACTCAGCTCCCTGTTTATTGTGCTGTGCAGGAGCTGCTGCTCTGAGGGGTCACATAAGCTCCAGCCTATTAACATTAGCATGGAAATAGCAGCCACTGTGTGGAACGCACTGTGGGGATGTTGGAAGCTCCTCCAAGGACCCTGAAAATATGTATGGGCCACCCATGAAGGAGAAAAAAATAAAATAGATGCCCTTTCTGCTTTGAAATGAGCCAGTCTGTTTCATTGATACCCAGAAGCACTGCAGTCATTAAAGGCTATTACTGTGCCTATTATAAATCACAATTTTCTAGCAGTTCATAGGTTAGTCACAAAAATGGCTCCTAGTCTGAAATTTTGTTGCACTGAGTATGTCTAGTAGTAATTCCAATCCTTATTAAATGAAATTGTCTTTAAAATAATTATGAATGTAGCAATTATCTAAAGATAAATAGTGAAGATTGCAAAAATGGTTCCATACAAAGCTGTGGATCAGCTTGTGCTGTCAGTTTGTGTCTAGAGAATCATAAAAGGCAGGTCAGTGAAACCAATGTCTGCCATTTCACCATGTAGCAGGAAAAGCATATTGGCATTATTGGTATAGGAAGGAAAAACATCGAGAAACAAGCTTGGGAAGATGTTGGAAAATAAAGAAATGGCTGTAGTTGATAAAGTGCAAATCAGGACTAATTTAAAGCATAAAATTTGATAACCTGTTTGTTCCTGATGCAGTCAGTGGTGATGAATAGATAACTGTATAAATTGACCCTGAGTGTTTGATACCTGCCCTGTAGGAGCTGCTGGCCATACAGTTCGTTGCAGTGAGTCTCACTGATGTCACTGAGAGCTCTTTGTGATATTGCCTGACCTGTGTGTTGGTGCTTCACAGACTCCCAGAAAACAGGGCTGGAGAAGCTCAAGGGAGTGTCTAATCCCTCTCCCTCCTCGGGGCAGGAGCAGCTCCTTTGCAATAGCTTTGTCCCTGATGTGGTCCTGAAGATCCATTCACAGGGACCAAAGCCAATATAGGATATTTCTTCCCTTCCCTTGCTCTGTGCTTACGCTGAAGCTCTCTTGATGCAATTTAAACCTATTGCTATTTGTCATAGACACAGAGAACAGTTGCTGAATATTTTTTTTTCTCTCTCCCCTCTTGAAAATATTTTTTTTGGCTTCTGTAGGCTGAACCCCTCATTTGTTCCCTTTCATGTGTCGTGCTTGGCTCCCTCCTCTGAGCCCTTACCTTTGTTACTAACTCGATACTCCAGTTGCTGTGATGATGCCAGCCAGGGCTCTCAGTGCTGAACAGACACCAAGTATTACTTTGCCTGTTTTGCAGGCAATACTCTGGTTGATTTATCTAATGTGATGATTGCTTTTTTCTTAACAGTATGATACTGTTGACTCATGTTCAGCTTGTGATCCAGTATAACCTCCCACATCGTTTTTTGATGAACTGCTACCTACCCAGTCATTTTCTATGTGTGTAGTTGATTAATCCTGCTGAATCGTGTTACCTTGCTCCTCTTCCATTGAATTGCATCTTTCCTTTTTTATTTTCTTATTGGCCTTATCTGACTTGTTAGGATTGCTTTGAATTCTAATCTTGACCTCCAACAGCATTGCAGTTGCATCCTGCCTGTTTATGTTTTGCAGATGTAACAAGCATATGTTGCCTTCCTTGTTCTCTTCTGTTAATAAACACATTGAACAAACCCAGTTCAAAACAGGCTGTGGCAGAGCCCATGTGATGGAGCCTTCTGCTCTGACCATGAGCCATCAAAACATGCTCTGGATGAGGTTATTTCAATAACCCAAATTCAAATGGTGGCTTGTGAGCTGAGCCTTTCATGTTGTGTATCTGGGATCTGCAGGAACACAATTCCAAATGTCTTCATTTGTCCATACTTTTTTCTGACTTTTATGAGAAGTACAAACATTGGGATCTTTGAATTTTTGCCATGTAGAAGCAATCCAGGTTAAAAGCCTGGGATAGGTTCATGCAATTTAAGTGCAATGCTGTTGCTCTTGGAGGGGAAGGACTGCTGGAATTCTCTGCTCTGCTGGATTGTTTAAATGCCTAGAGGTCTGTCCAGGCTACAGCACAAGATTTTCATGTTGACCTCCCTCAGGATGCTGGAGGTCTGCTCAATAGAAGACATTTTTATTGTCAGAGCTATTACTAATCCCAACAGGAGTGAAAGAACAGGATTAAATTAAAGCCAAAGTAGCAAATGGGAGTGTTGTACCCGTGTGTGGAGTATGGACTCTGGTTTAGTCTCTTCCCACTGTACTGGTGGCTGAGGATTTTGATCTTTTGCCTCATCCCATTTCCCATCCTTGGGAGTCCTCTCATCTTCTACAGTGTGGACAGCAAGGTGCTTGCCCTACTCAAACCAGCTGGGTGTTGCACTGTTTGTATGATATCTGAATTATTCATGGAGCTTTCCAGGAGGCCTGGCCCACAATTAAATGTTTTACTGTTTAATATCTCTTTGATTTTGCCCATCACGCCTGTGTGTTTTTGGTAACTGAAGAACACCAGATGCCTGCTGCTCCCTGGGCTGGGGGAAGAGACTTCCTCTGCTGATAACATCTCCTTCTGGAGCATCTCAGCGTAAGGGGGACAAAGAGGAGGTCTGGAGGATTCCCAGTATTTTGCTCCTGGTGAAAGTGGTTCCCTGGGGAGTCAGAAAAAGTCGTGGTTTCAGGTCCTGCTGCTTGTCTTTTAGGAGCCTAATTGTTGCTGACTGGTTGCTTAGCTCCCTTGAAAACAGAAGGTTTACACAATTACACATGAAAGGCAACAGTTTTGCTCATCTCCTGAAGCTTTAAATATTTTTATTTTGTGCCTGAATTATTTGGGAAATTATACTTTCATTTATTTATCTTTTCATGGGCTTCTGAACATTTTTCACGTGATTCAGTGCCTCCTTTTGACCCCTTTTGCAGAGGATAAAGAAATGTGGGTAAATGGCATTATAAAAAAAAGATTTTTCAAGTTGTTTGGATTTTTCCGTTGCCTGTGGAGAGAAGGGACAGGTTGAGGATGAAGAAAAATATGTGTACTGTTGATAGGACGAAGGAGAAACTATGGGTCAAGGCAAGATTTGGAGTGATGAAATATTCAAGGCTTGCAACTATCAAAAATGTTTGGATTGCACCCAAAGATTTCCCTGTACTCTGTTCAAACTACAAGAAGAGACCCTCATCAGGAGGAGTTCAATGGTCTCTGGAACACTAAACTCTAGATGCCTGTTCAAATAACTGGATAGCAGATTGATTATCTCTGTGTAAAGTTTACTGAAAGATTTTTCCTCTTTTTTGTTTTATTTATTTATTTTTTATTTGCCTGGAGTCTCAGATATAAGAGAAACTCAAAGTTAAAAGGCTGTTTGCTATATCTGCTAACAACCAAGTTACTCCAGTTAGACAGGATGCTTTACCTCTTGACTAGAAGAAAGTGGGAGAGGTTTAGGTTGGATAGTAGAAAAATTTCTTCACCAAAAGGGTTGCAAAACATTGGCACAGGCTGCCCAGGGCGGTGGTGGAGCCACCATCCCTGGAGGGGTTTAAAAGATGTGTGGATATGGCACCTGGGGACATGGTTTGGCAGGGGAATGGTTGGGCTCGATGATCTTGCAGGGCTTTTCCAAGCCAAACAAGTCTCTGGCTGTGTGAAAGCCACGCAGAAGGGTTATGTGGGGCAGTGGGCAGTGAGAAGTGTTTGGGTTTGTGTTGAGAGAGGTTTAATCTCACACTGATCACTGAACACCCATTGCATGCCGCTGTGGGAATTGCTGTGAGTGCTGAATGAACTGTGGTGTTTTGGCAGAGCTCAGTGCAGGGGATGCATTTTACTGGAATGAATTTTCTGAGTATTTTCAATAAAACAAAGTTTTATTTTCCCTTTCTGCTGTGAATGGAGACATAATGTTGGCTGTATTGTGTTAAACAGCAGCAGAACTGAGCAATAGTGGCACAGCCAGTTTTACCTATACAATAATACAGCAAGTTTCATTGCCTGGGAAGACATGATGACAAAGCAAAGCTCTGTTAATGCAGCAGTTGTGTCCTTTGGCAATGCTGTAAGAGGGAGAGTTTAACATCTGTGGAGTAGGGCTGTTCTGGAAAAAAAAGGAAATTAAAAATTAAAATAATGGTGGGTGGGAAGGAGAGATGTGGAATGTTGAGTGCCTGGAGCCCTGGGTACCCAACAAAACTGCTGGGCCATGGTTCACATTGGGTGTGGACAATGCCAGAAGTATTATGGAGCCTTAAAGCACAGACAGTATTTCTACAACAGTTTATTAACAGTCTGAGGGATTTCATGACCTTTCATCTGCATTGGGGTCCCTTGTGAACAGCCTCATTGCAATACCTCTATCCGTGCCTCCACCAGATATTGGTAGGGAATCCACACCCTGAGAAACCTCCTGTTCTTAGGAGAGTTGTCCTGAAAAAGGAAACAAACAAACAAACAAACCCAATCAGAAAAAGTAAAAAAAAAGCCCCAGGGCTATACATCAAAATCAGTAACACATGCTCACAAATGTTAATATCTGGTGAATGTCAATTAAGAACTTCCCCAGGTAATAAATAGCTTAAGAGGTATAAAATTTAATACTCCTAAAATTGCAGAAGCCTTTGAAGAACGCATTTAAATTGCACTCACTGGAAGGAGGAGATTTAACACTGACCTGTTCAAAGGTGAAGAGTGAAAAAGGTACCATGGAATGAGGCTGCATTTCTTTGGTATAGCAACACTTTGGCTCAAGTTTTTCTTGCCTTAGTTGGCTTTTGAAACAGTTTATTTTGAAGTTCTTGTGTAACACATGAGCTGAATTGCGCTAGTAACAGTGTCCTGTTTATTTATGAGGCTTTTTGAAGGGTTTCTGAAGGCTCAGCGGGCTGGGGAGTGGGTCACTGTGCCACAGGAAGAGTGAAGAGCAGCTGTGGGTGGTTTTTCCAGTGGCCATACCCATGGGTTCTGCTCCCTGTCAGTCTCAAGGTGTAAATCTGCTACGCCTTTAAGGATCTCAGGCACCACATTCTCCCTTTCCTTCTGTTCTCTCCCCATTGTGGTCATCCATGGCAAACAAATGAGAGAGGTGCACATCTCTGCGGGCGTATGAGGCAGGATTTTTTAATTTTATTAGGATCTTTCTTTGAGAGGTGAGCAGCAAAGCAAAAGAAACTGCTCAGAGGTCCCAAGACATGATGTACTAATTCTAAATTTATTTGGAATCAGAGCAAACAAAATTTGCCCACTTGGCATCCTCATGAGCAGTACCTCCCTGGTTTTTTTTTCCACTTGTGTGTTTTTTTCTTTATCTCAATGGCAGTCATTTTTTTGGCACTTACAGTTAGGTGAGAAAAAAAAATAAAATGAAGTGATACATGGCATTTGTTTTGGCATTAGTTGTGACTCATAAATAGGGATAACATCTGTGCTGATAGGTTTTCACGATATATAAATCAGATTGAATGAACAAAGTTTTCATTTATTGCTGTTCTTTTGCCATTGTTATATTTAGGGAGCTCCAGTGTAGAGAGTGAAAATATATTCTTGTGTATGTTGCTCATGTATAGATGAGAATTTATATACATCTTCTGAATTTTAATTTAGCCACTGTATCTTTTTAAACTAAAAATGGCTCATTGCCATTGCCTGAGCCTAACAAAACTTTTCCAGGATCCTTCCCAAATCTTAGTCTGTTGAAGGCTCATACTGCTGCCAAGTCTACACCATTCTTTTAATTAAAGGACAAAAAAAGAGAAGTGAAACTTCCAATGGATGTAAATCCTTATAATGCTGAAATGATGTAAATCAGTGCAACTCCTTAAGTCATTGGAACTATCCTGACTTACATCTACTGAAAATCTGGCACATAATATTCCTGCTGGTCCTTTCTTTTGCCCAATAGTTGCTCTACACAGAGTTGGCACCGTGGACAAAGCACTCTCTTACGAGCTGATAGAGGGTGGCACGGCTTCCAGCACTGCTGATTCAGCACAGCAGAGGCCATTTTCCTCATTTCTTTGTGAGTTAGATTAAATTACTCTGCAGGCTGGACTGGAGCCACAGGCCATAGTTTTACAGCCTTATAGCATGGTATCCTAGCCCGTGGCATCTGAGGGCTCTGGCTGTGTGTAAAGCTCTTCTGCGTTGCTGCAAAGGATTTTTGGATTTGGCATTGGGCCCCTTTGTGAGGCTGACAGCAGCAGTGCTGAAAATATTTTGATTGTCTTGTTGAGATATAATAAAGTGGGGTTCTGTTAATGGAGGGAAGGGACATCATGGGGATCAGGGTAGTATGAAAACTCCACTGTGTGTGTTCGTCATGGCAACGTTTCTTTAGATTTGCCTTATAGAATTGCAGTGTAATAAATAATGAAGGTAAGATCTGATGAATGTAACTCAACGGGAGCACCAGTGAGGTGTCCTGCCTGAGATGTCTTGGGGGCTTGTGCCATGAGAGCTGTTGAACCTTACCAAAATTTTGGGACTTCCATTTCCCTTTGTTTCTCAGTATGGGTACATTTCTTGTCTAGCGTGAGCAGGGCTGGAACTGACCCAAGGGGATGCACTTTGTGGGGAGCTGTGTCTTGTTCGCATCCTACAGAGCCGAGAAGTGGGATGCCTGTGACTGCTATAACAGGCACATGGGATGAGGCAAAAGCATGTTTTCTGTTCACTGACAACTACTGGCTTTGTGTATTTAAAAGGCATAGGCAGCTCTGCTGTGCTCTGCAGTTGGGCTTCACAACTGCAGCTCGCAGCGAAATTGGCCTGGCTTGCTTTGGCCAAATGCTGCTGCTGCTCCGATTTACACCTTCCCCTCCAGGCCTCGTGATCCGTCCAAAAGGGACTTTGGCAAATGGAGAAAACAACTGTTAATGAGGGGAGAAAAGGTCAAACAGATCAAAAAGTAAAAGCCATCCTGCTTCCTGCACAGAGAACAATCTCAGCTGATCCTGTCCAAGTCAGGTGTTGGAGTGAATTTGAGACCAGGCTTAAAGAATTTTCACAGTAAGTTTAGAAGTTGCACTCCATCCCTTTTCCCTCACCTGACTGTCTAATCACATTGTTTTCTCTCTTTGAAGGGCTTGCATTGTATCAGGATGGGCACCCCACACTTGTTATCTTGGAGTTGCATTACAGCCTTTCATCTTTATGTCTGTAGATTAAAGATAAAAAGAAAGCAGGACCAAATAAAACCTTCACAATTAAAAGATATTATTGAACCAGAACATCAGGCATTAATCCTCTGGGTGTGAGACAGAGAAGAAGTTCGTGTTGCTGGTTCCAATGCCAAAACAAAAGTGGCCAGATTAGGAAATTTGTTTCTGAGTGGTTTGTTCAATTTTCTGAGCCCTAGTTCAGCTTCATGGACTCGGGTAGTGCTGCCACACAGAGGGTTTATCTATTGATTTCTGAATGTATTGTGCTGTTAATCTAAAACCTCTTTCCCCAGTGGAATTTCTATTCAGAAGGCTCTAGCCAAGCTCAAGAAAGTTATTTGATTTGGGAAGTTTGAAAGAATAATAAAAGAAGGATTGATGCAGTTGGATTTTCATGAGCTCAGTCTTCTAGTAAAATAGACAGGCTTCCTTCCTCCTGTGTGTATCCATGGTGGTTGCTTCATTATTTAGGAGGAAAGCAGAGGATGGAGATCACTAAAGTTTTACTGTCTGAGAATTTGCCATTATGAAACATGTTCAGGAGAAAGTAATGAGAACAGTATTGGTGATATAACAAAATATAAAAATTAATGGGTTAGTGCAGCTTTGTCTTTCCATAAATTTATGGGCTTTATTCCTTAGCAATTGGGTCTGTTCTGCTAATTTTTAAACTAGTAAAAAATTTAGTGTCAGAAACTGGGAAATTCATGTAATTTCCTAGCAAGTCTTAAGTGGCAAAGGAATTGCACTATATAAACCGAGGGACTTTGCCCCTCAGATATTTCCATTGTCCAAGTATTGAAGAAAATGAAACCTTTTAAAAGAGCTATGGCAGGAGAGTAGATGGTGCTCTGTGGACTTTCTAGTTATTAAAATGTTAATTACTTTTTCTGAGAACTGAATATGGGAATAAACAGTCTTGTATTACAATTTAAAAAAACCCCAAAACTAAAAAGTACTCTTTGCCTTTGAATGCACTAGTATTTCTTTGTTGCTTGTGCAGGAGTTAAAGGAGCAAATGAATGAGATACAATTGGAAGTGAAATTAAATAAAATTGAGGTCTTTTTGGAATTACAATCCTGTCTTGCTGCCATCAGCTACCTTTGACTTCCCTGTGCCCATGACTGATCCAATAATAAGTTTATACCGATTCATTTGGGTGTTGTCAAGCTAAGTCAGGGAAGGTGGACTTGTATGTAAAAAGAGCTTCCTTGTGAGTATTCCCTGGCTCTGGAGCAGTGTGGTTTATTAGAGATGATTATTTCTTCCTTGGGTTTGCAAGCATACTTGTTGCTGCTATTTATGCAAAAAATGCAGCTCTCTGGAGGTATGTGATTAACCTGAGGCATTATTGTATTGCATACCCAGGTGGGAAGCTGGAAATTAAGAGTATGCATGAAGAGTTATCTGAATATGAGGCAAAATGTTGTATTAACTGTGCAGTTAGTCTTTGTCAGCAGCATTTACAGTTTCTTCAGCCTTTGTGATGAGTAACCCAACAGAATTTATTGGTGAATAGTTCAGTTTGCTTAAACGGGCTGATTTTTGTGAGTAGGCAGAAATTACACCTGATTTCATGTCTCAGATTTACTTGAAATGAAAGGTCAAATCCAGATTTGACTTGTTTTTCTTTCTTAAGTCCTATTTGAGCACTGGGTGAAGAGGACAGCCAGGATTTGGCTGAGTGAACTGTTGAGAGGGACTTTACTGGATCTGGGGTAAAGAATTGTGTTTAAGGCTGATCTAAAGAAGCAACTTTGAACCAGATATGAAACAAGTAGGGCTTTTTTCCCCTTTTTTTTTTTTTTAAATTTTCTCCATGTAGAAATAAGTGCTTTAGAATATTTGAAACATCTACCAGTATCATTTCACTGCTGAGAATTGGGTAACTGTGTAAAATTATATTGACCTGAGGGGATTGAAATATAGAAGTGGCCGCGCGCTTAACTGTGCAGGAATCAAACTGTTTTACTGATAACATTTTATTGATTCATCTTCTCTTGGTGTTACAAGTAGCCTGAAGCTTCACAAAATGAGCTGGCAATGTTTCTGTGTTGTGGACGTTGCAGTATTGCAGCTCTTCATAGGTATTGAAATTTTATATATGGGCTGAGAGCTCACGTAATTATTGTGATTTGTAATGACTGAGACTGCAGATGGGGCTTCCCAGAGGTTTCATTTCAAGCTAGATAACTGGTAATTTCTCTTTTCTGTTTAAGAATCTGTTGTCCCTCCTTTTCTCTGCAGCTGTTGAGGTTTTTCTCAGTGAAAAGCCGAACCGTATCTCTGACTTAATGAAGATGCGTAAAATGATTGAGATTGCCTTAACAAGGCAGTGCTCTATATAGAGCAGCAATGAAAATGTGTCTTGCTGTTTGCAAGGGATACTTTGTCCTTTTCAGAAAGGAACCCTGGTTTCTAACCGTATTATAAGAATAATAACAATAAAAAATATCCTTCTTATGGCAAAGCTTTAAGAAAATGAATGGCTTAAAAGACCACAATGGCACATTGTGAGTTTAACCTGCATGGGTTGACTAATTAAATTCTTTTGAAGGAGCTAATTTCATGTATTTTATTTAATGAAAGCTTACTTAAGATTTTAATGATGTGGGTCTTTTCTCTTCAGTAGAATGCCATATTGACTCATGACATATTTTTACACAGGCTTCATTCTGCCGTGAACAACAGCAGTTGGAAATGGGAGCGCTTGATAAAGTATCATTAAATTAGCTTATTGTAGTTGCAGATTTTTATTACTCTACTTCACGGCGATATGAATTGATCACATTGTACTTGCTGTTTTTAAAGGTGCAGCACTGCACCTTTATTGATTATGCCACTTTATCTCAAGTGTTCCCTCAGCTGCTGGCAGCCTGGGTCCCTCTACAATTTTAGAAAGCACTGGTTTTCTACATGCTTTTTTTCCATTCTGTGCATTTTGTGTGTGTTTCTCTTTGTCTCTTACACACTACACACTGAAGAGTTTGTACTGTGCTCCCCACCATCCTGGGGTTTGGGGTGTGCTGGAGGAAGGTGAAACAGTTGGTGTCCTTCTTGAAAGCCCTGGATGGGCTGTTGTCCTCGGCTGATTTCCATGGAATTAGTGAGATTTACCAATGCAGAGGGCAAAATCAATTCTGCTCAAATTTGATAGCATATGCATTTGGAGCAGGGGATTCATCTGTCGGTGGAATCATTTGTAATGTGATGTATGTCACAAATGAAGGCAGAAAAACAAGGGCCTACGTCTTGGTTAGTCAAAACTTTCAGATATTTTTCCACATTAACTTGAGTAGTGGATTTCTTCTGCAAATCTTGGAACATCCAGACCTATTTCAATACTAAATGCATTGGAAATGGATTGCTGTCAAGGCTTGTCCATCTAATTAAATTCCCTTATTAGCACCAGGGCTGCAGTCTTCCAGAGAAGACATTAGGTGAATAATTGTTCCAACTTATCTAGGTTAAAAGATGGCCTTTCATCAAATGCTAAGCTGAAAGTTCAACAACAAAATAGTTCTAGTCCCCCTTTTTGTGTGAGCTGTGGTAATTCAATATATTCCTTAAATACAAATTGGTATTCCAGCTCTCTGTGAAATACTTTCAGACTTCAATTATCACAAGCACTTGATGCTGCGAGGACTCTGTCACCTCACGCTTCAGGCTGATGGCAAGTCCAGCAGTCACGGCTTTTATAC
Source organism: Xenops minutus (assembly GCA_035221455.1). Taxonomy (NCBI): domain Eukaryota; kingdom Metazoa; phylum Chordata; class Aves; order Passeriformes; family Furnariidae; genus Xenops; species Xenops minutus. The sequence continues at coordinate 10,282,285 of JAWWEE010000051.1, read as the reverse complement.
CTTAATAAAGTTTGCCATGATTCACTTTGACATGTGTTCAGCCAAATGTAAGAAACTTCCTGCCATGAAGTGCTGCTGATCCACAGAGGTTCTGTGTGACCTCTGTTGAGGATTGTTGTCTCCTTACGGGAGAGGGGACTATGGACAGTTTTCCAGAGAACCAAAGCACTTCAGTTTGAGCAAGAGTCCTGATTGATTTCCTAACAGCTGGGGGACTTGGCTTTGGAGGGAGCTACCAAGTGAAATGAAATACACTTTGACCCTTGATCTTTGCACGTGGGGATTGAGTGACTCCCAGCAGATGTGCTTTAGCCAAATGTAATCCATTGAGGCTCTGGAATGTGTGTGGCAGGTGAGAGCACCCGGGGTCCTGCTGCCCTTGGGGAGGTCAGGGATGGTGCAGGTGTGAATGCCGTGTTCCCTTCTATAAATGGAAGAGAAAACAGCCTTGGTGTCAGGCGACAGATCCATGGCAGCTCAGGGTTGGTAATGGAGAGTCTCATAATAACACTGAGCAGTGGATGTTTAAACATTGCCAGAAGTTTCAGGAAACGAGATATTTGCGCTAATTAGACCATTTGCCTGTCGTCTTTATTCACTATTTAAATAACAAAAAGCCCTCAAGTGAAATCAAAGCGCGGTAGAACATATTTCTTGAGTCTCCTTGATCAAAGCTTATAGAAGGAGGGGAAATCTGCTTATAACTATTCCCTCAAATTCAGATTTGAGAGATATTCTCTATTGTAGCAGGGGCACTTCTGCATAACCTCGGTGGTGGCAAAGTGATGAATGTCTTTCAGGTATCAGCCATCCTGCTTCCTTCCAGGTGCACATGTGATGGATTGCTATTTGTTCTTTAGGGATGGGACAGAAATAAGAGTCTTCAAATGAAAACAAACCACAAACTAAATGTGTTTTGTTTATGTTATTTATTGATTAATACTGCCTCAGTTGGGCCCTTGTCTTCCTCTGTATCTACCTCTGTATCTTTTCTTAGACTGCAAATAATCTTTGAGATGGAGATGAATGTGCTCCTGACCTGAGTTTATAAAGCAAATGTCACAGTGGGATCCTGGCCATGTGTGGGGTCTCCCAGCTTTTATATTGAATAATTAACAAATAGGAGGTGGCTTTGGGTGGCTGTTCAGTCTCCCGCTCAGATGTTCTTTTAGAGCAGGGTGATAAAGAAATTGTCCAGAAATTTTTGGTGTGTTATTTTTTGGGTTTGGTTTGGGGTTTTTTTGTTGTTGTCTTTAAGGACATGGCTTTTTTTTTAAGAAAGGGATGTGAGGCAGAAGAAAGGAAATTTCTAGACTTGAATAATTGAGAAAGAAGGTTCTTCAAGCTTGAGTGTCTGTGAATGGGAGCAAGTAATAAAAGAGAAATGGAAGCTTACACCCCTCTGGACCCACGTGGGAGGCAGAGGTCACACACATGTGCCCTTTAGACCAGGACAGACAACCTGAGCTGGCTGCCTGTCATTGCTGAGGTCAGCACAGCTGGCCCCGTAGTTCTGGATGTTTTCAGTGTCTCATTGTGCCATCCTGAAGGAGGACTAGAAAATGCCAAGGAAAACAGAGAGAAGTCTGCCAGTATCATGACACAAGATAACAGGGAAATAAAATCCTACAGCACCGGAGCTCATGTGCTGTCAGCCACTGATGCACATCTTACTCCATTCTCAACTAATAATTGCCACTGAAACTCTTTAGTGAAAAATCAGCTGATTTCTTTGTTCCTTTTCATTCTGCTCCTTCCAGATAAGAGAATGAAAAGATTACTTCATAGATGTGTTATTCAAACGTGGATGTTCAGGCTCATTACAGAAACCAGCCCAACAAAGCATCAGCGTGCTGGCCCATCTGATCACCCACCCAGACACTGCTGTCTGGCCGGGGAGTGCCACCAGCCTGAAGGATTCCCTCCTGGGGGAGTTCCTCACCTGTGCTTCTGCAGCTCACTTAGGTTGAATTGGCAAGCCACGAATTGTGTGTCATTTCTGCACAGGTTGCTTGGAAGGATTTTTTTTAAATTCATCTCTTTTAGTCCACTTCTGCATCAGTGTTCATGTTTACATTTTAGATAAATAGGTGAAATCAGCTGGAAGAAGAGGGAGTGGTCTGTGTCCCAAATAAAGAACAAAGATGAAGTTTCAAAGTTGGATGCTCTAAGTGGTTTTGGACCAGCCACAACCTGATTTTTGGATCTGGCTTTTGAAACATGTCTCCATTAAAAACTTTAGTCAAATGTCTTTCAAATGTATGGATTTTCTCTTCTTTCCCATCTTTGCTCAGCTAGATGAATGCTTAGAGAAGGGTGTGCCCTTCAGGCATGCCTAAAAGTGGAGATGAAAAGGAATGAGGATAACTAGGAGAGTTCACTTAAGTGTCTGCTGGGTTTCAGGAACAGTTTAATTTATGATGATAACTTCTCTTCAGCACTTGACTTGCTGTGACCTTAAAGGAAACTCTTACAGACGGAGCTCTCACTATTTCTGGGAGAAATTATGTATTTTGTGCATGTGTGGTTTACTGCCATATATGGGTCCCCCCGAATCTGGAGGCCAAAGGCAGTGCCTGGAGGTTTTATTTCAGGCTGAGAGTTACAAGATGGCACTTGTGCATAGTAAGCTTCTAAAAACAAACACATCAGTGTTTGAAGCTTTTTGCCAGCACCCTGTAAGGTCTGGTTCAGAAGATATTTAAAAACTGCAAAAAAAAACTCAAAAACACAAGAAAAGGAAAAAAAGGATGTGTTTGCCTGCTTGCATGCAAGTGTCCCTGAAAAGTTGATGAGTTCATTTTTACTTATTTATGGGCAAATTACAGAGGTGCATCTGTTCCTTCTCTGTATACAGTCAGGCATCTCGAGTTTCTAAGATACTTTTTGACATTCTTTGAAGATTTAATGCCAGGTGGAAGATCAGTTAGAATTACAGATATCCTAAACTTTGAAAAAAATTCTTCTGCTTGAAAACTCTTTTACTTTTGCTCCCAACTTTAATGAGGCACAGTCATCAGAGTAACTGAAGCAGCAGAAAGGGAAGAAAAGCCAACCCGACAATTCACAAGAAAATCTTTCCACATGTTTACAGTGAAGGCAAAATATTTGTGCTGTGTTTATTTCATTTAAATGCTCAGGGCTATGTCATCTTATAAAAATGGTATTACTGGAATAAACCAGTAAGTAGCATGGAAGTCAGATACCCGAACAGGAAGCACTTAGCTGGAATCCAGCTTTTACCATTTTTACAAGTTGCTTCTACTGCTGCCAGTAAAGAGGGCAAATAATTGGAGATAAAGCTCTCTTTGCCTGCCATTAGTTTTGAGAGGAAATATGTGCCTTTAGATAGTAAAGAACCTGATTTGCATGTGCAATCAGCCAGGTGGGTGTCCTGTAGCCCTTCTACATCTTAATTGTGTTTGCAGAATGGGGAGCTTTGCTGCTTTGTTTTTAAGATCATGCCTCTAAAAGCGAGGAACACCTGAGCTGTCTCACTGGGGATTTTGCTTTGCTTTTTTCCCTTAAATTCAATCACTCATTTGAGTAAATACATATATACATCCCTTTTGAAAGTATGGCCTGAGGAATGTGACACTGGCCATCAGTTAGTGGATTTTGCTTAGTAATTGCTTCATCTATTCAATACTATTGAAAATACCCTTGAGCAGAATATAGCTGCAGGGGAACAACACTCCAAAGCAGCAACCTAATTAATGAATCTCATTGCCACTTAGACGAGCATTATACAGTTGGCCTTGGCTGTCAGTATAGATCTGTTCTTACGACATTATATATTTGTCCAGAAAACTGCTGCTATTCTTAGGAAAATGAACCGAGTGGGACTGGGAGGCTGCTGTGTGTGGCTCTGGGAACGAAGCAGATTGCACTTGCAGTGTGCAGTTGCCTTCCTGACGGTACAGGTGTCACCAGCATCTCGTGTCTGCCTGGAACAACAAATGAATTCTCTTGGCTTTTATCTCAGTAGCCGTGACCGAGATTACTCATTGCATGCAGATGAAGGGAAAACAAAGTAATCCTAGCCAGAGTCTGAAAGCAAGTAAATTGTTTTCATATAATAGAAGGGAGAGCGAAACAGGAGTAGAAAAGAATTTTCTTTCTTATTTAAGATATAAAAAACCCCAAGCCTTTTTGTGCATCCAGAGAGGACCCAGTTTTTGTAGTGTGGATGGTAGGGTGGAGTGTTTGTGTCCAGTTGAGTAATTTGGACAATAATACCCTGCTGGTGATGCACCTTCTCTGAAGGTCTTTTGACAAAAGTTATTTTAATAAAGTCATGCTGGTAGTCAACAAATTCTTAATTCCTACACTTAAGAAAATAAATGCTATGTTTGTTATCTGCATTCCTGAAATCATTCTACCAACAAAAACTGTATCTCTGGATGTAAGTTAGAGCTTGTGTTTTTATTTTCAGTCATAGACCAATTTACTGAGTGATATAAAAGAAGAAATGAAAATTTTGAGGCTGGACCAGCTCATCTTTTGACATCCCTTCCAACCCTGGCTATTCTGTGATGCTTTGAAAAAGGCACAAACACTTCTAAGAATTCTCTGTTCAATCTAAGCCTGTAATAACCTGCTCTTCTTTGAGAAGTTCTTTTCTGAATGATACTGAGCCCAGTTCTTCAGGTCCCCCCTATCACCTGGCCCCTGTGCATATGGGACCCCATGTTAAGGACCCCCATATTGCTTATAAATCCTTCAACTTTCTGCGGTGTTTTAAAGTGTAATTTGCTGCTTCTCTGTGGAGACTCACTGAAACCTCTGATTTCTCCTTGGGCTTAGTAGAGCTCTTTGGATAAAATAATTTTCATTAGTAAATTCCTCTAATGGGCTTATGGCCTTTTAACGTGATATCATCACTGAACCTTTTTTCGGTCCTTTGAAGTGACGCTGGCATGTGGTGAGTTTTGATCCTGGACTATCTTTACATGTTGGTGATTAATGTGGCAGCTTCTCTGCTTCAGCCTGGTCCTGCTGCCCAAGCCATTGCCTGAACTGCTGAGGCTGACAGACCTGCCCCACTTCTGCCTTCCCTTTACAGCTGCTGCAGCCATTCCTGGTCTATGCCTTGGTGTCAGCTCCTTAATATTTTTTTTCATTTTCCTTTTTTTTTTCCATGTAAGACAACACATTAACACACCTAAATGTGAATTTTTCTGAAGAATTTTTAATGCTTTCAAGTGGCACTTGAGTGGCTGATTCCAGTAACTCCGGCAGTCAGTTGATGAAGCATTCTTTGCCTCATGATTTGAGTAATAGAAGTAGTTGCATCTGTGGTTATATATGAGAAAAATAGCTTATCTAGCTCTTTTCAATCACTTTCATTCATTGGGCATGGCCACAAGGCTGTTCAGTGCTGGTCAGTCATTTTCAAGTCAGTGAGCATGTGGGCTGGTCATTAGCCAGCAGAGAAATCAATGAGGGCTGGTGGGTGTGTGTTGGGAGGAAAGGACTGACATACAGGAACTCTCTGGATCCACTGTCCTGTGTAACCACCAGCCCCACGAGCAGCCCTTGAAGCTGTGCTAGAACTCAGTGGAAGTTCTCTGCTCCTGCATCTCTGTTCAGCCAAGAATGTTGCCAACAGAGATGGCAACTCTCCGAGGTTCAGAATTCCAAACTTTGATAAAGCAACAAGCTAATTAATAGAGCCTAAATTGTTAGCATTTTCATGTGGAGCAGTGCTGAGGATCCATTATTTTATTTAGTGTATTTGTCTTAAAGTGATTATGTTGCTAATTATAAGGCTCACTAGTCTGTTTAACACAAGTCCAAATAATTATAATTTGTTTGCATTCCCACCCTGCGTATTTTCACTCAATAAGAAAAACATTTTGTTGAATGATTAATCTTGTGCATGCCTCTCTGTATGTTTAGGAAAATTAAATGTTTCATTTTTGGTCTAAATGAAATATTTCTGGGTTTGCTACTCTTGTTCTGAAAGTAAGACAGAAAATTTTGAAGAAATTTGAGGGTAAGGCCACAGGAGGGATGATTGGCTCTCAGGGCTGAAACTGAAGCTGTACCCAAAAAATCCATAGTTTATTTTTTGTTTAAAAAACACCTGAGTTGAAGTTCTTATGAAGCCTTGGAAGCAATTTGGGAGCCAAGTTCCTTTGCTCCTACGGGAATAATATGAAGTACAAAATTCTTAACAGGCTTTTCAACGAGTGCTCAGTGTAGGGCACCTTGGAATCAGCAGCAGGCATCAAAAACCCTCTGTGAACTTGGAACATCCAAAGAATGTGTTACTTAATGTCTGGAAAAAATTTGTCAAGATTTTATAAAAAGCTCAGTAAATTGAGGCTGAAGTACCGAAGTCACTTTTAGAGTTTCAGAAAATGGCTTAAATGAGAAGTCAATGTGTAAAGTTAACTCCTTGTTTTAGGGAAGGAACAAAAAAAGTTAAGTAGAGTTGTTTCTAGGAATCTACTTGGAAGTTTTGCTGAAGTTTAGGCAGCAAAATGCTTGCTTGGAAAAAAGACCCAGCAGAAAACTCACAATTTCAAACTTAGATAATAGTTTCTGAAAATAGCTGGGCTGCCAGAATGTCAGTGTTTGGAATGAGAAGATTGCTAAGGGGAAATGGCAAGTAATAGGGGGCCTAAAGAGACAGGAGGAACCAGCAGCTTCATTTTGGTTTGAGGGAGAGAAAATTGCTTAGCACTACTTAGAGCATCCTTCATTCCAAGATCTCCAAGCCTGCTGAACCAAACATAATTCTTTGAAGACAGGTATAGACTGATGATGCTTTACTCATCACTGCAATGCTGTGTGTCTGCACTGGGCATCCTGACTGCTGGGTTTGAGCACATGAGGAGCGGGGAAAACACAGCTGGGAAGAGCCTGGGGTAAGAGATTGCACTGAAATGCTGTCAGTTCAGCCTGGACAGCACCAGGCTCCCAGTGAATAAATAAATAAATAATCGGGTGCAGGTTAAGATATTTCCCCTCTTCTGACATTTGTGTTTGTTATTCTGCCAAACACTTCCTTTATTAGGAAGAAAATTGGAGCAGCCAAGATTCTTAATAATAAAAGACCTTAGCTGAACTGTTAAAATTCCATTCTGTTCAAAACTTTAATGCCAGTTGGCTGTATTATCTCTTTATAATTTTCTTCTTCAGTGCATATGTAACTGCATTAGTTGGTCATTTACCAACAGACTTGAAAGGCCGATACATTTAGCTGGAAAAATAGCTGGAATTTTTTATGAGGGAGAAAAATGGCCTGAAGTGTTACTTGCTTCTTAACGATGGGAGTACTAGTATTTATCTTTTTTCTTTTTTTTCCCCCCTCCCATAAAGACAGGAACTCCAATTTTATTTATATCAATGTGAAAAAACCAGCTCATCCTCGAGCGAGATGCATAAATATGAGCCCTTTTACTACACAAGTAATAATTGCACTTGTAACTCATAAGAGCTGTTCCAATGCGTGGAGAGGCTCTGGGAGAGCGTTTTTGGTGGTTGTTTCAAACACAGACCTTTCTCCAGAGTTTGTCTGCAGAAACACCAGGTGTGTGCAGGGCCCTTCCCAGCACTGGACTTGGGCTGGGAGGAGAGGCCATGGAGAGGGGGAGCAGCTGATGGACACTGGGGTTGGTCCTTTCTCTGAGCCTTGGAAATCCTTGCCAGCAAAATGTCCCTTGCTCAGCGCTGCTAACACAGTGTCAGGCATTTAGGCAGCACAAGAGTTTGTGCCGAGCTCCCTGAAGCAGAAGGAGAAGGAGATTTGCTCCTGAACGTCCCAATGAGCCGAGCCCCAAGTGCTGGGTCTGACACTGTTTCTTCATCTGATGCCAGACGGCTCTAAATAGGTCTTAAAGCAGCTCCAACAGTTTATGCTGTTTAATAAATCTAATCTGGAAAACAGGTCACATAAAAAAAACTAAAAACTTTTCTTCTAATTACAGAAAGATTTTATTGAATGCACATTATACATATAGATCATAATACTTATTAAAAAAAAGACTATTAAGATTTTACAGTTCAAGATTTTACAGGCAATGGGAACAGTGGAAGCCTAATGCTTTCTGAGAATCATATCTGCATTAGCAAGATAAAGGACAATTTAGGAAGATTACAAAAGCAATGATTTAGAGTACAACATAAAAATCTGCTGAGAACTAATTCGCAATGCCAGCTGCTTCTAAGCTTCTTAATCTTTATCTAGTTCAATTAAAATCTGAATGTTTGGGATTTCATTAACAACTGGGGACTTGAAAATTACATGCACTTTTACACTGTATTCAACTGCTTATGCACGTTATTGGAAGTTGCCCGAAATGTCTTCAGGTAGACTTGAGATATAATTAAAACTTAAGTACTTAAAGGATAATGCAGAGGTAAAAGAGGATTATTTTAATTTTTCTGTCAGATCCAATTGACAAAAAAAGAATCTCGCACGAGTCGAAAGGAGTTGCAAACCAGTCAGAATTTTAATGCCAGGGATATTTATGGGTGATTGTGCAATGAGATGTGCAGATCAAACAGCTTCATTGGGGGTGGAGTGAACAGGATAGTGTAACCATGCCCTGTACTGCTTGTGTTTTTCTGTGGTAAAACCACTTCACATCTATCACTCAGTTCTGTACTGATGTAACCACGCTGCTATCAATTAATTATGCATTTCAAAGAATCTGCAAGTAGGCCTTTCTAAAATTAAACTAAGCAAAGTGATGAACAAGCTTTTAATCACTTAATACTGTGTATAAAAAATAGTTTCTTTCCATTAATTCCTCAAGAATAATTCTTCTAAAAGTTTTTCAGAAGTAGAAAAAAAAAGACTTTTTTTTTTTCTCTTTTCCCTTCTTCATTGCTTTTCTCCTATTTTCCATTAAAGATTTGCCCATCATTGGCATACCTGCTGATTTAAAGAAGCAGAATAAAACGTGTCATCATTGAGCAGAGCAGCTCTGTATTTTGAAGCAGAAAAGGCTGAAGCTTTGGTTATTTGATGGTGTACAAGAACACTGACTTTTTCTTTCCAGGATAATGGAGTAGGTGTCATTCCTGCTTGTATTTCCAAGGACAGCTGGGTGCTGATGGAAGTGACACTGGGCGGGATTGCTCAGGGTTGGGGCAGCACTGGGGGTCAAATTCCTAGCTGGTTTAAATTTTCAAAGTTTCAAACTGGAAGGGATTTCTCTCTCTTTAATTATTCAGTTCTAATGATCCTGGGTGCCGTGGTAGGATGTGGAGGTAAGAAGATTTTCAGCGGGAGTGAGGGTATTTAAGGTGGTGATGTTCCTCTTGGAAATGCTGAAGAGGTGTAGTGCTGCAGGATAATTGGTACAAGACTTCAAGACAGTCTGGACGTGTTTAAATGGGGTGTTTTGATCAAGTTAACTTTTAACTGATACAACGATAAAAAGAAATTGTTCAGTAGCAAAATTTCTTAACACATTGGGGGAGTTGGTGTTAACTTTTGTCATGGGAAATCAAAGTGCTATTCTTAGCAAATGAAAACAGGGAGGTTTTGTCTGCCTGGCTACTTGATCTTCTTTTTCTTTTCCTTTTTTTAAAAGGTATAATTCATGCTTGCAAAACAAAACCAGTGTGTAGCATTGCTGCTATATATAACTTTAAATAAAAAACAAACATTTTTTTCCCCCTCCCTACCTCTGTCATGCTTTTTAAGTGGAAATGCGTGACTTGGCCATCCAAGACAAGTGGAGAATGCAGGGAAGAAAAGTGAATTTTGACTTCAGCTAAGAAGATAGCTAATGTGTTCTGGTGTCCTGTTTGATATTGGTACCTAGAAACTTCTTCATGTACCAGGAAGAAGGATGCAGATATCCCCTGAAAGGAAGCTATTTTTAAAGCAAGTTGTTACCATGAAGTTATGTATTTGACATGAAGGGAGACTTCTTTGCAGAAATATGTACATGGTGGTTTTCTTTCCCCTGCACGTTTGGATGTTGTCTTTTGAATAGTGATGCCTTCCATATTAGCTAAGAAGGTAAAGTGTAGTCTCAGGATTGAAAATAGGCCTCTTGCATTCTCATTTAAGAACTGAAGTAAAGGTGTCTAGATTGCAAGAGTTAAGTACTCTTGACAAATCAATTATGCCTGTCTAGGACTCTGTGCTTGTCATGCCGAGGGAACCTCCCAGCTGAGCTCTGGGGGCAGGATGGCTGGGGAAAGGCAGCATGCAGGCAGTGGTGCCTGCAGGTGTTACCTGGGAGCTGTCTCTGGGACGCTTTGGTCACCTGCAGGGGACTCTGCTGGCTGGCCCTGCCAGTGCAGCCTCCCTGGCACAGCAAGCCCAGGCTCTGCCAGTGCCAGGGGGAGCAGGGCTGAGGTTATTTTTTGTCTGCAGCTGATCCTATGGCTTCAATATATTGAAATCCACCTCTAACCTTCCACGTGTGAATGCTGAGCCCAGAGAGACAGAGTGTATTTCAGCTTCAGAGATCTTAATTTGCCCTGCAATGTGCTGGGATAGGTGTCCTCAGAAGAGCAGAAAATGTGCTCTTTGCTCGTGACTGTAGAATACATTCAGTTTTTAGAGGTGTTGCTTTAACTCTAGAGTTTTATTAACTGATCTTAAAATGGATCAGCCATTATGTAGGTAGTCTGGTCTGACAATCTGGACATGGGTTTGTACTCCTTGGATTTAGGTCCTTTCAGAAATCGAGGGGTTGTTATCAAAGATTAAAATAAGCTTCCTTTTTTTTCTCCCCTTGTAAAGAGAAAACTGAAATAAATAAAATGAAGAGTATTGATAGATCACAAATGGAAACAGTAAATGTGTCACCAGGGAGATGAGTGGGAGTTGAGAGCAAAGATAACTACAGACATGATAAGTATCTGTACGTTTGGCTTCAGATATGAAAATCTGTGCCACAGATTGATCCTACAGGAGTAATAAATACACATTATCTGTAATTATTCTCAAACTTCATAAACCTTACTTTAATAACATCCTTTGCATCATTTTTTTTTTCTGAGATCTTTTATTTTTATGACACTGTCAGGCTTTTTAATTTTAATTCCAAGAAAATTGCTCCAGCTGTTATGGGTTTTCTTTTAGCTTCCTTTTCCATCATTGTCTTGAAAGCTGATAAACTGTCCCACTTTTCTTCTGTGGAGGCCAAGGGTTTGCTTTGGAGACTTCTGGTAGTAGGTTGGAGGGTTCCTGTGTCAGAGCTATGCCTGGATGGTTTTGATATTTTTTTTAAAAGGTCACAGGTGGTGAATTTGCAACTTCTCTTACAAATACAGTTTTGGAGGTAATTCCACCTCACAGTATGATCCTGCTGTGGGAACTCATTTTCATGTGGGCATATTGCCTTTGGCAGAGCAGGAGTTGCCCAGAGCTGACCAGGGGTGGGATGTTCTCCTGGTGCTGTGGGGACAGCAACTGAACTTCTCAGAGAAGTCAAAACCTTTGCAGAGTTTTCAGAGGCCGCCAGAGCCAGTGGTCAGTAAGGGTGACCCCAAGAGCTGAATTAACATTGAGTAGCCTTGATTTTGATCCATATGAATATAAAAGAAATAATTTTCCTCAAACAAAGGGAAATCCCATGTCTGCATAAAATGGGGCTGCTTCAAGTAGAAGAGGAAATATGAAAATGAAAAATAACCAAATCAAGCTTGACTGTATAGAAATTCTTTTGTGTGAGTGTGGGGATAAATCTCACACAAAGATTTAAATTCAAATATTTGAATTCAGCAATGTAAACAATATTTAATTTTTTTACTTACATCTGACAATTATATTTTATTTAAAAACATGATGTCAAATAGGAAAAATGGTTTTGTTGCATGTGCTGTGATGGGTTCTTTTATCAGTGGACACAACTGAGTGGCAGGTGAGTTCCCAGCACTGCCAGGGCTGCACACGGAGCTGGGATCAGCCTGGATATTGGAACTGTTTATTGGCTTTCTTGTGCTGTTCTGAGTATGATAACATTTCGGGATGTCCTGAGGGCTTAAAAAAACCAAGGACCAACAATAAGCAGAATTTCACGTGCAGCTTTTCTGAAGAGCAAGAATTAAATAAAGATCAGTGCAGTCTTGTGAGAGTGATCACCTGGTGATGAACTGCCCACATTATGAGCTGGAGATGCAGTTGAATTTTAAGCCAAAATTTGAGTGCCCAGTTTTATTTCCTCAATACTCAAACTTACCTGATTCCATCACTGCATTTCTCCCCACCTCTTTCCTAATAGGTGGGTACCCAGCTGTGGGCTCCAGGCCACATCTGCCCAAGTAAAAGTGGCCATAGGAGGGACTCTCAAGGGAACCAGAAATATGAATTTTAGAGAAAAACTCAAATGTTTTGCTTGTCCAGAACAAGATTCAGTTTTCATGCTAATGGAGGTCTCCATACTGCCCTTTTTTAAAACAGCTTTTTTTTAAAAAAAAAGTAAATTTTTTAGAATGAAAAGTAAAACCAAACCAACAAAGGACATTCTGTGTCCTCCTTTTCTCTTATATCAAATGAAACTTGAGTGATTCTGAATAACTTGTGAGGAATCTTAGCCCTCAAATTGAGTACTTTTTTTCCTCATAGAGTTTTAATTTGAAATTTTGCATTTTCTAATGTCACATTTTTATTATATCTGAAGATTGCCATCTACTGGCTTATAAGAGCTTTGGGGCCTGTTATTGTTCCTAAATTTGAAAAGCCAATAAAGTTATTGTCTCAGTTGATTCTGTGATTGCATTATGCTTTGTAGGATGGGGCAATAGTAGGGGAAACATTAGCAGCATTTACTTCATGATACCAAGTGCTGTGCAATGTCTGCTTAATTAAAAGCCCATTAGAACAAGATATTGATGCTTCCCACGTGAATGAACTCTCTATTACTCCAAATTAAGCCATATTTCATATTTCTATCCTATAAGAACAGAAGAGTGCATTAATAAAAGGTTAAAACACACATTTTTCTCTAACCACTTGAAGTGCTTCTGACCTGGCATGTAACAGGTAGCTCAATAAACTACAGGGGTTGAATTGAATCGTGTAATTCCAAAATTATGGGAGACACCTCTCCCTCCTCAAGTTAATTTTTCCTTAATCCTAAATTCCTTAAGTTTCTAGCCCCTTCCCAGCATCCTCTTCTCAACAGAGCAGAGGGCTCTCCAGAGGAGCTTTATTTTCTTGCCCTCCCAGCTGCAAAGGGGCTGATGTAAGGAGCCCAAAGGCTGGGCAGGCAAGGGGTGGGGATCCTCTGCTCTCAGGATGGGATGCACCTGGGACACCATCACCTCCACACTGGGGACACCTGTGGCATTAGGGTGATGCACAGCACGTGTGGGACCTGTTTGTGAGGGGGTCAGGGGCATTGGCAGCAGGGCTGTGGGGAGCAGAACACCCAGTCTGCAGGCTGCCTGGGACCTGGACTCTGGAGCAGGTGAGAAAAACTAGAAAAAAGTCACAGTTCTGGGTGCTTTTGCCCAATTTCTTGATATTCCCTAATGGTGAGATGCTCTGAGTGCTGCCTCATTTGTGTTTTGTAGTTAGATGTCCATTTTCTCCGAGCAAGGGCTTGGGTGCCTCGTGTGTGGCTTTGCTTTCCTTCCCAGCTGTTTGGCTCCTAAAACTCTGCTTGAACTGGGCTGTTCTGTGAGCTCTGTGCAATGTTCCAGCTCTGCTGGCAAAGACTTGGGATGGACCAGGGTCTGTGCTGTGTTTTGGTGAAGACGGTGGGCCATGATGGGGTATTTTTTGCTTGTAGCAATACTGACTACAAAAGCATTGATACCAACGAGGTGAGACTGTAAGTGTGAAGGTGCTGCTGCTTCTTCCACCCCTCTGAAGAGTGCAGAAACCTCTGGGGAAGGGTCTTTGTCTTGGGGCTGAGCTGTGGGTAGTGTGTGGTGGAGGAGCTGCTGCTGAACTGTAGCTGTTCAAGCTTTATTGAATTGGAAAGTAAATAGTCATGTAAACCCTGTGTAACTTGCTGAGATGTTAACTAAGCTGCCCTAGGGCTGCCTTCACACACACACGAGCTATTGTTGTTGATTTCCTATCTGCTCTTCTGATTTTATTTGGGAATTTGCTGCATTTGTGCATTAGTCATCTTGATGAAGTTCACCCCTCTTAGTATACACTGTTTCTCTTATATAAAAGAGAGCAGAGCTGCAAAGAATTTAAATAATGGTAAAACAACATATATGTTTATATAAGGTTCTTCTGTGTGAACTTTGCAAAGGGTATTTATTTATTCTAGATGCTGTTAGCACTACGCTTTGATTTCCCCTAGATAGAGAGTTGTCAGTTACACAGTGTATATGTATTTACTGCTAATTATAAACAGTCTTCTTGGCTCCTTAAGGCGAGCAGGCTTTCCACCATTTGCTCACACAAGCCTATTTTATACTTCTTTGGTTTATAAGTATTTTGAATGTAGAAGAGGGGGGAGAATTATTGAGAGGCCATAAGGCATGAACCTACAACCTGCAGATAAGGGGGCTGTGAAGGTAATCAGGAGGATTTTCTGTCCTCGTTCTTTGCATCTGTCTTGGGCGGATTGAGGGTGTTTCTGATGTGCACCAGCTTGTCAAATGCTAGGTGTGTGTAAATGGGGCTCCTGACTGAAGCCTCTTGTGCCTGAGGGACATGGCAGGGGGAGCCAAGCCATGGCTGTGCCATCTCCTCACTAAAGGGAAAATTTACCTTGGATTTTTTATACCTCTTATCAGATAAATATCGAGTTTCTCAGTTCTTCAAGGAGCACCTTCTGAGAGGCAAGTGCTTGTTCCCACCTTCTGTAAGCATCTCTACAAAGTAAATGCATGTTTACAGTGGAAAATGGAGCAACCCGTTAATGTGGTGATTGATCGACATGAAAATGTAGTTCTGTGATTGATGAGACAAATGTGTGTTGTTCACAAAAGCTCAGAGGAAATGCAGTCTATACCATACTCGTTACTGCAGAGTTTTTAGTGGTTTTTTTATTATAAGCAGTCAATTTACTTCTAATTATAGTATGAACTGCAGTAAATCTTACTGTGGTGGTTAATCACAGATCAACGGGCATAAATCATATGAGACAAGTCTTGGCTATTAAGAGATGGACCATTCGTTAACAGAAGCAACTGCATCATTCTGGTCTCTCCTCTATGGCACGTGCAAGTCTCATTTCCCTCAAGATACTCACAGTGCTGGTGTTGGCCTGTAATATGTTTCAGTACTATTAAATGGACTGGGGAGTGAAAGTTCCTTTGCCTACCTGAGTTAGAGAAGTAGTTCAGAATTTTTCTACTGCTGACTTATCCCAAAATTCCTGTCAGAATTCATATCACAAATTATTCAGGCACACACCTGTTCGGCAGATAACTGTATTAAAAAGGAGGTGAGATGAGAACCTTAAAAATTGAGAGTCCAACTTTTTTTTGGTGGTGGTAGAATCTTGGTGTGTCCTGAGCTGAATTTTAGCAAAACCTTTGGAGGAGATCAGTTTTGTTGTACTCATGTCATTTGGATGGTTCTCCTAAAAGTCAGGGGTGACGAAATACAGTTTTTATTTTAAGTGGGACTGAATAAGTCTTGGCCTGGTGCGTGGTGGGGGGAAGGGTAGAAAGAGGAAAGAAACTCAACACCTTCTCAGCTGTTTGGTTTTTTTAAAAAATTGTTTATTTTTTGTGATATTCCTTTTTTCATTGAGAAATGCCCCATCTTTTAAGAGAATAAATCACTGTCCTTGCTAAATGTACAGCAGGCTGCCTTAGGTGACAATGATTTAGCATGGTAGCATGTTGTTGATGGATTCCATAATAAATAAACTTGTTAACAAATGAAATTAAACACCAAACTGAGTAACTGAATTATTTTCCCTGGTACATTCAACACTATCAAAAGGGATCTATCAAATTCCCGTTGCAATCCATGGGAGAGACAGACTCTGGAAGAGGGTTAAAACTGTTAGCAGCCTTTTGGTTGAGTTCCTTTGCACTAAGGAGTGCTTACAGCTGGCCATGTGGGTTTCAGCCCTTCAGATGTTTGCCTGATGACTGTGCTTATAAACAGGACCTTTAATAACAAACTAATGGGTGGGGAAGGTGGAGCTGCTTGGTCTCAAATGCCCAGCCACTTTCATTAATACTTGCAAGAGCAGGAGCACTCCTTCCAAAATTCTATGTATTCTTGCTGTGCTTTGTCTGCCTCAGCAGCTCCTTCTCTGTGAACCCCTGAAAAATGAGTCTGTTGTGGATCATCTACCACGTGTTTTGGTTTGTGTTCTGGAATGTGGCTCACAGCTGATAATGGGTTCCTCCTTCATTGTGCCATTGTCCCTGGCTACACACTATTACTTCCTGGCAGGCTCTGGGGGGGTCTCAGGGTTGCCCTGAGCTTGTCCTTCTCGTGGGTCTATAAATTACATGTGTGACCTTGGGAGGTTTTTGTACAATTCATCCATAAGCAGCAGAGATGATAAAGCTTCCTTATCTCATTGTGGCATTTCATGGATAAATTCATACATGGCTCTGTGGGGCAACCATCAAGTACCTGCTTGCTGGTAAAAAAGGATGGGCATGTCCATCTGTGGGTTTAACTCTGTTCCATCTTTCTGCATGTGAAGATCTGATGGGTAAAAGCACTCAGAAAGCAGGTTTTGTACATCTTTTACAGAACAGACATTTTGTTCTGTACAATCCTGAACATCTGTGGTTTAAAAAAAAGGAATAAAAATTTGCATGGCTTCCTTTTAAAATTAAGAACTATATTGTATCTTTGTAGCAGGTTATTCAGCCTTGTTCTTTTTATGGTTAAAATAGAAAAGTTGATTAATTGCAGTATTGATTTACCAGTTGATGAACCTCCCATCCCTAAATCTGTAAAACAGTACTTGCACTGTAGCATGTACCTACACAAGGGCATCCTGGGTCATGATTTGATAAATCTATATTTATGCAATATATTGTTTGTTGTATAAAAACTTGACCTCATTGCCTATAGTCCTTTGCCATCTCAGTTGTTATCTGAAGTGTGTAATTACGAGGAGAACATCATCTAAATCTACCAGTGCAATCAGACAAAGAGATTCTGTTGCAAACTCGGGGAAGATTGTGTCCCAGATGGGAATAGCAAATTTAATTACTGACAATGGCATGAGCCTGAAATGTTTCTGCATGCACAGCTCTGGACAATGCACTGCTTCAAACCCAGGCAACTTGGGGTTTGCAACATGAGGCTGGGAAGAGTGAGTGGATGGTAATCCCCTTAACTGAGGATGAGTGAGAGTGTGTGTGATGGGAAAGCTGGTGAAATGCTAATGAATTCATTGAGCAAAGTCGGTGAAATAGCTAAACATCTAAAGAGCAAATATCAAGCACTGATATTTATGTAGAGATAGCATAGAAAAACTGTTCCTTTGGAGAGGCCCTGTGCTTCCAGTAAAGAAGGGGTTTTTTAATACAGAGAGCTTTATTTTGGGTGGCTGCCCTCCCCTGAGGACATACCTGGGTGATGGTGCTGTGGCTTTGCTTTTGTAGGAAAAGGGCATAGGTGTCTTGGTCAGGAGTCACTGAACAAATACTGTGTATATAAAACCAGAAGTCTTTTCATACTGCTGCTTAGTAAGTGAGGTAACTGATGCAGCACCATGTCTGAGGCCGTGCATCCAGCCTGTGTCTGCAAAAACTGACCAGAAGTTGATTACAGGCTCTAATTCTTCCAGGATGTGCTGCACAGCTGCCCATTGGCATCTCTTGCTATGCAGGAGATGGATCCCTTGGTGTGCTGGAGGTAATGACCTTCTGGATGCTTTCTAATAAAACAATGAAGAGCTGACTTTATCATCCTTAAAGCAAATTACTTTTGCAAAATGCTTTACAAATACCAAGGGTGCTCTTTAGAGAGGGATATCTCCTGTTAAAAAGTCTTGAATATTTTTCTGCCTTTAAGTGGAAGAGCCTTCTCAGTCCACTGAGATGTGTAAGGGTAGCTCATACAAAGAAGGCAGGGCTGTTTCCTGTCTAGAGCTGTCTATAAGAGCAGTGTCATCCAATCAGTTTTCTTTAAGTTGACTTAAAGAAGGTTTAGTAAATTAAGATTTATTTTTAATTTATTTTTGTTTTTGTCTTCAGCTAATTACATCACTAAATTCCTCTACCTAAATGATCCTGGGTAAAGGTTTTGTCCGAAGTCTAGCACTACCTTGAATGTTTGTGTTTTGGTCTCTGTGTGATGGTGAGATGCCAGTGATAGCACTGCAGGACTGGGACTATGTTTTTTAGGGGAGGGAAACGGAGGTATTTCCTCCTCAGTGGGAATACCAGCAGCCAGCCTGTGCCAAGCCACTGTGCTTTGGCTCAGCCCCATGGTGGTGTGGGTTTGGTCCTGCTGGTGGTGCAGCTGGCTCAGCTCCTCACCACTTTACTTATGTGTTTATGTTAATATTGGCTAACAAGGAAAACATGAGGCTTGGCCCCAGTGTACTACCGTGGGCTTCCTGCTGACTTGTTTATGCCTTCTCATCCCACAGGTTTGTCTGTTGTCATAGTTTCGGTTTTCTTTCCGTTTTTGAAAGCAGGACAGGAGGTCTCTATGGAGACAGGCATCAGTTCCACTCCATGCACTAAACTGTAGGGGTTGCTGTAAGAGCAGAGCTGTGAACACGCTCCATCCCCTGTGGAAGCCAAAAACATTGCCATGCTGACATCTCCAATCCCTGGTGTCTCCGGGAATTAACATTTCAAGGTCGTAGCAGCTTTGCTATAACAGCACTCTCTGCTATTACCTTCATTGGATCAGCAATGTGGCAACAGAAACATCTCTGCACGGTATAGCTCCAGCTCTCAGAGTTTTTCCATTAAAAGACACCAAACTATGTCAATGTGTTCCTAGTGCACATGAATTTCATTTGAAATGAAAGCTAAATGTAGATCTCAGTGACTGGAACATGGGAAAGAAACTTCCTAGAGGTGGCTTTGCCATAGAGATGGAGGTTCCTGAGCTCTCTTAGCTGGTGTGTGTATGTAGTTACTCCAGCTCCTACCCGGAGGAGCCAGGTTGCTGAGCAGTGTTGTGTAAAAGATGACTGTGACTTACATCTCCAAAACCCTCTGAGCAACAAATCACTGGAGACAGGGAGGTGTCTGTCTCGCCTGCTGTCCTTGTTTGGAGCTGAGCGTTGCTGTGGTTGTTGTCAGCCCCGTGATGGATACGATGGGAAGCGCTGTCAGGTCTGGCTCAGACAACTTTTAGTCGTGTAACGACGAGGGAGGTGTTACGGGTGGAAATTTCAGAGGTACCCGAGCAGCTCGGGAACAAAAATCCATCAGTGGTATAATCACTGAAGTTGAGATTCCCACATCACTGGCTGCCTGAAGTGCTGCTTTGTCACAGTTCTGGTTTGTGCCGAACTCCATCTGAAACTGAGCTGAGGACCTAGAGAAGTGTGGGGATGTCTGTCCATCTATCTGTGTATTTCTGCCTAGCCACCTTTGATATGTGTTTATCTGGAATCACAGCTGCACAGGACAAGCCTGTACTCACAAAGCAGATAAAAAGGGAAAATCATAACTACAGATGCTGTGAGAACAGGAGGGTTGAATTGAGCAGGATGAGTAGAATCTGAAACCTCCACCAGGCAAGGAATAAGAGTGACCTGATGTTCTGCAGTTATCTTTTTCTCTCGCAGAGGGGATGGTACTGATCTTCCATAGGCTGAATGTACTGGTGGTCCTGTCTCATGTGATGCTGATGGAAGAATCATTTCTTGCTAATTTGCAGCATATGCTATTCAGCAACAGTTGAATTTCATGGCTGGTTTCCTGGACAGCCCATACTTAACTAGCTAGGTGTAGTTTTAATAGTACACTGGTTAAGTAGAACTGTAAGGAATGTTTAAAAAAATTGGTGATTGAAATTGGTGATGAAAAATTACTTGCTACTCTGTTTGGTGTTACAAATCCAATTTAAAAAGAAATAAAATTTCAGGATCTGGTGTGACATAAAGCACCCAAAACCTGTAAATGCAGCTCAGCAGTTTGCCTGGACGATGCTGTCCTGGGCCTGCCACAGGTACCCCAGGGCTGTGCAGGGTGGTGCCACATCTAGGGATAGAACAGTGAGTCTGTACAGTACTGGTTGTGAAATAAAGGTCAGCTTGTGCTGTCTGATAAATCTGCTTTCTGTTAACCTCCTTGTGTGCTATGAAATTAAGCTTAATTCAGATGAAGTCATCAAGGAATATTCCGGCAGGCAGAGGGTTGACATGGTGACTCCAAGCCTGTGCACAGATCACAAGAGGGAGTAGTCCCTGTGGGCTGCTGGCAAGAGATAAAACACTGCTTTGACTACTGTAATGTCATCTTTGTGCATGTGCTCGTTGCTTCCCACCAGGCACAGGTTCTTGGGGCCCTCTCAGTGTGGAAGTGGATCAGGTTAATTCCAGGTCTCTGGGAGCTCAGTTTCTTGGTGTGTTTTCAGAAGCAGAGACAATTAGGAGGATTAAAACCACCTTTATGTTGTAATCTGAGCCTTGAAGGCTCCTGCTGTAGTACAGAGAGGGGAGAGTCTCCAGAGGGGTTGCTTTTGTCTCAGGTGGGTGTTGGGGGTGGTTCATCCCCTGGGACTGTTGGAGGGCTCAGTGGCTGTGCCTGCTTTTTGATTTATTGCATTTTTTCTTACATTTTCCCATACTTTTAGGATATCACAGCTCCTTTCCCTCTGATGAAACATTACTCCAAGTGTACTATTTGCTTCAGGCAGTGACTTGGCCTGTGTGTGGTATTGAAGGAGTGTCAGAAGATTGCACTCCTCACCCTGGGTAGAAAAAAAATTGGAAAAGTCTTCTGACTTACTGACATACTTCTATTTCCTAGTAATTTTTATAGATATGAGCAAATGTAAGAGCTGTAGATAGGAGCAAATAAGAATAGGCACCAAATCAAATAACAAAATTTTGAAAAGGTCAAATTAATATATTTTTACAGCTATCTCTCACAGAATGAGCGAGGCATTAAAACTCTGATTATAAGTTCTCGTGAGAACAGATTGTAATGAGAACAGGAACCAGCACATTATAAATCCACTCTCCTGGTAATAATTTAACTAGAACAGTAAATGTAATTCATTAATTCATTTTTATGACAACTTGAAGACTGAAATCTGGTTGTTATTGTGTGGCCTTCTTATGCCATATCTAGGACATTCTTTTGTAGCTTGAGTTGAGTACCAAGATGCATTATAAACCAGATGGATGCAAACTTCCTTGGAGTCTACCTTATCACTATTGCTGCCTTCTATGAAGTTCTTGTTTTGATTAAGATTGGGTTGAAAAATATTAAAAAGTCGTTCTGATTTGTGTTTATTTAGGACAGATGGTTAATTTAACTAGTCTGATCTCAGTTTTTTATTGGACTTCATCCAGCGGTCCTCGATAGTCTCATATCTGAATTCAACATTCCCCAAAGCCATCAGATGCAAATAACAAAAGTAATTAAAAGACTGCTTCCAAGTGTAAATATCCATTAAAAAAGTGTGAAATCTTTGCTAATAACATTTGTGGAGCTTTCGATATTTTGAAGAGTTTTAGTTGCACTGACAGTAAAGACTGACACTAAATATGGTTAGTGGTTTTATTTGTTTATTTGCTTTTTTTCCCTGCTGCTTTCAAAGCATGTTAAAAAAGACACCGTAACAGACCTGATGGTTGCAAAACTTCTTGCCCTTGTTTTAGCAGGGCAGTGAAAGGAGGGATGATGGGATTTTTGGAGTCAGGGTTGTTAGGTATTGAGGACTGATGCTCTCGGCATCAGATTTATCCTCTGCAGCTCCTGCCTGTGGGCCTTTGGCAGGTCCTTGGGGCTTCCTGTGCTTGGGCTGCTTTCTCAGGAGCTGCTGATGAATGTGGCCTGTGTGGCTGTCACAGAAGACATTTATGTGACAAAATATTGTAATCTGTCAATGTAAGACAGTTTTGTTTTATGAATTTTCATCTTGCTACAGAATTTGTGTGTCCCATCTTAGTCAAACCCAAGGAGTATAGGCTTGTTCTTGGTAAATCCTTGTGAGGGGGGGGAACCCTACAACAATTAAAATGTGTATTTTAATCTGTAATGCTTAGACACCAAGAGCAAAACCTTGGCTTTGCTGCAGTCAGCAAGAGAACTCATTGATTGGAGCTGGATCATTAGGTATGCTAAAATAGATTGATAGAAGATATAAAATAATAAAATCCATGTTACTTGTTTGGTTTTATTGTTCAAAACACCAAGCACATTTCCTTGGCCACAGTTGTTGCTTTTGCCACTCTCCCTGCCTGTGCTAGGAATGTTATCTTGTGTGTGTTGAGCTACTAGTTTGTTGTGACTGGCTTTTTGGCATCTTCACCATGGGTTATGTAGTTTCATCTTGATAAAGTTGTCCGCAGGAGCTGCTGGTGGAGAACTTTTCTCTAACACCAGCTCCCATGGACCAAATGATTGGTGCTTTCATTAATGTTATCAGTGCTTAGAGACATTAATGATGCTCCCTGTCCTAGGCTGAGGTTTCATAGAAGGGTGTGCAGGTAGTAGAAAAGACCTATGTGTGTGCTGTTAGGGTGTTTTTACAAGGATTGCTTTAAAAATTGATTGGAGAGTAATGGACGTGGTTTTAATTATTAACTGTAGATACTAATAGATCTTCCTTGTAAATAACTATGTGTTGTCTTTATTATGCTCTTTGGAAGCTAAGCTCCTTCACATTGTTTGGCCATTCATTTAGTGTTAATCTTGTCAGTGAAAGTCTATTTAGACCACAAAATTTCCTGGGGTTTGTATCCAAACTCTCTCTTTGTCCTCCCTGCTCCTTCAGGCAGTCTCTGTATTAGATTGCAGGTTTTCTATTTTAACAGTCTCATATTTAAAAGGATCTTTGAGTTCTTACAAAAATATTAGAAAGGAAGCATTTCAATAAGCAAAGCTGCAATCATAACATGTCTTGAATGATATTAAATTCTGAGTAGGAGCAAGAAATATTTCCCATAAGCCACAGACTGATGGAGCAGTAGCTGAAAACCACTTGTAGCTGGAAGGAAGGAACAGCCTGATCCACGGATATTGTAGGTGCAGCTTTTCCTGCAGGAGGGAGGTGTGGTTTGCTGGGGAACTTGTTTTTGCAGGGCTCTGTCAGTCAACAAGACACTGGTGGTTTTAATTTAGATTTTGCTGCCCAGACCAATTTTCCTTGCCCAAGGGTAAATCTTTTAAGGTCCTTTCCAACACAAACCAGTCTATGATTCTGTGGTGGTGCTTCCTGATGCTCAGTTTTCTTTCTTAAGTCAACACAACTTCATTAAAAATTCAGGTTTTCAGATGGAAAAAGGGGGAAATGGCTTAGATTGGTTGATTTTTGGCTTATGGAGGCTCTGAGAATCCCAAGTTCCAAATCCTGTGAAGGTCACACAGTTGTTGTGAACTGGTGGTGGCTTAGATGCTGCAGCCAGAGCAGCTGCTGAGAGCAGAACACGAGAGAACCCCCCAGTAAAACCTCTTGTTTTCTGCTCTTTTCATGACTCTGTGATCTGAACTGCAGACTGTTCCAGTGCAAGGCTTATTTCTGTCAGATGCAAAAAAAAGGCAGGAAATGCTTGAGCTTTCACTCCAGACTCAAAAGATCTTACAAGGCATTTTTGCCATGGCAAATCTCCCACAGTTTTCAACAGGGTACAAGAACAATTTGTATTTTAATAAACATGATGACTGAGATTGTTGCTGAGTGAACCTAATAAGATGAAGGATGTTGACAAGTTATGGATTTGTATTGTTCAGCCTGACTATAACTTGAAATGTCAGCAGGACTGGACAAGCACAACTACTGAAAATGTGAATATATTTACATGATTTGATATGAAATATTGAAGCCAATTTGTTAATGGGCAACTTCAGTGCTTGTTTTTATATATTGAATGAAAACCAGCAGGTCAATTTCAATGTAAAACCGCACATCTGATTTTGGCTGGTTTTAGCACTCAGCCACATATTCAGGGTAACAAGAAGAGAGCAATAACCTTCTTTTGATTTGATGATATACAGCACCTTTTATGTAAACCCATGAAAAGTGATTACTGGTATCATGAGGAAACAGCACCTTAGGGAGATTACCCGGCAAGGCAGACAGCTGGAACCCATCATCTCCTAAAAGGCTGATTGTCTGTGGATCCCCATGTCTACCCTAGGGTGCTATAAGCAATACTTTTTTTAATTATGCAAACCAATAAATTCTCTCAAAATTTTGAATTCAGAATTTTGGGTAACCATGAAATTTAACTGTGTTAAGCCAGATGTTCAACAGAAGTTCTAAGTTTAGGACCCTGCAGAACTCAGTTTTGTGTATAATGTGACACATTTTATATTGTTTTCTTGACATTTGAGATTAATTATTCCATGAATTTACCTGAAGTTTAATTTAACTGCAGGAATACATATATCTAATCTGACAGGGGTTTTTTCCCTCAAATAAATTTAAAAGAACTATAATTGTATTTTAACTGAAATAAATTCAGCTTTGTAGGTGTTTGTATTGATTTAATTAGATAAGCTTAAAAAAAAGGGACAATTTCAGGGTGGATGGAACAACTATACTTTTTTTTTCTCCAGTACAAATCTCCTGTGAACTGTTCCTGCCTGTCTGCTGACCTGGTGGCTGTGCCCTGTTGCTGCTGCTGTGTCAGTGATTGAGAGGCTGCAGCCTCTGTGCCTTTCCTTTGGGCTTTGGTCCATGCAAATTCACTGAAATTAAGAAGCATGATCTATGCTTTAAGGAGAAAAGTGGGATCATTCTTAAAATCTTACCTCAGTCATCGTATTTTAGTCTGTTATTATTAAGGTTAAACATCCAGATCTCTTCTGGCATATCCAGTGATCTGAAATAATACAGGTTTTAGTAATTCTGGGGAGCCTGTGCAGACCTCGGTGCCCTGAGCTGCATCCTCTGCCTGTTCCCAGCCATGGGGACGGCGTTGCTGATGTGGAGGGAGCGTTTCCCTTGGTGCTAATCACAGAATATTGAGCTCCTGGTGTGGTGACAGAGCACAATGAAACAAAAATTACTATTTTCAGCCAGTCATCCTGCTCCCTGTTGACTTAAAAGCCCTGATGTCACGCTGTGTGCTGCTGACTCCAGAAGTGTTTCAGAGAGGGATTGCCATAAATTCAGATACCTGCTAGAAATCTGCACAGCATACTTGTGTCTGTCAGCTCTTGCAGGAGCCTAATTTTTTTACCAGCTTGTATTACTTTTGTCCAAATTTCTAGTGCCTTCTGCCTGGCCTGGATCGCTGGGGAAACTGTCAAGAGGCTCCTGGGAAAAAAAAAAAGGGGTTGGAAGTTCTATTGTTAAAAACTTTCTAAGTCTTCCAGGAGGGTGTTCCATTATCTCTGCAGCTAGAGGTGCTACCGAAAGCTTCAAAGCCAGCTGTTGGACTTAACAATATAATTTTCACCTGAAACTTTTTGTTCTAGCAGGTGATAATGATTAGGAGTTGGATATTAAAAATGTGCCTTTTTTTCCCCCAGAATGAGGTTTTAGCCAGACATCAACACAGGCAGAATGACTGTGTGGCTGAGTGCTGCTTTCTCTCATCTCCAGTGCCCTGTTGCAAGAAGCTGCATCATTCCTGAAATGTCATCAGAAAGCTTGTCAGACGATTTCCGCCCCTCAAAGGCACATTCGAAGTGATCTAAGTGTATAATTTGCATGCTAATTTAAATGTGTGAACTGGTTTGGGGTCAAACCCACTGGCTTGATGAAAGCATGGAGAGAAGGTTATCAAACATTCAAGCTGAGTGAGGAGCAGGCATTGTGGAAGATAAACATCCACAAGTTGTTGTCACTTGTGGGAGTTTGTTAGGAAGCCTCAGTTGCAGACATTTACATTATCTGCAGTGGAATTGTCATTTCCCCAAAGACAGCAATGTGTCTCAGTGTCATCTCCAGTAACAGAACTGTGCTGGAGGACAGGGCAGAGCAGCATTTCTGAGGAGCCATGCGAGTTTATCATCAGTAAGTTTAGGACAGTCGAGGTGTAAATTTAATTTCAAATGCACTTTGGCTTTTTCCTTGCTGGTGGATTTATCAGTTACTTTGGAAATTTTTGAGATTTCTTCATATGTGAAGTTCCTCTGATTATGTATCCCTGAATAGAGAACAGTTGAAATTCTTCATCACATGTCTGTGAGTGACATTACCGAGAAGTTTTCACAAAACTGGAAAAACTGGACTTAGAGGTCAGTGTCAAGAGTACTGCTGTTGTCTCTTGGGATGCTTTTTTCTTAAATAGTTTATATCCATCCTGTGTTGGTGGGGAATGGATTATTTGGCCTAATTTATCTTGCCTGCCTCTAATTTCTCTAATTTTCTCCTAGCTAGGACATTAAAAATCATAATGGCCAGAAACTTCACATGCCAGCTGCTCAGCTACTCATAAATTCTGCTCTGGGACCAAGGCTTTTCACTCACCTTACGTTTTATCCATGATTTTTTGTTCATTCTTCGTTATCCTGGTTTTTAAACGTTTCTCACTTCTTTTCCAAAGGAATGTGCTATGTGATGTTCTAGTCTGAGTCATTATGGGATGTTAGAGGGATCCTGGGGTAGCGCAGGACAGACATTTAACCTCAATGGGAAGGATGGGTGGTAGCGAGTGTTTAAT
Organism: Xenops minutus; assembly: GCA_035221455.1. Classification (NCBI taxonomy): domain Eukaryota; kingdom Metazoa; phylum Chordata; class Aves; order Passeriformes; family Furnariidae; genus Xenops; species Xenops minutus. Next base: position 10,255,664 of record JAWWEE010000051.1, on the reverse strand, counting down.
GACCGTGACACTCAGAGAATTTTAATCAGATTCCTCCAGGTTTAGTAAGTAACAATAATTCTTAGAGCATTGTGTTGAAATAGCACCTTAGAGTGCCATTGCTGAGCACAGAAAAACATCCAGAAAGATGTGTGGTCTCTGGACTGGAGCAGCTTTAATCCAGCTGTGAGATGTCATGTGGGTACTAACAGATGGAAGGCAGGAGAAAAGGAGCCAAAGCTGGAGGGAGTGAATTTCTGTGTTGTTAGGTTTTCATGTTTAAATGTTGGTATCTAATTGATACAATCACTTTCCAGTAGGATTCAGTCCTTTTTGGTGTTACCTGGTAAGCTAAGGAATCACTAAGCAAGACTTTCTGACTTGGAGTCATGAGAGAACACTTTCAAGGATGGAATTGCCAGCGTTCTTAGTGTTCCAGTTTTCTTTGTGTTGTGTCTTGCTTTAGAAGGCCTGGAAAAATAAAGTGGAAGTGGGGGGAAGAAACCTGTCCTAGAGGAGCCCTGAGCAGCTGCACTCCCTTTACAAGGATCTGCAAACCTTCTGAGTCCTGGGGTCACGGAGTGGTTGAAGTGGTGTGAGACCTTGAGGTCATCTCAGAGCACCCCTGCTCAGTAACACTGAGGTGGCTGAACTAAAGCTGGTTCACAGATTGGGCAGAGTTGTTTTACAGAGCTTCTGAACTCGATAAAACAGGAAGGCTCTGCTCCCCCACCTCTCTGTGCCAGGTTGAGTTTCGTGGTTAATGCAGACAATGAGAATATGGATTGCAGGTGTGGCTTGTGTGCATCCTTTATGTGCACAGTTTCTAGACCTGACAAGGATTCTGATGCTGGACATCTGTGCTGTTGTGAAAAGCTCTTGAAGTTTTGTCTGACTGCAGGAACTGGATGTTTTCAGTCTCATCGGGGAGAGTAAAAGGAAGGAAAAGGAAAGATCAGACGACACCTCAGTGGGGGTAACACTGGTGACAGAGTTGTGCTGGGTCACCACCTTCCAGAGTGTCATCCTGACCTTTAGTTGTGTTTATAAAGATGCCCTTCCAGCTCCCAGCACACCAGTGTGTCCCTGAGTTCATCGAGATTCCTCCACAGCCTCTCTCAGTGCTGAGGTGTCCAAGGGTTGTAGGAACACCCACTCCTGGTGGTGTCCCAGGTGTTGTGTGGAGCTTGAGGTGTTGTGCACCTGCCACAGGCACAGCAGCTCCAATACAAGCTGTGACATTGCTTTCCCCTGAGCACAGGCACTCGAGGTGCTGATGGGAGGAGTATTGATCTGATTCAGCCTCACCTGCTCACTTAGTTGGTGTGATGAGATTGTTATCTCTTTTAAAGAAATACTAAGGTTACAAAGCTTGAAAAAGGATGTATAAGGTGTCTCTGTGCCACTTCGGAAAATTTTCCATCAGGGAGGTGACTTGATACAGTGCTATTATTATTTTTTTTTTAATTTTGGTATCCATAACCTTATTTAAGAAAAGTCATCTACATATTTTACCTGGAGATATTGTTCCAGAGCACAGTCCATGTGAAATGTTAATTAAATACAGGCTAGGACCAGCTCTGTATTGCTCTATTCAGGATCACAGCAGAAAGTCTCCTTAAAAACTCATGTTTGGCTTTTATGACAGCCTTCAGGGAAGAAGAATCCTGATTAGGCTGTTCCAGCCTTGTCCTTTTGCTTTCCCCCTTGCTTTACCAACTGAAGGGCAGTGAATGATGGTAGTTCTGGGTAAGGAGCTCCATGCCTCTGTATTCTTTGAAAATAAACAAAATATCATGCCCTTGTGCTAAATGGAGCTGCATCAGCTTATTTACATAACCAATAGTCTGTCTTATGTGTTTATTTGGAGCAGGGAAGAAGTAATTCTGGAGTCAGGTTAGCAAACACTGAGGTCCAGCAATTAGGAAATTGATTGGGGTCCTAATTCACTGTAACACGGTCCATCTTCTGCAGGGCCTGTAAATATCTCCTTATTGCTTAATTCTCCAATATCCTTACTAGGAAACCTGCTCATTTGTGAGCACGTGGTTGGCTCATCTGTTTGTCTTACTCTTTTTTCAGTGTTGATTTGCAACAAAAGCAATTTAGTACAGCTGAAAAAGAGCAAATGGTAATGGGCTTGAAGCTGAAAGCTCTTAGCTTTTAACACTCAAGCCCTTGAAGTGGAGGATTTGGGAATAAAGAGACTTTACTTATGGGTTAGAGATCCTTTGTTCTGTGCTTGACTTTTTTTTTTTTCTGTTTGGCTTGGTTTTGCTCTAGTATTAGTAGATGGCAGGTTGCTTGCAAAGTAAAGATGTTTAATTCTGGGGTCTTGAGCTCATGAAACGTTTTTAAAAATGCAAAGTCAGCACTCACTGGAGGCCCTTTGGCACTCATGACACTGTGTCAGGATTATGGATTACTGCCAGTCGTGCATTTCAGTCTGAAAAATTGTGTTTTGCCTTTCTGAGAACACGCTGGGTTTTAGGAGCTGCCCATACCAGGCACCCTGGGCCTCCTGGATTCACAGTGGCTGTATGCATTGCTTGAGGTCTGCAGCAAAACTTCCAAGTGATTTCAGGGAAAAAGGAATAAAATTAAATTGTAATCCTTGTAAAATATATACCAGAAAGATCAGACACGTTGCTTATGTAGAATGGTTTTTCTATCAGACTTGAAAGTGGCTAATTTCAAGGTCAAGCAAAGCTTATTATTGGATCCAAACAGCATCTCAGTCAGTTGTAAAATGAACTTTTAAACCCTCAGCTTTTAAACTTTATTAAGCATTAGGGAAAAAGTATTAATTGTTATGAAAATGCAAGCATGGGCTTTATTGTTAAGGGGCAGGATTGACATTTGCTGCATGTGAGACCTTTAGGAGAATGAGCTTTGCCAGCTCCAGGCTCTGATGAGGGAAGGGACCCCCTTGGTCCAGCAGCACTAAATGAAGTGGTGGCTCCGTGTTCCTGTGTTCTCCCCACTCAGCCTGAGGGCAGCATTAGAACACTGGTATATACTCCAGCCTTTTGGCACCCAGGCATTTCATGTCTTGCAGTGAAGGGAGACATTTCTTGCAGAGTGGGAGGCCCAGAGAAGCTGTGGCTGCCCCAGCCCTGGAAGTGCCCAAGGCCAGGATGGACAAGGCTTGGAGCAGCCTGGGCTGGTGGAAGGTGTCCCTGCCCACGGCAGGGGGTGGAATGGAAGGACTTCAGAGGTCCCTTGCAACTCAAAGCATTGCAGGAGCTGCAGTGCTGTCACTCCATGCAGCTACAGAGATAAGTGTTTTGCAGGGAATTAAGAGTGTAAGGTGTTTTTATAACATTTGACACTTCTTCCACTCATACTTAACAGAGGAAGAGCAACACAGGATGTGAACTCCTACGATCCATCTCGGTGCTGCCTGAATATAAATATCTGTGACAGGCTGCACAAGGATGCTTTAATGGCAGTTGTCAGAGACATTTAAAATGGATTAGACCTTTTCAATTTTTTCTCTAATAATGAATATTTAGTGAGACTTTTAAAGCTGTTAGCTATTAATTATAGAACCTAAAAATATGATTGTGTTCAGTGGAGTAGGAATCAGCACATGACTGTATGCAAAAGTATGTTCTCTGTCTAGTTTTGTGACATAGCTTCCTATTTTACATTTGCTTTATAAATACAAGAAATAATTTTTAATGATGACAGCTGGTGATGAAGCAGACTTGCCCTTGAAAGTTGTAAGCAGGCTAGGAATACTAACACTAAGGAGGTAAAAGGATAGATTAATAGATAAATGTCCTGATACTTAAATAATGTATGATAAAATTAGATTACCATAAATTTAGTTCCATTGTAGATAATATTGTTCTGAGGCTAGAAATCCAAGTGTGGAAATAGAAGGTTAATGTTTGCATTAATGAAAATGCAGACCATTGTCCTTTGCTGGTGTTGTTGCTGTGTTCTGCAGATAAGAAATCGCCTTTCTCTTTAAATTAGTTTATACTACCAAGGGTTACTTTTGCAGATTGGAAATAAATAGGGTTATATTTCTACAGCTAAAATAAATGTTTCTGCTGTTGAAATAAATGACTTATTCCAACAGTAGAAAGCTGATTATACTATTGATAAAGAGGCCGTCAGTCAAATAATTCTCATTTATGTATTAAAAAATCTTAACTAATAGTGCAGTGAAGAAAGCTTTATTAAATTCTTGCTTTTCAGGGTAATTTTTTTTCTTTGTAGCTGGAAATCACCTTCTGCTTGCAGCTTGCTGACACTTCCCTGAGTGTAAAGTGTTAGAGCAGAGTGAGGAAGCTCAGAGTCTTTGGTTTGGTGTTTTGTTGGTGCTTTGTTCTGTTCTTCTCACCCAGTTATCGAGCAGGGGGAATCCAGCTGGTGGGATCCAGTTTCAGCCTTTGCTGGTTTATCCTTTGGAAGAGCTCTCATCTGCAGAAGGCAGCTTGGCAGTGCCTGTGTGCTCCAGGGAGAGCTGGCCCACTGACCTCCTTTAGTGACCCACCTCACTCTGCAGCCCGTCCATCCTGGGTGCCTTGGCCTCCCAGCTCCCCTGGGAGCAGGCTCTGCTCTTGCCCCCGTTTTCCTGGCTGAGGGATCCATCTCCTCTGGCACTGCCGGGAGGGATTTCAGGCATGAAGCCAGCGTTAGATCCATGAGCTCCCCTTGGTCAGCAGGGAGGGGGAGAAATGCCCTGAATGCTGTTTGGTCTCTCTTGGTAGGAAGGTCTAAATGCTGTTGGTTTGTTTGAACATGTCTTTGTTGGTGTGGGGACTGTGCAAGTCTCTCTTAGAATGCACAGTCCAAATATCAAAGTCACATAGGAAGTGTCTGTTAGACCAGTGTTCTACCCTTTATTTTTTGCACATTGTGGTTTGATGTCTCGGCCAGCCCTGTCACTGCATTTTTCCCCTGAGGGGCAACATCAAAAGAGTTCAAATTCTCTCTGCTCTTCCCTGCTTTTTTCCTGGAGGTTGTGCTGCAGGTTTCTCCTGAAGACTCTTCTGAGCCTTTTGACCCATCAGCCTTGCAGGACCAGTTCAGTGTGGTGCCAGCACAGAGCGTGGGGAGCTGACCCACACTGAGCCCTTCTCCAGACACAAAGCCAAGGTTCTTGGGTGTTGATGGGAATGGCACTGGAGCCTTTCCTGACACTGCAGCAGAGCACACTATTAACCTCCTGAGACCTCTCACAGCTCCGGGGAGGGCGGTGGGTGAAATTTTAAGCTTGTCTTACATGGATTTGATTGCTTTTCCCAGGTAGTTCCTGCTGTAAGAAGTGTGAGAAAATGAGAGCACAGATACCTAGAGGAGAAATTTGATGGGGATGGGCGGGGAAGAGAGCCCAGAAATTTATTCCAAGTCCACCTGTGTGCGTGTGCCTGCATTTATTTCTACTGAGGCATTTACATTCCTCAAAGTACTCTCAGTTGATAGCTCTGAGTGCCCTAATGATAATTGCATTTACACTAAATGTGGAGCAGCATCAATACTGATATACAAATAATTTAAATCTGCCAGCCAGCCATCTTAACTAATCAAATGGAGATTGCCCCCTGTCTCAGTCAGTAAAGACAAGGGAAGAATTCATCATCTTTAAGCAAGAGCTTAAAGAAGGGTGAATGTGGTGGCCCTTCTGTTAAAGGTGTCCTAGGAAAAAGGATGCAGAGAGGAACAAGCAGACTGTCTGCAGCCTACAGAACACTGAGCTGGCTTGCAGCAGCCTCCAGGTCTGGAGCACAAATGTAACTTAGCACAAATGGTTAGTTTTTAAAAATGCACGGATTTTGTAGCAATGGTTGTGTTTTTTCAGCTCTCAGACAGAAGCACCTCTGATTCCACCCCTTGGTACAGTCATATTCAAAAAGAAAAATTGACTTCTATTATATTTGGAAGGAAAATAGGCTTTAACCTTGAGGTGCTGAAACAGCAAATAAGATACTGTGTTCAGGTAAAGATCTGTGACCTGTAACAGGTGTGAGGGGCTGCAGAAGTGACCTGCTTTTACTTCACAGCATAGAGTAGAGGGAACCTTGCTGAGTGCTAATTAATTGTTGCTTTCATGCAAAGTCATTCTTACCTTCAAATAGCCTTGAAAAGAGTTCTCCCAGTTCTCTCCTCTAGAAAAAGTTGTTATTCAGTTACAGCTTTGTAAAGTGGGATCAAACTCCAGAAACTTTGCTCTTTACCATTGTGAGGTCTGAACTGACATTTCGTCTACTATTTAGGCAAGCCATACTTAATTTAAAAGTAATCCTGTCTTTTTTCAGGGCACTGTTGTGAAGGGGTTTTGAAGTTTGTTAGGGGTTTTGCTTTTACTGTGAAAATAGGTTTGCTTTTGTTTTGTTTTGTTTTTTTTCTGGTGGTGGTTTTGGTTTTTTGTTTAGCGTTTTTTTGTTTTGTTAACATTTGGTCTTTTGGGTGCTCTGCACACAATATTTGTACTGAGATAAGAATATCTCCTGACTGTCATTGGCTTGCATAGACTTGTTCCTCCTGTCCATGCTCAGAGGGATGGGAACAGCACTCAAACATGAGGAGGGGATGAGGATCCATGTGCCAGGGTGGGCAGGAGCAGCTGGATGAGCTCAGGCAGGCTCCTACAGGCAGTATACAGGGAATTGCTTGGGAAGGTGCATAAGCAGATGCTGTAGCACAGGCAGCACAGTTCTCTGGCACCTGGAATACAGGATGGGCAGCTTTCCCTCCAGGTGTGTGCCACGAGTTACCTACATCTGTATTTGTTTGTCCCTCGGCACAGTGCACTTCATCCTGAGAAAGGGAAACAGTCTTGTACAAAAGCAACCACCCACTCAAAATGCATAAATGAGACTCTTCAATACATAATACTCTAAAATACAGGACATGGGAGATTTCCAGGGAGTGTTTACTGTGGTGACAGGTAGAACCAAATGAACGAAAGCCTCAGTTGGCTCTGAGTTCTGGAAGGATCTCATTTGTGTTTATAGTCCTGATGATAAAGCAAGTCCATGCCAGTGAATATACATTTTCCACATCTGTGAGGCTTCTGGCATAATTATATAATAAAAAAATGCCATTGAAGAGCAATAATATTATTAGTGCATCACTTGGAAGAAATGTACAGCTAAGTGTGCAAAAGAACCCAAGTCCAGACCGTGCTGCAGTGCTCGGGTGTGTCACTGGATGTACTGTCGGGCACTCTGCTCATGCCTCACCAACAGCAGGCACCAGTCCTGCCTGGCACCCTGGTGTTGCACAAAGTAGTGGAGAGAAGCTCACAGGTGTGGCTTTTGTGTCCTGTATTTCCAGGATTATTAATTTTAGGACTGTCTTTAAAACTGGGGATTCATTAGGCGGTGAGCCCTACTCAGCTTTGATTTGGTCCAGTCTCCTGGAAGGGATTCTGGATCCTGTGACCAAAAATGTGTGTCTGTGAAGGTGTTACAGTAATGCCTGTGTCTGTCACTGAAATACTCAGTTGTATTCCCATGAATGTATCTGAGTGGAAGAATTTCTTCTCTTTTTCTCAACCTTCTCAAGGAAAATTGACAGAATCTAAGAAAATTGACTGAATAAATGCTGAAGTCCAAGTTGTTAATTAAAATTAAATGCAAATAGATAAATATAATGGTTTTCCATATGTAGTTTTCTGTTAACAAAATAGAAAACTAGCTGACATCTGTTTTTGTAAAATAGCTTATAAAATATTTGGATTTATGAATGTTGTACTTTTGGGGGAGAATTAAACTATAACTGTATCAATCTTAATGGCATCAACCCCAAAAATAAGAGGTAAGACAGTTACAGTATTTTTAATTACTTCTATGATTTTCAGGGAGAATTTACTTTCAATGGTAGTTCTCTGTCTTCCCAGCCTCTGTTCTGGGCTAGACCTGAATCAGTTGCTTTTCATTCCTCTATCGTTTTCTTGGTGTTTTTGGTACATCCAGACTTTCAGTGCCATGAAAGAGCATTTTGTCTTTAAAGTATTTATAGCCTGTCTGAGAAGAGGTAGCAAATATCAGTGTGCTCCAGCTTTGCATTTATATGAATTTGTACTGATAGGAAATGATGTAAAATACTGTTGTAAACAAACACTGATGTTCCCAGGTACGAAATGTGTTCTGTGCCTGGTGATATGTGTACCAGCTACTCTGATGAACCAAAAAATGCTTGCACTTCCAACTAGCCAAATCCTTTTTCCTGTGAATCCTTTTAGCTTGGAAAAATCTAAGCTTTGGGTCTGGTATACTCACTTAAAAAACACAAGGCATGTCAAGTGACAACTCCTGGGTCCTGACTCGTGTTGCCTCTCCCGGTAAAAGCTGTAAGATGAAACCTTGCAAAAATGTGAGAATACATTCCCATGGTGCAAAACCTGTTTTATTACAAGTTCTATGTGTATTTCTGTTTTTAGACCTTACGCATTCAGTGAGTGGCAGAATCCTGTCTTGCATCTCCCAAGATGTGCCATGTTGTTAATGAACAACCTAAAGGCTGCTTTGGTCCCGTCAGGCCATGGTGTGGCTCATCATTTCTGAGAATTTCAGCATTTAGGCGAAGGCAGCAGACCTAGGGTGCCTAATTCCATTTACTCATATAGATAGAAGCTTTCTTGTTTCATAACTTGCGTTGTATTTCCTGTTTTCAACATTTAGGTAATTAATTTGCTGTGAAGGACAAAGAGTATTGATGAAAATTTTCGAGGGGTAGAAGAGTTCAAATAACAGCTGAAACTACTCATGTAATAAATCTACAGAATATAAAATGTGTGTCAAGATCTATCTGCAGGAAAAATGTTTCAAATTTCATTTTTGCTGGTTTGATGCTGGAGACCATGGATTGATCCATGGCCTGGGTCACTGCTTGCTCAGTATCACAGTGCTTTTGGACAAGAGAGAAGGGCAGCCTGGGATGTCACGGCTGGTGAGTGACTCTGAACAGATGTACAGAAGGTCAGGCAGAGACTCCTGGCCTTAAACTCCAAATCACCTTGGGAAACTTAATAGTGACCTCTATGAAGAGGAGCAAAACATTTATAAAGGAGGTTAGGCGTGCACTTAAACATAATAGTTTTGCTTACAGGCTTTTTGAAGTTGGGATTTAAAAATCTGTTATGGGGGGGGGGGGAAAGCAAGGAACAAATGACAGCTGTGAGGTTTTGTTTTCGTGACTGAGAAAGTAGCTTTATTTTGGGAAGAAACTCACTGCCATCCCAGTGAGTGCATGTTTATTTCTTTGACCGAAATGTTTTTAGATGTTTGAGAGTAACACAAATGAAACTGCAGCACAAAAAGTCTGCAAAGGGTTAGAATAATCTGCTATTACTGTGGCTCAAAAACCCTGACAGATTTTTTTGTGGGAAAGGCAGCAATGAGGTGATTTTGTTGATTTCATCACAGCCCTTCCACCGCATGAGGAGCCTGTGCTTGGTTCACCACTGGCTGTGGAGAGTGCACTGCTCCAATGGTCTGAGCAAATTTTGTCAAGGGAAACCATCACAGATGTATCAGGGACTCTCCAGCCCAGCCTTTGGAGAAGACAGCAAGCCACATGTGGGTTGGGAATGTGGGGGATGCTCCAGAATCCATCTAGCAGCTTTATGAGAAGCCCAGGGCGAGACAACACCAGCTTTATTTAGACAGCACTCACTCTCACATATAATGAGCCCTTCAATTAGGTTCTCACAATGTGACAAAAAGTCTCTCATGAAAATATTTATAGTTGGGTTTTTGATTTAAGTCTTGATTGCATATATAACCAAAACTTGTCATCTGAGGTAAAGCATCTGGCAAGCCTGTAGGTGTCAGCTCATGAATCGAGTGGGACTATTCTGGGCTCAGGGAGCTACTCACATGTAGTATGGATGGATCCAAGCAGGGATGTGGCTGAAAAGAGGATGTCAAGTTTAGGGTGTGATTTTTCTGTTTAAGGCTTAATTCAGGCCAGCATGTTTATAGATGCCTCAGCCTACAGCTTTTCCAGAGTTTCAGAGGTGTCCAGAGGATAGGCAGAGGTGTCCATGGGAAACCCCCACCCTGGTAATTCAGAGGTGGCATTTGTGGGAATTGGGCTCATAAGGTGGGCTCAGCTCTTAGGGCAGGGGAGATCACAGGTACACAAAGGTTCCTCCTAAATTATTGCCCCTGCAAGGCTGTGGTGATGGGGGAAATGTAGAATGTTAATTAGAATGTGAAGTATTGCTTGGTTTAACTTTGTGTCAAGAGTCAACAGAAGGGGAAGGCAAAGAGCTGTGCTGTGAAGCTAAACCTGAGGAGCAGCATAGGGGGACCTGCTCTGGGCCCCTGGGTTGTGTCCACTGCTCCAGCTTCTCATTTCTTCTGAAATGGAGCAGACATAACTTCAATGTTTGTTTTAATTTTGATGGAAAACTTTGCCAGTGTTTCTGCTTTTTAATTTTTTTAGCATTATCTGTGAACCCTCACTGAAAGCCTCTTGCTCTTTCCCACAGCAACTCTTTTTAAGACAACTTGTTTGATCTGTTGTCTTATCTAAGATTATGGCTAATTACTCAATAAAGAACTTTTTTCCAAGGTCTTCCCCCCCCCTCCCTTTTAAGTATCATCTCACGGGGTGAAGATTCTTCCTCGTTTGATTTTGCTCCCTCACAACTGAGCTTTCATCAAGACACGTCTCAGAATCTGAAGGGAGCAGTTAGTGCGAAACGAAGCCTTTAGATTTTTCCTTTCCTTTTTATGCTAAAGCTGAAAGATGAAGCATATGGAAAAGAAAATAGCATTAAATCTCCCACTCCAAAAGGAAAAGCACTGAGGATGTGGCTGCTGCAGGAGAGGTTTGAGCTCCATGCTTCATTTACTACTTTGTGCAGACATAACAAAGAATTTACTTTGTCCCTGTGGTGCTCACACAACCTATTGTGAGGTAGGCAGAGGGGAAGCAATGAGCCTGGTGTTACAGTACAGCAGCAAACTGGGAATTCAGGTGGTTTAAAAACAAATGTTTCCTTAACAATCTCATTGTGTAGGCCTCATTCCTCTTTGGTTTAGTTTCCTGTGTGTGAAAGAGCAGCTTTTGTGCAATGTGCAAATAGTTTTATTTGAATGAAGCGTACAGTGGGATCCATAGCTGAGATTTTACTTAATAATTCAGGGGAAAATAAGGAAAAAAGAAAGAAAAAACCCCAAATCCTGTCATAGGTCTTTCTTTTAGTAAAAACAAAAGAAGAGGGGGAAGTGTCAGAGACCTCAAGTCAGATTTCACTTGGTATTGGTGAACTTGTTGTGTTAGGGAAGGAAAGAGTGTCATCTTGCTTTAGTCTAAACTAGATTTTGCATTTGATGTTTTGTAACTTCATATATTATGAGCCTCTTGGTACACCTTAAAGATGAGAAGTCTCCAGAGGGGCTTTCCCTGTGAGGGTCTGGGGGAAACCTGTAAGACTCCCCTCCAAGCCCGACCATGTACCTTGGAAGGGGGAAATGCAGCGTGGCCTTTTACGTGGCTCTGTGCTGTTATGTCACAAAGCACAGCAGTGCCACCAGAGTAATGGGACTAGATAAGAGGGCTGCTTGAAAGGCAGAGGCTTCTGTGTGCACACATCTCCTTCTATTGACAACTAGGAAAATATTGAAAAGCACTGAAGCGTTTAATTGAGTTGGTGACAAATGTCCAGGTGTGTATGGCTGGGCTGTGTGGGCAACTTGAGCATTTGTGCTTGCAAATGAGGTGGGCACAGCTCTTCAAGTTGTGTTTTTGTGTTGGAAATGTCAGGGAGAGGACTCGCTGCTGCCTCACCCCTGCCCCAAGAACCAAACCAGCTTGTATGGCTTTGGAGGTATCTATTTATACTTAGAAAGTAACGAGCAGAGAGAAATGGATTTGTCTGTATCCCATTGAGAAGAAAGAATGGCAGAAATAAAAGAAGCTTGGTTAAAAATAAAAGACAAATGGATTCAGCTCTCCTCCTGCCATGCTGCCTAGGCTGGAATATCTTTGGTCAGGATGGGTCATGGGGAGGGAACTTGTTAAATTCACAAGGATGGGGTCATTAAATGCTGAACATAAGAAGATATTACTTTCAAGCTCCTGTTCATTGCCTAGTCTGGAAATTCTTTGTAAAATAAAAAATTGAAGTTTTATTTTCATTGTGTTCTGGCAGTTCCGAGTGGGCAGAGCTCCATGAAGAGCTTTTCAGCCTCTCTTAAGGAGACAGAGCTCGAGTGCCCCTTTCTCTCTCCCTTATTGACTTCCCAGTAACTTTTGAGCTGGCTGACCAGCTTCACTACCCCATTCCAGATTTTGCTGACAAGAAGTAGAAATGTCAAAAGTAACCAAGTTCCTGCAAGGGTTATAGGTGGACATGAGAAGAAAATTTTCCTACCAAAGCGAAAATTCTGTAACTTAGCTTCTACCTTGTTTGACACTGAAACATTGAGGCAGAGGCAAAACCTTTCAAAAAAAAACCCCAAAACCCCTTCCCTGACCAGAGGGAATTTTCTTGTATGTGGCATTTCATTGGTTCTGCAATGCAAAAAATGGAAACAATTGAGTTCAGTGTATTGTCTTGTCACAGCAATGCTATGGGTTTGCCACCAGCTAAATCTTCTCCCAGGGCTTCCCTCTCATCCTGTACTGGCAATGTGATTCTTAATTTATATGAAATTCTCTCAGATTTTCATACAACTTGTCACCTGAAGAGATCTTTTTTTCTGAAGGAATACTGAGCTAGACTTCTGGTCTTTCCCAGTCCTTCGTTGTGATTATTAGCACTTAATTAGTTGTGTCTGTGTTTCAGTAGAAATATTAAAAAGCTGATGAATTAAGTGAACAGAAAAGCAGGTGTGGAATGTCCTTTGTGGGCAGAGAGGTGTCATGGTGTTTAAACTGTAAAGGAATTTTTCTGGAATAGAATAATGATCATTGTCAGCTGACAATCACTTCATTATTTGAAGACTCTGCCATTCTTATCAGTTTTATTTCTTAAAATTTTCTGGGTTTCTTACAAATTATTAGGACAATGTCCTGTTTACTGGTATCTACAGTGTTCCCTGAGATCCTGGAGTTAGTCCCAAGAGGAAGTTTAAGAGTTGTTTGACTCAGACTGAAAAAAAGCCATTTTAAATTTAAACATAAGGACTTGCAAGCCTAATTATTTATGTCTTTTCAGAATAAGACTGTGTCAATAAAGCTGGGAGTACCTTTGTGATAGTGCTGTGGGGAGGATTTAGGAGAGCCTGGGGCTGGATGGGCCACCAAGCCCAGGCCACTTGGTGTGTCAGTCCTGATGCAGAACTTGTCCTGGTTGAACCTTTTGAAGCACATGTGGGTATTACTGAGTGAAAAAACCTGCTTTGGTTTTGAACTTAGCCAAATTAATGAGTGTAAACTTAGAGTTGGCTTCTGGGAAAAGATTGCCTCTTTAATTGTACCCATTTTTAGCAAGGAAAGTTTGAATTTGGCTGCTTAGCCCAGTTTCAAAGAAATCCTTTTGCTTTCATAAGTGACAATGGAGTTACATCCCAGACAGTTCTGTGGACTGTTGTGTTTGCTGGATTAGGCCTTGAAATTGCTGAACTCTGTTCTGTGTTGGTGACTGGTGATTTGTCTGAGTTAGACTGCAACTTAAATATTCAGAGGTAATGACCATTTGGAACAAGAAGGTTAAAGGTCAGATTTTTTACATAACTTGAACTGCTCGCAAAAATGTGTGTGAATTTTAATCCACTTATTTCATTAAGCTTTCCAGAGTGATCTCTGGCTCCGAGAATTTCTCACTTGTGACCACCAGAGTTTCCTCCCTCTGCTGTAATGCTGTTGGCTCCACTAAAAAATAAGGAGCTGAGCTGTGGTGGCATCAAGGCAGTGGGTCAGATGTGACAGACCAAGCCAGTCTCAGTGAAACCGGCTCAGTTTCAATATGATGCCTTCCCCCCAAATCATAACTCGCATCTGGCATACAGTTTCCTTTGATTTAATGCTACAACGTGTGGCCAAAGACAATATACAGGCTGTGGGCTGTTGTAGCAGTGCCTTAGATATCTTGAGAACTGCTTAATAAAGTGATTATGGGAAGGCAGGGCGTACTCCACCTGCATTCTGATGACACCCTGCGGTGTGTGTTGTGGCGGTGGCAGCCGGCACAGGCTCTGTTCTGCATGATTGTGAGCTGCAGGAAGCTGGGATTTCTATTTATCTTCCTGCCACCAAGTTCCCCTCAAACGTTCCACACCTGTGCTGGCTTGTTCAATAACTGAAAATTAGTTAAAGCCAGCTGTTGGACCCGGGAAAGGCACTTTGTCATCCTTCTTTTATTTCTGTCGTGTTATGGTGGGAGCTTTATTTGGGGTGCTCGGGCAGCTACAGAGAAAATATGTCAATACCAAAAGATGTCCAGCCTGAGCACTCAGGACTTTGGGGAGTTTTTTAAGGCAGGCAAAATATATTGCCTTTGTGGAGATCACAGTGTGCTCTGTACTTAAATACAGGTACCTGCATTTGTTGTACCTGCTGGAATAGTTATAATAGTACAGGCAATGCTGATTTGGAATGGGAATTTCACTTACATGTGGTTAGGACACAAGGGAGTTCTGTCACCATTGCTGGAATTTGTATTGGCCAAAGTGTTTGACAAGAAGCTCATTCTGATGGTCACCCTGAGATGTTCCTGGGTACACCAGTCCCCACTTCCAACAAAACTGCTTGCTCTTTTGCTCCCTGGTTTGGCTTCTGAGGTCTGGAAAGGTAACTGTTTAATTTTGATCAAAGTTAGTTCAAGGGAAGGCTTTTTGTGCTGTTTCTGTTCAGGCATCATCATGGCTTTCCTGAATTATTTCTAACACCCCCTATATACCTGACTTTGCTCTCAGAAAATTGCTGCCTCACTGACAGTACATTTGGTCCTGTGGTCATGGGTGTATTTTTTGATGATCATTATTTTTTTTGCTTATATTTCAAGCATGGTTGGAGGCTGAGGTGACTTGTATTAAGTGGCAAAAACAAGACCTCAATAAGCTCCAGAGCTGCTGATTGTGTTGTTTAGAATCTTTTAACAATGATGTTTTACCACAAATATAATGAAGGCTTTCTTTATTTCATGTTAAGTCATTTAATTAGAGGACAAGATTTAGTTGTTGCATGTAACTTAGTGTACCACAAGCTGTGCTGGAGTTAATCCTGTATTAAACTAGTAACTGTTTCATTAACCATATTAACAGTCCCAGAATCAGAGCATGGAAGTTGGATGCCTTTCTTGGAATATCCCTGTGTTTCAGCTTTGTTTACAGGCTTATTGGCACTGGTGTGTCAGCAGGTATTCTTACTTTATAGTGTGCAGACCTTTTAATTGCCCTCATTGTTGAGGCATTAATTTCTATTGAGTTTTGAGAATTGATAGCTGCTGGGGCATGTAATCAGGTGGGGATGAGTTGTGCCAACATGAGCCCGTGTCCCCATTGTGGCAGCTGCTGTGCCACCTCTGTGTCCTGCTGGCTGTTGCAGAGACGTGGCCAGAGTGAGCATCAAGGAAGAAAGAAAGGGGTTGGCTGGGTCAGCAAGCTTTGCTCCTGCCTCTGATGAGTAATTAGGTGATACTGATGCTGTTGTGCTGGTTGAGATTACTCTTCCACTGTGAGTTCTGCCTTTGAATGAAGGTAAACACCTCTGCAGCAGAGTTCAGCTCTGGTTTTATCTGCCCCAGCATTACTTTTGGAATGAAATTTCTTGTGCTGAGTCATATTTTTTGTTTGTGTTTTTTTCTTCTTCATATGAATGAGTACATTGAATTCTATTTGGCCTTTTGGAGCATGCAGCATACACTGCTGTGTGTGCCTTCAGAGTGAATCCCCCGCCTGCTGTTGGTCAAGAACTGCTCTCCAGTGGAGTCAGACAAAATTGATGTGTTTTCTTGCTGAGCACAAACCCCTCCAATGTGGATGGCTGCTCCTCCCAGGACCACTGTAGCACTCTGACTGGTGTAATGGCATCCAGGAAAACTGAAATGCCCTGCAGAAAAATCCAGTGATTAAAACATTTGTGTGAATCCTTTCTAGGAAATTGCTTAAGAAGGGATGTAAATAATTGGCTATAAATACCTTACAAATCCAAGAGATTTGTGAGACTGGAGAGGCACACTGGAAACTTTTTCCAGGCCACTGAAGGTGGTGAATAGGTGCCATATGATAAAACCTCCTGGGTTTTGAACTTGGTAAAAACCCAAGTTCTCTGGGACACCATAGGGAATATACACTCGGTTAATCTTTCTTCTCTTTTGCACTGAATATGTAGGAGTTCTGGGAGCCAGTGTTCCCAGTAATCCATCAGCTTTTCCATTTGATTTCATGCAGCCTGGCTATGTGACTGTCAGCTGGTGCCCCTGCCACCCTCTCTCGTGGGTCACTTTCCCTGTGCTTCTGCAGCTTGTGGGGAGCAGGCAGGAGGGATCAGTGACTCCCATGCCCCACTGAGAATCCTCTTCATCTCACCCCACAGGTTTACTCACTGTCACTCTGATTTTTCTCCCCCATTGCACCCGGAGGCAGTGAAAGAGTGGCCTGTTACTTAGAAAGTTCAGATTAATATTAGAGATTAATATTCAGATTAATATTAGAGACAGGAAAATAACCCCCCAAAATGCTCTTACTATCTCTGGAGGAAGTAGGGGTTTTATTTTATATATAAACATTGGAGAAATGTGTGCATTGCCACTGCAAGCACCACCTGTAGTTAAATGGCTGTTGTTTCTGCAGAGAACCAGAAAAGCTCTATTTTCCAATTACAAATGGGAAAATCCACAGGGTGATATTGGATTAATTGACAGGCAGCCATGCATGAGTAATCCTGCACTTCCAAATGTAAATAACAAGTGCTTTGGAACAGTTAGAATAAAGATTTTTATATTTATTGAAATTAATCCAAAACTCGGAGCCGTGTCTGTACACAGCGAAGAAATAAGTGATCATTAAACAAAACCCACAGGCCTGTGTGTGCTGCACAAACCTGTGTACCAGCCTCTTTAAAAAAATCATTGTTAGAGTAATTGCTTTTCTTTCTGCTTTAGCATAACAGTTCCAACATCACAGTTTAAAATGGGAAGAAAAACGCGCTATAAGTGGTTTTACTTAACTAATTACATAGTTAGGCGCGTAATTTAAATGGCTTGATTTGTTA
The DNA here is from genome assembly GCA_035221455.1 of Xenops minutus. NCBI lineage: Eukaryota > Metazoa > Chordata > Aves > Passeriformes > Furnariidae > Xenops > Xenops minutus. The sequence continues at coordinate 10,238,555 of JAWWEE010000051.1, read as the reverse complement.
ATAAGTTGTTTAAATTAATAGGGGGGAAATAGTGCTCCAGCAGTTCATCTTCTACCCCTGCAGTTTAACATGGCACGTTACATACTCCTGCTGTTTAACATGCAATGCCAGGCTTGATGTGGCAGCTGATTTTTGGGAGTAATACACCACTACCACACCAAAAGGAGATATTCTCCCCCAGTAAGATGTATTTCTCTTCCTCCCAAAACTAAATCAATGGAAGGAAATCACACTACATGTGCATATTTTTATTTTGTTTACTTTTATGCAAATCAGGCTCTGGTGGGGGAATTTGTTGTAAACTCCAGTACAGACTAATTTGATATTATTCCAGAAAGATGTACACTTGAATATTTAACAAAAGCAACAATGCCAGTGAATAGATGACATTAAAAGTATTACTTTTGCATAATTTATGTTCAGTGGTGCCGATATCAGGCTTCACTTCATCACCCGCTCACACAGAGAGTGCTGGAAGTTTCAAATCTCATTAAGCTATTTATTCATTGTAATGAATGATTTTAAGGTTATGCCACACTGCACTGTTCAAAAATCTATCTTACTGTACATATTTTAATGTTTGCAGTCAAATTAATACCTTTATTACTGCCTCAATGGTTGAGTGGACACTGTTCATACATTAATCATTGTTGTCTCTGCTTCATCCCACTCCTTTGCTCAAGTTTATAATGCCGTGTTCCTTGATAGAGATGTAATGATCTACCCATCTCTGTCTGTGTGTGCAAAGCCTGATGTCAGAGGCTGGTAATCATGTTACTCAGGTGTCCTTAGATCCACAAAATGTGTGGTATTTCCATGCACCTTGTCAGAAATATATGGAATTTTAAGGTATTAAGTGCATACCCACTAGGGGGACCTGGGGACTCCTGGGCCCTTCTGAGCCTGAGCAGAGGGGATTTGAGGCACCTACACTGTTAAATGCAGCCTCTTGGGAGGGGCAGGATGGAGAGTCTCAGAGTGACCAGATCTCTTCCTGCCCCTGTGCTCTGTCATTCAAACAGGTTGTGTTTGAGCAAACAGAAACTCCTCTGAGGGCTTGTTTTCAGCACTTACTTTCGAGGTCATAGTCTGACATACAAATATACTGCTGTGATTTAACAGAAAATACCTTTAAGAGTACAAGGAAAAACCCTTGAGAGTCACAGGCTGCTTAGTTTACATCTCACTACCTCCTGTGTGTAATTGGTGGTGCTCAGCCCTGACAGGTTGAAATAGCATCTGTATCTGTGGTGGAGTTGCCCATTTTGGTCCAGGAGAACTACAGGCCCCTCCAGTGGGGAAGGGATGGTGACAGTCCTGTTCTTATGAGTATGCCAATAAAGTTTGGAGATAAGAGGTGCAGGTGGGCTGACACTGGTGTTTTCTAGTATGATGTCATTTATGCATTTAAAAGACGAAACAGAATGAAACCTTCTCTGCCCCCAAATTTCTCCCAGTTTATAAGCAGTGTGCTATTCAGAAGCTTTAGTGAAGTTCTTGGACTCCTGACAGTTTGCAGGATCAGGCTCTTCAGGACTTTACCCCCAGCAGATGCACACAGCATTGGCATGCTGCTCAGCAAGCTGAAAGAAATCCCAGTGATCCCAAATTTGGGCCAGGTTTTCTCCTAGTTGACAGAATGTCAGTGAGCCAGGGAAGAAATTTAAGGGGGTTATCTTCTCAAGATATTAAGCTCTTCCAAGCTGACAGCTTTGTTGCAGAGGTCAGCTAGGAGGAACAAGAAAGAGGCCCTGTGATCTAAAGATGGACTGACAGATATGATTTCTTTTCCCTTTATTGAATTATAATGTCAGTGGTTGTGTCCTGTTGCTCCTACGAGTCTGAAAACCTCCATCTGAAATTTGGAAAAATGGATTTTACTGGTAAAGACATAGTTGTGTTTTTTTTTTTTTTGGCTTTGTTCACAACCACTCCTCAAGGTAGCTCAGGTATAAGGCAGGCAGCGTGTGGGCTGGTGGCTGAAATCCGAATTAGCTCAGCATATGGAATAGAAGCAGCAGAAAGGCAAACACAGCATGGGGTGTTTTCCCCAGTGATGAACCTGCCGAGTTGTTATCCTTGCAGCCTCCAGACCAAGGGCTTTGTGTAGCTCAACTCAAATGCAAGATCTTCAGGCACACATTTAGTTGGAGTGGTTTGAAGGCGAATCAGATGCACTTTTCCTGTGTGGAGTTTGTTCCTAGTTGCATGGCTATAGTAATAACAGGGTCCTTTCTGTTTTCTGTCTGATTTGTTTCCCTTTGATTGTTGTGTATACAGCAAAAGGTCATCTTGCCTTTTGTGCTCTGCTTTTGGGATCATGGGCTCTGTTTTGACAAAGCTGCATCATCAGCTACAAGCAGCAGCCTTCTAATGTAATTAAAGAGAAGAAAATCCTCAGGAAAACTGCACTGAATGCACACAATTATTTTAGGTTATATTCAGCAAAGATAATTGGCAAGCTTGAATGTGCACCTTTTCAGCAATCTATGAGATGTCTAGTACAGTAAGGCTAATGCAGTAAATATATTTAGTGTTTCAGCTTTCCAATCACCAGCTCTGTCCAGTGAGTAATGGGATCAGAGAAGAGGGAATAGAACCACTCAGTTTCTCTTTTGCAGCCCTAAAATGCCTTCATAAAACTGGGAAGGCAATTTCAGCCATCAGAATGAACTCATTATATGTCAGAGCCATTTTTTATACCCTCATTTGTTTATGTTGCCTAGTGCTTTGAGTGGCAAGGGGGGCAGAGCCCCTATAAGATGATGCTTGTCTGGTGGGTGATAATGTGCATAGTGATTGTCTGGAGTAGCTGAGCTGAAGGGAAACTCATTCCATAGGTCTGCTTATAAGAGAACAATTAATTAAAAAGAACACTATTATATACACAGCATGGTGGTGTTGTTCTTGAAAGACCCTATATAAACATGACAAATAACAAAGAGGTTTGTTAGCAAAGTGAGTGGATCTTGTGATTAATTCTGAGAGTCAGTATTTATGAGTAGGTAGAAAAATCCTGGTTTTTCATAATTTTTTGCTCAAGGCATGAGAGCCCAACCTTTGAGAGCTCTTTACTCTCCTTTTTCAGAGAAAAACCCCAAGTTTTTTCTGTATTAATTACCTGATTTTTGTCCAGCTGTTCAATGCCAGGAACTGATCCTGATTTGCTTGACAGCAGTGATGAAGTTGAGAAATGTGAGTGTAGAACAAAGGCAAGGCTAAGCCATGGCTGTGATTGTACTTAATTCATTAAGTGATCTTCATTTGTGCCCGCTTTCCCTGAGGAGGACAAGGCCTGGCTGTGCAGCCGTGCTGGCTCCCACTGAAATGCCCCACCATTCACCCAAGCCCTGCAGAATGGTGTGGTGGATGGGCAGGGCTGATGGGTGTGAGGACCTCCCTGCTCCCTCCTGGAGAGGGAAGAAGCTCACCAGCACTTGGGTTTCTGGAAGAGCTCTTGTTGGGAGCCCTAGAGACTGGGAGGTGTAGGAGGTGAGGGTCTCTCACACTCCCTGACCATCACCTGCAGCTTTAATCAGCATCTTTGAAGAAGCTGTTGGAAAAACAGCCTTTTAAAGCCCTTGAGGAGCTCTCTTGCTGTGAAGTTCTGTCATTGCTGAGTTTGACCTCCCTCCTCTTGCCAAGGCAGGTATGGATTGCAAAGTAAATGATGTCTCCTGATCTAACAGGTCATTCAGGAGATGGGTTGAATATTCACCAAGGTCCATGTCAGTAAACTGTCATTTTAAATCTATGTGGTTTTATATCTTAAAAACTAGTTGCAGCTGTGTTATCTCACAGAGAGGTAAACATCCCCAAAGAGCTGCAGGGAGGGCAAGGTCCAAGTCAGGTATCTCAGCAATTTGCAGGCAAAGTGCTTCTGGCAGAGCAGCTCCTATGAACAGACAAGAACCAACGTGGCTTGGAGTGGGAGAAGGTGCAGAGGAGGTTTATTGGAGGGAAAATGGGAAGTGTAAGTGCTTTGCTCTGGTACCTGCAGACCACAGTAGCCCTGACAATGGCAGGGAATGAGGACAGCCCAGGGGTGGGCGTGTGGCCCCTCTGGCTTGTTGGAGAGCACTGCTGGGAGTAGCAGCAGCTCCTGGTGGGCACTGGTGAGGCTCAGCACTCCTGTCACTGGGGCTGGACTGGACTGACAACCTCCTGTATGCCATAGAAACAGTTAAACCTCTTTATCAGACTGAGAAAAAACACTCAGGAGGCAGTGGAATGGGTTCTCTGTAACCTGGAATGCTTTTCATGGATGGTTTCAGGACAAATTACCTGGATGGCTTAAAAGACTCCACACAGAACTTTCTAAAGGCGAGGCAGTGTGTGTGTAGTGATGTCCCATACAGAGATTCTATATAAGACAAGTGTGTGATGTCTTTAAATATTTTTGCAGGGAGCCTTTTAAGTTTTATTACAGAAAGAGGACCTATAATGGTTTCTTATGCATGCAAAGCCAAATTAAGAAGAACACTATTTGGTGTCTTTGGAGGTAGATCTCATGAGAAGAATCCTTGTGTGGTTCTCAGGGTACATCCTGGCTGCTCTTTTGAGCTAATGGGGATGTTTTACTAAGGCAGTACTTTTGGGAATTGAAAGAAATGTGGCATGAAAGAGGTTAAATCGATATACAGATTTTCCAAAATGTATTTCAAAAAGAATTGTAGCAGTTGATTTTCTCCATTTTTCAGGGAGGTAATGAAAAATAAATGGGAAGACTACTTAGTCCTTCATGTCAGATAACTCAGAGAGCATATATACAAAGCTGTAGTCAATTTTAAAGGTGCTGGAGGAGTGATGTATTTAGGTATGAAGGCAACATGCCAAGGTGTCCTTGGCTCTTCTGCCTTGAACAGTGTGAGTGTGGTGTCCTGTTTATGTTAATTTCTGTTTCTTTGATATTCTTGTGCCATTAACAAACCCTCCTGATTTTGTTTTGCTATGTGCCATCTTGATCCAAGGAGATAGTGCAGACAGAGAATTGTGAGCTGCTCTTGAATGACTGCAGGCAGATAGGGTTTGTAGAGCTAAATAAAAAGGCTGTGAAATTAGAGATGACTGACAGCCTACACTCATTACCTCACTTTTAGTGCCTCCTACCTTTTGACTACTTCACATTGCAATTTTGGCGTTCTCTTACTGCATTTCTTCAGGGTGCATGCTGACAGGAGCAGCACAACTTAGAGGTGTTATTGGTGGGTGACATTACTGTGAGACTGGCCCTGTTTGTGTGAATGGAGACATCAAAGGGCTGTGGTCCCACTCAAGACAGTGGCAAATTCCTCTTGGGTGTGACAGTGATTCTGCCCGTCTCCTGCACTCTTCAGTCCCTCCAAGTCCATGAGCTAACTTAGTGTGTTCAGTATACACGTGCCAGCATCTTCCAGAGACACTGATCCAGTGCAGTTGTTGGATTTGTTATCACAAGTGTGAATACTGTGTATATTTGCATGTAGTTTATTTCAGTGTTCCCACAGATGTTTTGTTTGTTCTAGCATGGATATTAGTTGCATATTAATGTACTACATGCATAACATAATACATTAATACTATGTGTGTAATGTTATATTATGTATACAGTACATTAATATGCAATAATTAGCTTGGTTTTCACTTTGAGGTCCATCACAAATTCTTTAGCTCCATGAATTCAATTCATCAAGTAATTTCACGAAATCTTAACCTCTACAGTGACTAAAGGAAGCCTTGCTGAGAGCTGGAACATTTTATAGATAGCGCTATTTATCCAAAGTTCTATTATTAGCCTAGAAAGAAGGGCTCACCATGTATTTTTATTAAAAATGACAACGTACTTAACATCCTTAATGAAAACTAACCAATGTGATATGAATTTAGAAACCCTGACACCTTCTTATTTTATAGAAATGAAGTCCCCTAGTATATTAAAATTAACATTTTTTAATAACAAAAAGTGATATAGTCCGCTGCAGTAGGACTAAATTTATCTTATGATTGTACTTGTCATGGCCTTGAGTATTTATTGAGTACTTTTAAAAGTTCATTAAACTCAAGAGATTAAATATTGCCCTGAGCAGTGCTCCATAAAAGAAAAAATATAGTGCTATTACTTGGTAAAATGTTGTGCTATGTTGTTAATTTAACTCCCCTGAGTTCTCATCTTCTGACTCAAAAGACATTTCTTCATGCTGTTAAATTTGACACTTCCAATGAATCTTGGATGTGGTTGTCCAAGGAAGAGTTGGAGGGGAGCTCTGCTCCAGGTCTCCTCCATGGAGCTCCCTGAGCTCCCAGTGTGGGACGCTGCCCCTCCCACATTCCAGAGGAGAGGACTGTGCTGCCCTGGGGGATGCCAGCGCTGTTTGGGGACACTGGTGGAGCTGCAGGACAGCCCTGCACACGCACAGAGCACACCTGCCTGTCCTGGAGATGCTGCCAAAGGCTCTGCTCCTGCCTTTACAGCTGTCTCCAAGAACACAACTTGGAGACCCTCAGATGGCATAGCATTTCAGGTTCTCAAAGTGAAAATGTGAGAGGCACCTGTGTAAAATAGTTTTAAATAATTTTTATATGGTATGGGATCTCTTACTTATGGACCAATAGATTAGGAGAATCTTGTGGCAGAATTGAGGTGCTCCTCTTTGATGACTCAAATTTCAGAGAAATCCTAAGCTGAATAATTTCTAAGCAATTCAACATTGCTTTCAAGAGGCTGTTCTTTGCAGAAATCTTGTGATGCTTTCTGTAGCTTACGTAAAATGACTGTAATTTCTAACACGTACCTGTGGATATCAGGCTTTAGAGATACTCTAGAAATGTGGCTTATGTCCAAGATTTCCTTCTTTGCTGCTGTGCTTTGGGCCCCTGAGTTTTCAGTACTGCTTTCTCCCCATGCAAGTGGCTGTGGGCTTTCTTTAATCATCATTTTTAACCCCCCTTCAGATCCACGTGTGTAGAAGTGAGGGAAGTATTTTTCCAGTTAGGTATGTTTGTGCAGCAGCCTTGCCTGGGGACATGCACATTTCACATGCACACCGGGCAGGATGTGTGTAAATCAAGGATTGATTTGAAAATTAAACTCACTGGCCCTGTAGCAACATCTAAGTTTACAGTGACAAAACAATAACAGGGAATTAGAAAGAGCCTCTCCTAAAATCAAATCATGGTCTTGTTTTGCAGCAAGTAATTAGATTGCAGTTTGTTTCCCTGAAAAACTCACCATGGCCAGTAAATAAAACTATCACTTATCTTGCAAAAATAGTTGCCTTTGGACTGTTTGACAGTGGCCTTTCTTTGCCCATATTTTCCCTTTTTGTTACCAAATGAAATAAAGTTTTATGTTAGCATCAGTAGCAGCTGCTGCTGTAAAATTGTAGTCTCAGATCTGTTGCACAATTTACTCTGGGCTTTATTATGGAATTTAACCTCTTACCGATCTGTCTGATAGTATTACGTGTCTTGGGACGACCTGACTGCACCAGAGTGAGTCCTGAATGGGTTGCCTTATACAGGTGACAGACACTACTGGGCTTGCAGGGCAGAACAAATAATGTACAGTTCATCTTTTGCAATTTTATCCCTTTAATGCCACCTCTTCAGAGCAAAACGTAGTTAGTAATTAAAGAGGTTACACAGAATATTCCATTTATCAACCAGTTGCTCTTTCCTTATTACTAATGCATTTGTTTGAACCTCAAACGTGTTTTTCAGTTGTGAGATGTATCTTCTGTCTGTACAAATAAAGACGAGCTTTAGCCTGTAGCGAGATACTTGAAAAGGGAGATAAATACATGTTTAACTCGGTAAGTTATGCAGAAAAACGACAAAACCAAATTGGATGGTGTTGTATTGCCTTTCTCTGTGCAGGGGGCATGGGAGATGTGGCTCTGCAGTGTGCCGCTAATGGAAGCTGATGCTTGGCCATTGGATTCTGAGCTCCTGTGCACCTCGAATGGCTCATTAAGAGTCGGGGAGATGTGCAAAGAGATGATAATGTATTGAAAATGGAGCCTTTCACAGCTGCTTGGTGCTGTGCTGCAGTTTTAGCCTCAGCACAGGCATATTTGGAAGCTGGTCCGCCTTCCTTGGCATCCTCTTGTGTTGTCCTCTCTTACTCTCCCATCTGTAATTCCAGGGACTGTTGGTGCTGAAGGAGCATCAGCATCACATGGAGCATCAGATGTTGGTCCTGACTGAGCATCTTGCAGCCCACGGATGTGCTGCCTGTAACTAGCACTGCATTTTGGGACTCTGCATGATTAATTGCTGGGTTTTTTTCAGTTTTTGTGTCTGTGGACCCAAGTGTTGGTCAGCCTTGGAGAGCTGTCCCAGAGTGGAGGTCACTCCCGCTTGGTGCAGTTTTACAGTCTCGGTATTTTTCTTTAGAGATGGCAGAGAGAGAATTTCTGTTGTGAAGGGGAGGGGAACCGATGCTTTTATCAAGGTAGGAGAGTTGTTTGGTTTCACTACTGGCTTTTTTATTATGAACTTGTATTAGAACCAGGTAGCTTGGTGGAAATGCTCAAAAGGTCAGTAAAACTGAATAGTAAATTGTGCTGTGGGAAAATCAGTGTGGAACAGGAGTTAGGATTTGTTGGCATGCTCTTCACAAAATACAGGGGTGTTTGTTCCAGCCTGATCAAAATACAAGATTGGAACCCTGGTGTTCCACACTGGTGGTTTATGCTTGTTATTCTGTGATTTATAACATAAAATGAAAACTCGGCTGCATAACTTTTCAGATGACAATTTACTTTTACAAATAACTTCGCATAATGTAGAATAAGTTTGGAAGTGCCAGTCTGCTTAGGGGTTAAATATTCAACTTTTCAATTGGTTTTGATGTGTTAAATAAGCAAATTATTTCTGCTTGCTTTTTTAATTAACCTGGCTCCTGTCAAACCTCACACCAAGGGATTGTGGCTACATTCGTGGCAGTGTTAAGTTCAGAAAGACAGGAGCCTCAGAATTTGAAGTGGAAGGACTGGTTTAAAACTGACTTTAACTACAGGTTCAAACTTCTATCAGTCTGTTTTTCAGGCTCTAATCTGTCTTCCTATAACATCTTTTTGCTCCTGTCTGTGCTAACATTGACAAAGGCAATTTAATCAGCTCTCCTATTATTTTACTAATATAAGTTTTCTTACCAGGAATTGAATTTTTGTGTTTGAGTAGATGGATAAACTTTTCAGATGACTTTCCCTCCACCCACAGAGTGGTTCTCTTCACTAAATTGAAGCTTACATTTTCTCAGCTACTGGTTTTGTTCTTTAAACTGAAATCTGGATATTATGGTAGGCAGCCTTTAGAAAATATGGAGATCTTCCTGCATTGTTTTAGCTATTTTCTTGACGTATAGTAATGACTGGCAACCATAGAGAATTACAATGATGGGGTATGTGCTGCTTTCAGTCATTATTGACCATGGAGCTTATGGAGTTGTGACAAATACCAAGCTGGTTTAAATTGGCAGCCTGACAATAAGATATTTACTGGTGTGTTCTCTTGCCCGATTCCATTCATTTGCCTCAATCTTCTGGGTAGCAGTAAGAATAAGAGAATTCCATTTTACTCTCAAAAGTGAGGTTTCCTCCCCCCCCATGTATTTTTGACAGTCATATCTTTGGAAGATTGAGCTAATTTATTTAATTTTCACAGTTAGCACACTCTGTCACAATTGTGGGTTGCTGTCGCATTAAACATCAGAAAAATTTTCCACTTCTTAGCATTTCAGAAATGACCAGTGACATTAAGACTGTATATAGCACCTGTCTTGGAGGTAATTCTTTTGAAACTTAATTGTAATTATGATGGTTGCAGAAAAGCTGCCTGATGATTCTTGATGATGATTGCACAGGGAAATGGAAATGCTGTCAGGTGTGGGATGGCTTGGAGGAGAATTTACTCCTTTGTTTTTCCTCCAGTTTTGTGGTTTCACTGTTAATTTATCACCTCTCTAGTACCTTGTGTGTATATAGTGCACTTAGGAGAGAAAGCTACAGATGCAGTCAGAGATGATGATGTTTCGAATAGTCCATGGTGTGCAATATATTGTGGATGTGTGAGGTTTGAGTGGGGAGCTTTTGTAGTTGGTTTATGCTGAGTTGAAGTCAAAAGACCGAGCTCAGCTCAAGTGAGTGGGTTGAGACAGATATATACATATTTATATATATATATGATCTGTGTGTATATTTATATGGTCCTAAGGGAATGGTTACCTTAGGGGAAGCACAGGACTGATGATATCTTGGCTTTTACCATCAAATCACTGGATTGGAGGGAAGTGCCCAGGGTGCTGTGGGCAGGGCAGGGTCTGCAGCACTGGGAATGTAGGGTTGGAGCATCCAGAAACTTGCTGGGAGTAAAGCTCAGGTGTAGCCAGAGAGGTGGAAAACAACACATGGATGGATGCAGAGGAGATCAGAGATGACAGAGGGAAAGGGGGCCTGAGCAATTGCTCATGGGCAAGATGGAGCACCCGTATAAGCACTTTACACCATCGGGGCCCACGCTCCATTTATTATTTTTTTAGAGGATGGCTTCTAGCAACATTATGTGGGAAGAGGCAGCATGAGCTGGCAGCACCGTTTTCACTGCAAAACTGTTAAACAAATAAGTGTTACAGAAGTAAACCTGTGAGAAATGAAACATCTTTGTACTTTACTGAGCCAATTAAAAAAAAATCAGGGAACCCTTCCTACATGTATTAGAAATCTGTTTTAAAATCTGTTAGGTGGATATTTTCAGTTGAAGGAAGTTATGTTGCTGTAATGTTTTCTCATTCGTTTCATCTCAAATATGTGAAACCTGCTGTTTCCTAAATAAGTAAAAGCAGATGGAGCAGCCTCGGTGATAGGTTTTGCTGAACACTTTAGCTCTGTTAGTTCAATTCTCACTTACTTAATGCCATTCCATTAGATATCTGCTTGAACGGTGCAGTGTGGAATGTCTCACAAACACAGTCAGTGAAATACATAAAAATAGTATTTATCTAATCTGTTTTATTCTCTTTGGTATCTTTTGCTCCAAAGGATTAATTGGGCCAAATGATAACATACTGCTTCAGAGTTGTGCCAGCCTCAAAATTAAAAAAAAAAAAAAGGCAAAACGAAACCAACAACCCAAAACTCCTGAGTCAGTCTCCAGATGTTTGTGAGATTGGCTGATGGAGATGTGTTTGCAAGTTGTTTATTTGTTCCTTGGTTTCAGGGACCTCAGATATACAGTAATTTCCTGTTTGTCAACTTTGGTGTTGCACTTTTTTATGATCTATATGTTTATTTCAAAGGAAGACTTTTCCAGTAACCTAATTTCCAAGTTTTAGAAGAAAAAATGTTGCAGGTCTTTTGATGTCACTGGTAACGGTGTTTCTCTTAACTATTGAGCTTTCCTTGATTTTTGTTTATTTGGTTTTACTGCTTTACAAGTGAGGTTGGGTAATCGATGATTGGAATGTCAAGGTCAGCAGCACATTTTTACTCATGCACACCATGATTTGTACAAACTATGGCTTTGACCTTTTGATTTTCTTTGCTTACCAAGAGGAATTGCCAATGAAGGTGTTGGAATGGGTGTTACGGAGGAAACACAGAAGGTATGGGAGGGGAGGTTTCCAACCTGGAATCACTCTTTGGGTTTGATTTGTTTCCATGTGTTGTAATCCTGCCTACACAAAGGTTACCACGTGCCTATTGCTTCCAGTAGGTGAGGATTTCATGCCAGAGGGCTGCTGGAGTATTTTGAGCTTTGATGGAAGTGGCTGCTACTGTCCAGTATTCACAAGGAGGTGAATAAAGTGAGGGTTGTGTGGGACAATGAATTTTCCTTAGTTACAGCTCCTCTTTCTTCAGGTACAGCAATTAAATTCGTCCCTGAATTTTTGTTTGTCGAGAAAGTCTCCTCTGAGTTACATAAATTCCTTCACATTCTTTATTTACTTTATTGAATGCGTGTAGTAAAAATATCAACCCTAAAATTCATGTTCCTCATGGAATTTGTTTTGCCATCTGGTAGTCTTGAATGAGGGAGAAACTTTTCATTCCTGCTGAGAGAACTGTGGAGGCCTCCCTCCCTCATCCTTCCTTCTCTGGTTTGTTTAAAACCAAGAGTTTCCATGCAAAAGAACTCACGAATGGCCAGGATGGGGCTGGGCTTCCACGAGCAGGACCTTGGCAGGTTCTCCAGAGCCACAGGAGAGCAGCAGATGTGGGGAGGGTGGTGCTGCTCTCGGCTGTGTTTGCTGCAAGAGCTCCATCTCATTTCTGTGCACAATGCCCATGGAACTAATATATTTAAGGGTAGTGGAGCAACTCGCATTTCCTTAATGAGACTCCTGATAGTCAGCATTGTGGGTCTTTTGGAAATGTTAGTGTAGCAGCAGCTTTCTGTGATGGGTGTTGTGTTTTCCTGCCTGCCTTAAAGGCTCTCTGGCAGATGGACTACAAGGAAAATAGTTTAAATGGGGACGTGGGTTCAAAATAACTCGCTGTTTAATTGCTCTCTCTCAAAATCATTGTGTATCCTGGAGGTTTCACCACCAGTTAATGCTGCATTTACAGTTCTTAAGATGTTCATTATAGTAGAAGAGTCAAGAGCCTTTTCTGAAGGGAGCCGGTGTGAACATTCCCAAGATATTGTAGGCTGGAGGCACAACTTTTTGTGTGGTTTGAAGCAAGGTACCAAGGCTTTGCCGTGAATTTTAATTGCTTCCACTTGCCGGTAGTTTTTAGCTTGTCATTGTTAAGGAGAGGCTTGTTTAGCATGGGGCAAAATATCTCTGTATTTCTCCTTCTGACGTGTAGGACTTTATCCTCTTTTGGTGTAAATCAGCCTAAAGCCACCGACTGCAATAAAACTGTGCCGATTGATGCTACTTGACCTCCTCTTTTTGCTGCTTTACATACAGAACACAAAGGGATTACTGACTGTGAAGTGCCTGCAGAATCAGGCCCTTCAAAATAAATTAGTCACATCTCTGTCCAAGAAGATTGCAATAAAACAAGAAATATGAGTAGTGCTCTTAGAATAATTTTGAACATAAAATTTTTTTACTGTGTTTCTCCTCAAAGGAACTAAAATGTGGTCTCTTACAGATAAATATAAATGAGCAGACCAGTGAATTTGGATGAAATCATACCTTTTTAAAGATGCAAATTGAAAATTAAGCCTCAAAACAATAGAATCCTCCTGGGCCTTTCAGGAAGGATTGTATATTGCTCATCAGACGCTGCTGCCAGGTTGCAAATTTTATTTCACAGTGAATTCCATGGGAGAGCTGCTGGAGCTTGCTTTTATGATGAAAAGAGAAAGATCTATTGAAAATATGTGTAGCTTTTCCCACAATCTGGATCATCTCTTTTTGGAAGGATATTCTTTTATGGGGAAGGAACTGTAATGAGGAATGGTGGGTTTACACCATGGTTTTTCTGAACCTTTGCATTAAAACCAGCACTTATTACAAGGATGATCCTCCTGATAAGGGAGAACTTCATCTGTCCCCACTTTGAGCCAGCAACTATGGCAGATTTTTTCTTGTTTATTCTCAAACCATTTTAAAGCCATCTCCTTTCCATTTATTGGTTCTCTTGTTTTTGTTCTCATTTTCTTCTTGGCATTATTTTTCCAAGCTTTGATGTCTTTTGACCACCATCATTCAACTCAAAGTTCTGTCCCTGAACTGAAAATACAGAAGGGGAAGAATCTGTTCAGGAACTATTCCAAGCAAAATACAGCCATAAAGGAGGTAAAATTAAGCAGTTTAACTCAATCTGTAAACTCTGGGAAAGACTGGTTAAGAGATGAGAAATTTCTTCTTCCCAAAATTATGGTCTCCTAAGTCAGGAGGAAGATCCTGCAGCCGGATTCCCTCTGGTAGGGACGCAGCAGGGCTTTCGGGAGGTGTCTTACAGTGATGACATCCTGTGTCTGCTTTTGACTGCTGCTTTTTATGGGATATGAATACTGGCCAAATGTGGGAAAGATGCCAACAAGGGATTTACAAGCAAAAATCCTGAGGGGACCCTGGGAGTGTCTCACCAACCTCCCTCTGGCCATTGGGGCCACTGGAAAGGAATCTCAGGCTTCAATGTTTTCAGTGATGGATCTCTGGTTGCTATTAGAATAAGATACAGAGAAGCAGCATGTTTTGGGTTTGCACAGTATAAAAAAATATCATGTTTAGTTATGCAAAGGGGCTGCTGATCTCAGAAGGCAGCTTAACTTCAAGAGAAAAGGAAATATTTCCATTGCTTCCAATGGTGTAGTCAGAAAATTCCTCTGCTAGTGGATAACCCCGGTTGATGCAGATTAGGTTTCAAGAGGCAGTTTTACTGGGCAGCTCTGGAACAAAGTCAATAGTTAATAAGGCAGGGACTTGCTGCCTGCAGCAAAGTGTTCAGGGCAGCTCTAATTCAGGGATTATAAATGTTCTTCTGTGGGAGTTTGTCAAACTGACCCCTTACGTGGAGCTTCACTTTGGGTGCTGGTTATAGTAATTCTTGTTGTGCAGCTGCAATATTAATAAGCCCAGGAAATAGTAGAAGTACAGGGGCGAGCTGGCACACAGAGGAAATAGGAGAGGAAATGGCTTAAAAACGTGGCTTTGCATGTGTTTGCAGTGCACTAGAAATGTATTTAACTTGCAGATTTCCTGCTGTGCTGCTGTTACCAGCTGAGAAGGGGACTGGACCCTGCTTTATAAACCAGCTTTTTTCTGTAGATGAGGGCTTCAGACCAGCTTCAAAATGTGTTTGTGGGTTGGGTTTTTTTCTTCTCCTTTTCCCAGTTTTTATTTAAGTGCCAATCCTAGCCTCTGTATCCATGCTGTACGTGGGCAGAGGCAAAGCACATTGTGTGTGTGCTGCAGCTGTTGGTGTTTGCCTGGCCTGTGAGAGGGGGATCAGGAGGTTGAGCATCTCCTGTGTCCATCCAGTCACTCACAGCAAATTCCCTTGGTGTGGCCAGGCTGGGATGGACAGAAGCAGGGACCAGCTACGCCTCGGGGGGATTCATCTCAACAAGACTTTAATTTTTTAAATATTCCAGTTTAAAAGGTTCAGATCAATGCAGATAACACCCTGCAATTAGAATTTAATTTCAAAGCAATACTAGAGAGCATACCCTGTCATGCCTCCCCCATAGAAAGTTTATTTGAAATTATTGGGAAGATAGAGCATTAAGTAAATGAAATGTGAGTAATACCTTGCAGATTGCCAGAGAAGTGTATGCCTAGGCATTTTAAAAGTAATGGTAATATTTCACCAGCTCCTGAGAAATATATCAAAGATTCATAGATTTTAAGGCCAGGAGGCACTGTTAGATCATCTATTCTGACAACCTGCATAACAAGCTAAAAACTTTTTCCGGTAATTGCATCAAACATACACAAAAATATAAAAGAAAACAATTCTGATTAAACAGCAAGAAATGTGCACATTGAAGGTACTGTTGTTTCTCCAGGCTCCAGTCTGCAGAAGTTTTGTTTGCTTGCAGGATGCAAATTGGATTCACTGCCTGACTCATCCAGCGATACCTGAATTTTGATTCCTTGTTTTATCATTTATAACCTTCAGGTAGATTAGATGTTCTTATAGACAAAGCACTTGTTTCACACAGAGGTGATTGAGTCCTGAAGGGGAGAAACACAAACTGAGCAGCTGGAGGTACCCAGTGGTGCCAAGCCTGGAGACATCCAAGCTTTGCCCACTTTATTGGCTGCTCAGCAGCACAAAGTACCCAAAGTTTTGGTTGTTGGGTTTTTGTTTGGTTGGTTGATTGTTTTTGTTGGTTTTGGGCTTTTTTTTAAATCAAGTCATGATAAAATTTAAAAAAAATATCCTAAATAAGAAATACACCCCACTTTTTGAGTATCAGTGATGTGTTTGATTTTGGAGCCAATTCTATTATTTCCTGCAGTTTAGATTCAGTCTGAGCTCTGGGTCTGATTTACACCATGTGCCAACCTTCCCTTTGTTGCCCTTCCCCACACCCGCAGTGCTTTTATTTTATTTTGTTTGCTGTTGAAGTATGACTTTACACAAACTCTGGGAATGGTATGCATATGGATCACTTAGAAATAAATCTGTGTACAGAAAACATAGATTGCCAAGTAGGCAAAACATAAAGATGTCTGTGCACCCATAATTTCTTAGTGTTCCTGTGCACTGCACTTAGTAGGATTAAGAGCTGTGTATCTTCCCTGCAAAACACACATTCAGGCAGGAAAAGCACCCGCATTAATTTTTGTTTTCAGGTGTCACTGCACATGAATCTTCACTGCCTGTCGAGATTCATATAAATGGCTGATGATACATCTGAAGATAACACGTTGTACTTGGAGGAAATACACTGTATGAACTTGGATGCTCTAAATATTGGGGTTATTGAGCTCCTCTGAGCTCCATGTGCTCAGCTGTTCTCAGTGCAGGTGTCCAAGGCTGCTTGGGTACTCATTTGGCTTTAACTGTAGTTAAAAGGTGAGTTTACTATGTGATAGCTGTCAGATAGCAGGCATATCAAATTTTAGATTTCACACAGGGCATTTTATGAAGTGCTTTTTGTTACCAGCAGTGGTGTGCTGATGGTCATGATGAGTTTGTACAGTGATAAAATCATTCAGTGGTGCGTTTGTCAACAGTGTCAAGGTAACAGAAGTGACTTGAGCATCATCTCTGGCAATTTATGCTTTGAAGGAGCTGAACTATTCCATAAACATACTTGAATTTCAAATAATTCCAATATATCTGAGAAACATAATTCTCTTTTGCAGGACATTTAGTGGTTAGTCTCTGCAGTTTCACAGGGGGCTGTTTCCATAACTCCACATTCCGTTCAGCCAGTGTCTTGTGCAGTCTCTTCCTCCCTCTCTCCCTCCTTCCAGCTTTGTTTCCATATGCCTGACATAATTGTTCAGGCAAGATATACTGCAGATGGATTGTGGAAAGCTCACATTAGAGTAACGTGAGCAAAGATACCCGCTGAAATCACTTACTGATGCGCATGTGGTAAGTGATTTGCTTGAAAATGCTCCTCGTTTCTTGGTTAAGTGAGTGATCATGGCTAAGTTTTCCTCTGTATTTAATAGTCCATTAAAGTCTCTTTGAAATACAGCTTTTCTGAGAAGCTGGAGATGGAAGGATGCTCTTTAGCTATGTGATGATTGATGCCAACTTGACCAGCATCCACAGCTAAAAGAACTTGCAGCAGCAGCAGCTGAGATATGTGCTGCTCTCAACCACACTATTAACCGTGGTGGAGCACGGTTATTCACAGATGATATCACCTAAATTTAGCACAGGCCACTTAAATTCTGACCACAGCTTGTTTGGGCTCCTGTTCACGAGGAGACTTTCAGGGCTTAATCTTTGTCTTTAATCAGCAAAGCTTGCTGTGAGAGGACGTGCTGTAAACAGCACCGAGGTCTCCTTTGCAAGGTTGGACCTGCCTCACTTTCAAAGGCACTTTCAGGCTGGTGTGGTTCTGGTGGGATTTGGTTTGGTTTCAGCCCTGCTTAGACAAGTCCACATTAAGCAACGTTTCATGAGGCTTTTTGAAACCAGTATATAATCAGTGCGTCCTGATTTGTTCCTTTGCAAACGGATTTTATTCAGAAACAGCTGTTACTATATAGGAAATTTGTTGGACTTAGTCCTTTTGTTGGTAGCAGTGTGATCTTTATTTCACATCAGTGTCCTTCATCTGCACCTGCCTTGGCACATCATTCTGCCCATCGTTTGCATACTCTTTGCAGTCCTGAATGGAAGGAACAGCAAACATCTTCAGATTTAAAAACAACAAATCACCAAAAGAACCTGCTCAGCTGTACTTCAAACTTGTGTATTTTTGGAATTTTGAAGATGCTTTTCCTGTCCCAGATGAGATTTCAGTCTGGAGCAGCACTTGGGAATTAGAGCAAGTGTTGTAGCAATGCCACCTAAGAGAAGATGCCAAGAAATAAGGAAATAGTCATTTTATTACAAACAGCAGGTGGTTAAGTGAGTGCAGCAAGCAATGCCAAACATGTCTGAATTTGCAGTGAGTACAAGGATTGGGAAACAGCTTGGCATGGCAAGGGTAGAGGCAAAAATGCAGGTAGCAAAGATGAGAAACGTTCAGGGTAGGTGCAGCTCTGGCCAAGGCATAGATCACCATCAAATAGGTAGCTAAACCTTCCCTGTGTGTACTTGAATTCCTGCTATGCCAGCAGTTCCTCCCTTATTTGGGCATATTACTGACTTGTTTCATTGGTCTTGTGTTTTCCTTACCAGCATGCTGATATTGAAAGCTTTATTGAGGTATTGATCACCCTCTTCTGCCCTCCTTGGTGTCATCTCTCCATGCCCTGTTGGTGAGATTGGTTTGGTTGGCACTGCCCGTGGTTTTGGAGCCCTTGGTATGTGTGTGATGTGCTCTCTGTGCATGAATGTGGACAGCTTGGAGTTGTAAGTCGGCTCATCTGGATAATGATTCTGCCACTCTGAATGTGCTGCCTGAAGCTGTTGATTCCCTCCTGGAAAGTCTTTGTTGCTCAGGAAGTTAAAACAGGTTTCACAAGAGGATGCAGTGCAGTCCTGGTTGGGAGGGCTGACACACTTGCATATGCTTTGATAATTGGTTTAATACGGAAATCAGGTGTATGTAAACATAATTAGTTTAGAATATTTTCCTTTTTTTATTTATTTAAAAGAACCTAAAGCCCATTTTAGGCAGCAGTGACAGCTGAGCTTTTCAGAGGTTGGGAATGAATGATAACACACCCTGAGGCATATTATAAAAGGTCCATGTTCTTCATGGATAGGGTCATTGGAGAGGCACAGGAACAAGCTGTCAGTTACAGCATGCAAGGAACTGTGTGTCCCTGTTCATTTTCAGTGGCTGAATGCTGCTGCTTCACCTTTCCCCTGACAGTCCTTTTGTCATGCTGTCTCACAGAGGTGGAGGGCACACAAACCATCTATCATTTCAGCCCAGTCCCAGGACTTGTGTCCCATTGCTGTTGCTGTCACTGAGGAAAGGGTGTAGTTCAGGCAGCTCAGAGCCTTGCTGTGTGACTGTCTGAAGGGACAGGGAGGGATGGAGAGCTGTGGGAATGCTGGCTGCTTCTCTCAGTCCCAACATCTCATTAATGGCATCTCAGGATGGGCTGTGGGACAAGCCACAAGTGTGTCCTGCAGCTGCCAACACCTCTAGGACTTCTGTGCATTTTTCATTTCTTTTGGGAACCTGCGTGAGGAACCACATGCATGAGAGGAGCTCTTGTGGCTTTTGAGCTTGGTGGAGCCCTGTGGGGACTCTGAAGTGGGTAGAGATTTTGGTCATGGCCATTCAGGAGTTGCTGGAGATTATGACTTCTGTAACATCGCATCCCACTTTCCATGGCCAACATGAGAAGTGTGAGGTGAAAGCTGTGATTTCTGGGTGGGATTTGTCCCCTGGTTTGGGTCCAGAGGTGCCACTGCAGTTGTGTTTGGCTCACCCCAGGATTCACTGGTTTTATGTGGTTAGATATTTGCCTTTGAGCAAATCACAGTCCCACAATACTGAGAGCAGTAACTTTGCCTTGTTTCCTTCTTAGTATCAGTCCCAGCCTTCAGCTTGCATGTTGGAAATTCAGATCCTGCCAGTGATGTTGTAATGCTCTCAGGGAATCCAACAGCCAGGCAGGAGCTTCACATATAGCCTCAAAGTGTTAGCACACTTCAGGGGAAGGTATGAAATCAGAGGATGGCTTGCCTTTTGGCAGAGTCAGAGTAATCTTGTTGGTACTATCTCTGTTGGTATCTCCTGAGATGCAAGTGATGAGGACAGAAACAGGTCTGCAGCATCCTGTCCCTAAGGATGCTCTGACTTCTCAGAGTAGCTGAGGAGCTGCCTCCCCTCATTTACAAATGAAGCACAGGCATGCAGGAGGTGGGGAAAGGGTGTTACAGCTGTGAAATTAAACTGTTTGAAGGATCTATACCAGAACGTATGAATTGCTTTAAATGGAGCAACAGGAGAAAGGTACAGTTTCTGGCAGCATTGCTCTAGTGTGAGACAAGGTTTTGAGCATCTGAAAAACAGGTTCTTCCACCTGTTACTAGTTTGGAATTCCAGGTAGCCTTGTAGGAAAACAGAAAGAGGGGCAAAAGAAAAAGCCCAGTATGTAAAGATGTAATTCTATGAAGAGGCTTCTTGTGCAGACAGTAACTTGCTCTTGTGTATGCACAGCTTTCATCTCTTCTTAGAGGCAGCTCCAGTTAATGTTGATATAAAACTGCCTGTTAATTGGAGTACATGGAGATAATGGTAGGTATAATCTCTAAGTAAACTCTTAAAAGCTCGGGAAAAAGGGTATTTAAAAAAAAAAATCTCTCCCCAAAACCTGAGTTTGCACTCTGCTTTGAAGATAGACTCATCAGTGTGCGAAGCAGACTCCTGCCTTGAGGCCATTTATAGTGCTGAAGCTTGTGAAGCTAAAACAGTTTGATGTGTAATTGCAGGAGGAAATGGAAAACCTGCTGAGCATGGCAGGATATAGTGCCTTATCACCCTTTATGTGCATCCAGTGCTTGCTGAAATTGCCAGCGGATCCGCAACATCGACAGAACGGTGACATTTTTCATGGGCCGCCGTGTTCTGAATCAACACTGCAACAGTGCGATTAGAGTAGGTAAAGTAGGGGGAACAATCAAAGAGTTGCATGTGACAGATCAGGTTTTAGTCATTCCCCACTCCTTATTGCCTGCTGTCTTGTGTGATATGCAAAACAGCTTCTCCAGACGCATTACACCTTCACATTACCTGAAAATTGAATTTTATTTGGTGGCCTGCATATAATTTATAGCACTCTTCCAATGCACTTCAGTTCTCATTTAGCTAAAAGTGTGTTCTTTATTTCGTACTGGCAGGGAAACAGAAATAAAACTGAATATTCAGCACCACTTACAGTATATAAGAAACCAGGCTATTGAAGTTTTAAGCTGCTTGGATACGTTATTGACAAGAACTGTCTATTCTGGAGTTAAGCACACGATGTATTTGATTCCCAGAGGTATCATCTCTCCATAGTAATTAATCAGGAAAAAGGCACTGACTCTGAATAGCAGTACTTGAAGTTATGGGCCACTATTAGAACTCAAAACCTAAATGGTAATTGAACATACCATATGGAGGAGAAATGGGGGTCCAAGCTACGAACTCAGGATCCAGCCTTGCAGGGCAGAGAGGAAAAAGGTTTTTTAATTATTCAAATAGAGTACTTGTTCGGTGGAGCACTTCACTACATGGAAAAACACCCTGTGAATAATTTACTGCTTGTATTGTTGTGTGTAGTACCAGCTGCTGGAATCAACTCTTGGACCAGCACATGCTGTCCACCCATACACCCTAAGGTAGATAATGCTTCTAATGCAACATTCCTGGATCAACAAGCTACTTGCATATGGGAGAACTGGCAGTGAAAATTCATTTGGACTGCAAGACAAATATTTGCAACTAAGATTTAGGCTCTGTGTTTGTTTCTCTTCCATCTTAAAGCACAATGCAATGGGCTGTAAAAGATCCTGGGAAGTTTGCTCAGCAAGCAGAGTGTTAGCTGAGTCTCAGGATCTGTGGAAGAGCTGGCCCAAAGGAGTCATTAGAAGCGAGAAGCAGACAGCAAACTGTGCTGGGGAAGTAGCAAAACTTTAGTGGCTGGCACAGAGACAAGTCCTGGATGAGAAACAAACGGCCCTGCATGTCTTTTGCACTCTCCACCCCACAGTACCACCATCACCACAGCTCTTGGATGGAGGGTTTGGATTTCCAGCTCCTGTTGAGGGGGATGCAGTTTGGGCTGATTTATGCAGCTCTTGGAGAATGCCCGAGACAAAGATGCACCCATTTCTTGGCATGTCTTTAGGTCGAATTCAAATTGCTCCATGATAGATACAGCAATATTGGTGCTATGGTGTTGTACACCTGAATTGGCAGTGGGGACATCCCTCACTTGCAGAGCTGTGTGATCTGAATTTTGACTAAGGAAACCTATGTTTTAGCTGATGCTTTCTCAGTTGTCTTGCAGCCACTTTGCTTTTAATCATGCAGGGTCCTTCTTGTGGTTTTCATTTCCGTAGGTTGACTCTGTGGAATCAATGTCTGCCTTTTTTTTTTCAGTGTGTGCATGTTCTTTGTTTATATCTTCTCTGAGCTTGATTTATAGAGCAGGTCGTTTGTTGCAACCAAACATTTATTTCAATCTTGTCCTTACAGTCTGATCTTTCAAATAAACTCAATTTAGTTTTATTCTTCAAGAAGAATTCGTCCTATCTAACAGGCTTTCAAACTCCATAGTTTGAGAAAAGGAAAACAGCTTAAATGCTGTTTTCAGGCAAAACTTGTGCCATGTAGGACAGCTAATAGCAGTGTGAATTTCAAAGTCTAATTACAGATGTTATCAACTATGAAATTTATGCTGTTTGAGGGGAATTTAACTGTGCAAATGTATGTTTTAAATGAATGAAAAAAACAACCCACCTCTGAAAGCACTGATTGGAATTCATTTGGTAGAGAAATCCTGCTTCCAGTGGGGCATTCCATTAATTTCTCTCCTGTTAGAGGATGCAGATGAAGCCCTTTCCCTGCACCTCAGACTCAAAGGCGTCCCGTTTTGGCAGGGTTTTCCAATGATATTTATTTAGCAAAGCTATTGCTCCAGCAAGCACAAGGTAATGTTCTTTGCATTCTTAATCTGACCTCGTGAGTGGTGCTGTGGATTGATGTGCTTTGGAATTGTAACTTCTCAAAACCAAGAATTCCTCTGGGTTTTGAGAAGTTTTCCAGAGTTCTTGTGCATCTTCTAGGGTGTCTATAACATAATTTAACAGTAATTGGCAGTAATCCCAGTCAGTCAGGGCTGTATATACTGAGATCTCTGCAAGTTGAGGAGTTAGAGCTTTCATGTCTTGTAGTATTCCAGCTAAAAGCTTCCTACAAGAAGTCTTCAGTGGGAGATTTGCATCTGATATATTTATATTGAGCAGGGCAAGACTTACATGGGTGATGTTTCATGTCTTCGACTTTCTCTCACTTGTAATTATTTTGCTAGTCCTTTACACAACAGCTGTAAACTTAAGTAAACTTTCCTAAGCAAGTGAATAACAAAGCTGTTTTATCTACAGACTCTCTTTGGCGTTTCTCTGGGATGTTTAACAACAAAAGCCCTTGCTGGTGTAGCGAAGTGCTAAACAAAGCAACAGATTTTCCCTGTTATCGTGAGAACAAATGCAGTTACAGTGTAGGCTTGAACAACATCAACACAGATCTATTCCCAAGGTGGAGATGACTTTTTTGTTCCTTTGCACAAACATAAACATTGCTCTGATGGAATAACAGGAATCAAAAACATTTTCCCCATATCCATCTGTGAGTGGCTCCTTGCACTTTAGCTCGATAAAACACTTTGTAAACAAAAATTTATTGCAATAGAAGTTAATGTTCTGAGAACAAAACCAGCAGCAATACTGCTCTGAACATGCCCAAATCTTGATTACAGTCCTGTGAAAACTTGGTACATTATTAAATAATTTCAGTGTCAAGACAAGCAAACAACTTGTTTTCCTTGAATGTCTATTTAAGGCTCAGATTCTATTCTCTGGCACTTTTACTAAGTGCCCTTTAGCATCTTTAAATTTAGTAAATAGCAAGCTTTGTTTAAATTTTGTTAGATTTTTTTTTTACATTCATAGTTGCATTTTTTTGTCTTTTTATTTCCTATTTTTGTGAAGCAAACAGTAGAACACAATCTGTCCATCAGGGTTTATAAGAATATGTATCCCCCTTACTAATGGTGTGGTGTTTCCTTTACAACAGTCATGCTTTCTCTTAAATTTTAGTTTTATAGACTAGGCTTTGTTCTCCTTCAAAGTACATTATAAATCAATAAGATGCATTTTACAGCAGAAGGAAAACATTCTATGTGCAGAGCACTCCTTGGGAGACTTTTATATTTTATTGAACACTTGAAAAGTTGCAAAGTGGCACATTTGGATTAAGAATAACTTGGCTTTCCATTGATGCTGGCTTGTGATTATGGTTTATCACCTTCAGTGCAGAGTTTATTGCAGAGCTGGGTATCTGGATTTCAATAACATCTGGGGAATGTTTATTGGAGTGAACCATCCTCTGCAGTAACTGAAAGCAGATACTGGCCTGTGAATGGATCAATATATATATATATGGAAAACCAGAGGAATGGGTTTTCACAGTGCAGCATACTACAAAGTAGTGTGTTCCTGGCTGTGGATGCACCTCCTGTCCCACAGGGCTGACAGCTCTGCCTGCTGCTTCACTGCAAGGCTGTCCAAGCTCTGCCTCTGGTCCTTGTTAAACAAACAAAGAAAAGAGATACTGCAATTCTTCCTGTTCTTGAACCATGATGTGCATGCCCTGAAGGGGAGAAGAAATAAATAATTCAGACACTAGAAAAAATAAAACAGCCAAAGGAAGCCAAAATCTGAAATCCCAGCAAAATACTTTGGTATTTGCCCTTCTTACCTAGCTGTGATGGGTTATTTTTAGCCACTAGTAAGTCCATCAAGTCCCAAAGTATTTATTTAAAGGAAATATTTACAGCAGTGTTTTCTTTAAGAAATAATATAATCTAAAATATATATATAAAAGAACAGAACCCTTTTAGCTGTGTGGTTAAAGGCAGTTCAGCAGTGGTAGAACATTTTATTTCATTTCAGCCAGGTGATGCAGTGCCTTGCTGGCTGACAAGGTTCAATCTTTGAATGCTTGACCTTTTTCTAATAAATACCTGTGATATTAAACCCCTGTGTAGTTCTGTTTCCTTCTGCTTTATCATGAAAGGATGCAATGGGGAAGCAGGATCTGGAAGCAACTCTTCCTGTGACACTGATATCACTGAACTGTGCAGTCAACCTTTCTGTCTTCCATGCGATTTATTCAGTCTTTCTCAGGGGGCAGTGTGGTCTGTCTGAGTGTGGGTCTGATCCTGTGAGTGTTGACTTGTCCTTTCTAATTAGGTGGAAAATATTTTGGACATGCAGACATTTGTATTTGGTGCTGGGCACTTGAAGTTTCTCCTTTAATGCAAATACCATCCTACTACTGTTTCATTATATGTCTGTCTCAAA
Source organism: Xenops minutus (assembly GCA_035221455.1). Classification (NCBI taxonomy): domain Eukaryota; kingdom Metazoa; phylum Chordata; class Aves; order Passeriformes; family Furnariidae; genus Xenops; species Xenops minutus. The sequence continues at coordinate 10,213,452 of JAWWEE010000051.1, read as the reverse complement.
AGCAAGAGGAAAAATGCCAAATCCCTTAATCTGGAGCATCTTCCTGCTTGTGTGAAGCCACCAGCTTCAGTGGGAGGATGATCCTCTTCAGAAGGAGGAGGTGGCAGAGGAATGCTGCAGAATCAAAGGGACCCTTTTTCCTTTGTCCAGGAGCTGTTTAGGCAAAAAGCAAAAAAAAAGGAAAGTTTTGGTTTAAAATATTTTGTTAACCTAGATCAATTGTTTTCAGGCAGAATCTTCCATAGGAAGGAGAAATCATCTTTTTATGGGAAGAAAAAATGAAACTTTTAGAAGCTTTTGATGCTTCTTGAGCGAAGCCTTGTGTTTCAATAACAAGCTCTTGTTTGGCTATAAATGTTTTGCCATTGCTGTGTAGCTGGTGAGTGCAGGTGTATCCCTGTGCCATCCCACTGCCCTGGAGCCTGGGATGAGCTGTGTGATGGAGGAGGGAGCCACCAGCAGTGCAAGAGGCTGGGCTGGTCCCCTCGAACCCCGTGGGCAGGACCCAGCTTTGCTGTGCAGGGCACACAGTACCTGCATATGCCCAGAGAGTTAAAGCAAACCCAAGCTCACCGTGCTCTTCTCATTAGCTTCATCTCCAAAGAGGCTTCATTAGTGGAATAAATGCTTCCAGAGGGGGCAAAGCCTTGCTCATCTCCAGGGCTCCCTTGGAAGCATTGCTGCTGTTTGAAAGATCATCAGGCACGATCTGCTGTTTGGTGCTCAGACTGGCACAACTGTTACTTAAGGCTGGTTAGGGGATGACAGGCTGTCAGAGCTGGTTGTGAAGGAGCTTCAAGGAGCCATTGTTCTTTCAAATTAAAACATTTAAACATTTAAATCCAAAGCCAGGACTGCAGGCTCATTTTAATTATTCTTTTTGTCTTTTGGAAATACTTTCCTACTGATGATCACACAGCTGTCACATATACATTACCTTTAGTCAGGCTACATGACAGTGCTTTCCTATTAGCTGTCATTGTTTTACAAGGAAAACTGAAAACCACTAAGGCAGATATATTAATTTCAAAAGAAGACACTGCTGGTGAAGTTATTAAAATAAAAATATCAGAAGACTCAAATTCATTTGATTTATAGCAAAGATCTGTTGTATCTTTGTATGTCTTGGCAGTTGAGGTGACAGGATTTTTGGGGCTGTCTTACAGAGATGCCTTCCCTCTGTGTCTGATCCCATCCATCAGGCTCAGGGACGCTGCTCAGAGTAGCTGGTCCTGGGTTAGTCATCCTTCCTTTGGGAACGACTTTTGTAAGCATGTAAATATATTACTGCTCTATTATATGTGACAATCCCAAGCACTTATGAAATTTTACATGTTTCTTACTCTCTTCACCTGCTCATCTTGATTGTCTGCCAGTAGTTACCAAATTCAGCTTTAAACATGAACTAATTCAATGGCTTCTGAGCTGCAGAGTTTACTTCTAGGACTTAAAAACCAACCTGTTGCTACAGTTAACCAAGATTCAAAATATTGTCTTTTCTGGTATGGATTAAAGACTTGCTTTTTTGTTTCCATAGGAGTTATTTCAGTAGGCAATCCTGGGCTCTGGTGCAGCAGCAATGTTGTTTGTTTTTCATGAATATTCTGTTAGTTTTTTATGAGACATTACACAAAATAGAAAATCAAGAGTTGTGTTTGCAAGTGCAGGCTGGAGTTACTTGCCATTTACTGTCCAGCTAGGTACAGTTAATTACATAGGCTTTTTTCATGTCTAATCTCCCAAATATATGTCATTTTATTTTCATTTCTATTTGCTATGTTGGTTTGGAAATAAATGAATGCAGTATGTTTTCTGAGCATTCTAGAGTATTTTAGAAAGGGCAAAGCAAATTGATTTAATCACAGATATTGTTAAAAGCTCTATTTTAATGGAATGTGCTGTGATTGCTGCTGCGAACAGCAGACTTTAATTTTTGAAGTTGTTATTCAAAGAGAATATGCACGTCCTGAGAATGAACTACAAAATGAAAATGAAAATAATAAGCCTAACAACAAACAAACCATAGGAGGAAGATATTGTTGCATGGGAATAGTTTGTACAAGAACATTGGAGCATCTGAAACAGCTTCCTGACCCCTGCTTCATATGATAAAATCATTGGGAAACACAAACCTTCAGGCTCCTTGTAGTTAAAGTTAAGTGCAGGGGAGAGGAGATGATGACTCTTCCTCAGAATCACTGTTCAAATAGAATCATTCTGATCCTGGTAATTTGCTTTTTGCTGGGAGTGTGACACATGGAGTGGTTGTCACTGAGGGCTTATTAAGAGGACTGGAAGAGCTGGGGTGGGAGCTGTGGGTGCTGATGGATTGCTTCATTACAGAGCAGTGTTTGTGGCTCACACACTGTAGGAGGGAAGGGCCTGAATGCTGGAGTGTTGGAGCTCCTTGGGAAGCTTCAGCACAGGAGCAGAGGTGTGCTGGGAGGAGGCAAGGATGTGTGTTGGATGTGTGTGACACGGGATGTGTTGGATGGCTACAGGCAGATGCCACTGGACTGCAGGAAAAGGAGCTAATTAAAGCTTTTAATATCTTATTCCACAGGTTTTCCCTTTAGCCTTGTGGTGCAGGACAAGCTGCACTAGGACAGGGACCATATTACCCTTTCTTTCTTTTCCTCCATCACATTAACTGAGCTGCAGGACACGAGCAGCTCTTTATGGAACACCTCTTCTGTCCCATATCACTTGCTTTAAATTGCTTGGCCTAAGCTTTGTTTTTCCAGACTGGGCAGTGTGAGTTGTATTTGTTAAACTCTAATTTCAGGCCTTTTTTTTCTCCTTTTTCCAATGCAAAACACTCCCCCTTGCCTCTGTGTAGGTGGGATTTCTAAGGAATGCTGCTTTGAGCATGAGAGGCAGCCAGGAGTGACTCTTCTAGGCCTTTGTGCAAGAGGGACATGCTTGCATCCTTACCAATAGAGATGTTGACCCCAGTTCCTGAGCTTGCTGATGCCTGCTGATCAGCTCACATGGTGAAGTTGCAGCCTGTGTTGCCAGCTTGGGAAGTTCCCAATTGGTTTGACTTTGGCCACAGCAGTGCCCATTGGGGGCTCTGTGCAGCATCACCTGTGAGAGTATCATCTTTTCATCTACTGCAAACAAATATACGAGATAATAAACAGTATGAATAGAGAACTTAATGTGGGCTGACATGGTTTCCCTGGAATGCCACAGAGAGAGCAAAATATAAACAATTATTAGGGTTGCTTTTCTTAAATGTGAACTGTGGGTGGTTTGTGGGTGTCAAGTCAGAGCGAGTCAGAAAAACCCCATCTTTGGAGTGTAGCCAGTGTTGAAACGTTTTTAGCTGTCTGAAGGTGCAGCACAGGTGGCTGACAGAGACCCATGAAAAATCCCTGCTGGGGATTTTAACCCTAATTCATCATGGGGAAAAAAGGGGGGAGGATGTCTGTGACTTAATTTGAGCAGTGCCTGAAATAATGGAGTAACAATTAGAGAATGACCAAGTGGTACTGTGGATTGATGCACTGTGGGTATTGGTGCTGATCATTGTTGTGACTTCAAGTAGAGTTTGGTTTCTTTCCCTATCTTTGCATACGAATGAAAAATATTTAAAGAATAGTGCTCTTGGAGGGATAACAGGTATGGCTGTGAGCAGCTTCTGTTGATGTTTAAATGCCAGCTTGAATTTGCAGTGCTTTCTGAGCTGTAGAAATCAGTTGTTACAAGGGCTCTTCATTGGTAGGATCATTATTCTTTTCGTGTTGCTCAAGAAAAACATCAAGAAACTGCAGTGTAAAAGTAAGGAAATGCTATTTTCTATTCAAGGGAAGGCTTGGAAATCATTGGTTATTTCTCTGGGCTTGATTTTCATAAGTGCTGAGATGGGAGTGTTAACAGGTGTTGCAGGGCAGAGCAAGCACAGTGCATTCTCATTTTATGTTCTTACAAAGCGTATGCATCAGAATTGACATCCACTTCTTGCATACAGATGCATTTTTCTATTTTTTTTTTTGTTGAAACACTTGCATACAGAAGGGAAGATTTCTGTCATAATGCATGTTCTGAATTGTCTAATACCAATACACCTGCAAGTATTGAATCTTCTCTGGGCAGTGCTGGTACAAATTTTAATATGGTGATTTTCCTCTGACAGTTGTTTTAGTTTTGTGTTGCTGCTGGGATGCTGGTTTTTGTGTTAGAATACTGATATCTGCATCGGTTCTGTCTTCTGTATGTGGAAATTTCTGAATATCTGCAAATGTCCGTCAGATTGAGTCTACATTAAGCAAGGAAATGAAGATATGCAAATGAAACTTTGAGAAATAACCATGTCAATTTATAATAAATGACTAAATACCACAAAGAAATCAGGAAATACAGTCAACTTAGCTAAGACTCAAGCTGAGTGTATTAAAATATGCAGCACAATTAAAATGTCACTGTAATGTGAGGGAATATTAGTGATTTATATCTTATACATTTAGGGCAAGATTCTGACTTGGCTGACAATCCAAGAAGCTCACTTGGAGACCTAACCTTGCAGTGAAACACATCTCGTGCTTTGCTCTGATAAGGATCCTTTGGCACAACAGAGGCTGGAATGATGGGTTCGTGTTCTGGTGCCATTCCCGGATCCCCATGTGATGCCTCAGGTTCCCCCAGTCAGGCTGCAGGCAGAGGCAAATAAGGGAGAAGCTCCCTTAACCTAACTGAGCTGGAGCACCTCACTCCTGAGTCACAGCCCTCTGGAATTCCAGCACTGCTGAGCTGTGCACAGGCTGTGGGCTGAACACAAGTGCTCACTGGGGACTCAATAGATCTCCTGACCTAAGGCCAATAGGACTTAATCTCTGGCCCTCCGAGATTTCCCTTCTAGTTTGAGTGCCTCGTGTTCCATCAGCGCTGCTGATGGGGGGGAAATGGGCTCACCATAGTGATGTGTGCCAAGTGGTTTGGATGTAGCACATCTCAGAATACCCAGGGATGGGTTTTCCTTTAAGAAGTTGGGTTTTTATAGCCTGAAGAAAGTGCTGTGCATAAACCTGTCCTTTCAAGGTTTCTTGACATTAATTATGGCAGATACTTTTGCAACTGTTGACAAAGTCCTGACCGAGTAAGGATTTACACAGATGTTCAGTTTTATGCACTGAGTGATCACACTAACAGGTAAATTAACAGTATCAAAAGTTAGTACTGGTGCCAGTTTTGAAGTCAATTTATGCTTGCACTTGTACATCCCTACCTGGCCCCAAGTAGTCCAGGGCTGTAAATCCAGTTGCTTTTGCTGCACATTTTAGTGACTGTGTTCGCAGGAGAGCAATAATGTAATTGAAAATATGTTTCTTTTTAATTGGGGTGTAAGAATAGAAACTTTTTATCTGCATCTCTAGTATTGTAGAAGCTTCAAGCTTGGGGTAGTTAAACTTGCAATATACAGTGAGAATTGTTGCTTATATGCACATATATTTGAGCTACAATGGGCTTTCAAAAACTATGAAATAGATTGCTTCAGTTGCCAGTAAAATGAATGGGAAGACATTGTATGAATAATTTTTATATTTTACTGCAGCATACCATCCTTCAAATTGCATCCAGGGCCAGTTCCCAGCTTGGTTATCCCACTGCAGGCTCTGAAGGGGAAAATGCCTTAAATGAATTTCCCAAAGGCAGACTTTATGTGCTGGTAACCACGACGAATTCTGCACTAAGCAATTAGTCATTTCCACCGTTCCCTTTTCTGTCTTCAGCTGAGCCTTCCCTCCCATCTTTCCAGAGGTTAACAGCATCTCCACATCGTTTCTTTTGTCCCCAACAAGGTGTAAGCCACGGGGAGCTGTCTCCATGGGAAACATTTTTATTCAAATAATCACGCAGCGTTGCACTGCATGAAAGCCGGGGCTTGCGCAGGGCTGGGATGTCTCCGGTAATGACTGCTACATAATAGGGCCACCTGGTGATTTGTGTGCTGCATTGCTCGGCAGGAGCCGCGGCTCGGGAGCTGCTCTGGGCTCGGGCTGACAGGGCACACGCTGGGCAGGTGTGCTCGGCTCATTTGCTTCGGCTCCAGGTGAGGTCATGCTGACCACGCAGCGCTCGGAACGTGCCTTACCTGCTGGCAGAGGTAGCGGCAGCGAGGAGGAGCCATTCCCGAGTGGATCCTGAAAGCTCTGTGGAAGGGAACAGCCAGGGCAAGAGCTGCGGGGGTGTTTTCCATGTAGTTCTGCACAGGAAGGTTGTTGCACCTAATCCTGGCTGTGCCTTGTGTTGCCATGCTCAAGGAAAAGGTGCAGGTGTGAGTGCTGCTGCCTGGGAATAAATGCACTCGAATGGGATCACATTTATTTTCATTACAGGCTGTGTTTTGATAACTGTTCATCTACATACATTTCTTTCCAGAGTTCATAACTTTAAATACAAGTTTTAATTACTGTGCTTATCTTGTGTCATCGGTGGGATGCTCACTCTTTGTGTAGCAATCCCCATGATCACCGTGCTGAGAACGCTGCAGAGAGCGGAGCAGACATAAAAAGAATTACATCAGAGCAACATTACCCATTTATACCAGCTGAGAATCAAACTTGAAAAGCAAACTTGAGAAGTCAGTGGCTTTTTCATATTGTAAAAATGCTCTTATGACCAAACTAGCTTTGCTTTGTTAACCACCTTTCTGCCATTGCATCTGGCCAAATTATGCCAAATAGGTGAAGTTGTCTAAAACATAGTAGTAATAATTTTTGCACGCTTTTTGCTAAGTGAAGCTTTTCTTCCTGCCTCTCTCCTGCTTGGTCCTTGGAAGAGCTGCTGATCAGCAGGGAAAGTCTCTTTGGGACTATGGAACTGTCTTTTCAGGAGTTTGGGAATAGGGTACCAAAGTGAGTAATGAGCCAGCTTTAGTTCCTGTACTGTTCATGTGTCCTGAGTCAGCCTGGACCAAGAGCCAGGCTCCCAGTCATCCTGGAAATGGAAAATGACTTTTCTTTCTACAAAAAACCCAGGAAGTAGCTGTGAGCATTCAGCCAGTTAAGTCATGGGACCCAGAGATGCTCTTAGAATACACACTTCTGGCAGTTCCCAAAGTTGTGCTTTCTGATCTCTCTGGGAATAATCCCCAAAGGAGTGAAACCACGAGGATTTACCCAACTTGCAGGAACTTTTAAGTATTCTTTTTTTCTTTTTAAAAAAAAAAGCACAAAAAAAGGAAAAGAAAAAGAATTTTCAGCATTCCTTTATGTCATAACCAGGGGATAAAATAGAGCATGCAAAATTCACCACAGCTGAATTAACAGGAGAGGAGGTTGTTATACTTAAGCTCTGCATTTTTCTGTAATTAAATGGGTTTCATAGAGAGAATGTTCCTTCTCGAGGAGAAAAATCTCTTAATTGGCAGTTATGTGGGGTTAATGAACTACTTGGAGTACAGAGGGGAAAAAAGTGTGTGTGGGGGGAGAAACAACCCCACGTGTCAAAATCCTGAGTGTCAGAATTCAGCAAATCCATTATCAGAGCGAGCTTTAACCAACCAGTGATAGGACGAGCCTGGCCCTGGGAGAAGGCACTTCCCGACAGGAATGCTCGGAGAGAGCAGGGATGCTGGGGATGAGAACCAAAGGAATGCTCCAGGGAGGGCCAGTCAGATTAAAAAAGCCCTCAGAAGGAAAAGCTTAAATAAATAAAAGGCACGGGGTGTGGATCTGGAAGGAGATGGTAGATCTGATTATTTTCTTTTTTTCAAAGCGCTACAGTGGGGAAATTGGAACAATCTCAGTTTGTGTTATTTCTGCATTTGTGAGGTTGTTCACTTAACCTGTGCAGTGACCTGGAATACTCAATGCCACTGAGACAGAAAGAGTAACTGAGAGACTTGTGATTTCAAGGAGGAATTTTATTGAACAGCAGCAGATTTACTTTACACTTCAGTAGTAAGTGATAAGAGAGGAATTATTCAACATGCTTTCTTATTTCAGCCCTGGGAGGTGGTGTAAATTTTGAGGGCACAGAACATAGTGCCTCATATCATGAAAGTGAAAACTGTTTTAAAATTAAGATGAGAAGTGCTGTGTTTCATAGATGTTGCTTAAGTTCCTCTAGCATTCCTCTGAACTTAAAGTTTTTAAGTCATGGTAATGCCTTTTGACAAGGCATTTGGACAAGAGCAGAATGCTGAACTGATTAAGAGACGAAATCTGAAATTTACTTAGAAATTTCAGAGGGCAATGGTTTTGGCAATATACATAAACACTAGTTATGATGTGTCAGTCTGTATTAGACCCTGCTTTTCCTATCTTTCCATGGGCAGATGTTGCTTTTTTCACTTTATAGGTTTGTTAGGGATTTTGGTCTGCCTTTTTAGCACCCTCAGGCTTCCCATCAACCCGACCACAAAATGCATGTCATACAGGATTCACCTTTTCCTGTTGGATTAGATACTCCTGGATGGTCAGCTGGAAGCTTTTTATTTTTCCCCTCAGTTCTTTTTTGAAGGGAGGGAAGAGTTTGAGGAAGGGTTGGGAAGCTGAATAGACTTGATTATTGGAATTTGACTTCACAGCTGATAAACACCAAGGAAACAAACAGAACAGACTGTTAAAGCAAGATAATCCCTCTGACAATTAAAACAAGGCTGATTTGGAAAAAATGTACACGCCCAAAAGTGCCATTTATGCTCTGGGTATTTCTCCATGCGACATTCTGAGCCCATGTAATTGATGATAGTGCTATGTGTAGGTCTGTGCATGCAGGAGATAATTTTTATCAGATCTTAAAATTCAAATCAGCTTTCTGCAATTCAGTATCAATTCCATACACATAGTCCTCTTGGTTTTTCACTCAGAGATGCAACAGGATGGAAACCTTTTTTTGTTAAGGAACAGTGACATCCTAAATAAACCTTTAGTAAGATGCTAAAATATCACTGTGATTTAGCCAATTTCCTTGTTAGAGGGAGGAAAGCTCTTTTGGCAGATCTCTTCCAGGCTGGTGCTGACACTGCTGGGAGGTTGGTGAGCACACACACACTTGAGGTTGGTTAATGAACTCTTGGCTCAAATCCCCCTTTGGTCCCCCAGGCTCCAGAGTGCCTTCCGCAGCAGTGTGGGACTTCTGGGGGAGCTGTGCCAGCAGTGGTACCAAATGTGCTCCTCCTGCTCCTGGGGACTTGTTAGCCTCCTGTTTGACTGCCTCAACAGCCTTCATACACTTATGTGTCTTCTAAAGATGTGTTTCCAGAAAGAAAACTTCAAGGTTGATAGTTTTCATCTCTTGCTTAGTAAACAGGTTGCACATTTTTTATTAGTACAGTGCTCTCATATCAGTAAAACATTTTATCTGGCATTGCTGGGTGTCTCTTTGTTTTGTAGAGAATCCCATGAATGTCTTGTGTGGGCATTTGTGCCTTTGTCTACAAACTCAGAAACTGAGAATAGTATTTGTTAAACACACCTTTTCTATCCATCTACCCACTTCCTTTCCAGTTTCTCAAACATTAAAGATACACACACTTTGTAACCCAAAAATGCATAATGTTTTGAATACTTAAAAATATATACAGGTGCTCAGAGTAGAAGTGAACAATTCTGTAAGATGTAAACATATTTTTTTGAAACTCCATGTGCCCTCTGTGCTCATTTGTTTGCTTTGTCTGCAGAAGAATTAGCCAACGTAGGTGAAACAGGGGCCAGGGTTTGGATACCCTTTTTTGAGCTGAGAGTCTAATTTGAACCTTACAGAGCAACACAGAACAACGTAGTAACATGCTGTGATTCAGTGCATATCAGTTCATAACTACCTCTGAGAAACCACTCTGAGTATGAATTAAAAAATACTTTTAAAATGTTTTATTATATTTAGTTCTCTATAGTGTGAACTGCTGGCAAAGGTTAATTGGTTTGTGTAATGCTAGAAATTATAGTCCTTGATACATCTCCTAGTCTGACTTAGCACAAGAGCTGCAAGATATTCGTACCGACTTTGCTAAGGATCTAATAGCTAATTTGAATGTCTCAACCCTCAAAAGAAGTACAGAATAACTCCAAGTTTAATCAGGATTCTCTCCAGAGCAGAACTGGACAGTGGATCCCAAACTAGGTCGGGTAGTTCAGTGACACAGATTTTCATCCAGTGGAGACAGAGTTGCTACCAAAGTAGTTTTTGCTGGGAACAAAGTCCCCAACTTGAAAAACTGGGGAACACAGCAGAAAAGAATGATACTTTCATCCAGGTCATGCATTTTTACATTTTCCCCTGTTTAATAAGCTAAAGCCTGGAGATACAGAATTTGGTGCATGTATTAGGCAAGTCTTTGGAATTACTGTAGGGCTTCAAAACACGAGGGGTTTGGTTTCAGTGTTTGGGTTCTTTTTCTGTAACACTCCTTTACATCTAAAGGTTGTGCTTCCAAATCCCCCCTGAAAACCAAGAGAAACTTTGATCATAGACATGGAATGTTGGCAGCGTGTTTGCTGAGGGAGCAAAGTGGGCATTCTCTTGTGGAGCACAGAAATGAATGCCCAGGAAGAATATTCAGGGGACAAGCTTTTTTTTTCTGTCTTGCTTAAATGGGAAACCCCAGCATACTGGCCTCCAAATTTAATACCTTTAGATAAAAGTTAATAATGTATATGTCTGGAATACACTGGGGTGCTCTCCTATCCACTTATCTGATAAAGCTGAGATCAGAGTGCTGACAGAGAGCTCTGCTGGGTTGAGAACCTTTCTAAATTAGGGCAGTAATTTTCCTTTTTATTCAAGAAGGGTTTTCAGCTGTTCATTGGAAGCTGCACTGCTTTAGGTTAAGGTCAAGGTTGTGACCTGTTTAATTTTACCATAATGCTTAAACCTTACAGTTTAACACAGCTTTAATCTGCTACTCTGGTGAGTTTAAGACCTGATTCTTCTAATGGCTCTTTTGACCAGTTTGAAATGGGATTTCTGAGCTAGGGTAGTATTGGGAATGTTCAATTTTTATAAAACTCTTTAAGTGTTGTACATGCCTGCATTCTTTCTTTCCAAACTCAAATGGCAACAAGCTTGGGTTTACCACCTATAAAGAGCAGGTGTTCTCTAAGATACTTGTAGTTCTCTAGCAACTCTGCAGGATTCCCTCAGAGCTGACTGAAGGTACAAAGCCATAGGCAGGAAGAACAATGTGCAGTGCTCATTCAGATGCTGAGATAGCATCAGAACACAGCTAAAGGCTCCCAGCACTGCCCAGGCGTGAATGCTGCTATTCAAGGAAAAGTGTCCAAGTGTGACTGCCTTTGAGCCAAGGTTGGGGAGACCTGGTGGAACTGACAGCTGTTAATAGGAAGCAATCATGTTTGATTCTACCTGGCTATTTCTTTGCCTCCTTTATCTTAAAGTAATTTAGAGAAGAATTATATGAGTAACAAGTATGCACTTAGCAGTGGTTAACATAACCTCAGAGGCACGGGTCACTGCTTCTATCTACAAGCTCAAAAAGAAACTTGAACTGTCACTGTACATTTAATACCATATAAAATTTCCTAATATAAGCCAGGAATTAAAACTTGCTGTTAGTTAGGCTTTGGTCTGCTTTTGGAGCTGCTCGTTTGCTCTGATCTGAAGAGCCAGGTCTTCTCAATCAAGAAGTGCCATGAGCATTGAATCGATTTTCTGCTCTGAATGGGGTATTTATTCCTAATAACTTTTAGACCAAAAGTCCCCTCCTGCAATGGATGCGACACACACACACCTCATTCTGACTGTCTGCAAATCTGTACTTCAAGGCACCTTTAGGCAGTACTTTCATAGTGAAAAGGACTTAACTGGGCAAAATGTGCTAATCTTTCCTGAACCAGGGAAATGACTTTATTATTCTGCCTATCCTCATGCCATCATTATGATCTAGTGTTTTCCCTTCATAAATGAGAACAGTAGCCTTGCCTCTGACCTCCATTAATGTGGATGATAAAAGCTGCCTTGATAATATGCTCCTCAGGAAGACCTCATTCCCTTGCAACCTCTTCTTTGGTGACAGTTCAGGGGAATGTTATGGATTCCCAGGAAACTTATCAAATGGATGTGATAACCCCCTTGTCAGAGGCTGCCTGAGCCATTATTAAACACATATTGAATAGTCCATCTGTTATTATAGAAACTCTTTAAATTAATATTTGGAAGAAAATAGTTGGATAAAAACAAGCGTTGCTGGGTCCTGTTGTAATGGGTAAAACATGCACCTCTCACAGGTGGGATTTGGAGAAAAAACAGCTTTGATCATAAAAGCAGTACAGGATGAAGAGGTTTAGCTGTTGTATCTTGTAGTAAAGACTGGTCCATCCCTGGGTGTGTGAAAAGGAGGAAGTCAGAAGAGAAACACTGCTCACACAGAGCAGCAGATCTTCATGACTGCTCCTCTTTGAAGTGATGGACACAGCTTGTTTCTTCTTCCAACTGCATAATTTTATAGCTATTTGCATATAATTTAGCATTGCAAAACTTTATGGAGCAGTGAAACAAGTAGCAAACAGGTACTGCACGACACCTGGCACAAAATGCAGACAAAGGGTCTGCACTGTACATGCATTCAGAATAAGAATGTGAATATTCCCTTCAGCTGTGAGTACATTGTTGGAAGAGGGGCCAAAGCTAGTAAAGTACTTCCTGGGTGTGTTGTTGTGTGGGTGATTTCCTATTGTTGCTATTTTAATTTTTTCATTAATATGATTCAGTTATTACCTATCTATACACAGCCCTTGGAAAATCACATTATAAGATGTTCCTGAGTTTCTCCAATTTTTCTAATATGGGAAATATAATCTTTATTTCATAGAAATGTTGTGGAATAACTTTATATGCAGCAGTTAAAATGGTATAAAATACTTACATGTTCTTTTGGCATGATTTGTTTTGTGTGAACAGAAGAAAGTGACTTGAGGAATGAATCAGGGATTGTATTGACCCGACTGTCACTGTGATGACCTACTAAAATCCAGGATGTTTTATCATTCTCTTTAATTGGATTCAAAATCTATACGTAGCTAAGGATAGAGTTATTAAATATTGTGCTGGTAATACTGAAAATACATGCACACAGATGTGTTGGAGGTCACAGAACCATGAAGCAGCTGAGATGGGAAGTCTCCTGTGGAGATCATGTGTTTATGATTTTGTTTCTCGCATGTTTCAATGGAGTTTGCTGTGTTTCAGTCAGTGCCTGTCATGGCTCAGCCCCACACAGCTGAGCATTCCTGTGCCTGCAGTGGGATAGGGATGAGAGTGGGGAAGGTGAAAGGGAGGAAACTCCTGGATAAAGACAGTTCAACAGGGAAAGTTGCCCACACTAGCAAAGCAAAGTAGGGAATTAATTAACTGCTTCCTGCTGGCAAGTGTTCTTTCTTCCTCCTTCTTCCCCCAGCTCTTTATGCTGAGCATGATGCCACGTGGTTGGAAATGGCACTTGGGGTCACCTGTCCCCTCTGTGTCCCCCAAGCTCCTTGTGCACCCCCATCCTCCTCCTGGTGGGGTGAGAAGCAGAAAAGACCTTGATGCTGTGCAAGCCCTGCCCAGCAGTTACTGAAATATCCCTGTGTGATCCACACCATTTTCAGCACAAATCCAAACCACAGCCCATTTCATGAAGAACATCAACTCTCCCAGCCAAAACCAGCCCTGTGCCCGTCACCTCCTGCCCTGGCCCTGGGCAGGGAGCAGCCTGGGATGCTCGGAGTCCTCGGGGGTACTGAGCACTCACCTCTCTGCAGCTGCATTCTGCTGTTTCCACTCTTTAAGCCATTATTCCCCCCAGACAGTTCTAGCCATAGAGTGTTAGGTTGGCTGGCCTGGGCTGTCAATATTAAGTATCAAGACACTAGTAATAGTAACTTTTTCACTAAGCTCTGCATTTCTTGGAGAAGATTTTCTATTGTGGCAGAAGTGCCGGGCATGGAAAATCCTGCTTCGGTAAGTCAGAATGAAGTTACTGTGGAGTAAATCTCATTTAATGCTTTGAAACGTAAGAGCACATTCCTATTTTGATACATATGGACAATAAATCAGGTCTCATGAAGCCGTTATCTGTCTAAGAATAGCGAAGTATAAAGAGAAACAAAATGAATTCATATTGCATATAGACTTAAGTGTGAGCCCTTTCTGATAGCCAGGATCTTTATTCCTTTACAGTGTAATGACTTCTCACAATTTCATAACAATCAGTTATTATTCTAGAAGGTCAATAATGCTGCTTATAGCTCACAAAGTACTGGTTTGTTGTACTCATTTCCATTCCATGTGCTTGCTTTGTGCTTTGACCCAGAAAGTTTTGGGGGCAAGAACACCATCTCCTTGACTGTCTGGGTGCACTGGGCACACTTTTTTAATTCTTATTGGTAAGATAAGCAACACTTTTTCTTAACTGTGCCCAGTATCTGTTGTTCATCTAAAGAGACTGTTTGTTCTTTATTAAAGCTCTTGTCTTGGTTGTCTCCGAGCTCAGTAGCAGCTGTGGTGGACTCCATGGCACGTGGTGCCCCAGGATGGTGTCAGGTCCATGGGCTGAGCCTGAGTTTGGCACTGTCTGGAATTTGCATTGTGCCCTTGGTATCCTTAAGCTGAAATGGTATTTTCATCCTTGGAAACAGGAATCAAGGTAGATGCTGATTTTTCAGATTTGCCAAGATGATTTGATCGTTGCATGTGGTGGGAGAAGATTGACATGTTTCCTTGGGATCATAAATAGTGAGTTTTGACTTTCTTGTTCTTTGTAGTCTTAGTGCTCACTTTCTTGAGAGGCACTTCCATAATGGACTTGTACATTATTATTGGTGTTCTTTGATACAAAAGAAATTCAATACCTCTGGGGCTATAAATATCATTGATTCACTGCAAATAGAGAAAGATACTGTAATATTTTTTAGATTATTAAAACTTTTCCATTTTCTCTCTGATGGGGAAGAGTTATGAATTTGGTATTTAGTGTGCCCTAGGTAACTGAAGTTATGCAATCAAACCCTCTCTTTAAAATATAATTATGATTGTTTCCAACATTTAATTCTTTGTTCTTTTTCACAATATTGCTTTTAATGCCTTGAGCATTTTTTGTTTAGTGTTTTAAAGAACTGCTCCTATGGCCTGTGTTACAACAGAGGAAAGTCTTAGTCGTGGTATGGCAGATTATATTTCTCACCTACAAAGCTTCTGTGGAATTACTGAGCTCTTCAAGATATTGTAGTAGGAATCCAAGCTTGCAATAAATGTATGGATTTCTTTTTTCCTACTGAAAGAGCAGGATGAAAAAAATCTGTCTTCCCTGTGTGGATTTTGGTTTCTTGGCCAGCTTGATTTAAAAAAAATGGGTCAAAAATTAGAGGAAGGTGGGGACAAAAAAAAGGTTTGTATCTTCAACTCTGCTGCTGTTCACCGCTCCTGTGTCTGAGTCAGGCAAAACACAAAAGCTCTGCTATATTTTATTCAGTTTCTTATGCTAATGCCTGTGGAGACTGGGCTGCATGGCTGGGGCCAACTGCTTTCCATGCCCTGTGCTGTGTGCCCAGCAGCACCTCTACAACCAGGGAATCTGTGAGGAAACAAAGACTCCAGCTGTGGGATGTGAGGGGTAAAACCACCAGCCCTGTTTGCTTTGAGAAGTTGCAGAAAGTTTGCCAGTGGTGGGTGTGCAGCACAAGTTAAAGCACATTAAATGGAGCGTGGATGTTGATGTTGAGGAGAAAAACAGCTCTAAAGCTAAAACCCAGGGGGGTGTCTGTGCTCTCCCGTGGGAATGTTCCCACTGGGATTTAATGTGCTGCAACTCCTGCACGGTGACTGCACCCCATTAGTGCCTTTGCCTCCACTTTCTTCAGTGTCCTTATGTTGATGTGACTTTTGGTCCTGCTCTTGACGCTGCCTGCAGACTCCCAGCCACACATTTCCATGGACAGACCTTACTCTGCAGATCCTGCACCACGGCACCCTTACGTGTCAGTCATTTCATTAACCTTTCAAATTGGCTCTCCAGTCCCAGTTAGAAAGGGCAAAGTCCCGTGGCCTGTTTTAATATTTAAAATGAGAAACCAATGTTCATCACTGCCGCTTCATTTCCTGTGGGGTGATGTGCCTCAGAGCCCTTTTACCTGATGTGCATGATGATGCCTCTACCACAGGAACACACTTGGCAGCAGGACTCTGTTCCGAGTTTAGGCTGATTAGGTTAAAAGAAGATCATCCAGAATGCGATGATGATTCAACATTTATGGGTTTTAGCCATCTCAGGGTAAATATATTCTCAGCAGGATACTTGGGAGTAGAGAGGGCCAGTGAAAATGCTCTGCTCTGTTGTGTTTCTAATGGGTTTAGTAATGCTCAGTAGAAACGGTATCTTCTGTTTTCTTGGTACAGATATTTGTACCAGAGTACCCTGTGCTATAAAGGCAATTAATTATCTGTCTGATGTGCTTACTGTACACCCAAAGCTGCTTTTTAATTATGAGTGCAAAACTGGCTGCACAAAGGATCAATTTTTGATTTCCTGAGATACTTAGAGTGTTATGAATAGGAAAATTCAAGTTGAGCATTTTATTCCTGTTTTAAAGTAATTGTCAAAGTTATGAAAATATGCAGAAACTAGTGTTTTAGTTGTCTGATTTCCTAGAAAATTGTGAAGCTGTGAAAATTAATAGTAGAAAATGAGAGTTTTCTAGCAGCTTGAGACACTTTTTCCAATTAATCTGGTAGAAAACATGAGACACTGACACCGTCTCAACGCAGGCATCTAATTCAGGAGTCTTGGGGACTGCAGTTCTTTAGATAGTCCAGGGAGTTTTCTGAGGACTCTGACTCATCCTTCAGAGACTGCAGCAGTGAAGTGGAAGTTCTCTCAACTTCACACCCCATAAAAAGGTGTGAATGCTGTCCTGTGTGTCTGAAGCCACCTCTTCAAGCTTTGTGTCCATATGGGAGTATAAATGATTAATAATTATATTTCGCTGATGGTTGGAGGTAAAATAAACATTGTTGTAGTGTATGAAAGTGACACCTGAAAAAAGCAAATTGGCATGTGACAATCTGTTTTATTAAACTGAAGGCTATGTTCTAATGGGACTTTGCATGAAATCTGCAAGTGGGACACTAAGAATTAATTTGCTGCTAGATTTGAGGGTAGAGCAGCTTCATAATTATTAATAAACATAGAGGGGGAAAATTGATTTATAAGTGCTTTATGATCTAGTTTAGAAGGAGGATGAAGTGCTTTGTTCTGTTTAGTTGTACTATTTGTGTTGATGGAAATCTGTGGACGATTAGCCAGCATAGAATGGGAACGTGATAGAGTTGGTTTGACCTGGAGCAGAGCAAGTCGACTGGGGACTAAACTCTGGAAGTGCTGAGAGATGTTCAGCAACAGCCATGACTATCCAGAAAAGAAAATGTATGTGTTTATCCAATTAAAACTCAGGGAATAAATAAGCACTTTAGACACAATCTAATTACCCGGCTGGAATTTGGCCAGGATTCTAGGAGTTGACAGCCCTTGAGTTGGAGGTGTCAACAGGGAATTAATAGTGAGGGTAAGAAGTTGAGTTCTGTGTCCCAGATGTGGAAGTACTGCCAGTGCCCACCACAATGAACTACTCCTTTCTGCCTGCCCTTCATTAGTGTGCCCTGAAATAGCGTGAAACATAATTAAAATAATCCTGACTTATCATTATTTTAAGTGCCGCTAATGGCGCTATTGGAGACAATGAGATGAAATAGTATCCAATTTTTCTCGTTAATATTGTCCTTTTAATTCCTCTTGCATCAAAGCCTCTTTCTGCATAAAATAGCTCTTGAGGAGGATTGGGCTGCATTATGAGGTATCACAGAGTTTTGGGTTCTTCATCTTCAGATCTTTAAGGAGGAAAGATTTGTTTCTCTTTGAGCTTCTCTGTGGGGCAATAGAAAGTCCCATTTTTAAGAAATAATAGCAGATATCTATGCTAATACTACCATGTTTGTAAATGTTTTTTCACAGACTGGCTCTTTGCAGTTAGAGCTGTCTCCCAAAGAGCAGCTCCGTTACAGAAAGGAAACAGACAAGAGTAATTTTTAATTTGATTTATTCTTTAGAAAGGAACACCTATAAATGTGGAGGGGCTGTCATATCCTTCAAAAGCATCTTGACAGCTGATGTTGGCTCAAAGTTTCAGATGCAAAACCTAATCTGTGGGTTTTTTGGTGCCAATTTGACTTCCTGCCTGCTCCAGCCCTTGGGATCCCTATGGCTTGGTCATCAGTGCAGATATTTAATTGCTTGCCTTGCCCTACTTGATGCCCTGTTTGTGTATGATACTGGTTGGACTGGGAGGAACCCTAAATACATTCCTGTGTGTGTGGCTCATCTTTTAGGGATATTTGGTCCAGGAAATGAAGTGCCAGTAAAACTGGAGGAAGTTGTTGTACTCCCAGTCAGACCAGGCACTTCCTGCTTCAAACACAAAGCTGCACAGCTGTGGCCATGTGCTCCAGAGCCTCCTTTGGCATTACCCTCCCAGAGATGGGAACGAGGATGGTAGGATTCTCTGTGTCTGATATTCACAAAAACAGGCTTTTGTGCATCTGTGCGTGTAATGAAGCGAAGGGGTGGATAGCAGAGAATTTATAATGGCTGTCTAGACAGGATCCACTGAGATAAGTCCTTTTTAGCAATTGGGGGTGGGGGAAGAAGGTTTATTTTGCTTAAGCAGTACCTGAGAGTAATGCCATCCTCTCGGTTGGTTGCTCAGCTGTTAAGGTGATGTTGAGGATATTATTGAACAAGACCAAAGTACCAATGGAGAATTAGCCTGTTCAGCTTAATGACCGACCATTTCATATTTGGGTGGGAACATATTTGGGTGGGAACAGCTTTCCACATGTCTTTGAGGAGAAACAACCACGTTAGATTTTTATTAAGAGATTAATCCATGTCATTGCTTGCATCCTGCAAGGTTTTCTGTCGCTGCAGAGCCTGGTTCTTAGCAGACCCAGTGCTGGAGGCTCTGACTGGTCTGTCCAACCTCCTTGTACTTCCCCTTAGTGCTGGGAATGGGCTGTGGAGTCTCCAGCAGTTGACATAAATACTCGAGTGACTCCCACTTTGTGGTGCCTCAGGCACAGATGTTTCAGGAGCTGGGATTGAGGGGCAGACACACCACTGGGATGGTGTCAGGGATAATTCAAGGCCCTTACAACAGTCTTTAGGGAAGCAATTTCTGCACACCCTCAAAGTTCCTCCAAACCTGGAGCATTGTCATTGTCTGGACTGAGGGAGTGACTGTTTTCTCTCATCTGCCTCTCTCATTTACTAATGAGCTGCTGCAATTCTGCACTGTTCTTCTTCCACCCACAGAGAGGGAAAGCCCTGTGTGCCATGTCTGTGTGCCCAACAGACCTGTCCTCCATGAAGGGGAGCCATCATTCAGTGTCCCTCCATCTGATCAATCCAGCACAGTGCTGCCTGCTTTGGAAGGAGCAGGAAAATGAGCCTCTTCTTTTTCTTCTCTTAAAAAAACCCTGTTAAATACTTAAATGCAGGCTATTTTTTTATCTCCCTGTGAAATGCCTCAGGGCCAGGTTACAGTAATTGTGTGTTATGTTGCCCTGCTATCCAGAGTCCCATTGTAATTTGGCTGGGGTTTGTAGCATTTCTCTCCTGGGGTTCAGCTGGAGCAGAGTGTCACTGGTGTGTCACAAAGGGCTCTCTTACATCCTTGGGAGGGTGTCTGCCAAGGTGGAGTGGTGAAGGTGCTGAGGGGTTTGTGACTGACAGACAGGGTTTTTGTGTTGGTTTGGGTTTTTTTGCCTTTTTTATTTTATTTTTTTTTTAATGGGAGGTTGAAAAATTATTATTTTTTTTAGCACAAAAGAAAGTTTTTTGTAGGTTAGGTAGAACATTGTGATCTTGTAACTGGAGTAGTTTATTGTTCTCTGGAGGAGTATGCAGTGCATGGCACTCAGTCCCTGTGATGCTGCAGTTTTCCCTCATCCCTCCTATCCACATTTCTCTTCCTAATTCTGGTCAGCCTGACCTATTTCTGACCAGAAGTCTTTATCTGATTCAGGGACAAATTAATCGGGCATTACATGTAAAATGTCAGTTCTTATACAGCAGTGAAACGCTCCTGAGCTCATTTATTACCCTGCACAGGAGACAAAAGTGCATTGCTGCTGGAATGGGGCCCCTTTTTTAGGCTTTACCTTGTCTTGGTACAGGTTGTCGTTTGGGAACTGGAGATCTTTCAGGGCAGACACAAATCCCAACTAATTTTTTTTTTTTAAATGATTGCTAAGCTTTTACCATTACCGAAGAGGAATTTAAGGAGTTAGAACAAGATTGGTTGAAGATCTATTTGTTTTCCCTCAAGTCACTGCAGATTCAGAGAATGGCTTAGTTTGTGCTTTGTTTCCTGGCAGGAGTATAATATAATCCACACTCTTTCTGCATGTTCTCAAAATTTGGATTGTGCTCCACAGCATTTCAGCCACGAGAGCAGTTAATATAGATTGTTCCTCTTGCCCCTGACCGTATTTGTCCCCTCACTTCATTTCATTTCAGGGGATGATTCCCCTTTGGCCAAGAGTGAAGTGCCTGGAAGCTTTGCTTTCCCCCACTGCTTTTATCTCCTTTTTCACATGGCAGAACGCCCTTACAGGTGCACCACATGCTATTCTGTACTTCTTGGCTGTGCTGGGTGCTTTGATAGAAGGAGAGCTTGAAAACTGTGGGGTACAACCCGGGATTTTAGATGTTACTCCAGTCAGTGGGGGTTAGTCTCCTTGGGTTCTGCTCTCCTGACTTGTTTTACACAGCAGTGAGAAGCAGTCTAACTTTCTTGATGTGCATCACCCAATCCATTGCAGTTGTTGAAAGATGGTGTGTTTCAGGGTGCACCAGCAGCAACCATGCCCAGAAGCTCCCTCTTAGCAAAAATAAAAAATTCTGTGAACATTGGGGTGCATTAAAAATTTAAAATGCAACTAGTGTTTTCCATATTTGTACATACATTAAAAAAAAAATATGTAAAAAATATGAGCCTTTGCTAGTGAATTGTGTCTCTCCTACACGTGTGGCTCTGCAAGCTTTGCTGTCCCTGCCTGTTACTCAGCCGTGCCATTGCAGCAGTCCAGCCCAGCTGGGATAGCTCCGGCAGCTCCTGCCGAATCTGGGATGCTGCACACAAATCCTGAGCCTCGTGCTGTTCTCCCTCTGCCAGGCTGAGCCCGAGCAGGCGTGTCGGTGCGAGGTGTTCAGCACCATTTGTGCTGCTGCTGGGCTGGGAACTCTGCTCAGATGTTTCTGGCTGCCCTTTCCAGCCCGGCTCTGCTGTGTTCCACACAGCTTCCCTTCCTCATGGAGTTGGTCTCAATAAAACTTCACGCCCAGCAGCTTCTCTGCCAGGCCAGGATGTGTTTGTTTCTTCGCTTCTCAGTCTGTGGTCAAGCTCTGTTGAAGAAGGAAAAGTCTGAATGTGGATCTGAGTCTTTTTTATAAAACTGTAAAGATGTGGCAAAGGATTTTTCTACAAAATGCAGCAGCTTTTGGCTCTGTTGCACTTCCACTGTTGCTTTGGTACCTTGTGTCTTCTCTGAGGGGCTCTGTTACCTTAGCAGGACCTGAGTCTGTGCCAGGTTGGCCATCCTTCAGGGCTTGGTTTGAATTACAGCATCCTAGAATGGCTGGGTTGGAAGGGACCTTAGAGAACATCTTCGAGAGCGTTAGAGAACAGAAGTCCACTCTGCCTATTTTTTTCCCTTTCATTGTGCTGCAGAGTGGTGCCTTTTGGCTCTCTGTGTCAGGGAGGCACAGATGTTGGGGCTCAGGCTGTCCAGTCTGGTAGGATCAAGATTCCCCCTGAACAGGGACAGGGCTGGAGTGGGTGGGTGGGAGGATGCTGGGGCTGGGTAAGGGTGTCCTGGGCTGGTGACCACCCTGGAGAGCAGAACAGGCTGCACAGCGAGGAGGGGCTTGCTCTGATGCAGAGACAGGAGCAGGGCAAACTGCAGAGCCCGGGGCACAGAACTGCCCCAGCCACCCAATTGTTAAAATGAGTTAAACAGAGAGAGCCATTGTTGGGATTTGCAAGGTTTCAGCTGATTGCAGTCTCCAAGCACACGTTTCCAGCTCTGCAGAGTGTGAGGCTCTTCCCAAGGGACCCCGGGCTGCTCCTAATGAATTACAGGCCTGCCAGGCCTCCGAATTTGTTTAATTTGTTTTTCTTTTATAAAGCGAATTTCCTTTGGTTTTGTACAGTGGGTGGAATGAATATTTTTTTCTGTAGTGCGCAGAGCATTATTTTATAAACTCTCTAAGAGGATTGGAGTATCAAAGCTCTGGATAAGTCTTGCATTTGAATTTTTGTGACTTCTTCGCAAACGGATCATTATTCATTTTCACCTTTACGGGTGTTGCTTTCTGTATGAAATGCAGAATAACCAGCTGCTAAGTGAGTTTCAAATGGAGCTTTTCATTTTCTGCTGAGGAAATAACACAAGATGTGGTGGTAATAGATCATCTGTATAGGAGGCAAATCTATTTTTTATGAGCGTGATATTTTGATGGCAAGTGCAGAAATAATATAAAAATAAGAATACATATTGCAGATAATTAGTTCAGAGGGCTTATTTTATTTTATTGTACTAAACTCGAGCTTCTGCATGGGCAGAGATGAAGAGCTGTGTGCTGTATGTTGTCTCCTGGAGTTTCACCAAATGGGTACAAACTGAGTGTCAAAGGATTTAGGACAGCAAATGTAGAACAGGGAAAAGTCAAACCAGTTTTTCAAGGCAAATCTCCCCAACCCCAAATGTCTTCAGCACTAGGCTGGGCTGTGTTGGGCTCTTGTAAATCCATCCTGCCACTTCCACTCTTGCTTTGTTTTCTTGGAGGGGCAGAGGGGATGAAAGAGTTGGGAATCCATCGTAGTGCAGCATGAAAAGCAGTGAGTATGTTTGTGGGGCAGAGGGGGGATGCACGAGCTGCTGTCACGTCAAGAGGAAAAAAAAGGCTGAAAAATGCTTGTTACAAGCAGTGAAAAATGTTCAAAGTTGCTTGGATGCAAAGCTGAGACAAATATAATCTAGAGGATGCCATTTCACGCATGTGCCCCCCTCTAATTGGTTCATTGTAGTGTTTTTTATTTACCAAATAATGAAAAATATTATTGCCGAAGCTGAAAATGAAAATTAAATTTCTGGTAGGATATACTGGAGTAATGAAGAAAAAGAGAATGTAAAAAGGATTCTTCCGTGATAATTAAGAATTATAAAGTCATTACTTAAACTTGCTTTCTGAATTACAGAGAGAATTAAACTACTTGTTTCAGAGCAGAGTCCTTGTAGCATTCCTTCATTAAAATTCTACATTGTCAAAACGGATAAAAATGCATATACAATGACTAATTTTGTTCCAACCTTGCCTCTGCTTTGGGCCTTATCTCTCTGCACAACAAAGCTCACCTTGAAGGGACTGAAGTAATGATATATATTTGCTGAGCTGGAAAAAGAAAGAAAGAAGCATCTGCATTTTGCAATCTGTGTTCTTTCCCCTCCAGATACTGAGGAGGAAAAGACCTGTGGGGTATTAAAGCTCTCATGTACCATAAAGTGGTATTATAATGAAAAGTATTACTTTTTATGGCATCCCTACAGTATTAAGGAAAGGCATTTTTCTATAAATGTTAATCTTTAATCTTTATAAATTGCACTCTGTAAGACTAGAAGGTCTGTAAAGCATTTGTCCCGAAGGCTTAGAAGGATCAAAATAGCATTGCAGACTTCCTATTTTTTCTATTTTTCCTTTCCATTTTTTTTTCTTTCTTTTCCTTAAACTTAGACTTGCTACCTTGTTGGCAGAGAAATGGGTGAGAGTGATGTAAGCCATTAGACTTTGCTTCCAGGTAGCCCTTAAGCTGCTGTTCAGCTTTATGTATGTGCATCATCAGTGCAGTGGAGTCAGTGGGGCTCCCGAGTGTGCTCAAGTGCCATGTGGAATGGAAGGATGAAGGACTGGGAGCCAGCCAGGCTGAGCTCCTCTCCCAGTCCTGCCAGCTCTAATCACAAGGCACTTTGGGCACATGAAATGTCCACTCTCTCACTGGTGCTATAGGGAAGTTCCTGTCAGGCAGGGGTGAAAAGGAGCACGTTTGATGGATAATTGAAACTGTTTTATACTTTTTCTGCCTGCCAGGTTCTTCCCTGCTCTTCAGTGAATTTTCTGTCATGTTTTCTGCTCTACCTCATTGCACTCAGCCTTTGCTCCAGATGTTGTTTCTGATTGTGCTGATCTTTGTTGCTGGGATGAGGCTTCCAGAGGTGGAGCTGGTGTTTGAAAATGGTGGAATTGGGTTGCACCCTGGATCTGAACCTTAAATATTTAAGTTTGGCTTTGATATCAGCTTGTATGTGAATTTGTAAGTCTGGGCTTGGGGCTCGTGTTACCAGCTGGTGAGCAAGGGGTTGATTAAACCTAAATTGAGAGTATTAACAAATCCCTGCTGAAAGTTACGATAAGCATCAGCAATTTCCAGTTTTGTTGAACTTTTTAAAATTGGTTAGCCATTCTGAAAAATACGCATTAATGGCGTATTAATACTTGATATCTGTTTATCAATGAAACCTTGCTATAATAAAGTATTTATGAGATGTAATTTTAATCTATAATGAAAATTTGTCCAACACAATCTCATAATTTAAAAAGCAAAACTTTCCCAGAAGTTTTAGCTCTGCCTAATTGTGTCCTTTATTCCTTTTGTTTTTCTCTAGGTAAGTGTCTTCATTTTGAAACTACGGGAAAGTTCCCTGAGTGCTGAAAAGTTGGATGCTCCTATACTTCAGCTTTTGGTAAAATCTCTCACAGATTTGCAGTCCTTTCTGAGTTTGTAAGAATGTTTTTATCCCTGGATTTTGTGAATGCTAAATGGGTGTTGGTGGGCTCCTGAAGGAGGAGGCAGACTCATGTGCAAAATGGAATTTTAATTTAGATTCAAGTTTGAGGCTGACTGAAGGTAAAGACTGAATCAAGTAAAACCAAGAATCACCTTTTTAATGTGGGGTTTTTTCGTGCTGTTGACTGCAAAGTCACAGTAAGTGTTAAATTGCATGTGAATGTGTGGACAGGCTGAAACAGTCTGGTGCTTCTTCATCCCAACCAATCTTTGATGGTGCCACAGAAATATTATTGTGTAAATATTTATAATTTTAGCCTTCATAGTAAAAACTATGGAGGGAGGATTAAGAGTTGTCATGCTATACTTCTTGGACACAGTTTGGCTCACAAAGCACTTTATTTTGGTGTTGGTAGTGGCAGAGATGCATTCCCCTGAAATTCACCCATCCCAAAAAGTACCAAGCCAACAGTGTCTGGGTGAGCAAGTGTAGAAAATTATCCTGGTCCAGTGCTCTTAGGGTTTTTTGGAGTGGGAATTGCTCCAAGTCTGGGAATTGAGTGAAGGTTTTGCATGGAGGTCTCAAAGCCTGAAGGAGCTGGTGCTCTGGTCTCACTCCTGAACTCAGATCTCTGAGGGCTCAGAGCAAATCCAGGCGTGCTCTGTTGTTTTCTGACTTAATCCAAGTGGCTCAACTACATCTTGTTTCAATATTGAAATAATGAAGTTGTGTGTGGGAGAAAGGAAACAAAGACCTTTTTGTTTTGGTTTAGTTCTTTACAAAAGGTTAAGAGGTAAATGCACTGTTCGATGCAGATGTAAATTGTAATTGTGCCTTTACGGTGTGTGCATTAGAATATTGACCTGAATTGATACTACAAGTAGAATTACATTGATTCTTTACTGATGGCTATAAACAGTGACATTTCCCTTGATCTCTGAACAGAGTTAGTTATAAAACACATGCTCCACTTTTATATTCACACATTGCATTCTCATCACTTTTGTCTCTTACTCCCCAAGGGCTTGATTTAGAAGAAGTGTCTGATTTAATGGAAAAAATGATGAAACAACACAGACAGCAGTTTGGAGCATTTCTAATGTACAAGAAGGTGTTTCTTTTTGATTACGCTCCTCAGCCTTCATTGCTTATATTTGAATATTTTGCTTAAGAAAAATATGATGCCAGGCTATTTTCACTTTTTAAATTATTTTAAGACATGCATCTTCCTTCATTGATCTCAGAAATGGCTATTGCTGAAGGAAGAGCTATTGCTCTGATCCAGTTTGACAGATCGTCCTCCAAACTTCCCATGAGGTTACCAGATTGGAAAGAGCTTTTATTTGGCAATGAGACATGGCAACCTTGAATACTGCAGTTTTTATAGTGGCAAATATAAATGCTATAAAAATAAGGACTAAACATTAGGAAACTGGGTTGGTATTGCTGCTTCTAGTGTAGCCTCATGGCTTCATTTCACCAATTCTATGCTCTTCCAAGTAGATACTGAGAAAAAATGCTCACAGATAAGCCTTTAAAAAATGGAGATTCATTCAAAAATGCTGTTCCTTTAAAGTGACTTCTTTTGACTTTTCTTGTTCTGTGCTGCCAAGTTGTGCTTGTATCTCTGGAAACAGTTCCTGAATTCTTTCTTAACATCCTCAGAATCATCATCCCCAGGACATTGTGAAATGAGACTGAGTAATTGTAACTGAGATTGCTAAATATGCTGTCAGTGCTGAGATTCTGAGTGTGATTGTTGTGGCAGTTTGCTGTGATCAAGCCACCATGTTGTTTATCCTTATTTAGAGAGGAGTTTTTCTGGGATGTTATTTTAGTAAGGTACAAAAGGAATGATTATAATGTCTTGTTTAAGGAGACAAATGCTCCTGACTGCTTAAACACAGAACAGTTTTGTGCATTGCTCCTGAAGCAGTAAGTCAAGCAGTTTTCGATTTCAACAAGAAAAATACCAGTAATGGCATCATATTCAAACATTTTTAACATCTTCCCTTTGCCTGTTCAACTCAAGAAGCAGAGCCAATAAAGCCATTTGTGTCAGGTTTGTGTGTAATGCGGTTTATGAAGTAAAAATTCATGGAACTGATTGTTCCCTCCCCAAAAAAAGGGAAAAAAGAAAAAAAACCACAAACCAAAACTGGAATAACATTTACCAGTGTCTCTCATTAGGAGATTGCAGAGTAAAGCAGAGCTGTCTTGATTATAATAACCATGTTTCAGATAATGCAGCAGTACATTAGCACTTTACTCTGGTTTTGTAAGTAGATTTGCTTTATTTTCAGTTCTGGATGAAAGTGACTTATGCTTTTGGCCATAACAAAGAATTTCCATCCAATCCCTGCTGCTCTGAGAAAGTGTCAGATGGTTTTGGGGCAGACTGTGTTGGTGAAGGATAGAGGCAGGGAAAGGGGAGCCTGGGAAGACAGGGAGCACCTCTAGACAGATGTAGAGCTGGATAGGGCATTGGGCTAGAGTTTATTATATTTCTGTCCCTGTGCATCACTGTGCAGCAGCTCCTTGTGTTCCCTGGGCACAGACACTCTCTGAAGTGTCTCCCTGCTGTTCACCCAGGACACACAGCCTGCTCTGCTCGCTGTGTCTGGGATTTTGTAAGTGGTCCAGGAGCACTTTGCGATTTCTGAGTGCACTTGCAGAGCTGTTCAAAGCAGTGATTGCTCCTCCTTTGGACATTTGGGAATGTTACCCATTTTTGCCTTGTCTCCACTGGTGTTTGTGTCAGTCCCTCCTGCTGGTGGTGGTGCCTGGGGTCGGAGGCATTGCCAGGGCTTGTCTCGGTGCAGTCCAGCTGCATCAATTCTGGAACCCCTCTGTGTGAGTGCTGTGGGTTTGTGTATGGACTGATCCACACACAGTGTGTCACAGCCCCTAGAGACAGAGCTGAGGCACTTCAGGCTCAAGTGGCCCATTTCTGGGGCTCCCCAGATGCCCTGTTTGAGTGGCACACATGGGGGCAGGTGGCAGCTGGTGTGGCACAGAAAGGCTTGTAACTACATGTCTGGTTTCAGGGTAGCATAAACCAACCACAACTAAATGCTCTTCAGTCCTGGCAGAACCTCAGTTCACTGACCCTAAGTCCAGTGAAATTCATCTGGTTCCCCACCTTGAGAGAAATAAAACCCCATGTCTAGGTGGGGCCAGTGTGTGTTGATGCTTTGGGGCATGAGGTTGGAGAGAGGTCAGCATAAAGCCCTTAAATCAGGGGGGAAATTCATGCTTTTATGTCGATTTCAGAGCTCTGGCTGTGTTGCAGAGCAGAAAATGCTGATGTTACTTTAAATACCTGGGGCAGTTATCACTGAGGTTTTAGTGTTGCCTACAATATTACTTCACTGTGATTAGCTTAGTGATAGATTCCATAACCTCTGGGCTCTTTCTTTGAAATGTATTTCCATTTTAAAAATATACTAATATGACCATACTAAGAGGAAAATTACCAAGTTCAGAAGTCATTGCTGCTGAGTATCTTTAATGGCACATATAACACCATGCTGCCACATTTTGCAAAATGTGCTTTAAACATGCATCTCTCCCTAATTGAGTAGACACTGTTGTTTTCCATATCATGCAAAAAATATTGCCCTTACACTTAGGTCAATTCAAAGGAGCTTTTATATAGGTAGTTATTTGAATTAGCTGATCAGAAAGCACTAGGAGTGTGCCTGGGTGTTTAAAGCATTGCATCTGTATAAATCATGTGTCAAATAGGCTTGCACTGGCGTGAGTGAGGTTAGGCAATTGATTTATCCTGTGGAAATATTCAGCCCTTTCAGCATTCACAGAATATGTTGCTCAGTAAGTTGTTACACTCAAAAATACCTGCATTAAAGGATATTAAGCTGCAAAGCAGAGCACACAAACCTTAAGAAATCCTCAAATGAAGATTGTCTGTGCAACCTTTATTTGCATCTTGTGTGCATCTGCATTACAATGAAGCCTTTATGTGGTCTCATGCTATTTCTGCACAGGACCCTGGCCTCACTCAGTGCACTGAGAGTAGGATGCTCACTTAATGAGAGGCTCTTCAATATTTTGTTTTCCTTCCATTAATCAATGTGTCCCCTATGCTTTATTTCTGCTCATAATTCAAACTGTGTTCTGGAGACAGAATTATTAATTTCCTTTTGGGCTCCTCTGTAGTGCTCATCATTTTAGTATTTGACTGGATCATAAGCACTTGGGAGTTTCTTTTCTTGAATTAAAACTCCTTGTGAGGTAAGGGGGTTCCAGTTTTTCCCCATGCTGTAGTACTGAATGGAGTAACAAGAGATTAAGGCCAAAACTACCCATTAATTTCAGGTGCCCAATCTGTAATGACTTGGAACTGGTTTTTTCAGCTTACTTACCAATGTACAGCACTTTACACATCCAGATTGCAGCTCCCACTGAGTCCACTTGCAGCTGTGAGTATTTAGCCCCTGCACTTAAGATAATGAAATCACAGACAGCAGTGGAAAGATTGCCTTCCTCTGAACAGGCTGGCACTGGTGAAGGTGAGGGAGGACTCCATTCCCAATTAGGTGTGTTCTGCAGACCATTGGATTGGGTTCTGTGATCTCTAACCATCAACCCCCATGCCATCTTTTCCACATCTCTCTCTGTACCTGTGAACATCCTTTCCCTTCTCCAGCCTCTACCCTTCATCACAGCCTTTTCCCCCCCACCTCTGACATGCCTTTAGTTTTTTTTTTCCCTGACTTCTTGCCTTGCTCTGGCCCATTTCTCCTTTCACGTCAGTCACCTGTGTTTTCCCCTGGAGCCCTGACCTGTTATGTATGAAATATTGAGCAGGGAAATACAGATCAGCTTTTTGCTGATGGTGAGGGAACTGACATTCCAGTTTTCAGAGGACTAGGGGAAGGGCATCACTCATGTTCAGAGCCCCCTCTGTTAAATTCCCAGCCGTTGCTTCAAACTATGCAGATGCCATGTCTTTTCAAATAAAAGGTTGCCAGATTGTTTTAATGCATACAAATGTTTTATTCACACTGATCTTGAACCCAGCTGACCTGCTTCAGCTGGAGCTTTCAACCTGGGGCAGGCACTTGGAAAGGCACATGTTGGCCAGCAGCTTGTGCTTTGGTTAAAACCAGCCCAGAAATAGGATTTTACAAAAGAAATGTTTAATACTGGTCAAGCTGGAACACATCTGAAAGGTACCACAGGCATGAGACATGGAGTAGAGCTTTGGATTGTAGGAGCTTTTCTTTAAATGATTTATATTGCATAAAAAAGCACTTTGATAACCTGAGTTAGCAGACACTCAGTACACGGTAGTTTGTATGAAAATTAAGTATAATCATTGCCTTTTCGTCCTTGTGTCTGTGAAAAGGGCTGTGGTGTTTGCTGTCAGAATGGCAGTATTGGTTGGGTTTCATGAGAGTTTCGGCTGATGAAGAGTTGTGTCTCTACCTCAAAACACAGCCTAGCATAAAATGCCTGTTTCTATTTCCCTTCCTAATGGCAAAAATTCTTGCTTTCCCAGTCCTGTCTTGCTTTTATTAAGTAAGAGAGACAGTCACACCTGTAGTAGATTAGAATTGATCATAGGTGATTCTGCTCCACTGTGAACCCTTGTGGCATCATTATTTCATGAACTTCCACATTCTCTGTGATGCATTATTACTGCTTTTTAAAGAACACCTGTAGCCTTCATTTTTCTTCTCTGCCTGACAATGCAACACTACTGAGAATGGGAAAGGTAAACGAGGCAGCGAGCCATTGGACAAAGGTAATTTTGTTAATTGGGGATTGCTGCGGTGAGAACAGTTCTCTTTGTTTGGCCACAGAAAAGCTGTATGTTTTGATCCTCAAAATGGGTTGAAACAGATAGAATGAATCGTTAAAGTTCTGAGCTGGAATTATTTCTGACTACCTATTAAATATATATATATTTATACACACAGACACAAATATATGCATATTGTAAACTAATGTAAATATATATGTAAAAATTATCTATTAATTAAGAAAAACAACAAGAGACCCTCTCACTGAGTCTCTGTGGTGTTTTATGTCTCCAGACTCATCTCTGCATAGTGAATATAGGGGGTTTTCCCCCCTCTTCACTGAGTTCTGGAGGGGCTCCTGAAGCTGTTTCATAAATGAGAGATAAAATGAGGACATGCAGTATTTCCATGTTCTCAGAATACCTTCTGTGACTGTGGCTATTCCATGCTACTTGGGGACCTGTTCCAGTTTTAACAGTTTCCAAAAGTACAATGGGCAGAAGGTATTAAAAAGAATTACAGACCTTTGCAAAGATTGACAAAATAAAGCTGAAGGGATTTTCTCCTTCCTTAAAGACTAGGTTAGGTAATAATACCTCCGTGTGGTGTTCAGAGGTAACATTAATTTTAATCAAGTAGGGATAAGGACTTTTCCCTTTCTGTCTGTGATGCAATAGACCTGAGAAGCAGTGGCAGCAACACATTGTTCTTGGGGCCAGGGGACAGGCTGTGCACATCCCTCTGTGGGGGATATATATTTGGGAATGGGGAAGCATGGATGAGGACCTGTTCTGGTTGTGTTTTCAGCAGGTGAAGGAGACGTGGGGAACCTCATAGATACTGAACCCACAGCACTCTTTCACGTGTGCTGGGGGGTCAGAGGGGGCCACGTGCTGTGAGAACTGCATTTCACAATATTTGTGTTTAACAAGACTTTGCTGGCTCTCTGGTCTGTAAAGCAAGAGGAGACAGACTGGTGGTTACTGTAAAAATACGGTATTTCTGTCTCATAAAGTGAGCTGTAACTAGAAGATCTGAAGCAGAAAAGAATCATATTTTCAATGCCGTGATGATCCATTATCATCATTGCATAAAGTTAAATACCAAATGCACTGGGTATGGCAGCAGCAACTGGGCACTCAATTCATGTAAACTGAGAGAGTATTAATTCTAGAGTTAGCTTCTAAGTATTGCCCTTTAAATGCTTATTAACAGATGAATGCATTCCTCTTTTAATATTTTAAAATACAAAAAATACACAGTGAAAGATGTTGGAGAATTGTGGTCTCCCAGTGAAGCATCAAGTTTGGTGCAAAATTTGAACTTCACTTAAAGGTCTTATTGTGTGAGGGGGCCACAGTGCTGTGAATGCTTTCTTATTAGCCCCCTGAAGTGGGTGAATTCACCCATGGTGACGAATTTTCATTTGAAATGAAATTCAAGGAACTTCTGAATAGCAGCCCATATACTCCATCTCCCCTGTCCTCACTGGGTTAATTGAGGTGGATCTCACCTGGCAGAAGGAGGCTTCAGAAGACTCACGTGCTGCTGTTCTTAATAGTACTCGCAAAGACAGAATCTATCTCCTAAGGACATTGATAGTACAATAAATTGAAGGAACTATTTCCACATCTCTCATGTATATTGTATATAATGAGTCTCTGGGATGTCTCCACGCTGCTGATAAGCAGCCTGCAGCAAAGTAGATACAGCTCGTTTTATCTTGATTTCAGACTGCAGCGCTTCACTTCTGGGACTTGGAAACTTAGCAGCAAACCAAATAACGCCCTTCACAGGCACTGACTTCCCTGGCCTTCATCTCCAGCCCAAAAGCAGATGATCCCAAGCTGTTTCCATGCTGTGGAGCTTTGCAAGGGCACTTGTCACTGTTACATAGCTGAATCAGTTCCCTGGACTTCCAGATGAAAACCAAGTTCCAACTTTAGCGTTCCTGCCTCGCTGCAGGTTCTGCTCTGAAATTATTTCAGAGCAAGGGAGTTCTGACCATGGCCCAGTGTGGCTGCAGGTGACCTTGTTTCCTCTCGTTTTTTCCATGTCTCTTCTAAAATCTCCCATCACACTGCAGTGTCCACTGTGGTTGCATCCACCTTCACACAGAAGCACCACAGGACTCCCTTGGTGGGATTGGTTTTGGTGCACTAAATGTCAGGGTTAAGACTGTAAAAATTAGGTTGAGTCAGTCCAATTGACAGAGCTTTATCCAAGCAGTACAGTATCCAATTGCTGTAATAGGCTTCATTCGGAGCAGAGCAGAGAGGAATGAGAGGTTTAATAACAGGGTTCTCTAAAATGTACATTACTACTGTATTACTTACATTATGACCCAGTTCTGCTATTGTGAGCCTTATAAAAGATAAAATAGGTCATCAGATGGAGATAAATCAATGGAAGTAAAATTGAATGTGTTCATAATCATTTAAAGATTTTTATATGGGCAAAAGATTAATTAAATAGACAAAAGTAATTTTCAAAGAGCCTTTTTAATACTAAGCCTCAGATAAAAGGGCAAATGGAGAAATAGATCGCAAATCTTGTAAGTGGCGCCTCAAAGTGCTTGTTTTGTAGTTGCTCACATAGACTGGAGGACAATTCAGAAGGTCAGGGCACTGCTGGGATCTTCATTCTTGGCTTTGCTCACAGTTTGGCCCCAAACTTTGTGATTTCTCCTTGGCTCTGCTTAGCCCAGCTGAGCAGGAGACGTGCTTTGTGTTGTCGGTGTCCTGACAGTGCAGGTTTATCATGAAGGGGGAGAACACTGAGGACAAACATGTGCTTGGTGGTGATTGTCAGAAATGCATCACCCTCCTCGTGACAATTTCCCATGTACTGTTGTTCATGAAGTCATTTGAACTTTTGCACGTTAAATTACCCGATGTGCCAAAAGACTCTGCATGCTCAGCTTGTCATTTTGGACATCCTGCCGTGGAATTAAACAGTCCTACTACTGTGCTCAAAGGTAAATAGACACTTAATCTCTGACATTCTCCACGATGTGATGATGTAAAATAGAGAATATTGTGTACACAACTAGAAACATGAAATTGAGGATTTTCTGATTGTTTAAAATAGCTCTTCTCTCTGGAGAGAGGAAAGCCAAGGTGAGTAGTGTTAAATAACTGCTTTCCATGTGTTGATTTAAAATTTAAATTAATTCACCTTGGCCATGATTGCATCACTTTGCTTTTTGCTTTCTGCACGCGTTTGGGCAGTCAACTTTCAGTGCTGAAATTCAAAGGCAAGCTGCATTTGTCACAGTGTGAAATCAGCTGCAGAGGCTGAGGAAGAAGAGAGAAAGCATAGCTAATTGAATTTTAGACATTTCACAAAATCGAGGCGGGGGTGGGAAGTGGTTCTTTCATTGATGCTGAGGCCCCACTCGTGTAGTAAACACACAGGGAAGTCAGTGGGTGCCTGTGCAGGCACACACCATGGGAGCTGTCACAGTGCTGTGATGGTGGGTTGCTGAACATCCAGCAGCCTCCATGCCTGGGAGTTGGTTGTGTGCACTCCATAGCTTTTCCTGAATCCCAGATCTGCAGCCTTTGGTTGGTTGTCTCCATCTTAGGCTTGAAGGCTGTGCTTGTGTCGTGGCACAGAGGGGGAATTCTCATTTCCAGGGAATGGGGAAAACCTGTTTTCTGCATAGCACGAACCAGGATACGATGCATTTGGCTCTGTATGTTGTGTGTGTAAATAAGGTTGAAGTAATAATGACTTTTGAGAAATAATAAGCCAAACACCCTTCACCCCAAGCAGCTAGAGTTACAGTGCCTGCTGTTGTTGTTAGACACTAAGCTGTTTGTCCCCAGTTAGCATTTACATAATATGGGGTCTTACTGTTTTCTACAGCTTTGTGACTTCTGCTAATGAAAGAACTCTGGCATTGTGCTGGCTGTGATGGAAGATGTCAAACTGTTCATAGTGTCTAAACAAAGGGCTCCTTAGGTGGCTTTGTGTTTTCATTATAGACATATTACTACAGCCCAACTTCAGCAGCAGCACTCTGGTACTTGAAAAAAATCAAAGTTTTTCCATTGTTTAGAACTTGTAGCTCTGGAACCTGGTCAGAAATACTCCTGAAAAACGGTTCCTGTGCTTGGGAACTTGTGTTGTATCAGCCCTCTTCCCCTTCCTGCAGACACATGCAGGCACATGGAGAAGTTCAGGATACAGCATTTGCTTTTCTCAGGAAGGGCTGGTTGAAAAGTGGGTTTGGGCAGAAGGAAAGGATATACTTTATAGTCACAAGATGTTGTAAGGGAAAGTGCTGCTCTGTCACCTGCTGTTGCAGTCACTAAGGTTTAATTTGATCTCTTTTAATATCATACCCAGGTGTCTCTCTCTTGCAATGAAGTGGTTAGCATAAATCTGCCATGTGCATTGGTATTTCATTTTTATTGGCTTTTATTTAACTTGGTAAAAGGTAATCTGTTTTTATTAATTGAATCGCTCCCCCTTCTGCTTCTGGTGGGGCAAAGCTTCCTTTGGAAATTGTATTTGAGGGGAAAAAAAGATCAAACAGACAAAAAACCCCAAACACTGGTATAAGTGAAAGCCAGTGCCTTCCTGCTGCCTGCAGGAGCTGCTTTGCTGTGCTCTCGGGGTGACTGCTGCTCCTGGGAGCTGCTCCAGCACCCCCTTTTCCCCAGGTAACCCCCAACCTGCTCTGTGTGGGGCTTCAGGAGTGTTTTGGGGTGACTCTTTTAGAGCCACCAGCTGGAAGGATGCTCTGGCCGTTCCCTGGGGCCATCTGAGCTCCTCTCAGTTTGGGGAGAGGGGCCTTTGAGCCTGTTCTTGTTTGGGTGTTTCCTTGAGCCTTGCTAAATACACTGAACAGCAACTGATGCTGTTCCAAGTAGCTGGTGATAAATTTAAGAAGAATTTGTAGTAGTGGGCAGCATTCATAGGGAAGTAGCTTTTGGATGATAATCTTCAGGCTTGCCCAGTGCCTCAGCTGAGCTATTATGAACCCTTCAGGAGTGACTGCTACAGCTGATTGATTTTTTTCAGCTTAGCTGAGACTTCTGAAAGGGAGCAATGAAGATTTGAATTCCAGCAGTGGTTTATTGCTTTGTGCAGAGGGAAGTAAATATTGATACAGAATGCTTATTTACTGAGCAGGGGTAGTGTCAGCAAAATTAAGGTGTGTACTTTGCTCTTCATCCTACAGAAGAAATAAAGCAATTGATAGAGTTCAGAGTGATGGATGTGACAGGGTAATTCAACCCTTCCTGGCTTTCTGTTATTTTTCTTTTCCTCTCCTCACTTTAGAGGTGTGATGGGCAGGGGTAGGAAAGAGATCTCCTTTAACTCTGCTGGGGTTTGTGTGTTTGATTCTTTTGGTTTTTGAAGAGCCAAATGCCAAGTAGTGCCAAGTTGATTCTGTTCCTGTAATTTCCAGCCTAGAGGGATGTAGATACAGTAATCCTTCACCTGCCCAGAGCTCGGGTGGCATCATCTCATAGAGTAACAGAACACATTGACTTGGAAGGGACCCACAAAAGTCATCGAGTCCAACTCCTGACCCTGCACAGGACACCCCCAAAAATCACACCATGTGCCTGAGAGCATTGTCCAAATGCTTCTTGAACTCTGCAAGGCTTTGGTGCTGTGCCCACCGCCCTGGGGAGCCTGTTCAGTGCCCAGCCACCCTCTGGGGGAAGAACCTCTTTCTAATATTGACCCTTCCCAAGGGGTTTCATGAGGGCAAAAAACACTGCTAAGGATCCAGGTAGTGCTTTTGATTAGCAAAGTCCATTGAGCTGTCTGAAATGCTGCCCTGCACTGGATTTAGTGCAGACAGGGCCAGTTCCCCAGTGTGGGTCCCAGGGAGGAAAAGCAGACCCTCCTGCTGGCAGTGCTGCCCTCCCAGAGTGGCAGGGGCACCCAGCAGGTGCTGCACACACCCCACAGCCCCAGCACTGCCTCCCGGGGCAAAACAAAGATGGGATGGGTAACTCTTCTCCCACCCAGGCAGTAATTGCTGCTGGATCAATGCCATGTATGAGCAGGACTGTGCTGCCAGGGGAGGTGCAGCAGCATTGCAGTGTAGGCACTTCCACTGGGAATTAGCACAGTCATAAATGTAGGAGAGCTTAAAAAAGGAGTAGCAGGGGAAAAGTATTGTATATCTGTTAATTATAAACCATAGATTGTACTCGCAGCAACAGTGCTGGGAATGAATAGCTTATATTGTCCTATTTCCAGCAGCACTTTAGACTGTGAAAACTGATTTTATTTTAAATGGTTATTTTATTTTCAGCATAGCTTCGCTCAGTTTGATCGGGGAAGGTTCACCGTCTAGTAGTCATGTATAAAACAAAGCTTCTGACTCAGTGCTGGTGGTAGTAACTGTGGTGTTTTTATGATGATAGCCGGTAATTAAGGTCGGGCTTTCATTGTGCTGAGCACAGAGAAAACACATGCAAACAGACTGATAACCTCAAATTGCTTACATTGGGAAGAGCTGAATAGTGCAATTGTCCTTTTAAAAAAAGACAATCCGGGTTGCTCAGACTTTGACTTTCTCCGTGTAACAACAAGAATCTAAATAAGTAGAATACAATAGCGATGGATGGGGTGGGAAGAGCACCAGTAAAGGCGATACTTGCACTAAAAAGAAGGTTTTAATTATGCTAAAATAACACACTGCTCTCCCCCCTCCAAAGAAAGATTCTGCCCACAGTCAGAATTTCAAAGACACTTCTTTTTCTAACAACTCAGCCTTCAAAACTGGGCTGTCAATTAATTGTATTTGTACATTTGGAGGCTTAAAAGCTGATATTAAGCATCTGCTCCATTACTATTTAGCTACCCAAACAGCCACATTGTAGTGCTGAACGCTTTATTAGTGTTTGTTCAGAGTACGTGCAGAGGAGGTTAGATAGCCTAGGAATTTTAAATGCTAGTTTGTCATCACAGATTGTTTATCCCTTTTTTTATTCACGTTAGAAGAGCGTTTTATGCAGGCATTAAAAGAGAGATATTTATCACACATGCCCCTTCTTGGCCCCAGCCCATAATCACTCTAGTAGAGTTGAATTTCAAGAGCTGGATAATTCACAAATTGAGATATTGACAGAATTTTGTACAACTTTTGTTTCAGTTTTGCGCCTTTGACATGATTTTAAATAGTGCTGTCTTTCAAAATTTCCTAAAAATAATTCCCTACCAAATAGTACAACTCTGCTAAGATGACTAGTTTTCTGCAAAATTGAAATTCCTTACATGCTTATTTCGGTGACTAACTGCAAAATTATCAAATGATGTGTTTTAATCCAATTACGTTCTTACTGGAGTGAAACTTGCCTAACACTTCGATGGATCCAGCCAGGGCTTTGGTTTCTGGCATGAGTTCTGTGTTACGAGCTCAACTGCATTTAAAGGCTTGTCAAGTTATCTCTTAATGCTTTTTTGAGGTCTCAAAGACAGCGCTAAGGAAAAAAAAAAAAGTCAGATGGATTTTGTATTGCACTAAAAGAAATTATTAGCAATACCAAAGAGTTACAAAATTATTCTAATACTCTTACATTTTGAAGCATCTGTGTGAAAATAACTCACGAGGGAGGTGTGGACAGGGAGAAAAATTCATAGTAATGGCAAGATTTCATATCTTTTATTTAGAGCTCTAGAGTAGAAGCAAAAGAAGGGTGAAACAGTGCAGAGATGTGCAGCTGAACAGGGTGTATGATCACTAAAACTTGTGGGATGCTCCAGAGGGCTTCTGGTTGTACGTCTGTGTGATCAAAAACCCTCGCCAGAAATGGAGACTCTAATTATGTCACATTACTTTTGAAATAGCTCAGTGTGTGCACATGCTCTACCCTTATTTTCAGTTACGGATTCTCAACACTTTCTGTTCTACACCTTTTTGGTTGCTGGTAGCTTTGACAAATAAATCCGTTCTCGTATTTTGCATGGTGTGTGCCAGGTAGTTTTTGGAAAGCTTCAGTAACAGTTGCCCAGTCACACTCAACAATGTGCTTTGGTGAAAAAGCATTGTGTTTTCCCAAGCTTGTGTCGTGTATTTGCAGTTTTTAAGGTCTTGTGTAACACTGTTTTGGTGCAGGAACGTGACATTTGGCACAAGGGTGGAGAAGCAAAGGACTGACTTCTTACAAAAGTTGCAACCAAGTTTGCCTAGTCTTAGTAAAATAAAAGGTGTGTTAATATCATCAGTGCATTTAGAGCCAAGGATGTTGTCAGGGCAGTGTCAGATGCTTGGACAAGTCCAGGTAAACAATGTCAGCTGCTCTCCCCTCCTCCACATCACAGTAACACCGTTGTATTAATGCACCAGGTTTGTCAGGCACAATTTTCCCTTCACGAGGCCACATTTGCTGTCATCAGTCACCTCTGGATTTTCCCTGTGCCTTAGCAGTTTCCAGTATCTGAAAGAATTATAATGAAGAAGAGCTAATTATAAAACAGGTAATAAAATTGCTTATTCAGGTGATGCTGTTTTATTACCATCTCATTATGATTAAATAATTCCTATTAAGTTCTGGATCAAAGAGAAATTTCTCACAGGAGAGTTTACAGAGTAGTTTAATGGAGTCTATTTATTGTGTAATCCCAGGGTGAGTATTGGCTTTTACACTGTCATATTAACTTATTGTGACAGTTCTATGCAGCGCTCCCCTACGAGCACTGAGAGGGCAAGGGGGGGATGTTTGCCTTTCTTTTTATAACACTGCTGACCAACAGGCTGCAGAATTGTTACTTTGCTAGAATGTTTTGATCCTGAGCTCCTCTGGCTTTAAACAAACTGAAGTGACAATAGGCTGTCTTAAGGCTCAGATTAAGGAAGAATATCTGGGCAGCTTTTCATGTTGTTTATGCTGATATTTGGAAGAATAGAGCCACAGGTTCTGCCTGTCAAGGAGATAGAGAGCATTTGACTTTAAAACTAAACAAAATCCCTGCCAAATTCTGCATCCACTCACTCCATATGCACGACGAGCACTTGACACTTCCTTTTCCATTTTGCTGGGAGGGTTGATGGGGTTCTGTGCTGGTTTTTGGATGTGGGGTTTTAGGCTTGTGAAACCTTCTTTTAGGCTGCAATGTCACAGTTTTGCTAATGACACATTTAGGCAATCTGGAGTTGCTGCAGCCTGGCAAGGCTGGACATGAGATGGGGTGGTGATGGCTGCTGAGAAAATGCCATGAGCAAAAGTAACAAGTCAGAACCATAAAAAGAGAAATCAGTATGAAGGCATAACCCAGATTGACCAGAAAGTGCAGCTTGGCCAGGTGTGTTTGCACTGACATGCCACCTTCCTGGGATGTGTTCCCCTTGCCAGGAGGGTTATTTACTTGGCAGCTCAGTAACTTCAGGTGATGAGTGTCCCTTGCCGTGTCCCTGTGGGGTGACACTGGTCTTCTGCCTGTCGTTTCACCCCCTGCAATCAAAGAAGTTGAGTGGGAGTCAGGAAGGTTTCAGATTCACATTCACAGTCAAGGAGCAGCAAACTGACCTTCAGGATTCCCTCATCATAAATGGTGTTTTAATCCTCCAGTTCCTTGAATAATGTGCATGTGAGAAAACGGCCCTTTTCACATTTAATGTATTAATTTTTGTAGTAAATCCCGTGACTCCTTAATGTTAGAAAAAAGCAGCCTGAAAATGAGTGATATAGATTCATGTAAGATAAAAGACAGTTTCAAATGAACCCAAGAGTTATGTGTGTGTTGTGTCTCATTTTAAGTCACTGAAATGATTTTGAGGGGAACTGACTCATGATGTTTGAGTACTTCAGGCTGAAACACTGGGCCTGGAACCAATACCATGTGATGGATATGAACCATCTTCAAATGAAGAAGAGCTATTGAAATACTTGGCACAAACATTTCACAGTCATCTTGATTATTGGAAATGTTTGCACACATTTTTTAATGTAGAATTTCAAATGTATGTGCAATTTGCTCTGTTTGGTTCATAAGCTGAGAAACAAATATGTTTTAATGGAAAAAAACTTCTAATGTATTTGCCTTGTAGATGAATTTGTTTGGGAATAGATCTTGCCTTGCTGTTTATACTCCCTATTTTTGAAGATCTGGTTTCCCGTATTCCCTAAGGAGGAGAGGAATTATTCACTCATTTCCTTTCATTTTTTTTAATTGAAGATTGCAGCAAGGAGATTGTTTAACTGTACTCAATTTATTTCCAGTGCTAATTATTGTCTCTTTCATCCCATGTATTACAATTACAGCTTTACTGGGTTTGTGTTGGCCAAAGGTGGGAGCAGAGATAACCAGGCAGAGGTTTGTGTGTGCCATCTCCCCCAGCACACCTGTGTGTCCACTCCTTAGGGACACAGTTCCATGAGCCATGGAGGGGTCACAGCCTTCTGTGCCATCAAGGGATCCTGGTTTGATCAGAAATCCTGCACTGGATTGGCTCTGTCAGAGCGCAGCCAGCTGGAACATGGTGCTGTGGTTCACAGTTCATCTTCCTAAAAGGGCACAAAATTAAAACTGAAGGCAGGCAGAGTGTGCACGATGGGAGTGTTCTCAAGCTGTGGTTGTGCTCCCAGAAATACCTGACCAACCGTGTTCCATCTGTAGGTCAATACACACCAACACAGCACATGTCAATGGAGTGATGACTCCCCTTGGCCAAGGCCCCTGTTTGCTGCCTGGACAGGACAGCACAGCCTGTGTGGTGTCCCTTTGTGCCCCACTTCCAAGGGCTGGGTCCCCGTGGTGCTCTTGGGATTTGGTACATTAGCTGTGTAAGTGGGGCTGTGCTGTCATTGAGACCACCCGCACCAGTTTGGAGCAGTCAGACATGTCTAATCAGCTGCTTCTTGTGCTCATGTCTTCATTAGTAACTTGTGCATTGTGTTTTCTGAATTGCTGCTCTGGACTGAGGCTCCAGACCCGCTCCAGCTCCTCCTGGTAGGAGAAATGCATCACTTAGAGTTTAATTATGTGCTGTGACAGGTTTTGTTTGGGGGTTTGCAAGTCACTGTCGTTTCCTGGGGCTCTTATCCTGGAACAAGCCTCCCAAAAGACGACTTTGGGTGTAGATAAAGAGAAAAGTGCCTCTCTTTTGTGTGTGTGTGTCCTGCTGTGAGGTGATGCTTGCTGGAGGGTCCTTTGGGAAGTGTTTTGCATTCACTGAAAGGTTCAGAACGTGCTGATTAATTAGCTGTCATATTTTGGATGAAGCTTTGCTTCCTCCAAGAATTCTGATCAGTTCTCACCTGGTGCAAGTGTGTTAGCCCCAAAAAATGCCATTTGTGAATGAAGACAATCAAGACTTGGAGTTTCAGTGGATATTGTGGGTTCTGCTCGGAGTACCCATAAGAGGAACTTGTTTAGTCAATAATGAGGGCCTCAGAATATAAGTGCCTTTGCAAATCCATGTCTTCACCTTCCTTTGCTGCAGTTTCAGAGCCATAAAAGCATAATGGCACTTCTTTGCCTTCCCAAAGGTGCTGAGGAAGTATTTTGTGGCACTGTAGGTGTGTTCTGTGAGATGGGAGCCTGCATTAGGGTGGCCAGTGGGAGCAGAACATCCAGCACCAACTGGGAGGGAGCCTGAAGAGAGCTAAACCTCCCATTGTCAGGAGAAAGGCTGAGGATGAAACTCCTGGCAGCTGGCATGAGGAGGACCGAAGAGCCCTCATGACTTGGCAGTAGCTCAGGTTAATGCTTGCTGAATAGAGCTGGAAATTGGACGTGGTAACTTCCTTCCCCTAGTATCACTCAGGGAAGCATGATTTTTTAAAGGAGGATTTAGATAAAGTTGCTTATTAGTAAAGTGGGGATTATCCAGGATTTTAAAGTTTGTTCTTATCTCTAGCGTTGTTCAAGTGTGCAAACTTGAGGGTATTTCAGTCCTTCATCATGGATGTTCAGCTGTAATAAGCCACAGACAGTCTTACTGGACTGAAACCTGTCTGTAGCTTGAGGGCTTTTGCAGCTGTGGAAGATTCAGGATAGAATAGGAAGAAAAAGGGCTGCAGACTTTGTAGAGAAGAGAGTACAATTACAGGCCAGAGCATCTTTCTTATTGTTCTTTGATTCCTTTCTTTTCTTTCTTCTTTTTTGCCATCAAATGGATTATTGCCATTTTAAAGTGCATGAGTGAAATAGGCCTTTTTATAATTTGAACATTTTCTTCTCCCTTGAAGTGTCTTTCACTTAAACCATCAAATCCTGACAACTTCTCCCCACACCCACTTTTGCCATCACCAGTCACTGAGTGTGCTTGACATCAAAAAGACCTCCTGGCTGTGTGAGCACTGAGAATTCTCACTGCTGCTGCTTTGCCTTGCAGTCGCTTGGAGCTCAGTCCCACGCTGAAGTAAAGGTGGGGTGAAGTGGATGTGCCCTCATTCCCTTCCTGAGTAATTTTTTGGCTGTTTGTGTCATATGGCAGCACTTCAGATGTGGGAGCCTGTCAGGGCAGAGTTCCCCCTGCTGATCCATGGAGATGTCAGACATGGATGTGGCTAGAAGTCCTTTGTGGTGCAGCCTGGAGCTGGGTTCAGGAGCCTTTGCTAAAGGGTTTGTGGGATGAAGCAGTGTTTGTGCTGTCCCATCAGGAAATTCAGCTGACAATCCCTTTCTGCCTACAAGTTTGGCTGCATGAATAACCTGAATAATTGATTTTCCAAGCTGGCAACCAAA
Source organism: Xenops minutus (assembly GCA_035221455.1). Taxonomy (NCBI): domain Eukaryota; kingdom Metazoa; phylum Chordata; class Aves; order Passeriformes; family Furnariidae; genus Xenops; species Xenops minutus. The sequence goes on along the minus strand of JAWWEE010000051.1, from coordinate 10,170,181 downwards.
GCAGAATTGTATCTTTCCTTGGACTGAGATGCCTTTAAAGTTTTTTCTCCCCCACCATCTCTCTTTCTCCTCATTTGAAATGGGGGGGAGAGGCCAGAACCAACAAAACTTGCCAAAAGAAAATTGTTGGGGTGGGACTAAAAAAGTTATGTCAGACAAGCCCTCCCATCACTCCTCATACAAGAGAATCATTTGAGACACTTGTGGGAGAAGCAGTGAAGTGCTAAACGGGAGGAGCAGAGCTGTGAAAGGATGTTGTGCTTGAAGGATCTCTGTCCTCTGTGTCACCTACGAGCACAGAGCTCAAAATGTGAAAGTTGCCAACTCCCCTTCGCTTCTCCTCCTCTGATTCCTGAGCTCAGCTAGCTCATGTTCTAGCAGCTCATCCCTGAGGATCAGGGAGGGGCAGAGGGTGCTGGTGGCCTCTTCTGCCACCACTGTTCTGCTCAGATAAAATAATCAAATACTCTCTGCAGAGGCTCTGGAGTCGAGGGGTCTGTTATTTGGGCACATCTCAGGGGGCTGAGCACCTCTTCTTGGAGCCATTGCTCTGTGCACTGGATACTGAGGCAGGAGTTGAGCTGTTCTGGAGGGGCAGTTTCCCAGTGCTTTTCCCAGAGTTTTCCCAGTGCTTTTCCCAGAGTTTTCCCAGCGCCACGCTCGGGCTCCCATCTCCCGTCTGGCGGGTGAGCACAGGAGCTCACAGTTCTCTGGGAGATGATGCACAGAGGGATGCTATTTTAGCCCTGGCAGCAAAGCAAGCTAGAAAGTTAGGAAAGGAAATACCAGGAAAAGAGGGAACGGGGATGTGTCTTTTTTAAGGCTGCAGCTCCTGCTGCCACAGCTGCTTTCGCAGGGAAAGCTGTTATTGCTCCTCGCTGGCCATCTTGTGCCTGGAGGGAAGAGCGTGTTGTGTGGCTGTCCTGTAATGCATCCTCCTCCCTCCCACCCTCCCACCTCCCACTTCTGCTTCTTGTCTCTCCCTCTCCCTTCAAGAAGAGCAGAGTTGGTGGCAGAGCCCACATCATGGGCTGTGTTGTTACTGCCCTTCCACACACGGAGGATTTCTGTCTCATTCCATTATGGTACTGAATAAGCATCTTGTGGGGCAGGAAAAAAAAGTCTCAATTTTTCAAGGTAGAAAAATAAGGGCGAATTTCTTCCTTTCATATGGCATAACCCAAGCAAGGGAGTGTTGCACTGGCACTGTCAGCTGTTCAGATACTGCTGCTCAATACATGACACTTCTAAAATGAGAATTCTCTTGGAAGGATGATTTGAATTCTGTGTCTCTGCTTCCAAAAGACAGAGTAAGCTTGAATATTTACTTTCTTTTTTTAAAGCTAGCATAGACTTGATTGATTTGAATCCAGTCTGCTTCATTTAATGAAATGCACAAGAGAGCAGAGGCTGTTATTTTTTACTTTTTATTATTGTTTTGTTTTGTGTTTCAGCATTGTCATGCTGTTTCTACTTCCAGCTGATATTGTTTGTTGGGATTTTTTTAAGAAGTTTATATTTCATGTTATATGCAAGTGTGTTTGCACTGTGCTAATGCAATATTACTCTGTGGGTTAGAAATATTATTTAGATTGTTATTCAAGGAACTGATAAGTAATGGGAATGAACTACCTCTTGTCTCACTGGCAGAATTAGCAGTGCATCTCTAAAGAGCACTACAGTAGGAATAGAAAGGGAAATGCATAAGCTGAATAGGAAATAAAATGCAGTCAAAAATGGAGGAGAAAGGGACTACTCTGGTGATGTCAGAGAGACAAAGCTTAGCCCTCAAAAAGATGAGAAATTACATAATTTCATAATCCCAGTTTATAGGGGAGCTACATGACATTCAGGTTGGTTTTATTTCATTTCATTATTGCTGCTACTATTAAATCTTGCATTTCACCCTCAACTTCACTTCCTTCTCTTGCAGGGTCTGTTCATAAAACAGGATATCTACAAAATGCCAGTATTTTATTATATTAATGAAGCTGCCATGTGTTCATTTGTTCTTGGTGTGCTGTTGTGTCTTGGGAACTGATCAGGACCTTGAAATGGTGATATTGTGCCTCTTGCTCCAAATCCAGATTTTTCAGCTTGGCTGTGTAAAGGCTGGAATTCCTCAAAATTTAAACTTAATCATGTGCTTGGCACCATTTCTGTACAGCTCAGTGTTTTGACATGTGCTTTTGTCCTGTAAATGCTAATGGGCTTTAGGCTGTGCCACAAAATACTTTGCATGGACATTCACCATGAGGGAAATAACGATTCAGGGCAAAAGCAGTGCCTGGCTAAAAACCACAAACAAGTGGAAAACCCCATGGCTGTAACACGCTTATCATTGCTAAGATTGGACTGAATTTCTCTTTCTACTTGAAGTAGTCATTTCGATGGTTTATAAATTGAGAGCATGTTGTAATTTAGCAGGGGAAGTGCTGACCATCAGCAGGCTCTTGAATTAGGAGCAGATGTTGCCATGCTGATGGGAGAGTTTGCCTTTGGTCTTGCTTCTCAGTGCTGGAAATGAGGGCCCTCTCTCGAGGCAGAAACACCAACACAATGCAAGTGTTGCCCAGCCAAGGTCTCCTGCGTGCACAGCAGTGTCCAGCAGCATAACTTTGCTGAACATTCAAAACAGGAAACAATAAATAAATACATTCCCTTGGTGAGGGTGGTCCCATATAGTTCATATTCCTAGGAGGTAACAGTTGCTATGGCAACTCCTCATTTACTTGCCTTTTTTTCTTTTCTCCATATATTGATAATGATATTAAGCAGTATGTAAGGGCTGCTGGCTGGTGCAGAGCTCTGCTGCTGTCCTGGAACTGCAGCAAACTCTGTACCCTTCAGTTTGAAAATGCATCCCTTCATGCATTTGCAGATGTCTGTGCTGTGCCCTCAGCAGGATGGTCAAAGCCCAAAGCTGTCACGAGCTGGACAATAATTGGGTGTGTGGTTCCATTCCTGTAGCCCTTCCCAAAGGCTGCTGCAGCACCTGCTGGGTTCTCTTCTGTGCTCACTCCACAGCTGGGCTGGGAGGTGTGCAAGCTCAGTGTAGGTTCCTGCAGCAGCATCCCCACGCTGGGAAGGCTGTGTCTCAGTGCCTGCTCCTGGGGGCCTTCCACATGGAAGGAAAACCAGGAAACCAGCCAACAATCCACCTGTTCTGCTCTGGATCCAAGACCCAGACCCTTTCCCAGCGTTGGGGTCGGATTGGTGATAGGGATTCTCATTTGAGAGCCGTTTGCTCTTGGTAAATATTCTATCCCTTGATTTAATCCATACGTGTCCCTCCCTGTCTGTGGGTGCAAGAACCCATTACCACAGGATGATGGGGTGTAAAATTGTTTTGTATATTCTCAGCTCCGTGGCCAAGTCAGCAACCTTAATTGCTTTGGCAGTGGTCCAGCAGCACTGGGATTGAATGACTTTCCCTTGCATATAGTCGTAATCAAACAGGATATTCAGCTTAAAGCTTTTTGTCAATCTCCTGAAACCCACTTTGTCTCTGTGCGGCTCCTGCCATGGCTGAGCTCTCTTCCAAGAGGAGTTGCTGGGAGTGGGAGTGGAGCAAGGGGCTTTGACCATTTTGTTTGCACAAAATAACTTGTTAATTGTGGGTACCTGAACACCTTTACACTTGAAAAAGTTGTGGTTTCAAACTGAAAGCTTGTCAAGCGGGGATAAAAAGGGGGGTGTGTGTGTGAATTGTCACCTGCTCAACAGGATAAGCAAATTACGAGGGAACTATTTATAATCTCTTTGGTTTGTTTGGTTTTTTTTAATATCCAGTTGAGTGATATAAAAGTGGATGTTTTGGATTGTAAAGTTTCTGGCAGTAAGTTTTAATAGGGAAGATGATGCTAATTTCATCGGTTTCAGGTTCTTTTGTTACTTTGTTACAGCCATGATACATTACCCTTGTGACAGTGTAAACACAGCACTATTCTCTTTAATTTCAGTGATAAAAATAAATTGTAAAAAATCTGTGATTTGTTGCTGCTCAGAAGAACGGCTGAGATGTTTTAGTGAATGGCCTACTTACAGCTATATGGCAGAACAATGCTAGACTGAAATAATTTCTTAAACATTGTGTCATTACCAGTAATCTTGGAAGTGTAAATTGGCCTTTTGTAATGTTTATTTCAGCTGAACTATAGAAATAGTACTTTCTTTTTCCCAAATCCTGTTACATTAGAGGCACAAACACAAGCCCATTTATCATAGCATGCAGTGCTAATTTTTTACAACTGCTTGAATTATGCTAAGTGGTCCTGTGCAGTCCGAGGAACAGCAGCAGAGGTCCTGACCTTGCTTCTCTCTGCAATCAGCAAAGTTGAAATTAAAATATCAAGAGAAACAATTTCTGCAGCAAAATTGTAAAAGTTAATAGAGTTGAATCTACTTTTGCATTCATGTTCCCGTTAAGTCAGCTCTATTCACATTGTATTTTTGAAGCACATGAAAAAAATAAAGCCATTACTTTTTCGCTGTCTTTGATGTAATAGATAAAAGAAAACAGAAAAGCTTTAAATTGAATTTACTAAGTGCACATTTAATTTGCATTTAATGCAGCAGGTATTGTGCCTTAATCAAATTGAAGATTACTATTAAAAGTATTTATTAAGAATTGCTTTGTGTTCATGAGAGCTGTTGCTTGATGTATTTAGAAGAGCCTTATAGTACAGGCCAGGGGATAGTTTCTATCCCAACCAACTTTCTTTGATTTAGTAGCAGTGTGGCTGAACTTGCTCATTTGTCATAGTTTAGCAGAGTTTCTTTTAGTTAAATGGCTCAGAGGCTGGTGCTGCTCAACATGGGCATGGGCACAAGGGGCTTGTTGGGGCTGTGGAAGTGTTTGTGTCCGTGTGGTCACCACATGGGGGATTTTGGTGGGCCCAGCTTAGGCAGAGCCTGCTGGGGAGCTCACCATCACTTCAGACACATCCCAAAGCATGGTCCATTTGTTTTAGTGCTGTTTGTTCTGCTGACAAAACACAGGGAATGGCTATTTAAGGCTCTTCTCCATCCTGTGTAGCCTAGCGTGGGACCAAATGCAAAACACATGCAAAGCTGTCAGCCTTGAGTAGTGAAGGAGAGTAAATTTTGGCTCACACATAACAATATCTCTTTGCCTCACACCATTGAGCTGAAATAATTCTGGGCTATAGCATATCATGCTGCCACTGATAGTTGGAGCGGAATATTCAAAGAAAAAACAGGTTTTAAAAAGACTTGATAATCTGATAATATGTATTTTTAAGGATATTTTGCAGGAAAGGGAAATTGCACTTGTCACCCTCTGGATCAATACTTTTAGCAAATCATAATAAATGCTACTTACTGCTACTTAGGAGAGCATAATTAGTATTCAGTAAACCAATATTAAAATGTATGCTATGCTTTAAACTGTTTGACTGTATTAGCATTTAAATACCCTATTGTGTATTTGCTATTTCTTCTCTTCTTATAAAACTGTATTCTCTAGAGTTCAAAATGATTAATTTCCTTTAGAATACATACAATGCAAGGATTTAACAATTCCTTGTATTTAATAATTGCTCAGTAGCCAGGCTTATTATTTCGCATAAGCACTTGGGTACAGAGTCATCCAATATTAGGTCAATCATGCTAATAGTGAAATGTGCATAACACATTCCCTCTCCTCCTGGCCCTGGCTGTGGAGAGGCTGCAGGGAGGGAGGGAGGGAAGGGCTCCACTCTACGAATTCATCTCACATGTCATCCTTCGTTTTCTGCCTACGAGAACAATTGACAGCTGGATCAGGGGCTTGACATGTTTTCGGAGAGTTCTGCCCTCCTTGGCATTTGCAGACAATTGTACAGCCCTGTCTGACAAACAAAACCTTTTTTTTCCCCTGTTTTCTATTTTTTCCCCACCAAACTGACTCTCCCTTCTCTCGCTCTTGCTCACAAGCATCAGTTCCCTCCCGTGCCCAAGGGGCATCAAACACCTCCAACATGATTTTACCTCAGCCCCCAGGTTCAGCCCCTGCAACGTGATGGGGCTTCCCACCACCATCATCCTTTCGGTATTTATGAGAAGTCCTGTGTAACTCCTGGAAATCATATTCATTCTTTGTCTCCCCCACATATAATCTCACCTTTTTCTCCCTCCTGCAACTGTGAATAAGTTATTAAATACATGGCAGCTGAGCTGGTAAAGTGATTTACATCCTGCTTGCAGGTCTAGCCTTGAATATGATAAGTGTGCCTGTCTGAAAGATGGAACTGAGAAGGAAAGTTCTCCAAAGGAAAAAAAACCTGGTGAGGGAACTTTTTTGTTAGCAGAGGGTGTTGAGAAAACCTGGTAATTGAAATGAATGTTGAGTTTGGCTGGCATGAGGGCATGTTATTTTATCTAAAGGCTATTTTAGGAAGCAGCTGACTTTGTCATCTCCATGTTGTTTGCCATGAGATGGAGCAGGTGGAGCTGCCCCAGCTGTGGGGACCTGGAATCTCTTGATTCTGGAACACCTCCTGAAGGGAGGGAGGGGAGCCAGGCAGAGGTCAGCAGGCCTGCAGTTTAAGGAAAAATTCTGGGATGTTATCCTGACAAAACTGTGGCTGTGAAGTAATTAACCAAAACAGCCTCCATTTGCTCTGCAGGTTTGCCCTGGCTGAAGTTTGGAGGTGGGAATGTTTCCTCCTCCCTGCTATTTCCAGGGACGGGAAAGAGACTTGTTTCCCCACTTAAATAAAAGTGTGATTCAGCTTTTTAGCTAGACACAATTAGTAATTTTTAAGAACAGTTTCCAGGCTCAGCAGTTTTTAAAATACACCAACATCCATCTTTTCTTTGATCCTGACATATGAGCAGTTGAAAAGAGAATTAGGAGTGGGATTTTAGAAGGAAGAGTCTGGCTCAATAAAGCCACAAATTTATTAAGGTCTCCTATCAATCACTTTTCAAAGGGTGTTTTTAGGTGTGAGTTGGGTGCTTCTGCTGCACCATGACACAGGCTGGCCTCTCTTAATGTGCTGGGAAATTCACGTGTGCCCTTGAATCCCTCACCTCTTGTGTTGGAGGGAGAAGACACTGTGGGGACATTACCACTCCCCTTCTTGGAGACTTTTCCTTTGACTTGGTATCTGCCAAGGCCTCCAGGCATAGGTGATTTTGTATTAATGTTCCCCTGAGTGATTGAATCATGGACCTGTGTTTCTGTACCTTTGAAGGCACTATCCTTCCTGTGCAGTGTCCTGGGGGACAGGACTCCTGCATTGCCTCACCTTGCCTCATGGAGGCTGCTCAGAGCTGAGGTGTCCTGAAGGTGCTGTCCAGAGGAGACATCACAGAACCAGGGGCTCAGAACACCCTGGTGAGCACCAGCAGTCCTGAGGGTTGTAAATGAGTATGGAAATGCTGATCAAATCTCCTGCCCTGCTACAGGATATTCACTTCTCTGTGTGACAGGGATATGAGACTCCCTGCTCAGATAAGCCTCTGAATTTGACTTTGTGGACTGAAGGTGTAGCTGAAACCCACGGCCAGCCTTGCAGTAATGTTTTGTTCCCCATGACTGCAGGCTCTGCAGCCCGTGTCAGTGTGCTGCTCAGAGCTGCAGAGCCTCAGCAAGCTGCTCTCTGCTGCGGGTGCCGTATTGATAAGTGCTGAAAGAAGCACTGCGCCTCCTCCTTTATCAAGGGGATTGCATCTCCAATAAGGGCAGGAACAATCAGAGTTGGGCTCCTATTGGATTTGAATCAGGGGGATTTCTCAGATCCCTGGCTGTAGCCAGGAGATGAGAGATAAGCCTTACAGAGGGATGGCAGCCGGCTGCTGACATACCCAACAAAACTCGGGTCCCTCTCCCTGCAGGCTACTTAGCTGAGAAACTCAGCCCTGGATCTTGTGTAGATAAAATTGCTGTCAAATCCTCCTGAACTCCTTCTGCTTTCAGCAAACATGTCACCGAGGTGAAGATTTAAATCCGGCTGTTACGTTCCGGCACTACTGGTAAAAACACTTTTCCCCAGGCCACATTAATTGGTGAATTACAATTAATTTCCTGTAGAAGCTCATATTATGTTCTCAATAATACCACATGACACACCATAATTAGTATTGTTACGGTGAATTCTAAATTAATTATTAATGTCTTGGTGCCTATTTTAATGCATCTGCTTGGCTCATTTGCATCTCTGGCAGGAAGTTGGTTTTTTAGTTTGTGCCACTTTGAGGTTCACTTTTATTGTGATTGCAGCAACTCTTAGTTAAGGGTCTGCTGGAATGGAGTTGAACTTTGTCCTGTAGGAAAGAAAAGGTTACCCACAGCCCGTGGTCCTCCCAGCCCTGTTGAGCATCCCAGTGGGTGCCTGCTTGTGGTGATGGGCTTTTCAAAGGCAGTGAGGCCACAAAGGTTCATCTGAACTGCTGGTGAGGTGGGGAAGGGTGATGGACATCTTGGCTGTGTGTAGGATACAGGGCCCTCACTTAACTCTGCTGTTCATGGGTCATTTACATTTACAAGGGATGGTAAGGGGAGGAAAGCAAAATGGCCAGAAGAATCTACTAGAAAATGGGGTGGAATGGTGGACTCAACCCTATTTACATGATCTAAAGATCATACCCAGTATATTATACACAGTACATAATGATGGAGGCAAGAAATTATTATTCTGTTTCAGCCATACTTGGGATTTTTGTGGTTTAATTGGAGATGTGTGCTTTGTTTAAGTATTTTGTATTGCCTATGATTTTTTGTAATACTTTACCCCATGGCAAAAATCTCAGTATCTGATTCCATTTATACCTTACATTGCAAATTCTGGGAGTTTTTCAAAGATATCTTGGAGGCAGTGAACAGAAAGAATTAAAAGATACCTGTTTGACTACTAATGACACATAGATGAAAAAGCCAAAAAATACCCTGATAGTGTGTTATTAAGTGACAAATATTTAGCTTGATGTTAGGACAAAAATCCATCTTTCTGCCAAAACTCTTGAACTAGCTTTGTCTTTGGTGTTTTGCTCCTGCAGCAAGCAGATTTATTGACTTAAATTCAAGCTCCTGGACCGAGTTAGTCCTCAGTGTTCCCAAACTCTGTGTCTAGAGACTCCAAGTCCTCGTTACCTCGTTCTGCTCTTTGGTACCAACATGGGCGTGTAAGACAAGGCCAACATATTTTAATTATGCATCCCTCATCACGGCAGTGTTCTCTGCTCTCCTGTGGTCAGACGTGGCACAAAGCACGAAAAGAACATTGTGTGATGTGCTCCTGCACTGTTAGCCCTGGGCAGGAGCTCTAATTGTAGGCAGTAATTAGTATCAGGATTTTTATAAATCTGTTATCTGTGTATATGGAAAAGGAAACTATAACATTGATCAAGTGTGCATCAATGTTTTAAAGGACATATTCCTCAGCTTCATAGCTCACCACTTTGCCTGTTAGGACTGTGAGCCACAACAATTAACATGGGCATGAGGAGAATTAACATTTGCACCTTTTAAGGGACAAAAAACCCAAGCAAGCAAACAGAACAAACTCCCAAATGCAACCATTTTCAGCCAGTTTCTGCCTCTCCTCAGTGCTGGGTGAGCTGGAGAGACTTGCTGCCATTTGAATCTCCATCTCCTGATGAGCAGGCTCTGCTCCCAGCCCAGTGAGAGCAGGACAAGCCATCTGTGCCAGGCCAGGTTCCCAGGGTCAATCTTGTCCTGGTGGTGCAGCGCCAGCGCCGGGCTCTGCGAGGGGCTGGGGGCTCCTGTGGGCCAGAGAGCCCCAACCTCTCTGCTTGGGCTCCAGCAGGTGACACTGCCATGGGTATTAATCCCTGCCTTTAGGATTGCAGCTCATAATAGGGGAAACCAGTTCCATGTTCTCAACAGATGGCAAATGTTTGCATCTCCTTTTTTTTGCTAAGTAGCTTTTAGCCGTAACAGTTTTTTTATATTATTTCTACCAAATTTTCTTGGATGCAAATACTGTGTTTTTATTTCATTTTGGTTCTTACTTGGCTGTAAAACTCATCTTAAATAATATGGGTTACGCTTGTTTTAATTTTCCACTATAATTTTAACACTGGCAGCTTAAAATATATTTATGATGCAATCCAGTGTTGGAAAATGAGCTGTAATGTACATTATAGCTGGTTTCCTACGATGTAAAAATATCTTCACAGTTATATTCTGAAGCAGTAACTGTCCTTAGGGGCTAAAAAAGCACACGCAGTTTACTTTGTTTCTTAAAGTCAATCACCACCGCTCAAATGTAAACTTAAAAAGCATTAAATGCTGAGATGAAATGTGAAGAGTATTTTGTGGTTTAAAGCCATGAAGGATAATGCAAAACATTTTATTGCAGAGAGAACTTTGTACTTGCCTCTGTAGAAATAAACCCTGATAAGTGCTGGCCAGCCCCTGGTGTTGGCCCTGCCTAGAGGTGCAGTGGCAGAACACCAGCAGTGCCTGGCACCATTCAGGGTCAGCAATCTGCTGAATCCCAAATTCTCATCCAAGTGACTTCCTGCTTGTCCAGCTCTTTGCTCTATGTCTTACCTCCAATCTGTTGAGAATGTAAATTTCACTGTTGTGGCTTTTTTATGTATATAATTATTTGTGGTTTAAGTCTATTTTGCAAATAGAAAGAAAACAGCAGAAAGATGGAACGGAACAGGGATTTCACTTACTTTCATGTTTTCAACACATGTGTGAATTTGCAGGGCTGTTCCTAGAAATCCACCCATGCAGCACATCCAGTGTTGGGCCTCCTCCTCTGGCGTGTTTCCTCTGTGATTCATGGCTGTTTCCTTGGTGTAAATAATTTAATTTCTGCTTCTTGCTGGCAGATTTTGAGTAATATTTCTTCAGACGGGCTCAGTCCCTCAGTGGGGAAATACCAGCATTAAAAGAAATGGCCTTTTGGTCAGGACCTGCAAATTGTGTGTCACAAAATACTTTATTCTTGGCAAGTTCTGCACAGACCAGCTCTAACAAGAGTAAAATGGACACACAAGTTGGCTAAAGTATATTTAAAATAATACATAAGAAAAGGAAGGGGGTCATCTTTCTCATTAGATGAGCCCAGCAAGCAACCTGGCATTGTTAGAGTGGTGGAAAGGGTATTTCCCATTATGAACTATGTTTGTATGACATGAAATGTCTGCGACTAAAAGCAATTTATATGTAACTTAAGGAATAATCGATATTGATTTGGAATGAAGGATGCTGTGATCTCGTTTCTGAAAGATTCATACAACTTGCAATTTTATGAAAACTTGATTCTATTACACCTTCCCTGCAGCAACAGACCATAAAGATTGATTATACATTAAAAGCAATATTTGGGTGAAAAAATATGCTAGGCAGATTTTCAACTATCTTTTTTCCAGCTGCTTTTGCTTTCCCCTTTCAGATGTACAAACATGAGTGTTTCCAAAAGCAGCCACAAGCAGGTTTAGACCTTGGCAGTGTAATAATACCTAACACTTAGAGAGCATTTTGCACCTTTGCAGCACTACACAAATGAGTGAATTCATTCTGAAAACACCTTTGAAAGAAGAACTCTTTGAGTATTGCATATGGGATTAATGAACAATCATATTTGTAACTTATTTTTCATTTTCCAGGAGTACTTGTTCAAACAAGTTCTTGCTTACAAGGTGGCTCATGAATAAGAAAAACATTTGTAAATACTCAAGCAAAATTCCCTGTATGCTCAAGTGTTGGCATCAGTGGAATCTGATTGCTTTGAAATCTCTTTTGGAGATTAGGGAACAAAAACAAATCCTATTTTAAAAGGTTACCAACACATAGTTCAAGGTATAAATGATAGAACGTCACAGTAGTAATTGTGGCAAGCATTATGTATTGGCAGCTTTGGCTGCTGTGTGAAAGTGCATGGACAAATCCCTTTTTCTATTTGCTGTAGCTTGTGCTTTAGAACCTACATTTTTATTAACTGCAATAAAAGCCTTCTCCCGACACACAAATAATGATGTGGTTTGGCTTGAAAAACTTACCTTCAGAGGGGCAAGAGAAATGTGTAACAATTCATTTTTCATTTCTGCAGCCAGCTAGAGGTGAAAGTTCCGGGAAAGGGGAACTTTGTGCCTTGCTGGTTTGGGGGCTCTCGTTGAGGACTGCGATGATGAACTGAACTGTCAGAGCAGAGTAAGCACAGCAAGGAAAGGCAGCACAGTGACGTTACAAAAAGCTGGAGAATTTGCAAAGAGAGGGGCTTTTGTCCACCCCCTTTGTAGTTAGTGGTGCTGGCTATTTCAGGGGTTTCTCTGGGTGTGTAAAAAGGCACCGTTTGGGGCTTCTCCTATAAATCAAAAGTAATTTCTTAGGGCCACCTGATGAAACAACATGTAGTAATTCCTTCAATGTTTGACTGACTCTGAGAAAGCAGCCCAGCCCTGCTCCAATTAGCACAGTGCAACAGGGCTTTCATTTCTCACCCTTTGAGTGCACACACCTTTTTACTGCCTCACTATTTGTCCAAGAAGGTTTTTGATGCCTTCCCCCCCCCCCAATCAGTTTCAAATTTTCTGTATGTCTGGCACTTGGTGGGAGTTCCTGTGCAAAGCTGTGAGCAGACCTCCTGTCCTAAATCCATCCAGCCTTCTCCAAAGTTTCTCCAGTATATTCCCCAAAATAGCAGTTTATTACAGGAAAACTCACCTTTAGGGGTTCAGCAGTTTGTCTGAACACACATAGGGCTGTTGCTTCCTGTGCACTGCTTGTGTCCATGTTTATTTTGGGGCAAAACTGCAAAGAAATACGGCAGCTTTAAAGCACATCAGTCCTCTGGCTGGAGGTGGATTTGGGGTTATTTATCTTTGCTGCTGAAATAGTGCAAATTTCTGGGTCATTACTGGGGCAAAACATGACATTGGCTATTGCCCTGTAACATGACAGCTGCTCTGGGTCAGCTGGACCAGCAGTGGGTGGAAGCAGAAGGGTGTGCAGGAGGCATTGCCCATGTGTGGAGGAGGATGAGGGTTATTTAACAACTGGCGCAAAGAGAAGGGAGAGCCCACAGTAAACGTGGAAGGTTTCCAGTATCACTGGGATTGCAGAGAGCAAGTCATTTGTGCAGAGCCTAAACTGAGAATGGACTTGGGAATTGAGTTTGTTCTTGAGCCTTCAAACCACGTGTGTTTTCCCTGCTAGCGCAGCACATTTTGTCTAATAAAGTGCTTTGGTATTTTTCCAAAGAAATCCTGCTGACCAGTTGCTGCAGATTGCACTGTGCAATCACTTGGAGCCACAGTGCCCAATACTTGGAAACATTTGGAGTCCTAAATGTAGTTGGAGGTGTTTGTTTGCTGTGGACAAGGATTTTGCACCAAGGGTGCTTGACATCAGGGAGGGTGTTTATCAGGAGATCTGTTTTGCTGGTTCAGGACTCAGAAGCAGCATTAGCATGAACTCAGAATCCAAACCAACTGCTGCTGTGGTAATAGAGTAGGTTATTATATTAAAATAGAGCTTGTCTATCATATATAGCATTCCTTTTCCCCCTGCTTTTCTGAACGTACCTGAATTTTTTTACTTAGTAGCGGTGCTGGAGGGTATCCATGCTTAGGTGGTGGATGTGGTTCAGAACCCAAACCCAGAGATCCAGCAGCCACACAGAAACAGCACTGCACAGAGAGGAGCTATGCTGCCATTATGGGAATTCCAAACAGGTTTCAACCTGTGACCATGAAATAGTTCTCAAGGCAGGTTAGGTGCAATTTTTGTTATTTTTTGGGTTTAAATGTGCTTCTCTGACATGAGGCTAACTTGTCAATTTTCCTCTTTTAGAAGTCCAGGTCTTTCATTTTCATTGCAATAAATTCCTGAAGAGTTTTATCTTTTACATTCAAATGATGTATTGGCTTGGAAATAAATGCATGAATGTCAAAACAAATCAATGAACTAAAAGAATAATAGGAATGAATGAGGCAAACATGACTATAAATGGGAAACAATGAAACACTGATCATTCCAATTTGACATCCATAAATTCACAGTGAGGCTGTGTGTATGTTAAGTTAACCATGCATGTAAGTGCTTGCAAGGTTCAGATCTGACTTAATTCTGTCACAGAAATGCAGAATTAAATGCATATAAAAATTAAAGCCCATATGAGAAAATAGATTAAAATGGAATCAAGTAAGCAAGACTTAAAAGTCTCCCCAAACTAATAGTGTTGTGTAATTGAGAGCAGTTAGGAACCTATTTTTGTACATGTAGTACTGTATCTAAGCAACATGCACCCATTCTTTAGAGGATGCTGTAACTGGAGGAAATAAGATTGTCTCCTTCACAAGTGTGAAATGGTTGATATGCTTCCCTTCATTTTTCAACTCCCTGAAACAAGGTGACTGCTGACAGTCACTTGCTGTTATGGTGCAGATGGTTTTGAAGCCACTAAAACAGGGGTCAAGCCACTGTGGTTCTCACTGGTAGTGACTTTCCAGGTTACCTTCAGCAACTTACTTCCATCTACTTTTTCTCCCCCTCCTCTTTTCCTCTGCTCTGCACAGACACAGGTGTGGAGGGCATGGCTCCCTGTGGTTGGTTTGTGTGGCTCTTGTCCTTAGAATAGTTCTTGCTGTACTGCAGTAGTACAAGAGATGGTGCTTAAAATCACTGTAGTGGGAGAGCAAAGCTCTGCTTTGTTCCTTCATCACCTTTACTAGTGAAAAGTGATTTTGCCCTAGGATCTTATGGCATAACATTATCATTGTCTTCCTCCTGTGGAAGCAAAACCCTACTGAAATGGGGAATACCTCAAGTCAAAGTAATACAGAAAGATTGCTTGGAAAGAATTGGTCCTCATATTTTAGTAAAAATAAGCACCATTCAGAGAGTCCACAACTGTGAAGTTGGGGCTGGTTTCTGGTTTATGTGCATGTAAATTCCATGATAGTCAGGCCAGTGCAAAAACTCACCCCTGAACCACATGAGGAGAAAGAAAATAGATGCTGTGCCCCATGCATAGCAATAGCCCCAGTGCTCTGGCCCTCAAATACCAGTTTGTGTTCCACAAGCCCTCCAGCTTTTGGACGATTTTCATCTATTTTCATCTTTTCATTCTTTTTTTTTTTTTTTTTTTTTTTTTTGGAACAATCATAAACCTGTGAGAAGAAGTGGCTGTTGTCATGCAGATCTGAGGTTTGAAAAATGTGAGTTGGCTGAAATGCAGCTCTGGGGACTGGGCTCTTGCAGAGCTGGGGTAGACTGGGTTTTAATCATTCTCTCCCACCACCTCTGTGTGCCCTCCATTTCCTTCAGAAGTCCACTCTGAGTGACCTGAAACCAGAAGTGATATTGTAACACCAGGCAGTGAAGTCGCAGGGATATAAATTATATATCAGGCCAGCAGTGGCTCTGCTGTAGAGAGACCTGGGCATGTACAGTAACATTGCTGAGTGTGTCACCTGTCTGTAGTGGTCAGCAAACTGCTGTCCCCGGGGTGACTGCAGGAGACAGCCCGTGGATGAGTTTGTTTGGCAGCCTGCTGACCCCCGGCTCCAGCACTAATCTCTGGTCAGGAACCATCTGCTCAATGCTACCCAAACGACTAAGCACTTTTCTAACTGTCAGGGATGACCTGGAGAAACTCATGGGGGAAATAAAACCATCAGCCACTGATTGGAATACTGATAGCCATCATTTGGAGTGGTGCTGCAGGAAACCAAATTATGCCCGTGCTCCCTGCCTCACTGCTCAGCAATATTGTCAATTTGAAGTTAAATCTTCTTGATCAATCCAGCCTCAATTTTGCCACCTTTTGTTGTATTGAATTATGTTTCCTAATGGGAACAGTCTCCTCTAATCCAGTGGTGTGCATCACTTGATAAGAAAGTGCAGTTACAGGCAGTGGTGTTTTAAAACCAGTTTGTGTGTTTTCTTGCCTTCCTTGGATTAGGCTGTGATCTGAATTATTCTGCAAGTCCAGAGTTACTTCTTCAGAGCGAAAGGAGTGGTAGCACAGGGACTTCTGTAGTTACTCTTCTTCAAGCAGGGAACAGACTTTTTGGCTGTGACACGGACAAACCCATGGAAGCCAAACACCTGAAATAGGGATGCTTTGTCAGCCAGCATCTGCCAGTGCACACAATTTCCTAAACATCTGTTCAGTCATTACCATATTAAATCCGCAGTACCACGAGTGTCTGCACGTTAAAACAGAGATCTGTATTGGAGATGCCCTAATTGAGTTTTAAATGTTATTTCATTACCTAGGTCAGAGGACACAAGGAGAAATAAAGTTGTTTGTGTAAACTCAGAGCCAAATACTGCAATCCTCTCTTGGTGTTTGCTCTGGCAAAACTCTGACTGGCTTCTGCTGGGGTTCAGAGCCAGCAAGACAGTCTTTGCTCTCATGTGAAAGGGTTGATGGCAGTCTATTGACACCCCTGGTGCAGGATCACAGTGGCACCAGCCAGCACATCATGGTTCTCTCTGTCTGTTGGACTGCTCTTCCTGACCCTCTCTCTGCTGCCCTGTATGGGTTGGTCTCACAGTGTTCTCCCTGTGTGCAGAAGGTCAAGTATGGCAGCAAATGTGACAGGTTAATAGGATGGTAAAGGGTTTAAATAAAAAAGAAGCAAGGTGACAGAGATTCCATGCAGGAGTTTCTTTGGTCAGTGTGCCATGTCTGGGAGTTTTTCTTTCCAATGGGCAAAGCCTGTGCAGGAACAGACTTTAATAAAAGTAATATGAAAGATTCAAATACTGATACATATTCCTATGCTGAATGTGTTGCAGGTAGCGGGCAAGTGCCCTCTGGTCCTTCCTAAATCAAAGCACTCTATTTCCTACAGGTGATCCCTGGATAGGAATGTATTTCTGACCATGTTCAATTTTTGGGAAGTGCAAATGGATTTGTCGTGCTAGAAAGGTCCCAGGAAGGAACTGGAGCACTTGGAAAAAAGCTTAAAAGGAAGTTCCTTTACCTATGTATAATTTACTTTTCTGTCATCTAGTTTTAAGCATCAATCTTCAAAATACAGTTGGTTTATGGATTTATAGGGTTGACTAAATTTATAGGGTTGTCATTTAACTGTGTCTTAATTTTTTTGTTGATGCAATGATTACTGATTGCATGTGAAATAGTTTCTCTTTTCTGTTAGAGAGTCTCTTTGCAGCTTGTGCAATCACTTGTACCTTGACATCTATTCCAAGATGTACTTAATGCCTATTTATACATACATATATATGGGTCCTCTTATCCTGACTAGTCCTATAAATGCTGAGAAGGGCATGAACACCTCTTAAAATGGGCTGTCTTGGGAGAAAAGCTGATGGACTGTGTTTTTCTACATGTTTGATGACCACTAAAAATCTCCTGTAAGCTTTCTGGAAAGCCAGGGAATGCATGGAAGAGGGAGGTGTGTTTGACAGAATCCAAATGATGAGGAGACATGCAGTGAGCTGAAGTGGGGAGAGATGTCTGTGAGGTGATTCAGGCACTGAGCTCAAGACTGAAAGGGAGTATGTGGTGGGCTAAGCAACAACTGAACTGGGGCTGGCAAGGGTTTTCATGCAGGAGCCCTCAGTGTTCCAGTTCTGGTGCTGTCTGGTGGCCCCAGCCCATGACTGAGCTCCTGGCTGGTTCTGACCCAGCCAGCTCCCTTCGGGAGTCTCAGGCAGCTCGAGCTGGGTCTGTGCTCAGCTCCTGCCTGGGCTTGTGGCCAGGGGTGCTTGGATGCCAGTCAGCAGTGCTGCAGCAGGGCACATGCCTTTGTGTTTCCATGGCCCTCTGTAGCTCCCAGTCAGAGCACGCTGTACCTGGCTCCAGTTGCCCTTGTGTGCAGGGCCAGTCCACTCCTTTCTGCTGGGGCTCTGTGTGGAGGCACGACCTGGCTCTGCTCCCGGCTCCAGCGGGCTGGCAGTGATGGCATTTCTTTGGTGTGCCCCAGCCAAGGGCTTGGAGGAGGGCGATGCCAAGTCAGCACACTGGCTGCTGGACTTGGAAGACGCTGACCCCCACGTTGTGCTGTGGCAGAGCCTTCCTCCCCTGCCCTCCTCCAAGGGCACTGTGCCTGGCTCCTGTGCCATAGTGCTGGGACCCGGAGCTGGGCAGCGACTTCACAGCCACAAACTGAGCAGCTGGAATTTAATCACTCCAGCTATCCTTGATTAAGCCTCTGAATGCCCCTATCTGCTGGCCAAGTTAGTGTTAGCCCAGTCCTGCAGATGGTGAAAGTGAGACACAAGGAGGTTCAGGCGCTTGCCCGCGGCTGTGCAGTGAGTGGTGACAGCTCTCGGATCAGAGCTGGCGAGCCCTGGGCTCGGTGCTGCCCAGCCCAGCAGCTCCCAGCCAGAAAAGCTTGTCTCCCAACTCCAGGGAAAATCTCTTGTCCCCTCAGCACAACCAAATCATTGATTTTGGATTTTGCTTCATTTATTGATTTAGTTTTAACTGTTACCTCAGGTTTTCAGATGGTTCCCCCAATCCTCCCAGGACTGCATAGCTGATCATTACTTTCTTATTTAGGGACTCCCAGGAAAGTCCATTGGTGTGGAGCAGCTCTCTTCATTCACATGCTGTCTGAAAGCTTCTCTGCATCATGCCCTTAGTGTGAAATCACAGGCTGGCTGGGGAGCAGCTCTTCTCAGACACCTTATGGTCAGTGAACAGGTGCTTTGCAAATGGTGGGTGGTGCATTGGTACCATCGCAGGAGATACTGACACAAATACTGGTCTTACACAAGAGGCTGTTATTTTTCAGAGAGACTTTGTGCTGAAAAAGCTGCCTCCTCCTCTTACAGACAGTTCCATTTTCCCCCAGTGAAATTCCCAGCTCACTCCAGGAGCGTGTTCCTCCTCTGCCATTCCATCAGTGGAGGCTCCATCAGCTGGTGCATGATGCTCTCCCCAGGCCCCACAGCTCTCCACAGTACAGTGAGAGCCTGGAGTGCAGCAGACCCTTTCCGTCCTCTGCTTTGCATGGAGATCCTGGTGGTTCCCCAGAGAGATGGAGAGAGGATCCTGGTGGTTCCCTGCTCATCCACTGATATGCAGGAGCAGGGGGCCAGGACCCCTGCACGAGCTGCAAAGGACAGTCAAGGTGCAGCCTCTGCAGAGCTGCTCCAGCCCTGTCTTCTGCAAGTTCTCAGCAAGGTCCTCTAAGTCTCATCTCGCTCAGGGTCTGCCCCACACTTGGTTTTGGGGCCTGGAGCAGTGCTGTTTGAGCACGGTGGGGTGCATCCCTCAGACACTGGAGAAGAGGCACCGTTTGGCCCTCAGACTTCCCATTGTGAAGCAACTTGTTTATTTGATAATCTCCTAAGGATTAAAAGGGCTGAAAAAAGTAGAAATATTCAGTTGTAACTCCATGGGAAGATGACAAAGCTACCAGGCTTTCCCTGCAAACTCTGCTTCAGGTTGTTTAAATGCTTTCCCCTCTCATTCTGCATGTTGTGCATCTCCACACTTCCAGCTCCCTGCCACTATGACGATAGGGAATGTCAAAAGAGAAGGATTATTCCTGTGGTAGCTCTAGCCTGACTGGAAGCAGCACGTGCCAGAAGCGTTAGGCAGACGCCTGTGCTGCTGAGAGTGCCAGCACCGCTTTGCTGGCCCAGAAGGTTCAGGTGAGTTGAGTGAGCTTTGGACAAGAACCCAAGTTCCTGGGCTCTCATCTGAACCAAAGAGCCAAACTGTCTGAGATCTGCCCGGTGCTTCTTGAGACCAGATGTAAACCCATATTGTGCTTGCAGGGCTGCAGGGAGGGCTGGCACGCTTGTTTGTGCATCCTTAACAGTTACGAGGATATTACTTCCCATTATTTAGCAATATTCTACTACTAGAACTCAACTTTAAAAGAACTATTCCTGATTACTTATTTTCATCTACTTTTTTCTCTATTCACTTGCTCAGAGCTGAGTAAATAATTCAAACATTTTCCTTTGAGGAATTCAGTATTAAAGATTTGACCACAAAAGCCCTTATAGTGGTTCCATATTTGAAATTATTTCTCAAAGTCTTTGATGCATCATTCTGAGGTTTGTTTTCTTTTTGCATCTCAGTTATTGCTGGATTTTGTAGTGCTGCATTTCTGTATTATCCTGTGTTTCAGTTTCCATTTCTGTATTTGAGTGTTACAGAATAACCCAGCACAGTAGAAACTGGAATTCAGAATTGAATACACTGTTGGAAATTATTTACAAGCTCAAAATCTGTTGCTGTTATTCCTCGATGTTTGCTGCAAAGCCTGAATGCTTGAGTGTTTGTAGAAAGTGGGAACAAAAGCTCCATAAATATTGTTGAGCTGAATCTTGGCTTTCAGATTCAAGAAACCTTTTCCCTCCCCACTCTCTATCTCACTCTAATTTCCATTGTAATCCAGATTTACAGAGGCCTGGAGTTTATCTGTGAATCTGATTGCATTTACCCTGCTGTAGTTTGCTGTGCCCACCATCCATGAAGGTGTTCTTTATGCCAGCATTGTAGAGGTACCCATCACTTTGGTGCCAGGGAGCATGACAGCATTTCAGAGCACAGAGGGGGAAGGGGAAGGTGAGGGAGGGGTGATTTTGCCCCTCAGAGGCACAAGTGCAGCTGTTTCCCACTTTGCAGTCACAACAGCTTCTTCCCCGTGTTATCTCAGCATGCAATAACACAGCCATGTCAAGGGAACCCATAAAACCTTCTGTCCCTAAAATAAATACATAAACAAATAAAAATCCCTATCTAAGAGCTTGAGATGGAAGGAAATGCAATATGAAGGAGAATTAAATTCCCAGCCCAGGTATGCTTGAGGCACTTCAGGACAAAGAATTGCTTTGTTCTAGGTGGGACTTGAGGGAAGCAGAGGCCACCATTTGTCACCAACAACACTTGGATTGAAGTTTGGAGAGTGCAAATGTTTTCAGAGGGAAAGTGGTACCATTGCTGGTTTGGCAGAGCAATAAAAGGAATACTCAACTGTACCAATTAAAAGGTGTGAATGGCATTTTTATGGCTTTGTTCTCATGCACTTTCAGCAAGGAATGCAGCCTGTATGGTGAGCCTGCTCTGGTCTGAAATTATTCACTCTGATTTATATTCTTTAATTAAAGGCTTTTAACATTTAATTATATTGGGAAAGTAGCATTGGTGCTTAGGTCAGTTTATAGCACGAGAAATAATGTTGTTTTTATTTTTGAGGCTGTGATTGCAAAACAGAACTTGAGAATCTCCCTGAGTGGACAAAGCTCCCAAAGCATTAGGTGTGCAGAATTGTGCGTGCACTTGCACAGCAACACAATTATTGCACTTACCTGCTTTGAATGTATAATCACATTAATTACTTGGGCAAGCTAGTTCTGCATTATGCATATTTTTACAATCACTGGGTGAACTGTATGCTTGTAAATATAACTGAGCTTTCTCTAACTGTAGTATATAATGTAATGAGAAAATTATCTGTGGAGTGGTAAAGTGGTAGCTTCTATATTGCCAGGAAGGATTTCCAGCATGCAGCAATTCTAGCTGTGAACATATCTGATTAAATTACATGAGTTTAGAATGAAAGTTGAATCAGTAAAAAGTGTTTTCATCTTCTTACTGAAGGCCAGAATTTTCAAGCTGGGTGTTCAGCATTCTGCACCGATTTTTCTCTTCATCATAATCCTCCCAAATAATATAAATAAAAGATCAGGTAAAACTGATACATGCTTAACAATTAGAAAAAATAATCCAACTGGTGACCCTCCAATTGTACAGTACATGTTTATCTTCCAGGAGGTGGATGTATTCTGCAAGTCTGCTTAGCTTTTTATCTTCAATTCTTGGATACAAGCCTACCCTTCCAAACCTCTCAACACAAAACTATCTCACAGGTTGTCTCTATCCAAGTGCCAAAAGCTGTTGAAGCAGAAAGAGGGAATGATGAGGACTGCAAAGTGTCCACACTTTTGTTGCTCACTGCTACCAGGATGGTTATCTTCTCTGGTCCTGGCACTGTCATCTGTCTTACCTTTGGTGCCATTCTTCCTTGCTTGTCTCTGCTCTCTGGATTAAGTCTATCATTTGAATATTGGTGCAAGACTTTTTCATTCATTAGATGATGTCACGATTCCCAGGCCCTGCATATGCTGCATTGCTAGGTAGCACTTAGCAATGTTTGGATCCCCATCTGTTACCTCAATTTGGCACATTGTGCCTGCACTTTAAACTCTAAAATGTTATGACACTGTTTCCTATGTTTCTGGGTGCCAGGTGGATTGGAGCCATTCCTCGAAGGATGTGTGTGTTCAGTGGAAAGGAGTAAAAAACTTGGAATGGGCATTTGTCCTTGCTGTGAGGGTGTCATTGTTCAATACCCAGCACAGCCCGAGCCAGCTACTTCCCAGAGTAATACCCTAGCTTCATGTTAATTATTTACTGAGGAGATGACAGCTCTCTGGGCATGGTTGGCTGTGGTTGTGTTTAGTTCAGTAAACTGCACGTGTCTTGTACAGCAGAGGTGCCTTCCCATAACTGCACCTTAGCACGTGGTGGAAATACATGATTATATTAACTACCTAAACTTCCTGCCACATCTTTGCTGGTTTGGTAATTCCCTCATGGCTGGTGTGTTGTATATGTCTGTTCTCCAGGTAAAGGCACTGAGAACTGCAGCCCTCCTTGTCTTCATGCCCTTTCTGCCAGCTGCTTGCTTCCCTGCTAAGGCTTTGGGACAGTTCTCCTCTCTGCCTCCCAAGCTGCCTTTGCCATTTCACTTTCCCTTCTCACTCCTTTGTTCTTCTCCCTTTTTGTCCCTGGTTTGAGTGGAAGGTTGGGCCAGACGGCCTCCTGAGGTCCCTTCCAACATCAAGGGTTCAACAGTGCTCTTCCACTCGTGCCCTTCCTGCCTCTCTTCTCACTGTGGTACCTTGTGGGCACCTCAGCAGCTTTACGGAGCCGTGAGCACTGGAGGGGTGAAGTCAAAAGCAAGCATTTTAATTATTTTATACAAAAATGATGAAATCCCCCCAAAAATAACTTCACTAACCATGACCTAAATACTCAGTTCTGTCTGTATGTCTCTTAAAATTCATCAGAATTTAACTCCCTGTTGTGTTGGTATACTTGAGAATTGGGTTAAAAGAGCTTTAAACCGGAGGAAATAATAGACTGGTTTGTAGACAGTGCAAATATTTCAGGACTGACCCATTTCCAACACATTATTTTTAGTGTACAACATTTCACATCGCTTTGCATTGAGATTTGATGTGACAGTATTAATAAACTTAAGAAGAAGAAGAGGAGGAGGAAGAAAAAAGCCCTTTTTTTTTTCTGGGCATGTACTGCTTAAAATCCAACAGTCTGAAAGAGCCACAGCCAGGGACCAGGAGAGTGGCACCCTCAGGGGTGCTGGAGTTTCCCATATCATGTCTATAAAAAGATGCTGTGTAACAAGATGGACATCCAACCAAACCTCTCAAAAACATTTTTAATGTCAGTGCCTGGGGAGCCTGATGGATTTAAGCACAAAGAACAGTGGAATAAGCAGAATCCCATTAATGGGAAGAGCAGCAAGGCTGGAAGAACAGAGTGTTGTTTTTGATAAGCTGTTATAGGTGTGTGCTCCGTCTCACCTGCATCTCCTGACAGCAGAGTGGTGACTGTGACCTGGAGGGACTGGCAATTACAAAGCCAGACCTGTCTGCTCCAGGCAGGGGGAAGCAGCAAGAAATAAGAACGAGCCGTCTGCTCTTGGGCAGGGCAGTGGAATAGACAATGTGCTGTCACTGCCGGCACCTGCAATGGCAGGTCATCATCCAGAGACAGAGGTTTGGCCTTAGAAATTCAGTTTTCATGTTTTCATCTCTGCAGTGCTGGAATCTTGTAAAACGCAGGTCCTGATGATGATTTCTTTCCCCATAATTGTTCTGAATTTTCTTCCTTTTAAGTGAGCTGCTGAGCAGAGTTTAATGATGGTGACAGTAAGGTTGAGTGATTGTGGGTGAGAGCCAGGGAAGGCCAACAAGGCAGATAT
The DNA here is from genome assembly GCA_035221455.1 of Xenops minutus. Classification (NCBI taxonomy): domain Eukaryota; kingdom Metazoa; phylum Chordata; class Aves; order Passeriformes; family Furnariidae; genus Xenops; species Xenops minutus. The sequence goes on along the minus strand of JAWWEE010000051.1, from coordinate 10,146,247 downwards.
CCTTGTGGGAAGCTGTTATAGATCACCCGACCAGGGTGAAGAGGTAGATAAAATAATCTATACGTAGCTGGAAGAAGTCTCACAACCCCCAGCCCTTTTTCTCCTGGGGGGCTTCAACTTACCAGCTGTTTGCTGGCAGTACAACATAGGAGAGAAACAGTGGGGATGGTCTTTTCTCCCGTGAAACAACTATTTGCTGTCCCTTTTACTTCCAAAGGAACTAGAATCTGAATTACATTTATTCCCTGCATTCCAGGTCATGATTGAAATAGTTTTGAAAAATTGAAGTGATTTGTCTTTTTCAGTGTTTGATCTTTTGCATTTTTTTCCAGCATTTGCACTCTGTAGATGCTCACTCTGCAGAAAAAGTAGCAGGGCCCAGAAACTTGACTTTAAAAGAATTCTGCTTATAATAAGTGTTTGGTTTGTAGTTGTTGCCCAATTAACCTTGTTGGGCTTTCTGCCCAACAGTAGCTGTCACCAAAATGAGAGAATGAATGCTTGATTCAATTGAAACACTTATGATTTGGGCACCAGTTGAATTGCTGTCATCCTGTCCTGTTGTATCTAAATGGTAATTACTTTCCTCACATAACTTTGTGAGTAGGAAATGCTCTGTTGTTTGTAAAGCAGAGCAACAAAGTGGACACACACCTGATAGGAGAAAACCCAGTGACAGCTTACAGGAAACAAACTTTTTCTAGACAGTTACAAAGGAGAAGGGACTTCAGCACTGAGAGAATGGAAATTATTAGCTGAGCAAATGACTATTCTTTGCTAGAGAAGAGGCCAGTATATGCAGTGTTTTAACATCTTTTTAGTTTGACTGTGAAATACCAATTTCTGTGTTTCTGAATTCTAACACTCTCCATTAGTTGTCCAGTTCTTTAAGTCAAAGAAATGTGTTCCTAATAGACATCCAAAGCAAATTCCTGCTGGTTCAGAGGGGAACTTTTCCATTTATTCAGTTGTTTTCTCTAACCTGACCAGTCGTGCTGGGGGGGGAAGAGGGCTCAGACAAGAATGTACAAGGAGGTTTGAAGTTGGCCAGAAATGTGAGCAGCTTGAAATATGACTTGCTTTGCCCTTAACTCATTCCTTTTCAGAACACCAGTGCTGCTTTCTGAATGACAAAACTTCACATTCTGAAGAATGTATTAGAGGAGAAGAGATTTTGGGGGTCCCTGGCTGAGTATATAGTGGACAAAGTTTTAAAATTCAGCATCCATTGAAAATAATTTTTTATTTATAATTTATTTTGTTTTTAAATGAAGCCTCTAAAAATACAGACATAGTAAATACAAGCCATTATGAGATGGCTCTATTTGTTAATGGTGTTTCTTGTGTAACTGCTGTTGACTTCCCTATGACCTGCTTTTGTCTAGAGGCAACAGTGATACTAAAGCAGTTCTGTGTCTGTCTCGTGTATGTGCTGTACATTTAGAAACCACCGAGCCAGATTTAATCCTGCTGTAAATTCCTAAAAGTTAAACTGCACAATATGAGAAGAGTGAGGTTGAGAATTGTGACTTAGTGAGATGAGCAAATGCTGGTTTCTTGCCAGGAAAAGAATGAGATGCCAGACTGGGATAGGCTCATCCTGCAACCATGGATGTTGTGTTCCAGAAGCAGCACCTGGAAGCAGAGATGGGAAGCTCTGTAATAGCTGGACATTTATAACCCCTCTTGTGTCCTGGATGAAGTGCCATCCACATTGCTGTCATTGCTGCTTCTTCTCTGCCACCTCCCTATCCCTACCTCTATAAAGCTCTGTAGAACTTGTCTCTTTGAGAAGCACCTGGGCAGACACAGATTCACATCCAAAGTGCTTGCGTCTACATTTCATAGCCTGCTTCTCAATGTATTGCAACTCATGCCTTATTCCAAGAGGGTTTTTCCTTTGGATTGCTTTTCTGCAGCACGTGGGCAAATAAATCACCAAGTGGCCAGGAAAGCGCTGTGAGCACAAGCACGTAATTAGCTTTAGGTAAAGCATTCTTTAAAGCAAGTCAGTGAGTTCCTTAAGAACCCTGGGCCTGATGCTCAGGATGCTGAGCTGCTGTAGCATCCTGCTGTATCCACCCTGCACCTGGGAGAGGAACTCACTGCAAAACTGGTGTGGGAGCTCCTAAGGGCTGTGGGCAACGAAAGCACTGCTGAAAAGGCTTGTCTGAAGTGATAGAACATCTCAGGGACTGCAAGTGGTTTCAAGCGCTTTCTCCCTTACTTAGATCAGGTTAAATTCACTTTTTCTTAGATCAGGTTAAATTCACTTTCTACCTTTAAGTAAGTAGGAACTGAGTTTTAATTGTGGCTGCCTACGGGTCAGCTGCAGCTAGGACTCGTGATTGATTGGGTCCTCCAGAGCAAGCCCAAATGAACACAGGAGAGTCAGCAGGAGGAAACCCAGGCCAATTAGTTCCCAGTGCTATGGGCAATGCTATGGGAAATCCATCTTTTTATCAGTAAGGCTGCAGCTTGCATCAGCACTCTCCATTCCTCATAAGCAGATCATTGACTTATAAATTCTTCTGGTATCTTTGGGATGTTTTTATCCTCTAGCCTATTGCATGTACTGAATTCGAGGGGACATATCACTAGCTGTAACAGTAGCAAGGCTAATATTTTCTTTCAGAATGTTGTGTTATATGTCAGCTGAAACAGCAAATGCCTTTCTGCGGTGTGTTTTGCTGTCACAGAATTGCATATAGGAAACAGCACATGCTCTCACCAGCAGCCTCTGTTTCTCCTCTGATTTAATGGGCTAAATGATCAAGGTTTCTAAAACCGTGCTGAAAACTGTTATGGATTGCTACTCATTGAAAAAGCAGTAAGGCTTAGTAAATCAAGGCAATTGATTAAGCATCTATCCTAAATTATAACAGAGAAGGTCTTCATGCAGTGTCACTGGGAACATGTTTATGGGATTGAGTATTCGCTGCTGCATCCTTCAGTCAAAATACACAAGGCTGTGTGTGGGATTCACTGCTGAAAACTGCCCGACCAGACACGGGGCCAGAGTCCAGCTAATGGCTGGGCTTGGTGGGGGCCAGAACTGACTGCTGAACTTCTGGCACATCCTCCCATGCAATTAATTGCATGTTTGATGTCCCGTCTCTGCTGGGAAGTTGGCCTCATTCTGCAGCTCTTTTCCAGCAGTCAGTCATGCGAGGAATATAAGGTAACCCATCACCACTGACAGCACAGCTGAGGAACATTGTCTTCAGCAAAAATTGCATTGTCCTGCATAACCCTTCTGGTCTTCACTCAGAATGACTTTACTCAATACTTTAAGTATCCTTGATCTCTTAAAAAAAATCATTGTTTGCATTGTCTTTCTGAAAATTTTGTCCAAAAAATTAGCTAAAAAAGGGAGCAAGGAAAAGCAAATTGATGCTTAAGTTTGTAAAGTAGGAAAAATCTGTGGGGCTTGATGGAACAGGAAAATTAGAACCTCCTTGGTCAGATGTTTTAAAGCAGAGCAAATAACAGTGTGAGGACCATTTCAGCACATGACCATGTCTCCTAACAAATGCCCAGAGCCCATGGATATTGCATGTGCACCATTGCACACCAGCATTCCCGTGCCAGTACACTGGAGTGACACCTGCAGGAGTGGCTAATAGGTAAATTAGCAATAAGAAGTGTATTTAATGTTTGGTCATACACTGTGCTTAATGAATGTGCATTTGAGGTGTTTCCCAAGGAAGCTGAGGCTCAGGGGCCAGCACACTGCTGTGACTTTGGTCAAGCATCTTATAAAAGCTGGGCAAATAATAGGAAAAGCTCTATCCCTTTCCACATCTGCATGTTCATGTGCATAGGTTGTTATTTTTGTGACAGCCCCATCATTTATTATCTGTGCCACACTTTTTGACTGTAAAGTATTGCTATTTCCTCATGATCAACCAATTGTTCTGTAAGGGCTGTCTTTCATCAAATCCGTGTACACTGTCAAACACAGGAGGCCTGATCCAGGCAGAGCCAATCATGGTGCTGGCAGCAGTAAGATACACAGTAAGATTTATTCTCTTAATGAAAAGAAATGAATCTATCAACATTTTAAGAGAAACAAATGCACCTTCTTGCATCATCAAGGGTCATTCATATTTTCCATAGTGATAGATGGGCGTTTGAAGTAAAAAGGTATTTTATCCTTATTATTGGTCCCTGTCACTTGGAGCTAAATGTCATTTCCTGTGAGTTGGATTAAAGCAAGGACAAGCACAAAGAGGTTGAGGTTTTCTGTAGATTGGACTTGTTTGCATTCACAGCTCCTTTACACAAAGTGCTTATTGCTCGAGCATTTTCCACATGTTCTGCAGTGGAATGATTTGCTTCAGGTGGCTCTTAACACAAGAAGGGATGGCAGTAAGTGCTGGTTATCCCTGGAGGGAGTTCAGAGCCAGAGGGTACCTGCCCTGTTTGTTGTTGGGCTATTTGGGTTTGGATGAAGCCAACTGTGGAGTTTCAGCCCTTCCCCTTTACTTTTTATCCCATAGTGATGAATCTAGGAGTTCAGCTTATCCGGGTAGATCTTGGGAGTTAAATTCGAGTAGACTGTATGTATTAAGTATGCAGCTGTTCTATGACTAATTTATGCCTTAATACTTTGCTTTTTTCACAAGTGGTGGCGTGAAAACAGTGAGTAAGATGTTAACAAGAGACTGTCTTGTTTTCCAAATCTCTTGGTAATGTCTCAATTCAGGCGTTTTAATTTGGGTGTTTTTCCTTCACATTACAAAGATAAGGCAGAGGAGGAAGGGCAGATTTTTGTCCTCTGGCTGTGAAAAAGTTTTTCTCAGAAGAGAGTTTTGTGGGAGCAGGATGAATCCTAGCTCCTGCTTAAGAGCTGCTTTGGGTCAAGTAGTGAGCAGGTTTGTACCAGCTCTCTGGATGTTTCATCTCAGTGCTTTTTAGAAGTGGCTGGTTGACATTTGGCTCCAGAGATGATATGTTTTTGTTTATCCAGATGTCTTGGATATATTCATGGCCAGGATGTCTTCCCTGGGGTGTTCGTGCTGCTGCACAGCTACGGATACAGAACCTAATTGCTGTGTTTTCTCTGGCAAAACCCACACCTTGGATAACCCTTTAATAGTGCTGGGGCTTGGAAATGAGAAATATCATAATCCACATTCTCAGGTAACCAGATAAAATCAGAGGCAGAGGAGCTGCTACAGGAAAGGGCAGGCAGAGTGTGATGAGAAACTAGAGGGCTTTTGGAAGGGAGATGGCCCTGTGATAAATCCCCATGTGCTTGTTGTGGTGGGGCTGGGGGTCAGCAGTGCAGATAACCCGGGGGCACACGATGTTCTTCCTGCCTCTTGCTCTCTTAGCCTTCTCATTAAGAATGGAATGATACTTAGGCACTTCAGCTAGGCATTGCCACTGTTTTTTCTTAGCTGGATTTAAACTAATTTATAGCACCTAAAAGCTTCAAATTGGTGAGGTAATCTCCATGCAAGTGTAGCTCAGCTCTGCTTCCCCATCCTAATGTCTCTGAAACGGAAGCATAATGCTTATTTTCCATGTGCTCGCCTGCCTCCCTCATAAGCAAACCCCTTGCATCTGAGTTGTTCCAAGTCCAACAGTGCCAAAATGTATTTTTGTGAAATAAAATGGCTAATTAGATCACATAAACTTTCAGAATGTAAAAAATGAAACTGTAAAACAAGCAGCTGTGCACTTGAGGTTCATCCAACCCCTTCTGCACAAGTTGCATTTTGATCAGCCTGAAGACTGGAGGTTCATGTCATTCCCCCTTTCTGTGATGCAGCCTCAGTGATGTTCTTGAAGAACTGCCTTCTTCTTCAAAAAATGGAGCATTTAACTTTTGGGCAGGAGCCCAGTTGTGGGAGTTTTTCTGTAGCACCATCTTGTAAACATCAATACAAATCACCTCTCTGCTATGCAGGATTATGTCCCTTTAAAAATTTTTATTGCCTTCCTGTCTCTAAAGGAACATGCTACACAAAAGGAGAATTCAGAGCTTAATCTCCTTAAACTGGGAAGGAAGAATGCTGCCACCTTTCTTTGGGCAAGTTTCTTATTAAGAACTGATTTGAAAGAAAGAAAAGGAGTGTCTTTTGTTGATGAGGAATTAAGGTGTGTATTCCTTAGTGCTGGATTCTGGCATATACCAAATGCTCTTTGCCTGCCAAACAATGAGCATTCACCATTATCCCTGCATTCCCTCTAATGCCTTGACCTCCCAAATTGCCTGTACTCTCCAAAGCCTGTTGGGCTGAAGGAGGTGTCCCTGTGCTGCCCACTGGCCTTGCAAGGGCTGTGGGTTCCAGCTGCTGTTCCATGTTCTGTTGGCTCAGGCTGGTGAGCCAGGAGGGGTTTCCTCACTGGGTGTGCTGGCAGGATGGTTTAGAGCTGAGCAGCCCCCAAATTCAACTGGCCCAGGCTTGGACACAGCAGGGCAGCAGCATGGAGCTTGGCTGTCCTCAGCAACAAACCTTCCCACCAAAAAATGCACTGGGAGTTTCTTTAAATGCAAAGAGGCTCAACATTTAGGAGGGGCAGGTCCTGCCTGGCCAACCTGATCTCCTCTTATGACAGGCTGACCTGCCTGGTTGGGCTCGATGGCCTCAGAGGTCTTTTCCAACGGAGCTGATTGTGTGGATCATGTGCTACCCAAGCCCAGTGTTTCTCTCTTCTTTTTCTGTACTTGCTGAAAAATGATTTCTCAGTTTGCATCATCAATATTTGCATTTGTTTGTAAAAGTATTAGAAAAAATAGAAAAGGGATATTAGCACACACAAGCAGTTATTGTACTGAGAGAGGAAAAATAACATGAAAGATACAGTTATTAGTGTCAGAATTTGATTTTCTTTTTTAAACAAGTTAGCTTCTGAAATTATGAGGAGATGGCAGCAATAATTAGAGAATTCTTAGATTCACAGTGCAATCAACAAGTCATTTGTGTAGTTTTCCCTACCATTTTGAACAGTTTTAGAAAGACAGAAAATCATGTGTTTATAGAGATACACGTATAATATTATGCATTTGTGCTTAATGTCTGCTAATCTCCATACTTTATAGAAAAATAACACAAGTTCCTCTGAATGTTTTCTTCTTTTGAGGCTGTGGAGTTTTGTGTCTGATGCAGAATATCCCCCTGTGTTTTGCAGCTGTTATTCTTTAGCATATGTTTATTTCCATTCACTGGTGGTGGAGCACTGTGAGACCTGTGCATGTAAACTGCTCCTGAAAACGCTCAGTGCTCACAAGTCCTATTGAAATCGATATGAGAATAGAGAACAAATACTTGCCAATTTGAGCTCTGGGTGCTTACAAATGCAGCTGTAATGTGGGAAAGCTTAGAAAAGCTCCAACATTTCTGCTATTATAGTTCTACAGAAAAGTGCCATAATGTGGGAATAAAATCTATACCTCATCTTAACTGCCTCAGATAGGTAATTAATATTATCATCATCATTTTAGGGATGGAAATGAAATGGCAATAGAGGAACTGTAGTTTCCCCGTGGCAAAAAGGTACATTGAGAGAGGAAGCTGAAATTCAGGTTGGCTTGATCTCTGCTCCTGTCTGCTGAGGTCTCCAGAGCCGATGCTGAGGCAGATGCTGTACTTAATTTTCATGTTCTCTTTCACTTGAGTGAGGAGCACAGTTCCTTCTCAGCTTTCTCCCTCGTTAGTGAGAAGGGAGAGATATGTCCACTGGGCAGCTCAAGCCGCTGAAAATTTGAACGGCCGTTTTTCTCTTCCTTGACATCACAAGCAACCTCTGTGTCCTTCTGCTCATTTGGAAGTGTTTTAGCTTAAAGTGTGTGGAAATGTCAGACTTGGAGAGGGAAAAAAAGAAAAAGGAACTTGACTTACTATCACGGATATCTGGAGATGTGAAGTTTTCTCCAGAAATCTTTCCTGAACGTTTCATTTCAATTAAAACAAGAGCAATGTGCTGTCTTAGTGCAATTCCCATTGTGGCTGCCCCACCAGCACAGGTGTGGCCATGTGATTTGAGCATCCCAGGGCAATTCCTGATGGTTGGTCCCAGGAATCTCTGCAGCAACAGTCCCTGGGAATAGTGGCATCAGTGCTCCTCATCCTGCTGGTTGTCCCTTGGTGTCTGCCCAGCCCCGTGAAGCCTCCAGAGCAGATTCTGTCTGCTGACAGACACATGCTGCAGAAATAAATGGAAGGGCTGGATTGTCTGATCACAGAACAGAAAATTGCTGTCCCAGTAAGAGCACAGCCCTTCCCCATTCTTAATGCCTGGAGGGATGCTGCTGTCGGAACAGCAGGTGAGAGAAAACGAGAAGGAAATATCAAACTCTTGTTGGAAAAATAAGGGCAAGAGACAGAAGTTGGTTTGCCATTGATTTCACACTGAGCAGACTCAAATAGAATGTATTTCTCAGTATGTTAGGACTAATAAGAGCATTTAGTTATTTATACAGAAGAGCTGAGAGCGGTTCACAAAGAAGAATAAACATTAAATTACCATAATTCTTCCTTCTTTCTTTACAATAAAATGCGTAAAGGAGCTCTAAGAGCCCAGGAGAAAACACCAAGAAAATTCTTAGCGTAAATGAGAGCAAGAGATTTTTTTTTCTCAAGCAAAGATTTCAGAGGAAATACTATTTAATGTTTAAGCCCTGGAAGGCAAATGCATTCCTTTGTCATGGTCAATTCAGCATACAAATAGCAGTCAGCTTGTCCTGTGAAAATGTCCACTCTGAAGTATATTAGGGGTTTTGTTTTGGAGTACAGGGTTGCAGGGCCAGAACGTGAGTGGAGTTTTGTCCAAGGTGGGACTCTAATGATGGAATTTATCTTCAGCCTGAGAGCTGGTTGTATTTCACACAGTATTTCAACATTTCTTTTAATCTTAGCCTTCACTTCTGTTACTGACCCAGTGAAAGGGAACCTGCAGGCACTGGGCACTTCTGCCTATCAGAGACGTACTTGTTCATGCGTCCAGTTCATGTGGATCCAAAAAAAGGCTTCCCTGAATGTTAAAGACAGCAGGATGGGACTTTAGGTTATAGTGAGTGATAGAAGAGAGCAAGAAACAGAGATTATTGGTGATGGGTTGGAGAGTTCCCTAATGAGCACTTTGGTGGAGGAGATGCTTTGAAGGCAGAAGTGGAGGAGAACAGACCACATTAACTTATGCAACCTGGTGCTGTTCAAGAGGACACAAACAGACAGAGAAGTCTACTTTGAAAGGTAGCCAAGATCTTTCCTTTTTTTCTGGTAATCCCTTGATGTGTTGGAGAAGAGGAGACAAGGGAATGTAATGTGTTTTAATTCAGTGAATGTTGTGCACGAAGAACAGGCAATGACCTGATTTGACTTAAATACACACAAATGTCCACCATTTCCCCAGTAAGCATTAGCCAAACCATTAGACAATATGTTGAGGGTGGGAGAATATATTGTATGAATGCAGGTTAAATAAGTAGCATATTGTAGTATTGTTTTTGCTTGTACAGCTCCTAGCACAATGAGTTGGCCTCATTAGTATTATTGCAATAGAAATAAAAAAGCATATTAATGAAAGAATTTAAAAGTAGAAGGAATAAAGAAACAACAAACTTGCAGAATGTTAAATTACTCTCTTTTTTCATTATATTTTCAAATGCATGATAAGGCGAAGGTATTTGAGTCTTTTAATCATAAAGCATTGTCAAGACAACCAGGGCAACGTGTGTCTTTGATGAGTGCTTTTAATTGGGGAGGGAGGGCAAATCAAGAAAGCCTCCTTCAGGAATGCAGACAATAGTACTGGCAGAATAGTTAAAAATATTTTAAAATTATTTTTTTCACTGTTTAAGAGACATTAGACAGGCTTCTTCAGCACTGTGCAGGCTTGAAGAGAATGAGAATAACAGGAACTCATTTAAATTCCGAATGCATCCCTGTCTGTGTAGCCAGCTTGTTGTTGTACTCTGCAGAATTGTTCGATGTGGATTAATATTGTTGACTAAATTTACAGAGTGCAGGGAGGGGAAGATTGAACTTTGCTGGGGTCTGGATTTCCTCTTGTTTCTTGAAAGGAGGGCAATAGATGTAGATTATTTGTGCACAGAAAGAAAAATTAAAAAACAAAATCAGTGACTATTTGCTAAGGGCAGAGAGAGGGCACAATTTACTTGAAGTGATAGCTCCACATTTAGCTACTGGAGGAGCAATGCTTGGGAAAAACCACATGGTGCTCAAAGCTCTCTTCTCCTATTAAAATAAATCTGTCCGTGCTCAGCAGTCAAGATGGAACATTAATTAATGCAACGCTGAAATCACTAGGAACAAAACTGAAATTAATCCCTTAAATATGCTATTTTTATTCCAAGACTTTAGCTTCTCTTCCCAACTTGGATGTACATGTTTCTCTGCAAAAGTAGAGCAAACGTGTAAATGTTGACAGCACGAAGACCTCCCCGTAATCCTCTGTCTCTCCAGGGGCCAGGGGAGCAGTGAGCCTCCCTTGCCTTCCAGATGAGCCTTCAGAAGGAGCTGGTGCAGCAGGGCTGGTGATGGAGGATCTGCTGGTCACAGCTCCTCCAGCTGGGTTTGGAGGGTGGCTTGGGAAACTTCTTCAAACTTGGCGAGTTACGTGGCGTGGTGAGCCAGAGTGGTGCAGGGTTACACCAAAGTGATGGACCCAGCTGATTGCAGAGTAAATAGAGTACAAACTGGGGGTGGGACTTGAGGAGCACTAGGCATATCTGCTAATTATTTTAATTTCTTATTGCTCACTGGAGCCAGATCAATTAAGAGGAGAAGGTGATAGTAATTACTGTCTGCGATGCAGACTATCTAATTCCTCCTGGGTTGCAAGGAAGGGGGGGATAGACAGTGGAACTGAAGGCCCCCCAAAGGAGAAGCTTTAGTGCAGTGCCTAATTAGTCTGTGGAGCTCCCTGACACACAGTGTGGCTGGGAAGTTTCCAAAACCTGTTTGGCCGAAGCAGTTGTGACAGGGAAGAGGAGCAGACAGTAGCAAGCAGGTGAATTGCTGAAGCCTGGTGTCCTGCTGGGACATCCCCTGGAGCTGCCTTCTCCAGAGCCTGTGCTGGGACAGCAGAACATTCCTGGGCATTGTGGCCCAGGAGGATTCCTGGGAGGATGGCAGGAGCTGAGCTGGCTCTGCAGCTTTACTCCATGGAGTTACTAATACAGTTTCTCCCCAGCTGCCTGTTTTTATCTGGAACTTGTTGGAAAAATAAGTTCTGAAGATCTCTGTCTTTCTGGCAAGGTCAGCTGAAGTGGGCTCAAAGCTTCTGGTGGGGAACATAGAGATGTGGAGATTCTTCAGTATTGGTGCTTTGAAATGAACCTGAAGCACCAAATAGCCCCCTTAGGGAAAGCCATGATCTCCTGGGCTGGTAAATCTGCAAATTTCACTTGGTGGTTATGAGCACATTTGCTAGGTTATTCCATCACTGCCAACAACCAACTGATTTGAACTTTGCTCCAAATTAGATATTTTGAGAGTGTCACAGATGTGATAATAAGGAAGATGATTGTAGTGCCCTGATCCTGTATGACGATTTCTGTTACTTAGTATTCCTTGTATTTCCTTGTAAATCAATGTTTTTGTAATTCAAAATCAAATATTTCTTGTATTTCAAAAGGAGGGAGAAGACATGAGGCAATGATGTTTGTACAGGCTATAAAACCAGTGCCTGTCTCTCCAATAGAAAAGCCTCCCATAAAATAAAAATCCCCAAATACAATTTTTAGGCCTCAACTTCTTTTATTTACTTTTGAAGTGCAAGGTTCTTCCCATCTCTTCCTTTCTGCACTTTCAATATTACTTTTGTGTCAGTTAACTCCAGCTCTCATGTTTTCTGATCTGCTGGTAGGAGTGAGAAATAATTTGCTTTAAAAAGAAAAGAAAAGCAATGTAAATGTGTCATCCCTAGCTTGTGGCAGCGCTGATCTGTAGCATGGAAACCATGAGAACTTGAGAATTGCTTTGGGTTTTGGTGCTTCCCATGTCAAATCTTATTCTTTCTCATTCTCTCCTCAACTCAGCTCTTCCCACAACCTTTTCTCCCCCTGCAGTGGAGTGCAGGCTTTGCCCATCAGTTCTGCGGCCACCTCCAGTTGCTGCTGCTGAGGTTGTGGTTCCAGAAGGGGCTGGGAGAGCTCTGGGGCCATGCAGTGTTTCTTCAGCACCGTTGTTTTAAGGGTCATTCCAACACCCAAAGTGATGGGCCAGGTCTCCAGGGATGTGAGGCAATGTCCCTGTAGGGCAGTGGCCAAGGCTGTCCCTGCTGGTTGTTTTTGTGGGTGATGGCACTTGTTCCTCAATAACTGGGGCAGAACTGCTGCCTGAGCTTGCTGTTCAGCAGCCCTTTTTACTGCACTTTCTGCCTTGTATTTCACACTTGCTTCCAACAAAAGATTTTCTCTGTTATCCTTCTTGCCAAAATGAATTCTGTCCTGTTGCCATTTCCGTGTGTGGAGCCATGAAGGAAGGACAGACTTTTCAATTCCTGCACTGTCTTGGAAGGAGAGGAGACCAGGCTAATGGTCATTTAATGAGCTCTTCCCAGCAGATGCTAATGTGGCCAGGAATAACATGGCACAAACACAGCTTTAATGAATGAAGAATGTGGAACAGGCTTTATTATAATTTTCAATTTGCTTTTGAGTGGAGCAAGCTGCATGAATACCCAAAGACATTTCTCTCTATTTGTCAACAGATGAATGCCCTCTGAATTGTTAAGGGCAACATTTTGTGAGCACAGAGATGTTAGCCCCAGGCGTCTTGGCTAAATTGCAGTTTGGGTAATTCTGTTTCACCTGCCTGAATTCCCCCTGTAGTTGCTGTTGGATGCAGAGCTCTCGCCTGCTTCTGCCCTGCACTGCTGTGCAGTCATACCATCCGCTATTAAACAGCTGCTGCCCATAAGTAGCTGAAACATTTGGGCATCCTCTGGGATGAATAGCTCTGTATAAATATAAAATGATACCATTATAATGTTTGAAGTAAGATTTAATATAAACAAACGATTGTTTCAGTAGATGGTGCTCAGCTGAGTTACAGCAGCTCAGGGGCTCTGGGGAAGCAGTGGAGTACCAGGAGTCCTCCCCACATAGCACTCTGTGTGGGAGGGTTTTCAGGGAAGGGAGAAAGAAAGGCGAGAATGCTTTTCCCCCTTCCAGCTGATGAAGGGAATTATGCCTCCGAGGCACTGGAAGGGAGTGAGCCAGCTGCTGCTTCTGAAAGCAGAACCCACAGCAGTACCTGGGCAGTCTCAGGCTTGTACAAACCCCTCTTTCCTGTCACCAGGAGGGCAGTTGGGAAAGGGACGTATTTTCTGTACCCGTGGGGAGAGGTTCATTATCACCTTCTCAGTTTACAAGAGGATAGAAAGGTGTGGCCATGAGAGAGCATAGCTGGGTAACACTCTGTCTATACCAAGTCCTGTACTGAATTTGTCAGGGTGTGCTGTAACTGCTGAGCAGGAGCCCTTTCCATGGGTGTTCTCATAGGTCAGGTTTTGTGGCTGCTATTGAGTTATCACACAGTGCTGTGGCAGTAATGACCTGGTGGTTTAGCTTCCAGACACCAGCTTCTCTTATTTCTTGAAATATGTCTTCCCACAAAAGTTCAAAATGTCACTCACTTTACACTAATGAGAGGAAATTGTGTTGTAATCTCTGGGCAGGGATTTGCTTAAAGCGTACAGCCCGTCGGGCTGGACAGCACCCAAGCTTTGCAAACTAAACATACTTTTCAATAAAGATCCATTTTGCTCACAGCATACTTGGTTTAATACAGTAGGTGCCATTAAAAATGTGCCATTTACTGACAGAATCATTAATATTTTTAATGGTATTTTTGATAATTCCTCAGTCCAAGCGTTAGTAAGGATGCAAATTCCACCAATAATGGCAAAGGTATTAAGGCACTGAGCTGTGCATCAAATAAGTAGGTCATTTCTAGGTACTACAGGGGAAAGAGAAAGTGCTAATATTCCACCAGGTCAGTGGAGATGGAGGAAGCTGTTTTGCAGTGGCACAGCCACATATGCCCTCTGCCCCAGGGACGTGAACTGCTGCAGTCAAACCTCCTGCACGTTCTGTCCATAGAACAGATGCACTGTGATCCTGGAGTTCCTCGCTTTATCTGGGCCTGTGGACTCATTACCCAGAGGATTGGAGAGGATCCCTTGCAAAAATGTCGCCTGTGCAGCTTCACTAAAATATTTTTATTGAATAAATGCAGTATTTAAAAGATTACCCTCTGTGTTTCCGATGGAAACCTCTACTTCAAACAGCTCCTTTTTTGTTGCTTACAGGAACTCCAGGAGAATCACTAGATTTACCATCTCATTATCGCCTTCGTGGGGATGCTTCTTTTCTATTAGTGTTTTCATGTTGCCTGACTGAAAAATGAGAAATAAGTATAAAGAGACCTCTGAACAAAAGAAACCATGAGATGGATCCTCAGCTCAAGTCTAATATTTAGCTGTGATTGTAATCAGTGGAGCTGTGTTGACTGACATCACCAGCAAATCTGGGCAGGACTCTGGGTGGCTGCTGGGGCTTATAATCGACTCTCTGAAAAGCTTCTGCTTCTGAATGTCTCTGCTTTCTAGCATTAAGTGCTCTGCAAGGTGCACACTGCTTCCTGATGTGTCATCTTCTGAATCGCTGAGAAACCTCTCCAATAATACTGTTATCATCCAACAGAAGTAAGTTCAGAGCAAAACATTGCAGGTTTAATGGCATAAACCCCACCTTTCTTCTGAAGCTCCTGTCACACAGTCCATGTCCCAGTTATCAGAGGGGAGGGCTTAAATTCCTTAGTGTTGGTCTTCAAATGAGGTGACAAAATCAGAACCCTGTTCTTTTCCCCCTGCTCTCCATGTAGTTAGTGCAGACAGAGATGCTCCTTCTGTGGGTGACTCCCCAGCTCCCAGGTGAGCCTGTCTTCCCCCACTGCAGAGGAGCACAGACGTGTGTCCAGCAGATGAAACGCTCCCAGAGGGCATTACAGCATTTCCATCAGTGGCTTCTGGCTTTGTCTCTGTCACCAGCATGACTTCTGCTGGTGCTGATGCTCTTAAGGATCCTGAATGCTTTATGTACTGGGTACTGGTGATTTGTCACTGGGAGGTCACAGTCTTTTTCATCTAATTATTTTCTACTGATAATTACTACTATTACTTTATGCTTACTGTTTTATGGTGCCACATAGGGACAGAGTCCTACTGTGCTAAGCACAATGCAAACCATAATAAGGAAATGGTGCCTACATGAAAAATTTACCAGTGTAGTATGAGCTATGATCCATCACTGGAATAGGCACAAGGAGGAGGTGAGCTTATGGTGATAATTAAATATGATGGGCAGGGTGCAGCCTCCAACTCCCAATTCTGAAACAAGAGCAAGCGTTTACACCCACAATTATCATGACTGGGCAGCAGCAAGCCCTGCAACAGTATTTATCATTTCAACCAAACTGGGACTTTAGTTGTCCATTTAATGTCTAAAGGAAGTAAAAAGCTTTGATGTGAGAAATTAAAGAGAAAGGTTCTTTAGAGTTCATGTAAGAATGGGTTGATTTTCTTTTGACCAATCAATAGTTAAATAAGGGAGTGTGTATCAGATTTATCTGCAGAGAAGGGCTCAAAGTCATCTTCTGCATGGTATATTGTTCATACAGAAAAATGGAACTTGGTAAATGTAGTGAATTAGCAAATTGCAAAGGTGAGATTGCTGAGGTATCAAAAACATGACAAAAAATAGAGTGCTTATTAGCCTGTTTGTCAGAGATTTCCATAAAATGTAATTCTGGCTGCAGTTCACCACCTTACCCAAGCAACACATTTAATTTCTGCGTCAGGAAGTGCAGTTTATTTATAAACCAGGAACAGGTTGGTAGGGCGTTCCTTAATCTTGCTTTGGAACTGGTGATGGTAAATTTACCAAGTGTCTTGAATTGAATCAACATTTTATAGGAGTTACAACTGTCATTTTTATAGTGAATAAAGAACTAGGAGAATGAGGGGGAAAATACCAGGTAATTAGTTGCTGAAATCACCAGCAATGTTTTGCAGACTGAAGGCAGTGCAGTGATTTACGAAAGCCTGGGGCTGTAAATATTTTGATGTATATATGTTTATGTCTATATATTTGTAGATATGTGCCTCGTTCAAGTAATGCCGCCTTCTCCTCCTCTTTCCATCACTTCAGAGCATCATAAATGCATCCAAGATCCATCCCCACACAGGGTTAGGCCCATCACTTACTGGCGATGGGGCTGTGATTCTCCCCTGTTGCT
Organism: Xenops minutus; assembly: GCA_035221455.1. Lineage (NCBI taxonomy): Eukaryota > Metazoa > Chordata > Aves > Passeriformes > Furnariidae > Xenops > Xenops minutus. The sequence goes on along the minus strand of JAWWEE010000051.1, from coordinate 10,129,967 downwards.
GTTACACCAGAGTCCCTCACCATTCCCCACCTTTATTCCCCTCCTGTTTTACAGAGCTCATTTCCCTGCCCTCTGATGCACCCCGTGCTGCAGGAGGTGCCAGGCATGTGACAGTCACCAGGTCTTTGATGTTGGGTGTGATACGAATGAAATGGAGGGAGAAATAGGGAAGCTTTTCAAAGAGAGAGAGCGGCCGCTGACTCATTGTCTTCTCAGGCCTTCCTGAGGATTCCTGAGCACTTCAGGAGATCCAGCGCTGCCTTTAATCTGGCTGTTTGATTACAGTTCCTGAGGCAAGCCTTTTAACTCCCCTTTCCTGCAAACAGAACTTTTCTTGGCCTTTCCCTGCAGTGTTTCTTTCAGCAGTGTCTTTGCATTGCCTGCTATCAGAGCAGGCTGCTTTAAAGAGCCGGAAACCTCATCCGCAAGTTAAAAGGGAATTTCGGATGATTGCTGGTGCCAAAATTTGGCAGAGTTTCATGGGCCAGGACTACAGAAGGAATCGATTTGTGTAGTCAATAGGTCGTCTGCCCATGTCTCTCTGTTTGGCAGCAAAGCCTGTGTAGACAGAGCAGTCCTGGGAGCTCCAGCCTGACCCCCATCCCCTGTCCAGGTTGGGAGCACAAAGCAGGTGCATTGAGGCACAGCCAGTGCTGAGCTCAGCAGGGCACTCGGGTGCCACAGGTCCTCAGAGCTTCTTGCTCTGCTGTCTCCTTTAAACAAAGAGCTGCATTTGGGCCTCCTCGCTGTGCTCTCAGTGGATTGTCAGCTTGCCACTAAGAGAGCTGCTCTTCCTCTCAAGGGTTCCAGCTCCCTTCACCTCCTGGCTGGAGTAATCCCTCCCACAGTTTCTTTCCCAAACCCTACTTGCTCTGAATTGCCCTCCATATCCCCAAACTGTGGTGTTCCATCACTTGTGGCACCAAGGAGAGTGGTTTAGGTGAGGAACGTGCTGGTGGATATTGTGTAGAACTGATGAAAGATGCTTAAATGGATGTTTGCCTTCTGGCTGCCTTGGGTTTTGTATTATATCTCCAGAGATAAAGAAATATTCATAAATTGATATTGGGAAATGGTGTGAAACAGGAAGTGTTGGCAGGAACCTACGAGGTGGTGGATAGAAAACATTGCTATAAGATTGTGGGAGACAAAAATAGCCTGTTTTCTGTGATTCTGCCCTTAATGAGGATTAGAGCACTGGAAACATGTCTTCCCATTTGTCATAGCTAAACAGCTCTCTCTGATGGTTAAATGCAAGAAGCAGGTATGTCATGTACAATAATAGTCTGCATAATTAATTATGATACCTATGGCTATGAGCATAATTTCAAGAGGAATACAAGTTAGCAGCATATAACAGTTTGCGAAAGGAATCAAGATAAATGTTTTATCCTGTGGTTTGAGTTGGGGAGGGGTTGGGGTTTGCTCTGGAGCAGCGAGTGTGTGGCAGCAGGAGATCCAGCCTTGCCCTTGGTGGACCTGGAAGGTGAAGGGGACACAGGTCAGGGCTGTTTGCCCATCTTACCTGATTTATTAATTTGTCAGCTCAAAGAACCACTGTAGTATGGCACTTGTCCAAGTTACAGGCTAATATGTGGAATTACTTTGAAACCAGTGGGAATAGTGCAGTTAGTTTAAGTCAGAGAAGCAATTTTCCTGTTGTAGGATTACATATAGCAGCAGGGCAGTATTTTCACCTTATTTTATTTATTGGCGACTTTTTAAAAAGCCCACTTTAAATTTTTATGCTATTAGGTCATCAAGTAGTTAATGGTTTAAAGAATTTTAAAAACTGTTCAAAGGTTTTTAGACTTAAGTATTGCAGTATATCAGTTAACACGTTGCCTTGCTTTAAAAATGTAGCATTTCCAATGCGTGTTTGACATGCTTGGGGCTACTCCAAGTCTTGATGCTCAGAAGGAACCAACTGCAATATCAGGCTTTAATGTTTTATGATGAGAGTCAAGCTGTTTACAAGGTATGTAGGAAAAATGGATTATATTTTGTCACAGTGCAGGTTTTCACTCGAGGTTAGATACCCAACTTTAATGGGACAGGTTTAGCTCCTCCCCAACAGGAGGAATATAACATGGCTGTCAAAAATTAGAGAATATATTGTCTGTGTCGAATAAATTGGATTGAGAAGTATTCCTGGGAGAGCAATCAGATTTTCAGTTGTGATGCAGCAAAATGCTGCTCTCTGGCCTGCTCTGCTTGTCCCCAGTCCTGGTGATGTGCATCACTTAGGCCAAGGAGGATGGGATTTGTCCAGCGTTACTGCAGGAAGGGCTGTAGGTACCCAGTGTAAGCTGGATCCCAGAAATGTCAATTCAGTTTATCAAATGCCTGTTTTAAAGTCATTTCTTTATGTTTTCTTCAGGCTACCCTAGAACCTTGCATTCATTTCTCCTCAAGCAAGTGAATCCTTTTAATATTTCTCTAGATATACTAATTACCCACAGTTCTCTTTTTACATTGCTATTTCAGATAATTTGGGTTTCCTGTCATAGTTTCTTAGATAATTATGTAGTTGGATGTTACTGTCTTCATAAAATAGAAGAATGATGGTTTGATTTTTTTTCTCCCTTATAACTGGTGACCATTCAAAATAGAACAGCTGTAGTGACTGAGAACTGTTATTATACAGGGTGTGAATTACAGTAAAAGGACTGTAAAATGCTATAGTTTCAGACTTTGATTACAAAGATTCATCTCAGATCTCCTGAGATTATAAATGTGTTAAATGGCTTCCTTTCTGTGCTTTTCTAGTATTTCAGATTTCATAGTAGTATCAGTGTCAGGATCTATTTGACATTCTATAACACTTTCTCAAACAACAGCCTGTCTCTTCTCCTGACAGGGAGCATGCTTTGAATGAAAGTTCATTAGTCTATTGAAACATCTCAGTTAATTGCTAAGCTAGTACCCAGAATTGTCAAGTTCATATTTCCATCTGTGCCACAAGCATAGCAATAAAGAATTTTTTTGGACAGGTTAATTTGCCTAAAATACCGTGTAGTCAATCAGAGGAACAAAGTTGTTGATGGGAGCATCTGTCAAAGTGGAGCTTTCATCAGGGCTGTCCCTCTCTGCTAGACGAACATCTCTGGCTTCCACGAGCTGGCAGAAATACAGCAAACAATAACAGCAGCTGCACTAGAATAATGTTATTCCACTGCTAAACACCAAACAGCTGGGTGTTGCATTGGTGAGAATGCTTTATAGTCTAGCTTCTTGTGAAAATAAAATCCAGTCATTCAAATATAGCATTGTTTTAATATTTAATTTAGATTGTTTATATTATTTGCATTTTGTTAATTTTACATTTCATATAATTTGCTTCAAAACAGTACTTTCTTGGAAATTGTGTATGTGCATGTGCGTGCATAAAGATTCCTAATACGTGGTGGTTTGCTTTAAAAAACAAAACAAAAGCAAATTAAATGTCTGCATTGGAAGCAAATTAAATGTATGAATTGAAATTATTTAAATGAGTTGGGCACTTGCACTGAGATTTCCAAGGCATGCACTACATGGCCCACAGTGTACCATTAATTTTCTGACAATCAGAAAGATCATTTAACAATTAGGTTCTGATCTTCTACTGATTTCTCTCATCATTGGTAGTGCACACAGTGACTACCTCCAGTATTTGCTACATGAAACACATCAGTGCTAATGGAGAGAAAAATACAATAACTCATTTTCCCACAAATAACATTTTCATGCTCTTGGAGATGAGCTCAAAATGCAAGTAATTCCAGCTAAATCAGTGGATTTAGCCTAGATCTACTGTAGTGTGAAAGAGGGTAAAATCTGACCAGTAACATCCAGAGCTGCAGAGCATAAAGGGCTGTGATGTGATGAGCATTACAGGATCCAAAAATAAGGTTCCATGTGCACCTTTTCCCTGGTTCTGAGAAGATCAGACGTTCCTTGAACTGTTTCCTTGGAAGTGTCTCTTTGTTGGTGGTGACTGTAAATCCACGTGTGCCTGTGCAGGCTGTTCAGCTGCTGAATAGAAGGTGGGTTTGTACATGAGTGCTTCTTGATGGGCACGATTGCATTGTGTCCCAAAATTTGAGGTGCACCCCAAGACAGGACCAGAAAAAGAAAGAAAAACCCCAAATCATAATTGTCTGCATGGGAGGCTTTCCTGACCATTTGTAGTGTTTAATCTCTGTGATACAGTGTGAGGCTTGACCGTGAAAATGACCAGTACTGAGCCATCCAAGAGGTGCTGCCGGCTGTTTGTTGGCAAAGCACTTTCAACATCCTCTCCTCAAAGATGCTGGAAGTGTACCCAGCATTAATACTATTTTGGTCCTTCCCTGGAAAAGCATCATTCCTCCTTCTGAATAGATTTACTTCTCCATCTCTTGCTGGGTTCCCTGGCAACTTCTTCAGTGAAGTCAAACATATGTGTGTTAGAGAGAGAGTCTGCTGAAGGGGGGAGTGTGACAAAGCTCTTCCGTGGGATATGGAGTCCCTTGTCACTGCCTCGTCCTGATGTTCGACAGTGGGTGGAAGGGAAGAGAGGACAAGGTGGGTAAAGATAAAATTGTGGAATGTTTGACTCCATCCCCCATCCATGCTGTCCTGCTTCTCTCCAGGCCTCTTAGATGAGAAGGGAGAGCAGTTGGCAGGGGAAAGACTTGGGAATAAGAAAATCCATCAATTCTGGAAGAACATAAGCCTATCAGCTACTCTGTATTCTGTGGGGATGTGGGGGAGTGCTTAGCTTGTCTTATGAATGTCATACCAACACATCTGATTAATAATGATAGAACCACTCGATACCATTGGAAGAGAAATAAGCCCAGCAATGATAAGAGGTCAGGGCCCAGAGAAATTCTTTTCTGAATACAGATGTGCACACAAATGGGTAGATATGTCTCTCTCTCTCCTTTTTTGAGAGTTTGTGTTAGCAAAGTCAACAGAGGCTCGCAGAAAGCCTCTACTATTTTCATTATCCTGCAGTTCTGACTCTTGCCCTTTGAATTGACCTGAATATCTCCAAATTCACAGATATGTTCAGGCAGGTAGTCAATGCAGTGTGGTTCTCAAAGTTTACCCTTGTTTGCCCCAATTACTGTATCTTGTCATTAGAATCAATCTTGTCCTGAAAACCATTTCCTTATTGAAAATCTTGCCAATAAACCCACGGTTTCATTTACTAGCAGATGGTGTGTTCTTTGTTTTTTTTGTTTTTTTTTTTCCAAATTCACAGCTTAAATGTAGAGCTTTGTAGATTTAGTGGGTTTCTCCAAAGCTTTGCAGATGTGACTGAAGTGCCAGGCTGGGAGTTGGGGGGCTGGAATTCTGGATGTTAGGTAACAGGACATGCCTCAGCTGAAAAGTCAGTCATGTTGTAGTCAAAGTGTTGCCAGAAAAACCCTCATCCCAATAGCATTGTCTCCTTGTTCTAGCACCCATCTTCACAAATCCACTGAGTTGGAAACGATCACTTTGAGTTTACTGTGTGAAAGAGCGTGGCTCCAGGTCTTACCATTTTTTTTCTTGTTTGCATTATTTGAACTTTTTGTTTTAAATGGAGGATGCTTAAGAGGCAGTTATGAAATCTTCTGTGTGGCTTGTATAAATTGAGTTCAGTCATGATTATTCATTTTATTTAAAAGTAGAGTAGCTGGCCAGCTGTTAATGGCAGACTTCTGAAGGGAGGTCTTGCTCCTGTGTTAACTTTACGTTCCTGGAGGACAATTTGTCATGAAACCAACATAATGTGTTGCTAATGATTACTTCATCGAGTCCATGGGCTCCCTGGGAACCATTAAGCTGGAAGACCATCTGCTGCTATTAGTCCATGCATGGCATTCCTGTGCTCTGACCTGCAGGTGATGTGCAGGGCGTTTGGCCAGCACGTGCAGGGCAAGTGTGGAAAGCTGGAGGTGTTGGCCTGAATAAACTCTCAGCCACAATGACTGAAACAATGCTGAAGATCATCTGAATTCACGAGAAATCCAGAAACAGCCACGTATGGAGACTTAGTGGGATTGTTAAGTCTGTCAGATTAGAGCCAGGAGCTAGAGAAAGCTAAAGAGAAGACAATTTCCCAGACAGCAGGAGGAACAGGAGATGTGGTAGGAATTGGTGGAGTCCCCTCTTTGAAGCAGCCACGCTGCCGTAATGAGCTGCTTTTAGCAGATGAGCTGCAGTGTGGAGCCGGGGCTTGCAGAGCCCGGGGTGGCCCCAGGACAGCAGAGGTTAATGCAGGCTGAGTTGCCCAGGGGCCAGGAGGGCAGTGGGGCAGTCCTGCACATCACAGGCACAGGGTTTGCCCCGTGACTCCGCAGTTAAAGCACTCCTTCCAGACAGGCAGCTCGCGATGATTTCAAAGCAGTGAGATATGGAACATGTCCCTGCTTTTGACCCTTTGTTCCATCTCCAAAGTGCCTTTGCTGTGAAGTCAGTCGCACCCTACAGCTTATTTTCTGCCTTCACTCGTGGCCATTAATTTCGGCTGTCTCTTTGGTGGGTGGAGTTCCTTTGTATCTCTCTGTTCACCTTTTGGTGGCACAGAAGCCTTGAACTGTGATTGTTCCAAGTTCAGAGATCTCACAAACACATGCCTTGACAGAGCACTCACCTGCTGCTGTTCTGCATATCAGCTGATCAAATACAACACATCACCTCTTCCTATAAACTGTAATAACCTAACTAGAAACCATCAGGGCAGTGACAACCACCACTGTGTTGAATTGTGATGTTGCATCTCATATTTGCACTAACATTTTAGGTGTGCGTGGTTTTGCTTCCCTTCTTTCTGTCTGTGAGCTCGTGCACTTTGTGGCACTATGGATTATGGCATATAAGAATGACAATTTTATTTGCTTTTAGTGTCCACCGTGGAAGCATTGCAGGCTTGATTCTAAATTAATCTTTATTGTGTTTTAAAATTTCTTCTTATTCCTTGACATAACCTACTATCTCTCAGACTTAGCTTTGCTGGCTACAACCAATTTATTATTCATAAATTCTCTGTTTTGACAGCAGTAGTCTGGATTCAATTACGCCAAAAGGCCCAGTCATACCAGGCTGGGGTGTTGAAAATGAATTGTTCAATGGCACGATCTGTCTTAGTGAACGCTAAGTGATGCTTTGATAATTATATAGACATACATATGCAGCAAGGAAAAAAAAAGGCTTTGGGAACATTTTTTGTTACCCCCTGTGGAAAGCAGTAGAGAAGAGTGGAGGAAGATAAGTTGACAGATTATTAGCTGAGGCATCTTGTAAAGGCAGCCAGGGCCCACTGCTCCTGCTCCGCTGCCTGCGCCGCTGGAGGCTGGACCGCAGTGGAAGACTGAAGACTGCAGCAATACACGGAGCTGCAGACGAAATTAACACCATCATTTAGTTTTATTTGTTAGAGTTTTAAGTGAGCTGGAAGATAAAAATGTTTAAAATAACCCCTCAGAGAGAGACTGTGCTGGAGAATCCCAGAGTCTTCATATTTCCAGATGACAGAACTGTACCTCTGCTCGTGTTTTCGTGGAGAAAGAGGAGGGAGGAGCAGTGCAGGTTATCTCTCAGGCTGACAGGTGAGAGCATTGACTGGAGGAGTTTGGAAGGCTGCACGGGGTGTCTGTCAGAAGACAGCAAGTTTTGCTGACAGCATCACATTTACACACCCGCCTGGGCACGCACACATCCTGTACACCCAGACAGTGACTAAACGCTGTGTCCTTCCCCAGGCTGTGTTTCCCTTCCAGGCTAAAAACACCTTCTTGCTGAAATAAGACCCTGCAGACACTGTAGGCTTAAAAAAAAAAAAAGAAAGCAGCTTTTTTTGCCCTAAGGTCTTTGTTGTGTCTTTTGTGATAATTAATTTTTGTTGTTAGAGCTTTCCCTGATTGGAGTTGCCTGTAGGATTAAAACAGGTACAGAGGGAGGACAGAAACCTCCACGCTCATTTGTCATGTGGTCAGGCTTTTTTGCAGAGCAGAAGTGGAGCAATTTGGCATGTGCTGTCTTCTTCCCATGTGAAAATAAGCAGGTTCCAGTGCAGAAATCCGCTCCAGGATGCTCATGAGGGATGGAGGGATCCTCGGGAGAAGCCCAGTCCCTGTTCCCAGCAGGGGAGTTGGGGGAGCTGCAGGAGACCCTTTGTGCGAGTGTTGGGATCCGTCGTGGGAGAAGCTCACTGGGAAATGCAGCTGTTTCTGAATGTCTAAAAATGGGCCAGAAATTGGAACTCCAGGGAGCTGAATTCTTTTGAAGGTCGAATCCTAAGCCTTTCAGGTGGCAGTTTCATCTACCACCTTGAGGGGGAAAACTGGCTTTTCATTCCTGAGTCAGCTGATTCACCTCGCCAGCTTCCAGCACACGGCTCAGAAACTGATAATTGTGCTCAGCTCTTGGAATAGTATTTGTCATGAGTAGGTTCTGGGGCAATGAGGCATTTCAGGAAGTCAATATTATTGCAGTTAATTTACACTTGGAGAAACTGAGGCAGAAAAATGTGTGCAAGGTCATTCAGTCAGTGATACCATCCCACTGGGAGAGCTGGGGATGCAGCCCAGCCCGGCACTGGGAGCTCTTTTAACTGTTTGTGCCTTGTAGTTTTGAGAGAGATTCTGTGTAAAAACATTTTCTGTTTCGTGAATACCAGCAAAACCAAAACAAGAGAGTTCAATAACAACTCTCCTGCAGTCTCTCTCACAGGCATTTCTTTTCATTTCTATTTCCCCATTTTGTTTTTCTCCAGCAGTGATAAAGGAAAATATTTGAAAAATGGGGAAAATGTGGAGGAGAAAATAAGAAAACACCCTGCTTGAGAAAGGGAATTTCAATGTAGGAATTGGAGGAAAAATTACCGATGCTGATGCTAATAAATGTATGACTGTTGTCAGGGTAGGAATCCAAAAGGGGGTTGTTTGTTTTTAATGCCTCTTCTCAGGACAGTGGCCAAACTCTTTAATTCAGAGTAGGGCATGGCAGTACCTGTGCAACCCTGTCCCTGATCACTGCACTGCACAGCCTTCTGAGCCCCCTGTAGCACTCCTGGAATGGGTGCAATGCTGGATTTCACACCGCCAGAATACTGAGTTCTGGATTCCTGGGGACATGCACAAGCACAGCCAAGTTAACTTCTTCTTTAGTTACTCTGATTTTTTTTTTTTTAATGGAAGGGATAATTTTTGCTTTTTTAAACTGTTCAGCTGTTGAAGCTGCATCTCCCCCATTGGGTATTACCAGCCCCAATGTGATTTCCCTCTGGCACCCCTATGGATGGTATTGTAGCTGCTTCCAACATCACTGGGGCATTTTTCTCTGCAATACAGGCTTCTCACATGAGCAGATAATTTATGAGTAGCTCTGTAGTTTGGCTTTTATGACTTACTTGGATCAGTTAAGGTATTTTTTCTGATACCTTCTGTTACCTGGCAAGCTGTAGCTTCCCAGATTATTAAATGACTGATCAGTTGTTTTTATCAGTAATGTATTCTGCCCATTAAAATATTATTCAGGGGAACAAAATCAAACCCGCTATTGAATTAATATCAATTGCCAGCTCTTCTTAGAATCATATCATAACATTCTGCTGTAACTCTCTTACCTGGCAGCAAAAAGCAGATGTTTTCTATGCGATTGTTTCTTAAAATGGAAAAGGAAATGGAGGAAAGTGATGAAAGAGAAAAGCAGAAACAAATCACCCTGCTGTATGTTTCCTGTATTAATATCTTTCTGTGAGAAAGCAGTGGGTGTTTAAAAACCCATAGTTTCTTCTTGCTACTGATTAATGTTAGTCTCTAATACAGCAGGAATTGCATTAATTGCCACTCTTCTTACTTTTTTTGCCATTCTTTTGGTAGCTTGGCTCCAGTATAAATGGAATGTTTCAGCATTTTGTTTTCAGCTACCTGGTCTAATGGATATTTCAAATTCTCTGGGTGTAGTTTGGCATCTGTCTGCATCCCTTCCTTTTAAACTGATTATCCTTTACTTCAAACAATGAATTCTCCAACTAATAAAATGGTTCCTGGAGAAGCTAAAACAGAATGTGAGTGGAATGGAGAACTTTGCCAAAGTAAGAGAAATTGCCTTCTCACTTGAGTCACGGCATTACTGGTGAAACTCTAGAACAGGAAAGGCCAGACGCTCTTTTGGGGCTGTAGGAGGCGAGTTGGTGCTCACAGGGCTAGAAAGAATGGAGTTCCCAGTGAGCCAAACTGGGCTGGAATGTGCTCGATAATCTTTCCAAGATGGTGAGATGGGGGAATTAGATCTTGTTTCCCCAGAAAATGGTCTGGAAACATATGAACAGACTAGTTTCACTCGTTTTCCTGGCTTTTCGTCCCATTTTTCTTTCTTTCTTTGTCTCTCCATCAGAATCAAGCCTTCCACCGGAAAGGAGGAAAATCTAAGGAGTATCCTCCTTCTGATTTTGTTTAAAAATAATTGAAAGCAGGAGTTTACTAACTACTTCTTATAATAGTAGAAATACATCCTTTGAACTCATGGGAGAGCCCAGTCTAAGCTGAGCTCCAGGTAGTCCTGACCAGACTCTTAATCCTGCTGGGAGTTTAAAAGCAGCCAGTGGGTTGATGTTTCTGCTGTGACAACTCTGTACAGTGAAATATGTTTATTTAGTAGCAGGAATATAAAAGGTAGGACTTGGGTAGTTAGTTATCTACTTCATTAATCCTCAGGCACCTCAGCTCAACACAACCCATCACAACAGGAAGATAATCATAGGTGGAGAGAAGCTGTTTCTCCAGGGGCAAGTCAGGTGTGGGAGAGAGCACCCAGAGGAGGAGAATAGTATGGATTGAGGGAACAGAGCTCTGGGTGCCCAGTGCTGATACCTCCTGCCTTCTTAGTACCGTGGCTCACTGGTTACCTCTGCAACCACTGATGGCTTTTCTTTTTCTGAATGGCTTTCCTGCTTGGGCATTACAGACAGAGAACAAGTGATCATCCTTTCGTTGAAACACTACACCCCTCCTGCCACTGGGGAGAAAACAGCAACACAGAGCTCAGTTCTGTAAGGGCTGAGTATTCCTGCAGGTCTTCCCATTGCCACTGGATCTGTGTGTAGATTCCCAGTGGGAGAACCACTTCTGCAAGCTCAACCCTTCCCTCTCCTGTTCTTCAGCTAACTGAAATTCTGCTTTCCCTGCTGCAGCTGCCACTTCCTTTTGTATATTCAGTTGTAATCCGAATTTCACGCTGTCTTTGGTCACCCACGTTAGTACCTACCAAAGCAGTTTCTCAGCCTTTGTGGTAAGGAAATCATCATCAGCCTAAAGTTGATTGCAACATCTGCACCCCCCTGCTTCCCCCTCCCCATCAGTGACACCATCAAGTCTGGCTCCACTGATAATGAACAACAACAAAAAAAAAGAAATAAAAAAAAGAAGTTGAAAAATAAGGAACCAGCAAGAGTGAATATTGCTGTCCAAAAAAGTAATATATATGCAGCACATGCCCAAGTAAAAGTACTTGGGTCTGTGAGATTTGCACACTGTTCATGGAGTTCATCAAAAGCCATGAGCTAAATATGCTAGATCAACAAGGATTTATTATCTGCCTACCTGACCCCTAGCTGATGTAATCAATATGTTTATGATCCAGACTCTAAAGTGTCTAAATTATATAGTGTGCATCCTGTGCCATCCTCCTCTAGCAGCAGCAAAGGCAATTACTCAACAGGCTATTGATAATAACCACTGGCTACATCAGCTTGCACGGTAATTTACCATCTTATGTCTCATTGAATTAATTGATTCCCTTTATTGGCTATGTAGATAATTTCCTGTGTTTTGCTATTTTTTATTCTCTCTCTCCTAGTGAATACTTTGTGCCTTACCAGTGTACTATGTTAAAAGAATATGGTAATTGATATGTTTGAATCTTCGAGGGCGAGGAATGGAGTATTATTTCATACCATATGATCAATTTAATAATAAATAATAATCCTGATTGAGTTTCACACATGAAGCAGCTGATGGGCAAACCCAAGTAAGCTCTGTTTTCCAGCCTACCTGTGCTGCAGGTTGAGGACCTGCAAAGCTCCTGGGTGGCAGAGGGATGCTGTGCCTCCTGTGGGATGGAGCAGTGCCCATCTCCATGAGGTGGTCACTGAGGCTTTGCCAGCTAAAGGGGGGATGGGGCCCGTGCATCAGGTTCTATTTGCTAATTGCTGTGAACCTGACAGCAGGGCATTGCCAGCTTGCTGTGGGTGAGGAGCAGCTCTTGCCAATTGTTAAGCTCTCCCTCATTCCCTTCATCCCCACACTTCCACCCCCAAAGTCCCTGTAATGCCACCCTGCCAGGCTTTCTTAATAGATTTCAATTGAGAAAATAATGTTTCCAAAACACATCTTTTAAATTGTGTTCAAAACCACCCAAACCTGGTTTGTGGGGCTTTTCATCTTCAAAGCAATTTGTAGCACTAGCTGATAAATATTATGTTACAGTTAATATATCAAAGCATAATGTGCTCTGAAACAGAATTGGTGGGTCATCCATCTGTGTCACATGAAAGGAACTGTTTTCCTGGTTTGGTCTGCTAGTTACCTCTTTACCAGACTAAAGGAAATAACTTTGTAGTGAATCTTCAAAGAAATGTTAGGCTGCTTTCTCCTTTTCTTCTCTTCGTAGGGATTGGGAATAGTTTTAAAGCATCAAAATCCTGGTGTGTTTGGAAAAGGTTTCACATGGTGACCATAATGTTTGTGCTGTTTCAGCTGTTGGGTCAGCTGTCTCACCACAGCTAATGTCAGTCTTTTGGGTAACAAATGCCTTTCTGGAAAAAATGGATGATATTTTATGGAGTTACTCAGATTAGCTGCAGGTGCTGACTGAAGAGGCCTCTATTTTTCCATTTCACATCACTTGAGTTCTGTCCCTTTAGTCATTTGCTGAACACTGTTAAAAGATGGTTACCTTATATATGAAAATTGGGGACTGGCAAGGTCACAGAGTAAGCAGCTCATCTGAAAGAGCAGCATGGCTCTTTTGTGGGTTTGCAGCCCATTAGATGTGTGGCTCTAACCACTCACACAAGGAAGCTCTAAAGACACCCAGTGATTGCAGCCACCTTTTCAAAGGTAGCCTCTAAAAAAACAGACACAGCAATTAGCTTGCCAAATCGTCTTGCTCCCAAAACATATTAAATCTCTCTGAATTATTTAAAGTTGGCTTCTTTTTAGTTTATAAATGTAAAGATTTATTGGTGAATTTATGCTCTTGTGTCCTCACACTCTGGATTAAGGGTAAAATTAAAGTCATAAAGCCCATGGTGAAATGTGAACAACTTTTTACAAATGGGGTTAATCTAGTGTCCCCACCCACTCTGTCAGCCTGGAGGGGTTTACTGTGGCCCAAACCCCTATCTCTGTTTACATCTGTAATGTGATATTCTTGAAATGTGATAAGGAAGAAAGACACTGGCTTCCATTTTTAATTACCATCCTTAAGAAAGCTTCCACATTTCAGCTACCACAGACTTTTATTGAACTATGCTACTGTTAAAGGATTGTATAAAAAATTCCTTAATCCGTCTCGAAGCCTTTAGTTTGAAGAATAAAAGGACTATAAACAGGAAGGTTCACTTATAAGCACAGAGCAGATATGAGAAGTGAGAGCTTGAGAAAAATCCTTGGGAAACAGATGGGGCTTGTGCTGTTTGTCTTTCTTCTCAGCGCTCAGTTCTCAGCAGATCCTCTCTTGGGCTGTTAACTGCACACATTGGAAGGGCAGATGCTTCCTGGCCTTTCAGAAAACACAGGCACTGCTAGAGAAGGACTGGCCATTACAATGGATACAACCTTCTTTCCAAGCAAGTGGTTTGTGTTTCTTAGCATCCCTTTTTTGCTGTGGAAAGGGAGCAAAGAAAGTGGATTTGGTAGCCAGGTATCTTGTCTTGGACTCATTCTTGTTCCTCCTGTTGCCTTACACACGTTTCTCCTCTATCTGATGAGAAGTGTTGTACTCATTTTTATTTCCTTATTATGCTAAGAATGAAGCTCTGAGAACAGCGCCTGGTTGCATTCACTGGGAGCTGAATTCTTTAACTATAAAATTATGTTCTACGTATTCATGAAAATGGATCAATTAAAGTCAAGGGGACTACTCACATGAGCAAATGCTAATTAACAAAACTGATGCTCTAATGAAGAGAACATGATAACATTGCAGATAGATCCTGAATATTAAACATACTTTGCTCGGCAGCAGTAGAGGTGTTTACTCTGTAGTATATAAGCAGTTTATTAAATTTCTGGTTGGAAATAAATGCTTTGGGTTGGCTTTCTAATTGGTAAATGTTCTGTACTTTTAGACTTGAGTGCTGTCTGGAGAAGTTAGGATGCACACATCCCAAGTCAGGGCTGATCCGTAGCCTGGTGATGCAGAGATTGCTGATACCATCTAACTAAATTAGGCAGGTGGCTTTGCTGCAAGAAGAGCTTAAGATATTTCTTGCCCAGCTGGGGAAGAAAAAAAAAAGCTCTTCTCTCTCCCTCTGAAAAAATAAAATTAAAAAAAGCTCAAAAAGCCTAATAATATAAAGAAGGGACATCCATTATCACATGTAAGTCAGTGAGAGAGAGTCTTCAGAACAGTCTGGTAGCAGGATTTTCACATTAATTTATTTTCCTATTCATGGAAATTCTACTTTCATCACCAAGTGAACTTGGTGCTAATTAATTAAATATGAACTATTGATTAATGTATGAAGAACAGTGAAAGCTGTGGCTACAGGGCTGGTCTATTTTCAGAGACTTTTCTATATTCTCACTAATATCATCTTAATATTTCATAGTCCAGGTCTGGACTAGCAGAAGTAAACAACCACTCTGAGGCAGAGGGGAGGTGGTCCCAGCAGTGTGTTTTTGCAGGAGGGATGTGAGCAGAGCTGGGATGGGGACCCTGGAGACCCACCTGGCCATGGGTCCTGTCCTGCCTTACCCATAGACAGTCCTGCATCCATGGCTGGGGTGAGGTTTGCCTCAACTCAGTGAGCAGGGATTGTCAGGTGGCACCAAGGAAAGCAGGACATCCAGGGAATAATGCCTTTGGCTCAAGGAGGAGTTGGATCAGATGTGTCACATCATCTGCTCAGTCTGTTGGGACAGAACTGGGCTAAGTGAAGGTAGGACAGGACAGCCCAGGAGGGGAGGAGGTGGTTGCTAATACAGATGTGAGGCCAACTGCTGGGTGCTCTGTTCTTCCCCCATCCTTTATTTCTCTTTTCCACATTATTTTCTCGAAGTGGAAGGTGGGAGGGGAATGATCCTGTTGGGTCCCTTCCCACTCAGCATATTCTATAACTCTGTAAAGTTTTGTTGACCAGACCTTCTGTGTGCCCTGAAATCTCCTAAATCCAGGCTTGTCCTTCTGCCTTAAAGCTTAGTTGAATGTGGAAGCATGAAACCATTCTGGTGGAAGTGCCTGGGAATGCCTCTGGCAGGGGGGTCTTTCTCATGTCCCCAGCAGGAGGACGTTTCAATTCCTGAAAATTGGAATCCTGGAAAGTAATTCTCTCAGTTTGTTCTTTCAAACAATGGATTTGTTTGAAAGGACTGCAACTTTAGGATATTACAGGTATATGTTAGTGGGGCACCACATCCCTGGAAAATGTGACATGTACTATTGCTGAGGAACCAGCAACAAAACTGTGGGAAAAGGGAAAAGAGTTTTTTGAAAAGAAAAAGTAAAAAAATCCTCAACCTCCTGCAAAAGATGAGTTTTTTTAGTAGGTAGTGTGATACAGTAAGTTTGTCTTTGCATTTTTGCAAGAAAATAAAAACTCTCATAGCACAGTACAATATCAAGAAACTAACTCATCCCGAGGTGTGCCTGGTGAATGATCTATCCTGCCTGTTCTCCTGGCACATCCACATCTTGGCAAGCCCGTCCCCAAGATGTTCAAAACACGAAACAGATGTGATTCCATTGATCTATAATGAAGCTCACTACAAAAAGGTTTTTCTTAAAGAAGTTCTTTGAGTCTGAAGTGACAGACAGATGTCAAGGTGATGCAGAGTGCAAGATGAAAACCTCAAAGCAAACAAATTATTTAAGTCATTTATGGGATGTGATTTGGCCCAGCTTTGAAAAACGCGTGTCTTTTCTAGGTGGGCTGGAGTGTTATCAATCAGCCATGACATATGTTATTTGTGCATAATTATATGGTATTGCCCTGATACTCAGCAATAAGTGTTCTGTGCATGCTTAGCACGTTGTTTGATCGCAGCCTCATCTGTCATTAAGACATAATGTACCAAATATAGCCTGTTTCTGCTCTCCATGCAGACGTGACTTACTGGTATCTCCACTGTAATCTCTAATTGCCCTCATACCATCCTCAGCAAGCTAAACCTCTCTCTCTCCGAGCTAATCCATTCTAGCACTGCCAGGAAACAACAGCTTTTAGTCAAAGAGGAAATACCTAAATTTGAGCAGGGATTTCCAAGGTAATTCATGATGATGTTCTGGTGCTGGTTCTCCTGGTAGTGTGTCTGTGATGTATGGTCTGTCACGGAGCTTCCTACATTCAGTCTTTCAGATCTTCCTAAGCCTGGGAGATGAAGGGTAATTTCAGGCATGTGATGAACAGCAGAACATGGTCTGGTCAGCTCAGAGGGCCCTGCGGTGCTAATTAAGATCTCTAATGTCTTGGTGACCTTGGCTCTGCTTGCAGCCTGGTGTGAAGGGACACAGGTGGGTCAGGACAGGGAGGGTGTGCTCTGACATGCTGAACAGCAGCTCATTAAAAGGAGCCATTGGAAGACCTTGGAGGACAAAAAAAGAGTTGTAAGGAAAGTCACTGAATGAATTAAGGACGTAGGTCTGAGCCACGATCTACTGAAGTCCAGGTAACCTGGAGGGTTTTATTATGGTTAAAGGGGAGAAAAATGAAATCTTTCTAATCACCACAGACAGTGATGATGGTGCCTGTTTTTCCAGTGATGGAGTTCTGTGTTTTACAGTAAAGTGTTTCTGTCTCTTTTCAAGGAAATCTCAATAGGAATTGAACTTCTTAGATGTTTTATGGAGTTTTCAGGGATAAAAATACCAACTTCTTTCATTTGCTCGGAATGCTCTTGTCTCACAAGTATCCTTTTCCATTTTTTATTATTTTTACAGTAACATTTATAAAAAAAGCAAATTAAAATATTTAAACACAACACCGAAAACATTTGTTCATGACTGCTGGCCAGATTCCAAGTTGTGTAATTAAATCTTGCAGTCTGTTACCTAAATACTTCCCGCAGTTCCTGCTCAGTGCAGTCTCTCCCCTCAGTTTGTGGCCTCAGCTAGTTTTGCTCATGCTTTGCACTGAGGCACAGCTGCCACTTTGCATCACAAGGATGGCTGCATTTCTTTGGGAAAACTGACTTTCATATATAAGTAATTGTTAAAGTGCTCTGGAAACCTCCCCAGGGTGAAGAGCACCATTGAAAAATAATAAGCCTTTCAAATACATTATTAATATTGATCCCTTTGTTGATCCCATTCAAGACCCAGGACAGAGAGAAGGTGAGTGTCTTACCCAGGACTTGGGAAACCTGGCTGTGATACCAAGCCCTACCCCAACCTCATCTTTGAGCCTGGGCAAGGCATTGATCCCTTCATGCATCACCTCCCCACCCTTAGATTTCCTTGCTCCACGACTTATTTAATACCTATTTTTATGGTTTTCAGAACAAGGGATTGTTAATGTGGGTGGCCCATTCTCTGATTGTGTGTTGAGGTGGGAACCATGAAGTCATGCTGGAGTGAGCAACAAGAAGGTCATGATATGTGGGGCCAGGTTTATGATACCCTTCTTGTCTCTACCCTTTAAAAAATGTAGATATTTTTCTAAATGAGAAATGATGAAGTATTTCTCACGCCACACACAAAGGACCACCCAGCAGACTTGTTTGTTCTTTGCTGATTTTCTGCTACACAGTGTAGGCATTTAAGCTGCGTCCACTGCCAGCTTTTTTATCCTTCTTCACCCCTTATCTACTCTTTTGTAACCTTGGAAAGCAATTTGTAACGCATGCGAATGTGCAGAAAATACTCAGTGCTGATTCCCATACAGCAGAGCAGTTACTTATAGCTGTCCTTTAGTTTGAGTGAAGTCCTTCACTTTATGCTCAGATTAACCAATGTTCCAACTGAATTTGATGTTATCTCTCTTTTATTGATGTGAATTATTTATAGCAGAACTGTTGAATCATCAAAACGCGATTCCTGAGACTATTATTTATGTTAAGATATTAATCCCATGTTCCTATTAAGATTTATCCCTCTGTTCCTCATTCTGGATTCCTGAATTAAATTTAATTATTCCATCTTTCTCTTTTGCAGTTGAAGCGCAGTTAGGTTTGTAAAATAGAACTATTGGATTGTGGGTGACTGTGTTGAGGTCAAACACAAAATCTATGTGCCCTGCTTTCCCGTAGGGCTGGGTTTGAATCTGTATCACAGCCAAGGGCGGCTCATGGCTAGCACCAGGGTTGAAGATAAACCTCTCTTATGCATGGGGGGTTTCTGGGCATGTGAATGCAGTATTGAGATTGGTCCAGACAGAGATTGTTCCATTCATTCTCTCCAAAGGTGACTGTGTGCCTGTTGTTGGGAGAGAGCCCAGTGATGCTGCAGGTGTAGCCAAGTGTTGCTTCTTCCTGAACATTCTGCTTGTGCCTCTCTTTTCTTTCCCTGTTCTCCTCCTGCAGGATGAAGCTTCAGGTGATAGGTGCAGGTGGTGTTTTTTTCTCTCCAGCAAACAGTTCCAAGGGTTTTTTCTAAGTAGTTTCTTGGAACAAGTGATTCCTTTGTTCTGTTTTCCTCTTGCTTGGCATCGAGATAAAACCTGCCATTGGGTTTAGTGTGTACAAATCCACGTGCAGCCTGGAGGGAGCATCCACAGCCTACATTGTGCCAGCTGTGGGAAAGGGTGTTTGTAGATCTACCTGGGGCAGAAACACAGACTGAGTGTCTCTCAGGGAATCCCAGCAGCCAGCAGGAGCTGTGTTAGATGAAGGAGTTTAAGCACTATGGGAACACTGCAAAGGCAGGTGCCAAACTGGTTCTCTGCCTGGTAGCCTGAAGGATTCTGCAACTTCAGGGTGAAATGTGGTTGCTTTTATTTTCCTTTGTTCCCTTCCCATGAGCACAGACCAGCAGGAGTGAGAACATGTGGCTGTGACTTCTCTGCCTGGCTTTGGGAAGGAAAGGTGGCAAAACACAGCCGAGAACTTACTAACATAACCAGATGGATCAGAAGGGTTTGAGGGGGTAATTTTCCTTCCCAAGCTTTGCAGGCTGGACCAGGCAGCTCAGCAGCACTGGGGATTGCCCAGCCCAGAGCCCAGGCTGTCCTTTCTCCCTTCCCTGCCTCTGTGCCATCCTCCTGCCTTTGCCCAGCTCCTCTGAAGTCGCTCCTGCCCTCGGAGGGGCTGCAGGTTATGGCAGCACATTTCATTTTGTGCAGCTACAGCCACTCGCCACGAGCACTCCTGCAGCTCATTTTAGGACCTTTTATAATAATTACTGTTTTCTTCCAGGCATTTCTCCATCTCTGTATTCCAGTCAAACCCCTCATCTCTTGTGCTGTTAGTAATGATGTTATAGCAGAGAGATCCCCCCGGCTTTATTAGACTCAGATTTATACAGTACTTCTGTCTTGAATAATTCAGAACAAAACCCAAACCAGGGACCTGGATAAAAGCCACCCATAAATGTAGGGCAACTCAGGTGTAAAGTTTGCAGTCCTGATTCTAGTTCATCTCTGGCCTTTATCTGTATATCTGATAAATTTAAAAAAAAATGGTAAAACAAAAAGTCTGATTTAAATATAAACCAGCTCTCTCAAGGATTCTTCCTTTGGTGTACTTGTATGTTTGTACACCAGGATTTGGAAAACCTTTTAGCTTTAGGTACCTACAGGTGGTTCCCCAGAAAGCACACTTCCAAAGCAGGAGTCAGGCCTCTTGTTTGGATATGAATGGCCTCTAACCTCTGGTGTTTTACTTTTATTTGTTCTGAGAACAGAACTTAACTCATGCTCCTCTAGGGTGGGGCTTAAACAGCTGCTGATACCACTCAATGGAATAGCAATAGTGGCAGCCAATAAACTGCAGCCCATTTTAAATCATTCCTAATGGTTTAAGGAAGGGAGAATGTCACCCAGAAGAACCATTTCTGCATTTTAAAATATTTTCTACAATATTTTCCCTTGACTGATGTGCTGGATGCAAGCCCTTGATCTTGAAGTCATTGTTGTCTTTGCAGTGATGAATGGCAGAGTTGTGCTCTGTTTGTGTGTGAGCTCGTTATCCAGGGGTGCTGGTCGGGGTTGGTGCAGTGGCAGATTCCCTGCGCTTTCTTAAGTGTTTCATTTAACTAATTAGGCAGAATATGCAGAGAGTCAGACCTACTCCTGAAGAACTTATTTGAAGCACGATGCAGCACTGAGTTTAGATGAACATTGCTGTTGTCAATGGGGCTTCCTTCAGCCACAGGTTTGGGTTTTCATTTGCCTTCTTTTGTTGAGATCCAGGGTACAGCTTGTTTGCATTGTCGTATGCAAATAAGAATAATATTTAAACACATAGTACTTTACATATCCAAAGCACTGTGGAAACATTTGCAGTCATTCTCACAACACCCTTGTGGAGTAGGTAAATATTGTAGTTATTATTTTAGGGCAGTTTTGCATGGGAGATAACGTGTTGTAGCATTGCCGATGGAAAACAGGCATCAGACCTCCAAACCCCAGAGTGATGTGAAGGGACCTGACACATTTAACGTTGTTTATGTTTGTATCTTAGTTCCAGAGCTTTCAGAGATGACTTTTTTAAGTTTTCTTGACAGTGAGGAATGCTAAAAACCTCTTTGCTTTTAATGAGCAATGAAATGATGTCAAATCTTTCCTGAGGTTGGAGGCCCTCAAAGAACTCACAGAATTTCACAAGACTTACAGGCTGGATTCTGCATCTGGGAGGATGGCAGAGATACTGTCATTGAATTGGGTAGGATTTGTGCAATACCCCTGTCTCCTGAGTAGAGCTGACATCGTTTCAGGGGCTGGTCGTTGTAGAAATACCAGGTTATGTGATTTGCCATAGGTTATTAAAAGAATCCTGCTAAAATCATGTGTATAGATTAACATTTCTGGAGAAGTGAAACAGTTATCATTCTGCTTGCCACAGGGATATTTGTGAGCCTTTCTCTGCCCCCAGGCTGTTGCCTGCTCCCCTGTTGGTCAGTCTGGTGTATCAGAGAGGAGGAACCACATCTCCAGCAGTTCTTGGTGTTTCTGTAGCTGACAAACCTGTCAGTGTAAACTTTTCCGGGTGGAGAGGATGACTCTTGCTGGAATTAACGTGCTGATTGAGTGGGAATTGCATTTACAAATGTGCAGCACGGTGTGATGTGGTGTCTGTGTCCTGTGAAAAGGCATCTGGTGGCTGGAGTGGCGGCTCTTGAGGTCTCTGCAGCTGCTTCTCAGCTCGAGCTGCTCTGTGCCTCCTCCCTCATTTGTACTGTGGGAAGGATAACCTCGTGGTAGAAAATCACACTGAGATTCTTTGCAAAACATGAGGATTTTGACAGTATCACCCTTGCATTTGTCTAACTGGATTTCCATTTCTACCAGGAAGGAATAATTGAAACAACAATTGGCCCATTTATGTGGTGCTGTTGGGCAGTGAGGGAGCGCAGAGGAAACCAGACATCCTGCAATCTGTGGTCCTTAGGAGCTCTCTATTAACAAGATAAAGGAAGATATTTATCCATGATGTTGCCCTCCTGTATTTACAGGGATTTGAATGCATATATCTAGTCATTGGTACTAATGAGCTTATCAGAGTCTTTAAAGTGTTTTCTAAATCAAGTAGACAGAGCTTACCCAGGCTGTCCTTGAGACAACTTTTTTTCCCTGCTTTTTTTGAAATCCATTATTATATTTCGCTCTCTAAGGTATTTACGTGATCTCCAATACAGAGCAGTGATCTTCAGCACATCTCTAGGAATATGGATGGCACAGGGAGGCAGTGAGTGATTGGGAGAGTGGGGAATTGAGACCTGCTCTGATAGACTGAATCCTAAGCAAGTACCCATCCTGCTGCAGTTATTGCTGTCTCCTAATATTCCCTTGGCTATATTCAGAGGCAGATGGGCCCTCCTTCCTGTGCAACACTCTAAAAGTAATTTAAGCTTATGAAACAAAACAAGTATTCCACAATTATTAAGAGTTTATCATTTACTTTTCCGAGGGAAGGATTTCAGCAGCTCTGCAGAATTGCAGCAATTTGAAGGATGCCACACTCATACCAGTTCTAGCAGACTTAATCTTTTGCTTCTCTCATTCCTGTGTGATTCTGTAAATGAGAGGTGCACATTTCTACACATTTTGTTCATCGCTAGAATAAATAAATGAAAAAATTGCCTTATTCCTCAAGGACTTTCAACTCCGCCTACAGCAGAGAGCATAATTATGCCCATATCATTGATCAGGGCACTCCTCCCATCGCTCCAGTCTAGAGCATCAGCATTTAGCATTTAAACTATATTTAAGTAACTGATGTATTAGACAAAGGAAATCATGCAGTAAGTGGATTGCCATCTACTTTTAGCTCAGCATGCTTGTTGAATATGGGCCAAACTTCCTCGTTTCCTGGCGTTTCCTTTATTGTAGCCTGAGGAGCAGCGAGTGTCTGTGTGCAATTGGAGGTTTCTAGCATTTCACTTCACTGAGCTCTCTGTTCCCTGTTGTCTCGTACAGACTGTCGACCATTTGTATTTCTGGGTTGGAACTAATCAGACCCATCTGGTCTTGCTGACAGTGCGAGCCAGGAGAATAGCTCTGTATCATGATACAGGATCCTGCAACTTGGGGCACAAAGAAATTTACTGCCTCGCCTAGACCTGTTTCTCAATAAGCCCAATAGTGCCACAGTGCAGCTCATTTTCTTCTTTGTGTTTTTTTTTGGTGTTTTTTTTTTTTTTAATCAAAGAAAGCAATTATCTGTCAGAGCACAAATGTATAAATGCTAAGCAATCTGTAGATTAAAACATTTCCTTCTTGCTTAACCTGTAAGTAATTCTTTGCATCCGTAGTGGATGGAGAATTTTTTGCTGGAATGAGTTTTTCAGCTACAGAATAAATTAGAAACCAGACAAAGAATAATGATTGTCTTTTCAGTGTTTCTTAATATGAGCTTGTAAATGAAGGTGGGTCGTGTAGGAGCTCCTGTTGCCTAGTCTGCATTGGAAGGAGCACCCAGGCAGCTCCTACATTGCTAAAAGAATGCCAAATCAAAGGCAATGTGAGGCACTAATGCTGCATATTGTATGAAGTGTTCATACCTGTGAGTATTTGAATTGCATCTTCATTGTACATTCGGGAGAGAATTCAAGGCAAATCAAAGTTTGTATTGATTTTAGGACCGGGGTGGGGTTGGGGAGGATTATCTGAATAATTCTATTATTCACCTTTCTGTTGGAAAATTAAAGTGGATAGTGCAAAGAGCACTACTGAGAGAGATAAATGAGCTGCTTCACTTCAGAATGAACTCTCGTCTCGGAAAACTGTTGATATTATGTGCCTAAATTCCTTATGTGCTTAATAGAGTTATCTGCATAAAATATCCTTTAAATTCAAGAATGACTTCCATCAGCCCTGTAATGATATCAGAGGATGATTGTGCTCCCATTTTATTGCAGTGGGTGTACACAAATACTCCCATTCTATAAGATTATTAAATTGCAAAGGGCGCATTTTGTGATTATTTAGGACAGATTCCATTTCAGCGGTTCCAAACCTTGCAACCTTGTTCAGAGCAGTAAAATAAACCTGTAAGATGAGGAAAGACATTGTTGTCCTTTGAGCAAACATAGTGAACAAGGGATTCTGTAATTGAACTCCCACCAGCACCTTTGCCATGTAGTATCAAAGGTACAGGATTTGATATAGCCAGTTACATGCCTGCTCACAAATTGAGAGGCAGAAACACTGTGCTGGAGTTGTCCTTGAGGGGACTTAGGGGCTGTACCTAAAATGTGGAAGCCAGATGACAGTTTTGCAGGATCCAGAGGTGCATTTGTGTCCCTGCCCCATCATGGCCCTGCCAGGCAGTTTAGGAGTAGTTTTAATTCACGTGGATTTAGTTTGGCAATGTTAATATTTTTTACTGATAAGCTTGAAAGAAGACAAAGCTAAGAATTCCAAAATCCCAGTCACCAACGGAGAGAAAATCTAACCTGACTGCAGAGGGGAAGGAGAACTAAACAGAACCCTTGTGGTCTCATGCTGCACCGTAGAATTCAGAGGCAGGAAGGGTAAATGAGGGAGAGCACAGTTGGCTGATCTGGCACGGAAATCAGAAACAAGAGCACCAGTCACAGCTACCAAACTGCCTTACAAGGAATTTCTCAGCCTTTCTGCTCCTACCCCAAAATCTGTTAAGGAATGTGAAGAATATTTGTTCGTGCAGTAGGAAGGGGTGAAAAGAAGGTGTTAGATGGGTGAGCAACAGCACTGGTGGAAACAGGGCGCTGAAGGAAGAACTAGGGTTTTTGCAGAAGCTTTTTGGCAAGAACACATCTAAAGAATTTCTGTGGATGCAAATATCCCATTTTCCTCATCCTAGAGAGGGAAAGGTACTGGAATAAAACTTCAAATTACTCTCGAGTCTTGTCTCGAATAAGCTCCTACTCGAGTCAATAGAAATTTGCTTTAGTCCTAACACTATAAAACCGAGTAAGCACTCTGAGATTTGCCCCATTGATTTTGCCAAGTTTTGGTTGAGTGAGAACTTAATAAAGATTTTGGATTGTGAAGATAAAGAACTGACTTTTGACATCCTGATTCAATTTCTAGCCAGTCATTTCACGGATTAACTCCCATTGAGTTCAGCAGGAGCGTGTCAGTGCAAGGGCTGAGTCAGGATCCAGCCCTGGGTGCACTGCCAGGAGTCAATGTCGTGCCTCCTTTAACCTGCCCATCGATCCAGGAGTTCAGAACTTCAGGGAAGAAACAACCATGGTTTCTGTGCCGAGGCTGATCACAGGGCAGGGGTTATGCTGGCTCCAGCACACAGAAAGTTAAAAGGAGTCCAAGCAGAGGGAGGGATGGTGAGCACATTTGGTCTTTAGAGGAGGAGGAGGATTTTATGCATCATGTCACAACCTGTGTGTATCAGCAGAGGGAAGATTTAGGCTGGATGTTAGAAAAAGGTTCTTCTGGTTGGGCATTGGAACAGTCTTCCCAGAGGAGTGGTCACAGCCCCAGACCTGACAGAGTTCGAGGGGCATTTGGATGATCCTCTCAGGCACAGGGTGTGACTCTTGGGGACAGTCCTGTGCAGGGCTGAGGGTTGGACTCGATGACCCTTGTGGGTCCCCTTCAACTCAGCAGATTCTGGGATTCTCTGAAGTAGTTCCTGCAGTTACTGGCATGGTGTTTGTCTGGTGTTGTGTTAAATCCCAGCATGCAGAAGGAAAAGGGACTATGTGGGGCTTGTGCCTGTGTTGGTGGTGAGCATGAAGCACCAGGAAGGTGAGTTGGGTGCCTTGCCATGGGGGGCAGCACAATATTGCATGGTATAGTTGCTCTGGAAGTCCCAGTCAGCCTCCTCCAAACAGGGGGCAGTGAGGAAGCAGCCACTGCTGCTGTAAATGTCCCTCCTTCCTTCAGCAGCAGCAATCAGACAGTTTTCATGTGGTTTCCTGAGTTGCTGTCATCATTATTCTTCCTTTTCCATTGTTTTCTTTCATGTCTTTTTTAAATCACTTTTGCCTACCCATTTGAGCATGTTCTCGGTGTATCCAGGATATTTTTCCTAAGATTCCTGTCTGAGTTTAGTGGGTGATTATGCAGTATTTGTAAAAGTTCTTATATATAAAAAAATCCATTTGGGAATGGTGGAAGATCTCTGATTTCGAGGGGAGTGCAATTTTTTTTAAAAGCAAGTCTGCCTTACTTATGGTAGAGATTAATAAACTAGCACGATTTTGTTTAGAAACACAAATTTTCTTTTCTAGGTTACATAAGCACAACATAGTCACTTAAACATTTTAAATCAATTTTCTTTGCGCTCTTAGAATTCAAAACCCACAAAATGGATTTCTTTCAAGTTTCTTGTATGCTGAGGTTCAGCCCAGAGGGATTTTTTTCCCTTTTTTTTTTTTTTTGTGTGGCTTAGAATAAGGTTTTGTAATGAAAAGCCTGACAGATCCTTTCCTATACTGTCACTAGGTACAATACTCTAATATATAGTGCGAGATTAACTTGTATTTTAATAAAGTATCTTGAACAGAATAAAGGGAGCATTTTAAAAGCATTAGTTGAAATCTGTGTAAGTTTGGTTTGACCCAGTGTTAAGAGAATACACCTTTAGTTTCCATGGTTGAGTCAAGCGAGAGCATAAGAAGCAAAACTGTGATATAGGGAGCCTTTCACATGGTTAAACATTTCAGTACTTTGTTCCTTACAGAAGTTGATGCCTTTTGAAAGCACAGCTAATCCATCAGCTTCTCAGAATGACAAAAACGTGCTGAATCTCTTTGTATGACATAGCCCTTCTTCCCAATTTCTTGGGGGGAAAAAAAAGAATAGCAAAGGGCATCCTGGCCTTTCCTTCCATCCATTCCAAAGCCTGGCAATCATTTGTTCCCTGCCCCTCAACACACACGGCTCTGGAGCTTGGCCATTCTCAGCCAGGGCACAAGGGCAGGCTGTGCCCCTCACTGCCATGAGCCATGGGCTGGCACAGCAGCCTGGGGTGCCACTGCCACAGCAGCAATTCCCAGCCTGCAAAACTGGGGGGTTCTTTGGCTCAGCTTCTGCTCTCACTTGTTTTCCCCTGCACGTGTGTGTGAAGGCAGCTTTGGACGTGTGTTGGAAGGAGTTAAAATTGTTCATTATTGGAAATGTTGGGTTTATATGTATATATATACATGCATTCTAGTTGTATGCACTGGAATGCTCATGTTTATGTATATATGAATATATATATGTTTATTTAATTACCTTTGTATTTTACATCTAAAGCATCTAATACTGGCCATTGGCAAATTAAGATGTAATTCATAGCAGGACTTTCGATCTGATCCAGTGTGTTAAATCTTACAGGACGTAAAGCTTGATAAGATTTGTGAGAGCCCTGATTACGTAGGTAGGAAAGATGGCCAGAGTTGGATTAGTGCAGACTATAAACCTTTGTTCTTTGGAGCAAGCTCTAATTAAGGGAGTAATGAGCAACATCCTTGTGCTGCTGTTACCATCCGTAGCTGAGTGCAGGGGGGTTGTTGGATGGGCTCTGCGGCGCAGGGATGGGCTGAAAGTGAGGAGGAGGTTCTAGACCATTGGCCTCCTCTCAAGTGGCCATTTCTATCTTACACTTCATGTGATGCACTCAAATCTAAACTGCATTAACATGTCTGTAGAACAGCTTCACACAGAGTCATTGCAGCTTTACCCAAACCAGTCTGGTCCATACTCAGTGGAGTAGGAGCTTTGGTGCAAAGCACTGCACACCATGTCCTTTGTGTCACAGCTGTGTCACAGCCACGGGCACCAAGGTGATTGCACATGCACTGAATTGATCTTCACGTTTTTATGGGGGGCTGTAAAAAGCAGAGCTTTTTTTCCATGTTTCTTCAAGGATAGTTTTATACCATGGATGTCTGATCCCTGTTGCGCATCCACATTGACTTTGAAAGTGGAAGCTATAATATTATATAATCTTGGCTTAAAGGCAAATATTAGCTAATTTAACCAGATATAATCTACCCCCAAATGTCTACACTACTCACCACCGAAGCAGTGCTTTTAAAAGGTTTCTTAAAATAAGCACAAATTTAAAATTGTATGTTTAGCTCACAGGGAAATAACTAGTATTTAACTGGAGCATTGGTTTCCCTGTGCCAGGCACTGCTGATTTACTGAAGTTGGACAAAGTAATTCCCATCAGCATTGGTTGAGAATGTCCAGGTTTTGCCTTTCAATTAATTATGAAACAATCTGTTGTCAGCATTCCCAACAGATAGTGAGACTTTGCCATTCAGAGTTAATGTGGATGAATGTGGATGTACTGAGGCACTGGGAAGAAAGGCTGTAATGAAATTCAGACTGAGCTGAACTGGAGAAAAAGGGCAGAGAGGAGAAGAAAAGAATGAGCACATTGAGTTCCTGGACAAATAGAGAGGGGATGATGAATCATTCAGTTCCAGCAGTCAGGATGGCTGCTGAGCTCGGAGGGACTTGGCATGGGGAGCCAATAACGCAGCGTCTCTCAGTGAGGAAAGTCCATCTGGGTGCCATAAATGAGCTGGGCTGGGGGGGATGGGGCAGTGAGACTGAGAGCTGCTCTCCTGAGCTGCCCCCAGGACACTGGAGCATTCTCACCTTCCTCAGGGCAGGTGCTCCTCTGAGATGAGGACGTGGCAGCAGCAAAGCTTTGGCCCCAGGTGGTGTTTCTGCAGCTCCACCATCACTGGTGAGTGTCTGTAAGTGCTCCTCCCCAGAGCAGGCAGGACTGCTCCACCACTGCAGCTGTGCCAAGGGCCCCCGGTGCTGCTCTGCCCACACAGCCCCAGGACAGGGCTGTTCCACACAGGAGCCCCTGTTCCCACGGCGTGCTCCTCCCTGTCTGAGGGACACACATGTGTGGACACACTCAGTGCTCATCGGCTCTCTAGAGGGATTTGGTTCCCCAAGGATGCAGGCAGGTGCCTGGTGGGATTTGCTAAATGTCTAAACCAGTTGGCTCCCTGGCACCCAGTGAAATGAGGCTGATGGGTACATAATTCCCTCCCTGCGAGGCACTGGGCTGAATCTTTGCACCAGCAAAATGCTCTTTGAAAACCCGAGCCACCAAAGAAGCCCCATCTAATAGAGAGCTGTAGGAGATTTCCAAGATTTAGCCTGTGACACAGATAGCACGTGAGTTTGCTTTTTGATATTTTCCTTCAGGAACTTTAGAAGTCATTTTTTGTCTGTATTTTTAATGCCACAGGGTTGTGCCTGCTGAGAAATTAGCAGAAAGCCAGGCAGTCCATCCATCATTGTTGGGGTGTTTGTTGCTTTTTTTCCCCTCTCATATTGTATATTGAAACCCATAATTAAGACTAATCTTTTAAATGCCTTTGTAGAAAGGGAACGCAGCAGGAACAGAATGGACTTTTTATTAAAATTAACAAAAGAAACAAAACTTGTACATAACATATAACTGCTGAACATAGACTTAATAATTAACATTACTTTTGTAAGCCTGTTCTTATGGATATTGAGTAAATAAAATTGCTACTGCTGGTAGATCGATATTTCTGTTCACAATAAAAATTCATAATTTAGGATAAGCAGTTCTCCCCTTTTAGGTTGTGGAATTCACTGGAATATCTCCAGCCTGTTAACAGCAACAAAAATAATTACAAATCTCCAGCAGTTGTCGAGAGTTGTGTATTCACAGTTCTGTCAGGGCAGAAGAAATTCTCTTCTCAAGTAGAGGAAGCCATTCAAACCAAACCCTAAGGTGTATCAGCAGTGTTACTGTTTCCAGTGGCCCATGTTGGGACTTAGATACACCTTTTTTTGAAGCCAGTGCTTGTCTGCTGTCCTGGATCTAACTAGTGACCTGTGCTGAATGAATCAGAGCACATGCCAGTGCGTTTTATAACCGTGAAAATGATGCTATTTACAGCTACCAAGGGAATGGTGCTATAAATAAGGGGGGGTTTAGCCTCTTCAATTCAGGGTTTAACAGTCCAGTTTTTCATAACCAATCAAACTGCTTTGGGTTCTTATTGATATTCATCATTCCAGATTGTGTTTTAATATTCTGGGAGAATTAAAAAATATTTTTATCCCTCTTTTGTCTGTAGCTTTACTTAAAAAATCAACTGCAGATTTTAATCTCCTTAAGAATACATGAATGTTCAAAAGAGGGATTGGGTGATTTCTCTCTTGGGTGGTACAAGTTGATTATCTTCCTGATTGCCATTTCTCCCTGTTAAATGGTTTTAGTGACTACCTAGGAGCTGCAATGTCCCAGATGTAGCTTCTTAGCAGATGATGAATGCCTTTTATAACATGCCCTTCGTAGGGGCTTAGACAGTCTGGAAGGATTCACAATAATACCTCAAGATTACTCTGAGCACACACACACAACAGCACACCAGCTGATGTTTATTCATCTTTCATGAAGCTTGTGTAGGCAAGGAGAGCAAGGTTGCTTCATGGTTTACTGGGGT
This sequence comes from Xenops minutus, assembly GCA_035221455.1. NCBI lineage: Eukaryota > Metazoa > Chordata > Aves > Passeriformes > Furnariidae > Xenops > Xenops minutus. The sequence continues at coordinate 10,099,748 of JAWWEE010000051.1, read as the reverse complement.
CATTTAGCATCAAACATGTCCCAGACCTGAGTGTGTAATGTTAAGGCTCTGCTGCTCCTGTGTGTGAGAATTACATTTTTAACTTGCACTGTCTCCTGTCATGTGTCCTTTTTCCTTTATTCCCCTTCACTATATGTTTTTTTTCTTTTCTCCCTCTGTATCCTCCCAAAATGATGCTCTTTTACAATGAGCTTTATTGGTGAATGGAAAAGGTAACATTTACAGAAGGTCAGCTTGAGGAGGAAGGATTGCTCTAAGCAAACCTGGAGTCACAGAATGGTTTTATATGGGAAGGGACAGTAAAGTTCACCTTGTTCCATCCCCTGCCATGGGCAGGGACACCTTCCACTATCTCAGGTTGCTCCAAGCCCCATCCAACCTGGCCTTGGACACTCCCAGGGATGGGACAGCCACAGCTTCTCTGGGCAACCTGTGCCCACCCTCAGAGAGTAGAATTTCTTCCTAATATCTAATCTAAACCTACATTTTGAAGCTCTTCCCCCTTATCTTGTTACTCCAAAGTCTCCCTCCAGCTCTCTCATAGGCCTGCCCGTGTTTTGGAATTTCCCTGAAAGGGTGAAGAGGGGAAGAAAGAAAGAATATAGCCAATAATTGCAGATATATTAATTAAATTACTAAAATTAACCACGTTGTTAGCATCCTGTCTGGGCTGGGCTGCTGTGCACAGTGGTTTGGGAGATGAAGCCTCAGGAAGGATATTGGAGCTCTGTGGAGACCTCAGGGCTGATTGCAGCAGTGTGGCTGTGGATCAGGGACAGCTCCAGCCTGGAGGACACCTCACCATCTCTTTCTGCACCATTTACAGGGGGTACCTGTGCCTTTCCTCCTATAAAGCCACTGAGTTAGTGAAGTTACTGCTTTACAACTCTTGTCATCTCTTGCTAAGAATAAATAGGTGAAATGGAACTTTTTGCTTGAATATCTATTTTATCTTCCTGGGGTGAATATCTGCCATGGTGTTCCCTTGTTCTGCACTATTATCTGAGAAGCTTTTCCTTTCTTCTCTCTTCTTGATATTTTCTCTTCTCATCCAAAAAAACAAACAAACAAAAAAACACCCCAGCAAAATGCAAGCAAACAAAAAAGAAGGCAACTCAGAGCCTGACCTCCTTCCCCTCCCAACACATTGAAAGGCTTTAATGAAAATAACTTTTGGCAGCTGTGTTTGAGTGACCAATGTGGAATGGGATGTGACACTGGAGCATAAACAAAACGTATAAATATATGCAGGACGCAATACTACAGCTGGAATAAAAGACTCAGATGCCTCTTCTTTTTGACACATCGCGTTGTAAGGTCACAGACTGAGCTGAAGATGCAACTTGAGGAATGGAAATGTCTGGGTTGATGTAAACTGGTTTTAACCCCCTCAGTATTTCAAGATAAATAGCGTTGACTTGGAGAAGGCACATTCTCACTTTGCATTCAGCCTCTCTGCTTCCTGTAGAGCATTTTAAATCTTAGGGGCCTGAGCCAGCCACAGATTAGGGAATAATGGGGATATCAGTAAGGTTGGCTCATGGTGTTGATCTCTTAAAATTAAAAGAATTCATAGTGAGTTACCAGCAGCTGGCTTTTTTATTATTATTATTCTTGCCAGCTTTTCATTGTATTCAATTTAAAATTCTTCAGTGAAGATTGGCATGGTAAGATGAAAATCAGTGCTGTGTAAAAAGCAAGTTTTTACAGTTCAATCTTTTTTTTTTTTTTTTTTTCTTGTACCTGGTAAGAAAAGATGTCATTATGAGGACTGGCGATTTTCACCTCAAATGAAATGTCAGATCTAATATTTCATATGAGTCTCTATGTCTTTGTTAAGGTCTCATTATCTTGTGAACATGTGGACCAAGTCCAAAAGAATTATATCTTTAATATTTGTCTATCAGTCTCATGTCCTTTTTGCTTCTACCAGAGCTGAGACAGGGAGGGTTTGTTAGTGCAGGGATTACTTCATTAGTTTGATTCGGCATGTCTTGGATTCACAGTGCTTTCAAGAGACATCACAGAATAAATTCAGAATGTGTTATGAGGATGCCCACAGAGCAGATAACATGGGCAAATTACCTCACTGCTAAAGGGAAAATAAAAATCACATATCTACTGCAGACAATATGACAAAATAGAGCAGCATGCAGGGGGGAAATCTCCTGTAAATACTGCACATTCATATTCATGTGTTTTACATTAAAGCAGTAGAACCCATATAAAACTGCTCTTATTAAAATAAAGCATTTCTAAGAAACAGAACAAATAGCCAAGTGCTGGGGAAGCAAACTGAAGCCTTGAAAGCACTGGTTCCCCCCAAAAAAATAATCTTCTTATGTAACTTAGAGTGGCTTTTAATTATCTGCACAGCTCCAGCAAGCAGAGCAGTGGAGAACTTGGGAATGTGTGGCACCGTTTAGGTTTTAAGTGTTACTCATTTGGCAGCAACAGTGGTTTAAGGGAGATGGAACCTTTGAGTTCTGCTATGTGGAATTAATTTGGAAATTATCCTATGCACTGGTAGCTGTTTTGGAAATGTATCCATATGGATTAGAGTTGGGTATTGGCTTGGGTAGAGCAGCTCCCAGAATCAGTTGTGTGTGTGTATTTTGCAAGGCACTGATGAAAGCATCATTTCTGGAAGGATGGATTTGGGTAGCCATAGCTTAGAGAAACTGACAGCAAGTTTGGAGTTTGAGAAGTGCTATCCCATAATGATAAGACTGTAATATTTTATTACGGATCTGACAAATTCAGAGCATAATGAGCTTTATGGAGATGTTACTGTTGACTTCAGCAGCAGCAAGATTGGGTCTTCAGAAGTTTCTGTGGGAATAATCTCTATGGATAGCTCATTTACAAACATGAGTGGATCATTTAGACTCGGGGGACATGTTTGTTATTCACATATAAGTAATTAATATTCAAGCATAAGGGAATTTATTCCTCTCACTTATTTGCTTTACAGGAACTGACCTTTTTTCCATCCCAAAGACCTCCTTTCCCCCCTGTCCTGGCAAAAGTCCCACCTGTGGTGCAGGGGGCTAGAGGGGTTCATCTGCAAAGGGAAGGGGTTTTGACAGAATGTAACTTATCTGTTTGGATTAATTATGCATGTTAGTTCGTGCCTAAACAGTTTCATTTGATGAGTTTGGATGCAAGTTAGATATGGGTCTTCTTAATTATATAAGAGTAAACATGGCTAAACACATTTCTTTGGTTATTTTATCATTGAAATAAACTCCAGACCAAAGTAGGACATAATTATCTATTGCAAGCTTGCCTCCTCCTATTGTAGGCACTGAGCATTCATATATTAGAAAGCATTTATTTAAATGTTCAATTAAAATTGGGCATCATTGTACTGTAAATAATGTTTAAATTGACAGAAAATGGAAAGCATTTAACTACATGCAAATTATGAAGAATGGTTTTAGGGGCAAAAATTTCTTTTGGGGCCTTGCTTTGGGAAGGAGCATTTTTATATCTATCTTCTAAGTGGCCAAATCTCAGGAGGAAGAACATCAGGCACCCCAACCGGTGATGGGTTTGAAAATCTCTCCAAAGAATTGAATTCTTCACATTAATGTGTTAAAGCACTCGTTAGTGTAGGGATTAGTTAAGTGTGAGCCAGCATGTATACATGTGCTGTAATGAGGGGGTTTATTTGATCTTTATATATCTGATGAAAGTCGTGTGAGGGGAAGAATCATCTTTTTAAAAAAATCCTCCACCTGTGCTATGATTGTTCCTCTGGTGGTGCTCAGAGGGCTTCTTGGAAAGCCTTGATGCAGCTGGGGGCACACATGGCCATGGTTGGGATCCTCCAGGAGCCAGACCCTCTTGTGTGTGTGAGGGGGCTGATGGCAATATTCCTGCTCACATTCCCAGGGGGATCCTCCTTTCTTCCTCCTCCTCCCCAGGGAGAGAGAAAGACCCAGTGACTCCTCTGCAGCAGAGTCCCCGGGGTGCATGGGATGGGGCGGGGGACGCCCAGCCGGGGGTGGGTGTCTCTCATTTGCTTTTCTGGACCAAATATTCCTGGGAGACAGAAGCGGGTTGGAATGACTTGAGGCTTTGCTGTTCGTGCTGGGAAGGGCTGTGCCTCGAATGCAAGAGACTGCTCTGGAGTGTTACTTGTGTCTTCCATGCTTTTGGGCTCTATAAACTCCTTCTGCTTTGCCTTCCTGTAAGGAGGGGAACAAAAGGCAGTGTTTGCCCAGGCTCAGTGTTTCCCTGTGCCTCCACTCTGCCTCCACATGTGTTGGAAAGCGCCAGTCTGCAAACCCTCACTTGGCAGGTGTAAGAAGGAAAAACTATCTGCTAACATTTTGACATTTTTAGCAATCCTTTAAATAGCCTCACACCTACATGCCCCAGAATTTTTTCCTGGATTTTGGCACACAGTTTCTGCAGCTTTTTGTGCTTCTTTTGGGGTTTCTCCACAGGTTGGTGGTGTTGGATGTGGTAACACAGGTGCAGCTGTGTGCTCAGTGATGCAGAGGAGTACAAATCCATCCCTTCTGCAGAATAAAGTCTTTCATTTCCTCCAGACCACATTTGAATTTAATACAAAACCTAAATGGGACTTTGCGCTTCTGGAAGCCAGTACACACCACCCACTTGGCTTTTTGTTACGGTGTGAGGGAAACACGAGCAAAATCATATTTCATGAGGTGCAGAAGAACCTGTGACATCCTGACACCCACATACCAGAAGGAAAAAAATAGACTAGATCTATATTTTACCCTCCTAAAAAGGAGAAAAGGAAAGAAAGTAAAGTAACTCCACCACCCTTCCTTCAAACTCCATCACCCTTCCTTCAATTGTATTTTGTGGTTCTATATTCAATGTAAATGGGGGAGGAGCTTATCTTTTGTCCAGTTTGGTGGCAATGTCCCATTGACATAAATGGTGTGGAGTTGTGGCCCTTTATTTAGCCCATCCACGTTTCCACAAGGGGTTTGTGGGAAGAATGTGCCTGATTGTACAAGACTCACAGATCCTCTATGCAGATGTTACTTTGTCATTCCTGCAGGGAGATACAATTTCCTGTGATCTACCAGTCATAGGTGGTGCCAGTAAGGAGCTCTTTGCTGTATCTAGTGTGAGGTTTTCTCTCTCCGATGCACTGAACAATAGATCTTCTCTGAAATTTAAAAAGAAAAAAGTTAAAACTGATGCAGTGGAATATAAGTAAATTGTGAGGTGCCAGAACATATTAGAGTATCTATCCATCTATCTATCTATCTATCTATCTATCTATCTATCTATCTATCTATCTATCTATCTATCTATCTATCTATCTA
>JAWWEE010000051.1:10022832-10094333 GCA_035221455.1 Xenops minutus | reverse complement strand
TGCCACTAACGAACATAACCACATATGCCCTGTACCCCTAACAATAACCATAAACCCAACCCTAACCCTAGCCCTAACTCTAAAATGCACTAACCTGAAAAACCTCTACCCCTAATTACCACTACCCCAATAACCACAGCCCATAATTACCACTACCGCTAATAACCACTGCCACTAACGAACACAACCACATACCACCCTTACCCCTAACACTAACCATAAACCCAACCCTAACCCTAGCCCTAACCCTAAAATCTACTAACCTGAAAAACCAGCACCCCTAATTACCACTACCCCTAATTTCCACTCCCCCTAGTAAACACAACTCATAATTACCACTACCGCTAATAACCACTGCCACTAACGAACACAACCACATATACCCTGTACCCCTAACACTAACCATAAACCCAACCCTAACCCTAAAATGCACTAACCAGAAAAACCTCTACCACTAAATAGCACAACCCCAATAACCACAACTCATAATTACCACTACCTCCAATAACCACTGCCACTAAGGAACACAACCACATATACCCCGCACCCCTAACAATAACCACAAACCCAACCCTAACCCTAGTCTTAGCCCTAAAATCCACTAACCTGAAAAACCAGCACGCCTAATTTCCACTCCCCCTAGTAAACACAACCCATAATTACCACCACTGCTAATAACTACTACCACTAACGAACACATCCACATATTGCACTTACCCCTAACACTAACCATAAATTTAACCCTAACCGTATCCCTAGACAAGTAACTATTAAGCCTAATGTTCTGCTAAAAACTACTATATCTGCAAAACCCAAACCCTATTCTTTTTCCCCAGACCATCCTAAACAGTACAGGTGGGTCTGTTAAGCAGTTTCCTGGTGGTTATTACTCTGTCAGAGACAGACCTCTAGTGGCCAGCCAGTGCCTGACACCACAAAGCTTCCAGAAGAGAAGGAAAAATGCGTCCTTAAAACACAACTTGCCACTAAAACTGAGACCATGAAGAAAACAAGTGAAGGAGCCATGAGGGGGAGTTGGCACTCACTGCTGTAAGAAGCTCAAAGGCATTTAGATTTGCCCCAATAGATCACTGAGCTGAACTCTAGACCCAATTGCTGTCACAATTAAATACTTTGCAATTTATTTTATTTTTACTGTGAAAATACCTTAAAATACAAATTCTGGATATCAGAGAAAGCCTACAGGGTGGATAAGGGAAGAATATTTAAAATCTCCTAAGCCTTCTTCCTGAATTCATATCTGTCTGTCTACCCTTGCCTAAGCTGTGCTGTATCAAACATTCACATCCTCTGGCACAACAACTTCCATCACAGTATGCAACACAGAACTCTACTGGAATCATCTCTTCAGACTTGAAATCAGCCTTTTCAGAGATAGAAATTCGTGCAAGCCTTCTGCATCAATCCTGTATCGTAAACCTTTGAAGAAGCATTTTCCTCTTCCAGCAACAAAACACAATGTTAATTTAAAGAAAAAAAAACACAAGAGCACCAATTCTTCCTACTTTTACACAATGTTGACATGTTTCAAAATAAAGCATGAATTATCTAAGCTGTTAAACCGAGCTCAAAGAGCATAAAAAATGAAAACCTGAAGCATGAAATATTAAATCAGTTTGTGCAAACAGATTTTAAAAGCAACCATATTGATATGAACTCAAATTCTCATCATTATATGCTTAGTGAAAATGAAATATTGCTGATTGTAAGCAATTGAAGACTCACATGGAATTGAACGTGGTTGAATTTTCTCTTCTTTTTGTAAATCCAACCGGCAGTGTTTTCAGCTCAATATTACAGCCTCGAGCTTTGTTTCTCAAGCAATATAACTAGCAAAAAACAAAAAACAGGTTTCTTTAAACAAATTTGAATAATATATTAAAAACCTGAAAGTTAAACAACAAAAAGCTGACAAAAATTTGTGGAAAGGCCATATCTAATGCAATACCTTGAGTTTTGAAAAAAAATTATGAATGAAAAAGTTAATAAAGTAAGCCTACAAACTCTCTGAAACATGTTCAGGAGCAGTTTTTCTATTATTAAAAAATACGACACCAATGGCCTCTTCATAGTAAAAGTTCTTTAACGTACCATGAAAGTTACACACAGCTCTTTTGGGTGCAATACCACCATGTGGCTGCATCTGGGGCTACAACCCCATCAGCAGAAGAGATGCACAAGCACCATTTGAGCCACCGACAAATGCTGATGTGAACGTGGCACTAATCCTATAAACGTGCCCAGTACCACACCACAGAAACTGCTACCTATCTTAATACCTTCAGCCCATGCTTTCAGGACATCATGGTGCCAGGCACACATACAGAATATGACTCCAGCCTGAGAGAAAGCTGGAGTCTTCTGCATTTATGTAGGAGAACAATCTTTCACTGAATGGAAGAAACACCATGGAGCAAGCTGCTGAGGCTGGAGTGAAAGGAAGATGACAAACGATAAGCTATCTGAGCAAGAAAGAATACACATATTTGGACTATGCTTTATTGACTTCCAGTGTTGTTATATGTTCTCACAGTTTTATATGTTCACTGTTAAATATATATACTAAGTTTTTCAAAATGGGTTCCCCAGTTCTCCCTCATGTTCTCCTCGTTCTCCTATTGATTGAGACCTGCGGCAGTACGGTCTCACCATATATGGATGTCTCCTCCCCAGTTTTTCCTATACGGTTGTTGCCCTTCCTTCTTTTACCTTAATTGTGAGAGGATTTGCATGCTCCTCCCAATCTCCACACAAGCTCTGGAACCTTCCCACAACCCTCGATATAAGCCTAAGTCACATTCGAATAAACTGCCGTTCCATGTCTGACCCTTGAAGGAGTCAGCTGTCTTTTCTTCCCCTATAGGACCTCAGCAAATTTACTTTGTCATTAACAGGAATTCTCCCTGAGTTTAGTTTATCTATATTTAAAGATATCTTCACAAGACTGAAAAATAATGGCCCTCAATGCTTTTTGTGTCATATCAACAAGTCAAAATATTTTGTATGAGATTTAGTTGGGGTTTTGTTTGTTTGTTTGTTGTTTTTTCTTTAGGAGGTGTGTGTGGTTGGCTGTTGAAGTAGCTTCAACAAACCCTCAGAAGGCTAGCTTTTATGTCATAGCTGCATAGATTTGCTTTTTGAAGAACACTAGCTGCCTTCATTTGGTATGCATGGAAGTGTGCAATCACTTTTAGGCAATTCATAAATCCATTGCTTACCTTGGAATTTTGTACTTAAAAATACAAAAAAGTTGTGGAGGTGGAAGGAAACATTCAGGCTTTCTTAACACAGATCTAGTATCCAAGAGTAACAGTGATCATGCATCAATTTTAACAATGCACACAATTAACAATCTATTCTTCCAAGCAACTAGAGGGAGCCATCAATACTATTACTGCATAAATCTAGAGGCTTCTTTTGATTTCTGGCTCTAAAATTCAGGGTCATTCATACCTTCATAGAAAGAGGTATCAGCTCTGAAATCTGGACTGGGGCTGCCCAGTGGGAATTCAAAGGTAGTCAACCCTAACTCCAACAGACGAAGCAAATAATTATAAACTTACAAGTCTTTTTGTTGCTGGACTATGCATAGTACAGCGTCGAGCAGCAACATCAGCTGTCCTTCCTACATCTTCCAGGAAACGATAATCTGAAGGCAAAAAAAAGAACAATTAAAAATGTAGTGCTAATCTAGCAAAACCAAAAGAACTTAAAAAAAACACAAGGTAGGTTCTTACCACTCAAAAGGTTCAAGTCAGTAAATTCATTTATAGAGACAAATGCTGTCTTATCCCTGACTCCATTACAGCTCTGTGTGAGCTTATGTTTCTTTACACACAATAAACTGAAATGACAAAAAGAAAACCATAAACGTGATCAGTACATAATAAGGAAAATAACCAAAAGAGTTTGATTCAGATAACAGATACCTGCACGAATATTTCATGCATCGTGGACATCTGTATTTAGCTTCTTCTTTGCTACAGGTTTCACACCTGAAAGAAGCAAAAAACATGACTTAATAAAGCAGTGTCTTTGTGTCTGACTGGCCTACGAAGGTCCCTGCTCGACAAGCAAGCACTAGGCCATCCATGGCATTTTCAGGAAAAGCCATCTGCACCTTGAAAGAAAAAAGAGAAAATACAAACACCCTGGATTAGAAAAGGTAGCAGATAAAACAACAAAAGCTAGGGGAATATTTTCCAACACATCCATATTAAAACACAGTACAGGTGCCTAGAAGCAACAAAAAATCCCCCACACTAACTGCAGAGTTGGAACCATAGCACTCTTTGTGACCTGGTTGTATCATTTCTTCCACTGAAACAGAAAGCCCATGACAACAACATGGTCAGCCAAACAGCTTCTGGCTACCAGCAGTGTAAAGCCCAAAGTCAGGGAACCTCTCAGGCAGAATATGAAAGCCTTATGAATATAGCTAAGAAGTACTATATCAGCAAAACAAAAATACAATTCCTCTACAAATATGACCTTATGCTTTTTAACTAGGCTATTACAACAGATGCTTCTCCCATTCTTAGGAAAAAGTTCTTGATATATTAACTGAAATAATCAACACTTTTCATTTATTTTAACTCTGATAAGTAGGGGAGAGAAATAACTCTTCCCCCACATCAGTAAAGTTTTCTAGAACGATACAAAGTCACCATTTTCAACTTCTATAGGAAAAATGTGAGCCTCAGGACATTTCTCTCCGTCTCCCCACCACGTGTTTGCTGCCAGGTGGCGGAGGGGGTGTGAAGGACAAGCTCAGCCACATGATCCCCCGGCGAGCTGGGGGCTCCGCACACCGGCACCGCTAAGTATTGGAAGAGCCGGAGAAAAGCGTTTCATACACTGCAAAGCAAAACCGGGGGGCTACTCCGAACAGGGCCTCCCTCTCCCGTTCCTGCAGCACCCCCGCAGTGCCCGCCGGTGCAGGGCGGGCTGTGCCAGCTCGGCCCCCGCTCCCCCGGCAACGGCCCCGCCGCTCCCGCTGACGAGCACGGCGGGCAGCGCGTCCCGCCGCGCCGGCCCGGGGCTGCTCCTTCCCTCCGGCCGCCGCCTGCGAGGCGCTCCCGCGGCCCCGGCCCTACCTGTGCAGGGACATCTTCCCGCCGCCCGCGGCCCGCGGGGCCTCCCCGGGCCCGGCCCCGGCCCGGCCCCCGAGCCCGTCCCGCTCCTGCTCCCGCTCCTGCTCCGCCATGGCCGCGCGGGCCCACACGGCAGGGGCGGGGCCAAGCGGGAAGGGCGTGGCCAGAGAGCCAGGAGGCGGGGCCCAAGAGCCAAGGGGCGGGGCCAGAGAGCCAGGAGGCGGGGCCCACACGGCAAGGGGCGGGGCCCACACGGCAAGGGGCGGGGCCCGAGCGGCAACAGCGCGGGAGGGGCGGGAGCTGCCGGTGCGGGACACGGGGAGCGAACGGGAGCGGGACACACGGCCTGGCGCCTTTCCACAGCACCGGAGGGGCTTTCCGCGGCAGGCCCCCACAGCCCCGGGCACCCCGCACATCCATCCACCCCGGCCCCAGCCCCGGCGATCCTGCACATCCATGCACACCTGCCCCGTCCCGCCGCCCCAGTTCCTCGTCCCGTCTGCCGGGCCGGGATGTGCGCTTTTGCCTCACCTGCAGAAACGCACATCCGAGCAGCCCCTTTCAAGGCTTTAGAACTTCCAAAAATAGGGCAATGAGATGAATAAAAACATACACGAAGCAGAACATTTTCTAGAAGATTATAACCTTACAGAAACATTTGCCACAATGTCAGCTCCAAAGTCAAACTAAGAGCAAATGTCAGGGTGAGAATGTCAGTGTATTGATCTTGAAAACATGAAAAGAGACATTTTCTCTAACCTTTACCATCCCTACCATCCCTCTGTGATCTTGTTTTGTCTTTAGTTTTATCAGCTCTTCTCAAAGTGATCAAAGCTGATGTGTGGATACAAAATATAAAATGGCATGTCTGTGTCTGTTACCTTGTAAAGGCAAACACTGTCCCTCTGGCAGTATTCCATGGCACAGAACACACGCATTTCCCCCGGGAAGATAAGCACTGCCACCTAACAAAAGTGCCCCTCCAGAGGATCGTCATCACTACTAAAAATGACTAACAATACGGAACAGAATAGTAAAAGACAAACAGATGGCTTGGAAGCTTATTTTATTATACTTTGGTAAGTGTGGTTTCCTGCAGATCAAGGCAGACAAGTTGTTCAAATGCTCCCCTGTACAGTTTGGTATCACCTTGCCGTGTACTCTTGAGCACACTTTGAACTGATAATAGTTACAGGCAGCTCAATATAAAGACTGCTTTTGCTAGTGGTAGAATTGTTCTTTTTTACTAAAAAAGTTGGTTGAACATTTTAGGCTTAATTAAAAAAACCGAAACGATCTAATGACTTTGCAAAAAACATGGAATTTCTAAGAGGATGAAATGCTGTTTATAATTTAACAGCAGACATGTTGTAGTAGATTTTTTCAGAAGTTACAAAATATATACAGAATATATCATCTGAAGGTGGCTTTGGCATTAGCAATGTTAACTGAAATACAGAATCTAAAACTCAAAACTACTTTAGGTAGTTCTTCTACAATTTTTACAATGGCTGTAAAGCAAACTGTTCTGACTATATGTATCATATACAATGTGCTGTCTTATTACCATTTCCAAAATAGTACACAAAAATATTTTAAACAGGAAATCCACATAAATAATGTTTTCATTGTAGTGAAGTATGTGACCAACGATTTAAAATAAGTACCTTTACAACAGAAACATATCCTGATGTAACCAGCACATACAGTCTGAAAGATAAAAAGGGACTCAAATAATCTCTGCTAAGACCACAAGCACCTTGTGTTATGAAAAGCACCAAAGCAACATGGACAGGAAACATGAAAGAGGTAGTGTGCCATCTGTTCAGATGCATGTGTCCACGAAGGACTAGAGTAAAACAACGTTTAAGAAAAGACATATTGTACTGTACTGTGGCATGATTCACTTTTCGTATATAAGCTATTGCACATCTAGGAGCATAAGCAGATATTGCTCCTTCAGTATCACATCTCCACCTTTTCTCAGGATGATTTTTTTGCAGTGCTGTTAAAGAGATTGCTAAGAACACTCGAGGTTCTGAAAAAAAATCCATATTCAGATACTCCATTCCAGGAAATTATGCAAGAAAGCACCAAGAAATTTATTTTTAAATACTTTAAGAAAATTATTGCAGTCTTTTCTCTTTATTTTTCAATGCTATTTCTCCTTAGGAGGAAGTCTTTTTCTTCCTGAGGTTCTTAAAATGTATTTAAACAGTATTTAAAATGATTCTTCAGTTTTCTAGTAATTTTTTCTGTAATGGATCATTACCTTTGCATTCAATCTATGCAGCAATTCCATGTTGGTGGAAAAAAAAAAAAAAAACCCACACCCAAAAAACCCCAGGACAGAAACCTTAAAGGAAGCACACTGAACCACTTTCTATGAAGTGCTGCTGTCCCGGTTTGAGGTGAGGAAGTGCATTAACTTGAACCACTGGAAGCTGACTGGTGTCCTGAGTGTGAAAAAGGAACTGTGTCTTACGCCAGCTGCCATCTTCAATCTGCAACACACAGAAAAAGAATAGTAGATTAATATAAAAGACATACTTCAAAGCACAAATGAGATTTGCTTATAGAGAGGAAGAGAAGTAGTGGATAGAAACACTTCTCCTAGCAGTTCCTAAGAAAACTGCATAATTTAACAAATGCCATTTCTCACTTGCATGGGCACTTCGGGCAAAGCTGTAGCTGTAAACAAGCTGAGCCCAGAGTCCAGATGGAGTGGATGCAGACACAGTGCAATGTGGCTCAGAGCAGAATGCCTTTGCAAACAAAGTGACTCACTTTCTAAATTCACCCCCAAATCTGAACAGCAGGTGTCAGGGTTATCAACTCTGTAGGCCCTTGAAAGACTATGTAGGCCCTTGAAAAATAAACATTGGAATCAGAGATGCATTTTTGCCATGAACTTTGTATTGCTTAATCTAATGCTTAAAAAAACCCCTTAGTAAAATTTGCTATCTCATAATAATTGTAAAATAACATTATAACATTGCCTGAGGCTGGCAGTGCCTTGATGTTTGCAGTCAATCTATTCTTAAAAACCATCAAGTCCAGTGGATACCACTGAAAAATGGAATCCCTGCAGGAGAACATACGAGATTCTGCAGCAGACCTGTACAGTACACAGGTTCCCACAGAAAGTGACAGACCTTGTAGAATCTCACAGAAAAATGGCACTTCTCAGTAGCCACCTTATTATGCTTTAATTTTTCTTAGGAATAACCCAGTCCCAAACAGACTGGAAGATAGGGAGAAGGGGCTCCCATGGCCATACCTTATCTGCATGACACAGGCTACACAGCATTTCATTAGCATCTGCTAATAAAGACTGGAAGCATAATGGCTTTGAAGTGCCTCAATAAAACCACTTTCCGTTTTGAGATTAAAAATCTCACTTGACACCCCTGTATTGATATGGAACCAGTCCGATCTCTTTTGTTATTGCCAATGAAAGCAGAGCTATAAAATAAAGAAAGCATAAGATGCTTGGTTGCTGTATTTCACAGTGTTCTCACAAGACTTCACCAAATGTCTCACATCTTGGAGAGCAATCTGATAAGCATTTGAAAATTAATAAGCTCTTCCAATTTTTCCTGAACACATGATTTAATATTTTAGCTAGCCATGGACTAGATTTCCACTCATCATTATTCTATGAAATAATCAAACAATCATAGTCAGTGAACTTAAAGCTATTTTGTTGTCTAAAAAATAATGTCCAGCCTGTTTGAACCTAAGAACTCTCTGAGCCTGTTTGAACTCTTACTGAAGGATGAATTTTCATTTTGAGAGTAACTGCTTCTAAATTTTCCTATCTAAATTTCTCATTTTTGTGCTGATGTCTCTCCAGTGTCTCCCTACAGTCTCAAAATACCTGAGACACAATGCAAACAGCAAGTACAGATCCCTGTATCACTGCAATTGCTTTTACTTTAAATAGATGTTGAATTCAGTATCAAAAGGCTGGCATATGCAGAACTATGCAAAGAAGCAAGCTTTAAGGGGTGTGAATCTAAATAATATTTATTTGTAGAAAGTTAATAATGTCCGCAGAGTAACTCCATTATTGTGTTAATAATGCTAGTGCTAAAAACTATTTACCATGCATTCATCCATAAGGACCTTCGGTTCCAGTAGTGTATTTGCTTTAAATATTTGACCATTCCATCCTCTGAATGTAACTGATGCCTTCTGGCCACCTGCTTTATTTAATCCCCACAGTGGTGTGTTCAGACAATGAACTGTGATGCTGTGGGTTGCTTCTGAGCTCAGTAAATGAAGGAAGTTCATCTGCACTTTCCCAACACCGAACTCCAGCTAAGTTCCGAGAGAAAGACATTGTTAGACTTACAGCTGGACTCTGCTGAATGGCTGCAGCAACACAAAGTGCCATGAACATTCAAGTGCTGTGTTCAAGCATGGGAGCATGTATACATGTTATTATACATTGGGATCAATGCCAAAGACCATGATCTGCATTCTTCAGGGGAGATGTCAGGTTCTATTACAGTGATTACTATAAACAGAAGCTTCTAAAGGACATTTTCAAATCTTAAATATAAACATTTGCTAATGCTTATAACATTGTTGAAACACAGCTGGGCAGAAAAAAACCCTATTTTTAAATAGGGAAAGTGAAACAAATGCTTTTGTGATACAAACAAAGATTATTATCAGCAGTAGTGTTTTAACTGCAGCCACATCATTCTGCTGTTTAGTCTTCTTAGACCACAGCTTCTGGCAATACTGATATCCCATTGCAAGTGCAAAAATTCATAAGCATATTTTGATTTTAGACAGAAAATATAGTTACTCATTACTCAACAAGAATTTCTCCAAGAGTATTTCTTATTCAGAGATCTTTCAAATGCAGGAATGCATATGTGAACTTTATGGTATTTCTAATGCTTTTCAATGTGTATATGCAAAACTCCACAAACAAAAAATTTCTGTTCTCAAGAGTTCGAGAACTACATGTAAAGAGGAGCATGATCTAATGTTATAAAGGAAATCAGTCTCTCCCTCATGGCATTTAAAAGTAACTGTGCTGAAAAGCATTAATAATTTTTCATCCTTCCCATTGCAATGACCTCAGCACATCTACACTTAACTGCCCTGAGAGATGATATACTAATGTAGCTCAGAAGCATTTCAAGCTTAGTTTGATGACTTGTGTAGGAAAGTACAAAGCAAAACAAAATAATTCTGTCAGCAAGGAAACTAAGTAAATGAACACAGTGAGAGTTACGCTAACACATACAGTCTCCAGAAAATCTGTAACTTTTGTAACAGAATATATAATATACTTCCACAAGATGCACAATAAACCTGCTCTGAAATCTAACACCTTTTCATGAGCTAAGTAAATAAGCATGCATTAGTTTAGAGTTCAAGCACAGACTCTCTCTAGGAGCAATGCGTACCTTTGTCACAGACAATGGTGTTAAACATGTCTGACCACCTGCAGTGAAGTTGCAAAAAACTTCAATGGCATCAGAAGGACATCCAATATTTGGGTCAATCCAGTATTTTCCTATTAGTATAAAATTTCAGATGGAAAATAAAATCAAAATATAATTTCTACTAAACAATTTACTAAAATATTCAATGCTTCTTGGCAAGTATTAAATATATTATCACTAAAGCTTCACAAGGAAGTGAAAGAAAATGAACATGAAAGTGTTTTCACTATTATAATTATTCTAATAACAGATACTGAACAAAAATATCATAACCATCCAATTATAATTACAATAACACGACAGGTTTAAAGATGATGAGGTTATCTATTTGATGTACTGCACCAAGAACATCTGGGATACAGCAACTGTCAGCATATCTGACAGTGGCAGTGAATTGTATATAATTTTCTCATTAGGAATCTAGAATCTGATCCACACAAAATTCATTGCAAGATTAGTTACAGATACTTGGAGAAATGTTTTATCACAAAATTGGATTCAGTTTCAAATTTTCTGGATACCTCTGTGTACTGATACATATAATCTATATAATATTAGACAGCTATACACTTCCACCTTTAAAATTCAGAGATTCCATCTTAAAGATGAAGTAAAGATAGTCGTGACAGGCACACTGCAACAGAATCTAACAAAAAAAAAATCTACACATGAGAATTTTAATGCAGAAAGTAACATTTGAAAGCAACACATTACAAAGTTACTTGTGTTCAAGCTTTAGTTAAAGTGGGTGCTTACCATCTGACACTTTATGCTCACAATTAAGCAAATCCCTGCAGATGCGTGCTGGGTTATCCCGTGTGCCAAGAGGGTTCTTGATGCTGTGCAGTAAATTGCTAAGGTAGTGGAGCGTTTTGAATATCTCTGTACTGTGATCTAGTAAAGTTACTTCAGTATTCTGGTATTTCTGCCAAGGGCCATTAGCAAATGCGTTACCACAAAGAAGTATCACAACAACAGTACATGCAGTAAAAGTCAATTGGCCATTGAATAGCCACACAGGATCAAAGTATTACATGAATGCAACCAGCCATATAAAATAGAGTAAGAATGATATATCCCAATAAACGAATGAGTACATTTTATTGACATTGGTCAAAGCAGTGATGTTACAAGCAGGTTCAGATTATACAAATATGTCATTATGACATACTGACATAAAAATGTGGATACAGTTTTTTGCAATCAGTTGGGCCACACACGTTTTTTTGTTCTGTTTTTTTTTTTGATCTAACATTAAATCACTATTATGATCCGTGGCCAAACAGCTCCAGTCGCCTATATGTGACAGTCAGTAAACTTCCATTACTACCAGTCATGGCAAAAAGGTAGAAGTATTGCTGGTTTTCTTAATTTTATTTCAACTATATCCTATAAATCCTAGCATGTTTAATTACATTCTACAATAATTACTTGCTATCCATGATTAATTTTAAACTAAGTCTTTGGAAAGAAGCCCTGTACTGTCTTCAAAAAATAGAATTGTAATTGCATACCCTGTATGACAATGTAAATACATTGAAATATATTACCTCCATCTGTAGGGCAGCATTTGACTCAAACAAAGCTTGAACAGCAGCATTGAGGTCCACTTGTTTCTAAAAAACAGGTATTTCAGAATATAAAAAAATAACAGAATATTCAAAAAAGCAGGTGGTAAATTCTTTGACCACTGTAGCAGTATACATGATAGCTTTTTTATTTTGTCCTTTTAGAAAATAATTAATTGAAAATCTTTAAAATAGGATCCTTCCTTTAATTTCCAAAAAGAATGCAAGCACACATACAGAAAAAGCATATTGATATTTATTAGTACATCCATACCCCATTTAATGATCATACTCCTGGAACGTGGAAAAAAGATACTGCAATAGTTGTTAGATTAATGTCCCAACTTATTCCTCCCAGCTCTTTAATTAATATACTTCAGCAAACCAATACAGCTAAGTGTGAAAAGGTGTTATTCCTTCAAACAGAAGCTCCCAAAGAATATCTAAATCAGGTAGCAGCAGCTGATGGATCACTCTTCATGAAGAATTAGCAAGACTGACAAACTTCCTTGAAAGGAGGAAGCCTGTTTCTTGTGTATCTTCATTCCCTATGCCTTATTCTCTATTCTCTATGTGTGATACATACATCAGATCCAGACAAAAGGTTGGTATAATTTTAAAGAATTAAATCACGCACACAAGCATTTAGTTCTTGCAACTTGTTCTCAGATTACATATATCATTACAGCTTTAGGACCCTTCAGATGTTGAGTCTGTCCTAACTGGGCACGTATGTACATCCATCCATCCATCCATCCATCCATCTATCTATCTATCTATCTATCTATCTATCTATCTATCTATCTATCTATCTATCTATCTATCTATCTATCATCTTTTCCCCCTCCTTGTGTGTATATATATATGTATATATGCTTCTGATGTTAATTTGATGTAATTAGCAAAAAAAGACATCTGAGTGTCCTTTAAAATTTCGTTACAAATGGCCTGAATTGAGAAGACCCATTTGCAAACATCGTTTAACTGCTGTCTGACTGACAGCAGGGACACTGTGCAGGGCTTTGCCAAAAGGACTGTTTCCCATGAATATACAGGAGTTGACTGCTTGGTATACATGGCAGTGCATGCATGAAAGGATTGAATCCATTAAAACTGAAACAATAGTTACTTAAAAGAAAGGCAAGTTGTTCTTCCATTAAAGCATATGGTGAACTTGTAAATTCTGAAAAGCTGGGGGAGAGAATGGACTGTAATATAATCAGATTTGTCATCTTGTCCCTGCTGCAGTGTAAGGGAGTTACTGGAGCTGAAAGTGTTCTTGTTGTAGGTACAACCGGCTGCAAAACGGCTGCTCCCCTTGGGCTGGCTTTGGACGTCCTGGGGCACCTGAGCTGCAGCTCCACCTTGGACCCAGCAAGTGCAGGAGCTGGGGTTGCTGTCCTGGGGGTAGGACATGGGGCTGGGGACACCCCAGCACACAGAGCTGAAGTGCTGGGAGTGCTCTGCCCCTTCCTTCTGGTGCACTCACGGGCCAGAGGCAAAGCTGGTCATGCAAGATCTCTGTTAGTGTGTGTTGTGTGAAGTCATACAAGACACACCAACACAGCATTGCAAAGCGTTCCAAGGGTTCCAGGTCAGCAGTCCCAGGGCATGGGGTGGCCCTGGAACAGTGCACCAGCTCCCAAACATGCCCAGCCCAGCCCTTGCACATCAGTCCAACGTGCCCAGATGTTTTCGGAGGCTGCCAAAACGGTGCTGACAAAGGGAGAGAACAAAATGGAGATTTTCGACTCATTACCCCTCAAATCTGAAACAAATTTCATGGACCAAGGAAAAGCCTTCAGGGCGTTTTCTGAATTTCCAAGGCTAGCTGTTAAAAAATACAGTGTTACGAACTCAGAAAAGGTCACAATAATATTTTATATATTAAGTGTTAGCCTAAATGAGAGGGTTGGAGCCAGTGCTCCCCATAAGTAATAAATACAAACAGAAAAGAGGGGGATCCAAGAGGTCTGTGTTATTCCTGCTAACATGCAGCAGTATCATTTTAAAGGACAAAAATACATCAAGAAAGTAGAAAAAATGTTGGATACTTTTGCAGGCTGTTTTTGAGAAACTGCGTGTCTTTGTGTAGGGATGGGAATGACAGCTCATAGTACATTAAAGTGAATAGAGCTCCCAAGTCATTCAGCAGTCGCAGAAATTCACTTAATCTCAGTTTGATACGAGGCAATTTTGTTCTCCCACCAGAATGATTGTCTGCGTTTGTATGTGTGCTCTTGCTCTCTCTGCTTCCCTCCCCAGCTCGGGTGGGAACATGCAAGATTCAAGGAAACATTACCATTAATTTCACTTCTGCTATTCAAATTTATGTATTTTAAACAGATTTCAAAAATAATACAAATAGACAGTTATGAAAGGCTCATGTTTACCTTTAAGCAAACCAAAAAAAGGGAGAAGATGAAGACATTGTCTCAGTTCCTTAATTTGATATTATTAAGTACCTAATAGAATTATAGAATGGTTTGAGTGGGAAGGGAGCTTAAAGATCATCCAGTCCAAACCCCTGCCACGGGCAGAGACATATTCCACTGGACCAGAATGCTCAAAACTCATCCAACCTGGCCTTGAATACTTATTGCTGATAAAAGTAGCTATTAGAAACATAGCATGGATAACACATGGTTAGTGGCTGAAATGTTCAAAATGATTTTGAAGCCTGACCGAATAGAATGAGCCCAAAAAATCTTTCACTTCTGGCTGTAGGACCAGGGGAGCTACTGGGAAGAATGGACATTTTGTAGCTTCTCCATAATTTTTTCAACCACAGTAATAGATGTGGAACCTCATGAGATGCTGTTGTAGGCAGACACACTTCCTGCCTTTCAAATTCTGCTTAATCTTGAATGTAAAATCTTTGGCTGTCCTATTTGCATTTGCAGAAAGCCAGCTGGAACAGACTGAGCCCCGTTACAATAGAAATGTGTAGGCACGGCTCCTCTCCGATAACGTTCCTGCTGCACTTCTCTAAATAAAACCTTGGCAATCCGTAGAGTTGGAGAGAGGATAAACCCGACTTTGGGATTTAGCAGTGGAGCAAGGGAGCTTGGGGTGAATGAGTTGGGGCAGCAGGCTGGCCTCTGTAATGACACCTGCACCAGGCTGGACACTGAGGTTTGTGCCTGCTGGGGGTGGGTTCCCCCCCTGGGCCCGCACCAGCCAACGGCAGGTTACAGATTCCCAAACAGGTGCAAGTACAAAGCACGCCATGACTAATTTGTAGGATGCCCCTATAATTTCATGCATATTAAGCCAGTTATGCAAAGCAGTTTCAGTGGAGCCTTTACATTTGGAAGCACAGATTTTGCACATTCAAGTCGATGAGGGAAAATGAAGCTCGTGCTGTTTGTGCCCATTAGCATTTGAATACCGACCCTACCCGGTTTGGGGGCAGAAAGGGAACTATCCCGTGGGATTAGTCATAAAAGTAATTCTCAGTGGTTATTTTTAAAACTCCAGTGTCAGTAAGTTATTTCTGAAACAAAGTATTTCTATTTTAGTGGTTAACAAAACTGCATTCACATTCCATTGCACAATTTTCAGTATCCTGCAGAATTCGTTTGCCAATTGCATTTAAACATCAGCAGATCTGTTATCCATTCCAGCATCAGAGGAATTGGACAGAGACCTCCATGCAGAATTGATCTGATCCAACAACATCAGGATTATGTTTTGTGGGTTTGTTTTTTTTCAGGTGGAATCAGACCAGTATGTTCCCAAATTGTAATTTTATGGGGCTTTTTTTGCCAAGATCAAGGGGAGCTTGCCAGTTTTTACTGAAAGAATAAGAATTTTCACAAAACTCCTGTAGATCTCCAAACTGTTCATAAATCTATTGACAGTTGGCAGCCCTGCTGTGTGTGCTGTACTGTTATATATCTGCCTTCTTCACATCTGCTTTGTCAGGGTATGAGACAGTGAGTAAAAGTAGCTTAAGGAGGCTTAGCAGGGTCTGTAAATAAAATGGGGGGAAAAGCTTTATTTTTTCCTTTCCTCAAAGATTTTCCATTTTTTAACGTGAAAGGATTTTAATGAAATCCTTGAGTCTAAGAGCAGCAAGTGCAAAACAAAGGGCTCTAGTTCTTATGTTTCCTGTGAGTAATTCCCTCAGACAGGAGCTGGAGGAGTGGAAAAGAGCATCCTCCAAATGCAGATAGCAAAGTCTCCACTGCTTTTCCTATTGATTACAATAGGCAATATTAGTGCTAGAATCCCTCAGTTAACAGGTGATACTTGGGTTATAACACCATCCTGGCTACTTTTTTGTCTTGTTCCATATAAAGACTAACCAGCCACTGACAGCATGACAGATCAGGGTATCAATGTATTTCCAAACCATTTTGTAAGAAAAAAAAAGGCTGCTTTGCTTTTCCCCTGCAAGGTTCTCCCTTGCAGAGCCAAGCCCGGGGATGCTCCTGATGCAGCTCTGTGGATTGTGCTGACCACACTGTATAAATTGCACCCCTCCTGCCCAGTCCTGCAAAGTCAAATTTAACTGGGAAAATTGAAGTACAGTGTCTGGGGCTTAGTGAAGCACAGCAAATCTTTTCTATAAGCTACAGAGGTGACCTTTTAAACCACCTCCCACACCAAGCCTCCTACTTTTATTTTTGACAGTGAATATAAACCATAGGAAGGGCCAGTGAGAGGGCTGTAATACTTGTGCTCTGCTTGTGAATTTTAAAAGAATTTCAAGAGGACCTCAGAATCTCTCCTGTTTGTGATTTGACACAGTTAGAGGGACTTCAGTGCCATGACAAATGACAGTATTAACTCAACACCCTAATTCAGGTGAACAGAGCCATTGGCCAGATTTGATCCTTCCACAGGCAGTGGGTAAGCACAGTGACAGAGCTGCTGAATCAGACCGTAGTTGAAACATCTACTTCATTTTAATTGAGCCTAAGAAGTATTTTTAGGGAATGTTTAAAGTACAAAGGAAAGTTTTGTTTAAAAATAGATTTTTGACAATGTAAAATAGGTTAGTGCTTCCTTTGAGGCAAACAAACAACCCACTTAAGAATTAAAAATTTCCAAGCAAATGATTTGGAAATCCTTCCTTCTCAAAGCGTGATCAAAGTAAAGTCTTGACAGGTAGCATTTATCACAGGTAGTACCTTCTGCTTGGTAAGTACTTGATGAAGCAAAAAGCAAAATTAAAATGGGGGTTCATAGTTACATGAGTATCTATTGTACTTCAAGCATAAAAATCCTCCCTTTAGGAAAAGCTTCAATTTTCACAGAGGCTGCAGCTCTGTTTTGAAACTACAGCTTGTCGCTGCATCGCCGGGTTTGGGGTTGGCAGACACAGAAATGGAGATGGGTTGGGCAGCTCTCCCCAGGCTGCCCTGCAGAGCAGGACTGGCTGGGCACTCCTGTGCCTTTATCAGGATGCTGGTCCTTTGAAACGTTCCACACGGTGGAACTTCAGCCTTGCTTCTGCAGCATCATCCCATAATCTTATGCAAAGCACTTGAGTGCTTAATTTTGAGGCTGGAAATGGACCAAGTGAAGTGAATAAGGATTAGTATGGGGCTGAGCAGAGAACTTCCAAAGGCGTGGAGGACAGTTAGAGCATCTCACTCTTTTCAAAAGCCACAGGAAGTCAAGCACCTCGTACACACTTTCAGAGACTGTAAATCTTTCCATGAGGCAAAAAGCATGCATTGAAGTGATGTGCTGCATTGAGAAGCCCCTCTGTGACGAATTCCTCCTCCATCTTAATGCTCAGCTCTAATTTCTCTTCATTACTTGAATCCCTTCTCTCCCTGCTATAGCAGCTGACACCCTTCTCTGTATTCACTTTCCTGCTTTCCTTGAGGTCAGGCTTTGAACCAGTGTATGGTGCTGTAGGTGATGAAATTATTATTTTTTCCCTCCCCCCCAAAAAATAAGATTTTAAAAGATAAATTTTTGTTTCCTTTTTCTTTAACTTGATTTAGATGTCAGGCCATTCCCTACTTGCAGTCATTTGAATGGTTTAGAAGCAGAAACATTGACAGTGAGCAGGGAGATAACATGGTAACTGAGATCGTGGTGAGAATGCAAAGAAGGGGTTCAGGTTGTGTTTGAAATATTTCTGAATTGCCATCTTGCCTAGAACTTTCAACTCCTTCCAGAAGAGTTACGGTGCAGTAGCAACAGACTTCAGATCTTGCTTGTAAGTGTAGTCAACCTGATAGCTCCTGAGTGGGTAGAAGGTGCACAGTTAATTATCCTCCCCATGAAAAGTGTGTTTTCAAGAGCAGCCATGTCAAAATTCAGTGAGCACTGCAAGTGGTTATGAAATATAGCTGCAGTGTGTGGAAGGCATCCAAATGAATCCTCTTTCAGCTTCTCAGATCCACCATTGTAGATTTATGGGCACTCCTCTCTGGGCGTGAAGGACAGGATCTCAGGGCAAGGCATGCTGGTCCTATTTGCCTGGTGAGAAGTGATCCTTCTCTGTATTTTACTGAGCAGCTGATTCTTAAAATAAATGGACTAAATGGGGGAGAGCCTCATGAAGCTTCTCTGACAGCTCACAGCCCCACCCCAAACACAGCAAGGATATACAGCCTAAGTGAGTTCCAGACTAATGGATCCAACTTAAAAGAATTTATTTAAAGCCATTTTTAGTTTCTTGTCCATCCTTCCCAGCAAATGGCCTTCAGTCAGCAGTATTCCCTGCAGTGTAAGTACTGAGCTGCCTGCTGCCAGGGTCCCGTGGGAGCCCGCAGTGCTCAAGGCACACGTTCCTTGGGTACCTAAGCCTACAACTGATGTCAAACCTTTAAAATATTTAGGAAGGTACAACTGCAAATTGCAAATAGGAACATTACCCGTGCAATGCTTTTAGTATTTTTTGCTGGAGGCTGCAAGACTTTGCAAGGAAGGCATTCAGGCTGTTGTCTGCACTCAAACCCCCCAGCCTGCACTTGCAGTGAAAATGAAGCTGTGAGCCAGCTGTTTTCTTTTGCAGATGTAGACACTTAACTACAAGCCACCTGATTGTCAGCAGTGGTGAGCAATCACAGCTTCCATTCATCTTTTTGAGAGCCTTGGTGCTTGCTGCTGTTGGAAATAAGGCCACTTGTGCTCAGGTGCCTGACAGAAAGTGAGTTTGGAATTGTTGTGCCTTGCAAAGGAATTACAGTGATTTGCCTTCTTGGAGGTGGCTGAGCCAGTCTCACACACTGGCCTTGGCTGTGCAATCTCAGTTGTTCCTGGAAGGCTTTGCAGGTGACTCCATGGGATTACAGCCCTTTGTGTTTTCTGATAAGTGCAGGTCAGACACTTCCCTCAGGACTCAGAAAGCCTTCCTTATCTGGTTCAGATATCTGCACCTCAAGGTTCCATTCTTAAGGGTTTGGGGTTTTTTTCCCAACCAGAAACCTACCTAAAGCCACATTTTACAACTGTTTAGTGTAAACCTTGAGTCAGATCGTTACGGATGCCACAGGGAAGTTCTGGGTCAGGTTATGGATAGAAACACATTTTGTGAAGTTGCTACCCCTGTTTATGACACAAAGCACCAATAACCTGTCTTTAAATCCAGTCAGTGAACTAACCTTGACTGATGTATGGAATTCCCTTTGGCTGAGCCAGGCCCTCAGAGAGGAGGGTGTGTTTAAAAGGTCCCTTCCAACTCGATCTCTTTATGTTCTATTGGTTTGGAACCAGGTGCTTGCACAGAGCCACAGTCAGGCAGCTCTGGGCTTCTTGGCTCCCGATTGCTGTGCCTGCAGAGACACCTCTCCAACTGCAAACAGTAGGTGTAGGAACTCAGGTGGAATTTTGGCTGGCTAAATCCAGGCTCAAGTGCTTTCATTTTGCAGTTTTTGAGATATGGAGTAGAAAAGTAAATTGATGATAACACATGTAAAATTGCACAATTGCCTTTTAATTACTTATCTAAATGGAAAACAATTATCGTGAGAGTAGGCAGGAGGCTGAACAAATGTTTAAATAGTAATTGTCAAAAAGTTTTGCTTTTGTCCAGTGATTTTTCCAGAACATTCCGTGTGCCTTGAGACATGACTGGACTTAGAGTTTAACATCTCTGCCTCTCTGTAGCATGGAGTAGTGGGATTTCCAGTGCCCAGAATCTGTGTTAGATGCTGAGCAGACCATTCAGATTCCTTTCCAAGCAAAAGAGGTGCTTTGAACTATCTAATGCTATGGCATTTGCCTGTTCAAATTCCCTCCTTTTCTCCTCAGGCTGTAAAAGGCTGGTTATTGTCTGTCCTTTGTACTTTAGAAAACAAGTCTGTGCCTTCAGTAGGATGAAATCACCTAGGTATTTAAGAAACATGTCATTTATTGTGACCTTTAGCAACCTGAACATACCTAATTACCTTGTTCTAGTTCTCTGGCTTTCCCTCACATCCCTCTTGACAGGATCCTTCTTTCCCCCAACTTTTAAAATCCCAGGCAAGAAAGCTGGATGGAAGTTAGCTCAGTGGCAGTGCTGAGATACAGAACTCCCACCGACAGCGAGTGCTGACACGTGCAAAGATGTGTAAATAAGCTGAAGGTTGTGAGTGTTTGAGAAACAACCCTACTGCAAAAATACCCCTATGGTTACGGCTGTCAAAGGGCTCGACCTCAGATTTGCTGAGAGTAAAGAAGATTCCCACTTGCTTAAGCAGCCATAGGCATTTCAGTGGGTTTTTTTAGGCTCACTAGACCAACAACACGAAGTGAGAGAAGAAAGTCTGAAAGAGAAAGTCCTAGAACAGAAGGAAATGAAATGAAATGCAGCTAAAGAAAATTGATTTTGTTTCATCAAATACTTTTTGAAGTTATGAAGTTGCGGTATTTCTCTTAGAAGTACTTATTTTCTGCATGGATTTCAGAGCTATAAAAATATACACTCTCCTTTGTCAACATTTTTTTCCTGAAAAAGCTCAGTTTAGATAGCTGGACATGCACTAATCCCTTTTTATTCTACAAAAGAAAGAACAGGGGGGAAAAAAGATAAAAAATTATTTGAGTCCTTATGAGCTCAAACAATTTGTTTAAATGTATCTTATGCCCAGTTTGCATTCGGAGCTGGGAAGCTTTTGGAATGATTCATATGGACTTCAGAAGCCCAAGCATTCAAACAGTAGAAAGGATGAAAAATGTGAAAAAGTCATGTATAATTCTAGGGTTAGTTATAACTCTTTATGTAATTTGCACTTGGATAGCCCTTTGCATAATGAGTTACAGGGTTAGAAACATGGACTGCTCGGGGTTGAGCTTTGCCTGGGCCAAGCAGCAGCCTGAGGGGCCGGCAGTGCAGAATCCTGCCTGTCCCTGGGCTGCTGCCTCTGCCTCTCGTGCTGGCGTTTCCCATATGCTGTAGCAAAGAGTTCATTGCCACAAGATGTCACTGACACTAAGAATTTAGTGAGCATCTTCAACGGGAAATATGGCATTGAAATGGCTGAGAAGCACTCACAGCTTCGAAATGCCACACTTGATAAATAAATAAAAGACAGCTTGAAACTGCCTGGAACTGAGCTGATGTGCAGTTCCTGGGGTCAGGATAAATTGCCTGGTTTTCCCACTGTTTTCCCCCCTTTTCCTCCACCCCAGGTAGGGAGCAGTGTGGTGGGAGAGGCGTTTGCCAGGTTTGATCCTGAACTCCCAACATCTCATCCCCAGTTTGGTTTAGTCAGCAACTGGTGTTTGCCAGATCCTCAGTCTGTTTAGATGGAAATGACAATAATTACTTGTTTCCCAGGGATGATGAAATGTTTAATTGCCTGAAATTGTAGTCTTGAGATGAAAATACTTGGAAACAAAAGTGTTATTGGGATACTGTATTGCTGTTAAACCATCATTAATATATGCACCACATTCTGGAGGGAAATTCATGTGAAACACAACAGAAATGACAACTCCAAGCATTCTAAATAGCCGGTCTGTGAGTCCTATTGGAAAATAAGGGAGGAGCTGCTCTTGCTGGAGCACATCAGAGTTAAGGAGGGATAAATATCCAAGCCTTCCATGCTGAAGGTCCCCACTGCCTCTGGCTAAACCCTTCCAGCTGCTGGCACAGACCTGGTGGAGGTGTTACCAAGGTGTTCTTAAACCATCCCACACTCAGTGGGATTTTGGAATTTCACCCCCTAAAAAGGAATAGGAACTTCTCATGCGATTGTGTGTCTGAAAAATTTCAACTGGAAATATTTAAATACGCCTTCCCTTGTAAAGTTTTGTTTCAATGAAGTCAAAATGCTTCACAGCAACTTTATCACACAGCATTTATACTTCAGGTTCTTTCAGAATTTTTCAAGCCAGCTTTACCTATTGTGGTGGTATGAATACTTCCTTGGGGAAATAACTGTGGCTGATTCTCCTATATAACACGCTGTGATGGCAGCCACTGGAAGGTTAATAGGAAACTCTACGTGGCACTTGCAGCAAGTTACAACTTTTTGATTGGAATTTGTAATGTGTCGGAAGAGAAGCTTCCCTATGAGTTACATCTCACAGAGGAAACTCTAACACTTCCAGATGTGTCTGCTAAGTAAAAGAGTAGTGAATCAAAAACATGAGACAGCTTCATGAAACATTCTCCAGCATCCCAAGATTGCTCTGTCGTCCCCTGGGGCTCTTCCTTTTGAGGGCACTGCACAAGGAGTCTCTTATGGGCTTCCCAGAGGAGACTTTGCCTCTGGAGCTAAATGTTCATCATGCTTTGGGTTCATCCAGGTGTGTGGTGGGTCAGGGCAAGACGTGCAGAATCCCATTGAAGGTGCAGCCGGGTGTCCCTGTGATTGCCAGCTGGCCTCTGTGGAGAAATGTCCCTAATTCCCATCATAGTGTGCCCATTTCATGGTACTTTCAAGGGAGCACTCTCAGTGGCTGGCCACATAAGCAGCTTTCACATAAACACTTCAGTTCTGCTTCATCGAAAATGGCTTTAGGTGCTGATAAGGGAAGCTCCAGGCTTTGACATGGCAGAGCTGTGTATTTTGTGTGGTACAGTGAAACTGTCTCAGGCAAGTGAGACCCACCTGGTGGGCATGGACCACACAGGTGCCTTTCCAAAGAACTCCTCAATCATCTCCTGGTATCTTGTCCTCTCTGTTTAGCATTGGGAGCTCAGTGATTCTTCTTCCCATATGGTTTTGGGACCTGGAAATTGCTATGGGAAGACAGAAATGAAGACAGGGTGATTTTCAGCAGAGACTTGGAGATCATTTTTCTCCTGGTAGAGCCACAGCACAGCTGCAGGGCTTGAGCTGTCAGTCAGCTGGCACGGGGGGACAGGACGCTTTTGCTGGCGAACCTGCTGTCCATGGTTTATTCCCAGTGTCCTCTGTGTGCTGTAGGGCACAGCTCATGGGCACTGCCAGATCTTCTCCTCTGCCAGATTTTCCCAAAGCAGATGGGTTGTGAAGGAGATATGTGTTAAGGTATTGGCAGAGGGGAGTTAACACTAAACTGTCAGAGTTTGTGGCTGAATGATATTGCTTAGAGAGATCCCCTAGTACAGCTTACAAGTATAAAATTTAGGATTTTATATTCATATGAAATCATGGTGTAGATGCTTTTGCATGTTAATAAGTGTGATCAGTCAGATTGTAGACCAAAACTTGCTTTACCATGGGAAAAAAGAGGCTTGGGAATTAGTGAGAGTGGGATGCTGAGCCTGTGCTACTGTTTCACAAGCATGAATGGGTTCTGAGGAGCATTCCTGGCTAAGCCCTTTGATTCATTCACGCTTCTTTGTGAATGGAGCACAGAACATGTCTCTGCATCTCTCCTGCAGGACCTCAGGTAGACCTGGAGTTGGTGCAGCCACTTTCCTACCAGCTTGATTTGAAATTAAGATGTTTTGAGGCTTCGGCAGGTCATTTCAGGTTTATGTCATTTTCTAGTGTGGTGGTTGGTTAGTGGGCATGCCAGGAGTTAACCAGGATAGCTGTTTACTATAGAGATATTTGAGAGTACAAAGATTAATGGAGCTAAAATAAATGGCATTCAATTATTTTATTATCTGTATCACAGTATAAATCTTTCTGGAGAGAGAGTGGTTGGTCTCTCGGAGATTTTGTTTTCTTTTTTGGCGTTTTATTCCTGATAGAATTAAGCTGAAATACTGGAAACATCCAAAACACACAAAATGCAGCTTTTCGACTCTTAGTGAAGTATTTAGTGTATTCTGTGAAGCCAAATTCTCTTATATGGATGCCAATATAAGCATAAAGTAGTTTAGTAGTAATAACAAATTGGAGGAAATGATTGATAGTCCCTTGTCAAAATGAATTTCATATCATACATTTTCTGCCCAGGGTGGTTGGGATGGGGCAGGCTATTATTCTGTTTCATTTTATTGTTTTCTTGTTGCTGTTGGCAAATGCCTCACCTACGGCCTGTTTCTTCTGTATTAGGTTGCAGAGGGAGAAAAATAAATAGTGAATCTTTAAAAAACCCAATCTTTTATTAATAGGGAAGGGATTAAAAACAAGCAAAAATCCATATTTTCATTAAATCTTTCATGAAGTGTCCTTGTTTTGTGGAAACATTTTTAAAATATTTGTCAGAGAACTAGGTTCTTGCAGGCTGAGCTATTCCTGCTAAAGACCCAAAGACTGGAGCATGGAGGGCAGAGCAGTAGTAAGATCACCCCATGCATGCATTTCTCGAGGTGGTTCAAAAGCATCCTCTCAGAATTGCCCTCCTCTGCGTGGGTGAGAGGATGACTCCTGTCTGCTGTGAGCCGGGGTGGTGTCCCAGGGCTGGTGACCTGCCACAGGTGCCACTGCTCCAGCGGGACGTGGGGGTGGAAAACCCATCCCCAGCTGGTACCCGGGGTGGGGGGACTGTGCTCTGCAGCATCGCCCCGGTGCCTGTGCCCCACTGGAACACAAAACACACTGCAAGGGAGCAGATTTGCTGTGAGGAAAAACAACGTACCTGAAGCAAACAAACAGAGCTGAAATCACTTTGTTTGAAGACTCCCTTCGCTGGCTGGGAAATACAGCAGGAACATCCCTCTGTGCAGGAGCCGAGAGCATTCACTTAAGAATTTACCACCCAACTTCTCAATACTTTAAAAGGCAAGATTAATGAGCACTTTATCCAGTGCATATGAGCTGCCTATCAAGAATATTTTCAACAGTGCACCAGTGATACACTGCAGATAGTGCTGACAGAAGCTAAAGTGAAATGTCATACTTTGAGATCTGACGCCGTGTGCAGTTGGAAGAGGGCCTGTACTGCCTTCGGAGACTGACAGCTAAATCCTTCATTCTTTCAGCTTCCAACATATGGCATGAAGTAGGGTGTGAAAGATAAATTTCTTTGGATAGGTGCAGAAAATATGTGCAACATTTTCACTGGTTGGCTGCATAGAAAGATCAAAACAGACGTGTTTTGTGAGAGCAGGAATTTAAGGCTTTGAAATCGTACCTCCAGATTGCCCGTATTAATGATGGGTACCTGCCTGGAGGAATTAATGGAATCCTCCACAAGCCTGGCAGTGCTTGAGAGAAAAGGGGCCAGGGAGGCCACAAGTGTTCCCTGTCTGCCTTCAGTTGCCTTGTGCCATATTTATTGTTAAAACAGAGAGTTGGAAGAAAATTCCAAATATGACTCAACTTTTCTTTCCATCACTGGAGGGTGTCCATGAGGCCACGCTGTGTGTGTATAAGCACAGAGCTGTGTGGCTGTGTGTGTGCCTGTCACACACCCTGAGTTATTTCAGGATGTTGGGATGGGATTGACTGTGAAGCAAAACAGTCAGTCTTAATCATACTTTACTCTGATACAACCCTGTCAAAAAATTGGTACGTACTTAATGTTATGTTGCTTGAAGATTTCATCCTTACAGCTGAAGCAAATTGCTTCACATAGGTGGGTGTTTTAGCCAGACAGAAGATAAAATATTAATCTTGATTAACTCAAAGTAAACAGATGTTCTCTGATGCCAATATTGCTAAAAACTAGTATATTTTAGGATCAATGCAGTTTATTCTCTCAGGAGATCTGAGCTATTGTAAGTTTAGAGGCAAAGTAACCAGGCAGACATGGAATCCAATACATAAATATGCAATGATAATCTAGAGAACATGAGGATAAGCATTTTTATATTGTCATTTTATAAGAATTACGGGGGGGGAGGAGTCATAATGATAAAATATATCCTCTTTATCAACCCTCTTCCCTTACCCATGTCTCCCTGCCCATCTGCAGCCTGTTCTCCTAATTTTGTACTCAGCAGGACAGGACTGACCTTTTGCTCTGCCTTTGTGCCATCCCCCAGGTAACAGCTCCCCTTACCCAGAGCTGTGGGCTGTGAGGGGGGCACAAAGGACATGGTTTGTTTCTGGCATGTGGTTTAAGGAAAATTCTCTGACATAGATATTCGTTATTTTAACTCCTTAAAATGTTACCCAGAGCAAGTCAAATATGTAACATTTCCTTCTCACCTGCAAGTTGGTGACAGAAGCACCCAGTGGGAAAATTCCCAATGGAAAATGCAAATGTAAAAGGCCTCATTTTGGTGAGTGTGGAAATCAGCTGCCTCTGGAAGTAGGATTGCTATTTAAAATGTCATATTCTGAAAGCATGGCCAAAAGATTTTACATTTCACTGAATATTGGAAAATGATTATATTCGTAGCCATGTTTTGCGTGTTCTCATTACAATACATGAGCAATGCATTTGAATTTTAATGTGAAATGTGGTCATCTAGAACACACTTTGACCCGCTCAGAATTTTCCATGTTAACTGACTGACTGTTCCACACTTCCACAAAGGTTCCTCAGGCTGCAGACAGGGACAAACAAATCAGAGGAATAAGAGAATGCTGAGAAGTTCAGCCCAGGGCACCCTGATGCTGTGGTTCAAAAAATATATAGAGCATTCAAAGCCTGATGTTCTCATGTAGTAATTAATTAATACATGTTGTAATGGGAAAAAATCTAGCGCCCACCTTAATAGTTGTGCCATGGATAGTGATAGGGCTGGGAAGAGGTATGAAGTTAACTTGCTTTCAGTACCTCTCATTTGAGTAGTGAATATTTCTACAAGCTGTTTCCATTTTAAAATAATCTTCAGATTTCTTAAGGTAGCATCTCTGCAGGATGAAACCTACTTTAGAGGCTAATAATGCTAATAGCAATAATTTACAGAGAGGGATTCTTTCCAGCATGAGCAATCCTAAAGCCTTCCCAAAGGCATTTCCCCTTGGTCTGGTAGCACTGCTTGTACAAAGAGGTAGGCCATGTAACAACAGAGACTGCTTTAACCTGCCAGCTTTAGGGGCAAATATGTTCTTTCCTCTCCTCCCCTCTGTCAAAGGAGCTCTGCCCTGGGGCTGTGATATGTATGGATCATATGGATCATGGCCTGTGCTTTAGCCAAGCATCCCTTTTCCCAGGTGTAGGGGCAGGACTGACCAAGAAGTGTAGCCTTTGTAGGGATTTCTGGAGCCCTGAACCTGTGGTGACTCTGCTCCTGGAGGGAGGCAGGGAATGGAGGTGGTACAGTTTACTGGAATGTGAGTTGGGAATAATGCCAGTGAAATCTGTGAATGGGCTGTTATTTAAGACAAAGCAGGTGTAAGTCACATTAACATCCTGTATCCAGTTCTTACCTGTGATACAAACCTTCCCATCTTTGACCCTGCATCCCATCTGTCTGGAACTGGTTTTGTAGAGAGCTTTTTGTTGGTGAAAAAAATCAGAGGCAACTCTATGATGTTTCTTAAAAACTTTCTATGATGTGCCTACACCTTACCTACCACTCTAGGATCCAGTTTCATTTTGGCTGCCTTTGAAATTGCAGTCAGAAATAGAAAAGCAATATTGATTATAGTGAATTGCAGCCTGATCCTGATGTCCTGCTAACAGTGACAGATATATAAATGCCAGTCTTTTGTGCTTGGCAGAGTGTGCATGGTGGTGGGCAAATCTGAAGTCATGTGTGTATAATGAAGATTTTAGGCAGTGGGGGAGATGTGAATCTGGTAAACTTCTTCAGACTTCTGTGGAATAGCACCTAAATATCTTCCTTTTCCTAGTCATGGCTCCAAACCTCTGGAAACTGGAGAATCTGAAGTGCTTCTCTAAAACAGACTCAGCTGATGTACTTGCAAGGTTGTTACCGTACCTAAAAAGTGGGATAAACAGCTTTTTATTCACTTTTCTTACTTGGTTGTAACTTTAAGAACTAATGTAACAAATAATTAAAACTGGAATTTTCAAAAGATGCTAAGCCAATTAGACTCAAAATACAATGGAAAGTCAAGGTGAGTTAGGCTTCTAATTCCCTTAGGGCCCAATTTCCAACAAAGTCCAAGAGATTACGTTTAGCCTATTAATGCAGTATGAAATTATAAATGTTTTATAAAAAATTATCTTGTGTAGCTATGTTTACTCCAACTCAGCAGTGCTGGTTCTTTTCAATAGGGGGTAAAGCTGAGGAAGAGAAAGCAACAGAAACTGTCTGGCAGTGAGACCTGTTTGGCCCTAGAGAGGAGGTTCAGCCATCCTTCTCTGGAAGAAAGAGATCTGGTGTGGAAAAGGTCTCTTATGGCTGGAATGGCTCAAAGGAGTTGGTGGTTTTTCAGTTCTGGGTTGCTCTGGGACAGGAGGGTGACACAGCCAACATTGCACAGCCCCAGGACCTCTTTGTTGTGCTACTGTGACATTTTCCAGCTTCCAAAGCCAGCCCTGGCCAGTGCCCGTGCCCATCCCTGCCCACAGAGTGTGGCCTCTGTTGCATGTTTGGGAATTGTCTCCTCCAGTGTCTGCACCAGGAAAATCCTGCACTTGCAGAGAAATGACATTTCGTACAATATTCTGCAGTGTGCTTCTAAAATGCATATGTTTTTTATTCAAATACAGAGATCTGAAATCATCCCTTCATATTTTCTCATGGCATGAAGAGCTGCAGTTGAACGTAATCACTTCTTATGTCAAAGCTTCAATTACATGATTTACTCTTCTAAAATTAAACATGCAAGCACCAACAATAACAAAAAGTGTTCTGGTTAATTCTAAAATTATTTCAGCTACCAAACAGATTAGTGTCTTCTCTCTTCAACTTTGGGAAATATTTTGCATAGAGCAGTTAAGGTTGAAGAATGTCATCTATAATTTTGTTTCTAAAGTCTCTGGAGGGGGGGGGGGTGTTTGTGTATTTAAACATCCTGTGACTTCAGTCTTAGGCTGGTATGTAATTGTGCATTTATTGGAGGTACTAATGATTTATTCCAACACATGGATGCACACATGGACTGCATATGAGAGGCAGTGAGTCTTGCATTGTTGGTGCTCTGGATGTACATTCAGCATCTGTTGCAGATGCTGACGAGTTGAGTTCCTCTCTGATAGGAAAGCTCAGAGGTGAGTACAGGGTGGGATCTGCACTGCAGCATCCCTGCTGTCTCCTTGTCACTTAGACAACCTGTTTGTGTAATGTGGGTGCATATGGGAAGGTGAATTTGCTTTCCAAGACCTTCTTTAGAACTTCTCAAAGAGGATTTGAGGGAAATTGGTGATACTTCCCAAAGAACCCTTGGAAATGACCTGTGCTGGTTCTGCAGATGCCAGAGAGCTGCTGTAGGCAGAGCGTGGCTACCTGGAAGGGCTCTGTGCAAACTCTTCACCTGGAAGAAATTGCAGGATTAAGGGCTTTTGTTTATATTTCTGTGTAATGAGAAAAGTAAAGATGAGAATTTAATGAATCTGGATATAGATTATGTGAGAGGTGTAGACACCACAATCTCCTACCCTGAGTTTGCTGGCAAAACATCTTCATCAAGTGCTTACAACTACCTTCCATTTTTGTTTTTTACTTTTTAACTTTGTAGACATTCAGATTTTGCAGTTAATTATTCCAGGGTATGTGAAACTCTGGATTTGTGATGCTGAAATTACACAGGGAAACAAAACAACTGTGGGTAATTAGACACATTTCATGTATCTGTGTACTCATCTTAAAACAACAGAAACTGTCTGTTTGCACTGGAGCCTCGGATTTGATGGCATTCAGTAAATCTAATTATAGGCTATGGGAAGTTGCAGAAGTCCCTGGATGTTTATGTACAGTTTACCATTTTTCCCCACAGTACTTTGATGGATTTTGCAATTAATCTTCGGATTCATTTGATTGGAATTTAGAATTCTTGGGTTACATCTGTTGTTGGTTGTGTAGTGTGGGTTCACCCTACACCAGTTAGGGTATCCTTTTTGCATACTCTTATATATATATATATATGTTTTTTCTTACATACCAATAATATTGCTCATATAAATTTCAAATGAGAATGGAATCAAAGAAATGGAGCTTAAGTCCCAGAAGGTTTTAAGTACTGCAGGCGTTGTCGAGGTGCTGAAGATAACAAGAGAACAAAAAAAATCCAATTAAAATAACATTTCTTTTCAGCCTCCTCTCTTACCTATTTTCTGTGAAATACACAATCCTGTTAATTTTCTACTACACCATTCAGGACCCATAAAATCTGAGTCACTTCAGTGAGTTCTGGGATGTCCTTTTGTGGAGAGGAAGTTTTTTCCAGATGAAGCCCTAGGAAAGTCTTTTCTTTGTATTTGCTCTCAGCACTCTGTTAGTCATTGCTGGCTGTTGTTTCTGACTCCTGGCCCTCGAGCTGCTCCTGGAAGAAAGAATTGCACAGTAGTGTGTTCTGAAGCAAATAAGCCTGGGAATTCCTCTGGCTTCTGCCCTGCTGGTGTGGAACTGCAGGACACGGGTTGGCAGAGGAGCTGGACCTCTCCCTGTCCCAGATTGTCATGCTCAGCTCTTCCCAAGCTCAGCACATGCCGTGTCCCAGTGTCACTGGGGGGCTCTGTGCTCTGGCTGGGCACCCCCAAACCCCGAGGACACCTGTCCCATCCCAGCTCTGCTCACACACACGTGCCTTTTGTTGTCCCGGGTGTTTCTGGATCTTGCAGAATGTCTTCACTGATTTTTTTTCCACAACAGCCTATCCCTTTGGCTCCCAGCAGGTAAAGTTTTTCCCTGCTCCTTTGCCTGCATTCCCAATGCTCGGGAGAGCAGCGAGGGGTCATTGCTCCGATGGCAAACTCCTGAGCATCCCCTAACTCCACACCATGGGTACCCAGTGGGCTGGCCCAGTGAGCTCCACATCTGCTGCCAGGGATTACCTTTGCTCCTGGAATGGGCAGTTCCCAGAATGACCTTGTGCATTTGAACACGGTGGGGGAAGGAGCTTGTGAGATGATCCCAGTGTGTGTATAAAGCTCCACAGCACCTGACAGACAGCACTTAGCAGGAACAGCAGGCACTGAGTGGCCTTGGAGACCCTGCAAAAGGGATGCTCTGGCACCTTACCCGTCACTGAGGGGAAGTCGCTTGGGGGATGCTTTTGTGTCACTGCAGGGAAGTGCAGGGAGCTGCAATAAAAAGTGGGTTTAATCAGACTTGCTGCTCTCCTTTCACCTCACCCTCCTGATTGTATCTTCTCAGTGAGGAGCTAGTTAATTTTAATGACAAAAATGGAGAATCTCCTTATTGAAATTGAAATTAGGTTAATGACTAGTGATATGGCTAAGGGGTATAATTTACAAAACACAAATCCCTTATGAAGAAGTGTGTGTTCAGTATCACACATGGAAATCCCTTAATTTTGATTTGACTCATGTAAAGTCAAAAATCAAACACAGAAATCCTGTTAGCATTTCCAGGAGTGAAAAACAGACCACTTGAGCGTGTGCTTCCCTCTTCCAAAGGGGAGTCTGCCTTGGAGCAGGCTGAGCTCCTGCCACAACGCTTCCCTCCTCCTTTTCACCCCAGGATAATAATTACCTGGATGGTGAGAAGGGATCATCCTCCCTTTCCAAAGGTGTCTGGGTTCAGCTGCTCCGTTGTTGCCTTCTCACAGCTGAGACCAAGTTTTTAAGGATGGAGCTGCCTTTGAATCACCTAATGAAGTTACCAGGTTTGCAGCAAGGTTTGAGTCACTGGGGGCTGACCATCTGTCTGTGTGTGCTGTAATGGGAATGGAGCATCTCTGATACCATGCCCTTAGTTATTTTTTAGCCATGTTTCAGCAGGGACTGCTGAGATTCTGGTCTCTCTTGGCTGTCTGACCTGGTGTGTTTGCACTGGGCTTTTACAGCCTTGCTTGGTACCAGGAGATACTGAGAAAACATGATATACCTTGTTGTTCTGGTAGTATCCAGCTTAAATCCAGGTGCAGGGTATTGCTGTTCTGCCAAGCTCGTTTTAGTGCAATTGGTACACCCCAAAATACTCATATACCCCAACATTTTAGGAATTAGCAAAGCAGTGATGAATCACCAGCCTTGGCACCCTTTCCTCTTCTTGCAGTCATCCACATGTTTCCTCAGCTCTCCTCACCTCCTGGCTGTGTTTGTGTTCCAGGTTACACTTCTGTTGAGTAGACAGGAGTGAAATGAAGGATGTGGAGGAGAGGGAAGGAAGTTGGGGGACTCAGGGCTGTATGAGGTGATACAGTTCTGTCGGACTGGGGGAAACAGCATTAAGGGACACGAGACTTCCCACACAGTGTTTTTGAGTGTGACCTGCTCTTCCCCTGGCACTTAAAACACCATAGAACTAAATGCCTGTGCTGTCCTGGTCAGCTGGTGTGTGTGGGGCTGCTCAGGCTGGCAGAACATCACTCAGACAGGTACTAATGGGCACCAGGGTGCTGAAGGGAACATCAGTTTCCCATTAGAACCAAATGTTTCCTGTGTCTCTACAAGCTGTAGTGTGCATGAAATAAAAACCTCTGACGTTTATGAGGTTCCTTACAGCATAGGAGCAAACATTTACTTTCAGTGTCTTAATTTCATATGGGCATTTTACTTGCCTGGTGCATTCAGTGACATCCTTGAAGAACAGGAATGACATTAAAGCACCACACTGAATTGCTGGTAATTTGTAGAACAGAACTCATTCTTTTCTTATCATTTCCCATTTTGTGAACATGACGTTGTGAATTGATTTGACTTCAGAGTGCACTTAAGAGATAACAGTGCATGCAGGCTCTTCCAAGTCATCTCAGAGCAGAACTGTGCTGCTTTTTATCCACTGGAAGTCTGGAAAAAAATAGTTTTAAATTAATTAGGAGATGTTGCAACTTAAATGAATACAGCAGTGAAAGTAAAGGCAGGTACTCTCAAACCTTCGGCAGACACTTGCCATAATAAATGGAATCTGAGGAGGGAAAATTGGAGGTATTTCAGGAATGGAAATGAAATTGGGTCTGTTGGAGGAAAGAAGGTTTAGAAGGTGAAACACCACCAAGTGCTTGGACTGACAGCAAAGACTGACTCACTCACCTGTGCCCCTAAGAAACTTAGAAAATGAGTGAGAAAGAGTTGGTGTTGTAAGTTGGGCTGGCCTGTTCACACTTTTAATTTTAACCATCTGTAAGAGGTAAATCTATGAACATTTTAAAGCCAGGAGGTGAGTCAGTATAGCAGGAGCTGAAATCAGAAAGTACAAAACAAAACCCCCAGAAGGTACAGGATGGTTTTTAACTGAGTTACACTCCAGTATTGTGTCAGGAGTGGGGACTAGTCACTTAAAAACTGCTTTCAGTGGCTGCTGTCTCTTCCCTCACTCAGCTGTCATGGTTTCAAGTCAAACACGAGTAGAGATAGACCTTTGCTGGTATTAAAACATGTAACAGATAAGAAAGTAAGGACTGTGCCTCAGTATATTTGCAGCTATGGGTGTCCATGGTAGGATTATGAGGTGAGCACAGGATGTGTTTTGTATTTTAATCTTCTCGAGGAGTCAGGCTGTTGGGGGCACAGCCATTATGGTCTGGCTCTCACATTGTCCCCCTGGGGTCTGCTACCAGCATCTCACAAAATAACAGTAAATCATGAAACAATAAATAAACCACAGCGTTCACTGACCCTCTGCTCAGGCCCTTTTGGGAGCTCAGGTGTGTTTCTGTGTAGGAAGTGTTGTTGAGAAAGGGTTTCCAGGGCGTTTTGGAGGCTGAAAGCTGTCTGCCTTTTTCTCCCTGTGAATAATCTAAGAGCAGCTCCTGAGTGGAAGAGCACGAGGAATGGCAGTGGCAGCAGAGCATGCTCTGCTTGGCTCTAGGGCAGCAGCTTTCCAGCTCTCAGCTCCCATGGGATTAGCATTTGCCCACTGCCCGTTGTTTGCTTTCACTGGCTGTGAACTGGAAGCCATTGACAGGGTTTGAGTGCACACCTCGGAGAGAGGAGCTCCATGGCACATGGGGGAAGGAGATCTTTCACACCAGTGGCAGAGATGGGAGTGCACTTACTTGGGAAGCAGCTTCTCCAGGTGATCCTGGCCCTGATGTCCAGCAAAGGTCTGTGTAATGGGGGCTGCATCCTCAGCCCTCCTCGCTGGCTTTGCTCTTTCTTCCCCAGGTCTCCAGTTTGGGGGCAGCTTTAGCTTGTGCAGTGCTGTTGAATGTGCTCTTCATTCTGGCATGCAAATGACCCAACTCCTTTTGCAGCAATAATGGTAATTTCTCCCCTCATGGTGGGATTGCTGTGAAAAAAGCCTGTACAGCCCGCAAGACCAGCCTTTCCTAGTCACTACCCCTTTTTTGGAGGTTGAGGAGTATAAGTTCTGCACCCTCAGCATGTTTAAATGCCTTCAGGGGATGTTCTAGAGAATCAGGTGAAATCCAGCCCTGGATGCTGATCTTTTTTCCTGTTTTCCCTCTAAGGCACTCATCTGTATAAGGTATTCCTCACTGGTATTCCCAACTGCTTCAGAGAGCCCAGGCAAGAAGCACTGCATGTGCAAGAACAAAGCACAGCTCACCACTGAGCTTGGATTGGAAAGACCTGGGAGTTGTTACCCTGTCATCAAGCTGTGTGACACCAAGGGGTGCAATTCCTGCAGCCATTAATTGTGAGTGAGCTCTGAGGCTTGAACATGCACCAGCACTCGTTAGCCATGCTGAAAACTGGATAAAATTGATGTTTTAGCTAAGTATGTTCCAACATACTTCAAAATCTTAAGAATTAATCAGTGAATTGTCAGAGAGCTTCAGACTTATTACTTTTTAATAGCATTTTTTATTACTTGCTAATTATAAGGTGAAAAAGGTGCAAGGCACAGCTCGTATTATAGTTCCTTAAGTAAATTGGAGCAGAAGGTCACAATAAATTGAAAAGTTATTAAGTATGTACTTTGCTGGAGACATAATGCTTATCATTATGAAACATAGGAATACAGACACTCTGGGTTTTTTAATGTCCACAGATGGCACAAGCTAATTATTCTCATTTGTATAGCACCTTACACCTCTGTAGATTTTTTTCAGAATGTTGAAAAACAGATGATCACGTCTGTTTTTGTAGCTGTGTGAGAGTTTTTCATTAACAAGATCAGGCAGGACCATCTGTGTGTTCTAGTAAAAAGTTTACCACCAACAGTGAATTCAAAACTTTCAAACAATGGCTGAATGCATAATTTGTCATGTGCAGATACAGCGTGTTGGCTGACAGCCCGTGCAGCTTAGGCACAGGTTCCTCAGTGCATTTCTTAGCAGGCTGGAGAGGGAAAAATGCCACTCACGCTCTGCATTGCATTAGTGACCAAAGGAGGTGCCAGGTTTGTGCCTTTTATGTCGGTACAGGCACTCTCCTGCTCCACCCACAGGCACCTCGTTCAGCTTTTCACTGGAGAGGAGTGACCCCAAAGGATGCTGGCACTGGTGGAGCATCTTCCCTAACCCTCCATACATGGAGATGTGGGGAGTAGCCAGGAAGTCTGAGGGAAGGTGCAAAGGTAGTCTGACATCACAGACTGTGATTTCTCATCTCCCACAGAGCCCTGCAGAAGGACAGGCAGGTCTGTGTCCACCCTGCTGAAAACACAGTGCACTGTGTAGCTTCAGCCTAAACATAAAACTGATTAAACACCATTAGTGTTCAACACAGCTGATGATGGAATACAATAATGTGTGGAAGTTAATTGTCTGCTAACTGGGATTCTTTGAGGGTTGTCCCTGTCCTTTCACACTTCCCCTGCAATTTCACCCTGCCCCAGCATTTTCACACTCCCTGGCTGCCTCTGCCTGTTCTGTTCTTTTGGGGTCAGTGCAAAGAGGCAAGGTGGCACCCCATAACTTCATGCAATGCAGATCCCAGCTGCCCCAAAAATATAGCAAATGCCCTGAAAACCAAACCACCAGTGAGGCAACCCCCTGCATCCCCAGTCCAGAGCTGTTGGAGGTCCAGAGTTGCAAAAAGGGTGTGTGGGGTGGGCACAGACACACTGGGGAGATGGCACTCAGCACAGGAGGTTGTTTGGAAAGGACAAGAGATGGTGAGAACAGATGGGGGCAGAGATGTCTGGGTATTTTCATTTCTTTTGTCCCTCGTGTTTTCTGCATGTTGGATGCAGCCTGGGGCATTGCTTGACAAATCCTCAGGAAATCAGTGATTTCTGACCCTGATGACTCTCAG
Source organism: Xenops minutus (assembly GCA_035221455.1). Taxonomy (NCBI): domain Eukaryota; kingdom Metazoa; phylum Chordata; class Aves; order Passeriformes; family Furnariidae; genus Xenops; species Xenops minutus. The sequence goes on along the minus strand of JAWWEE010000051.1, from coordinate 10,057,757 downwards.
CTTTTCCCGTGTAATCTCTGGCTCGTGCGTCTCCCTCGTGAAGTTGTCAGCGTTCGCTCGGAGCTTGTGTGGCTCGTTAGCTGGGGATGGATATCGCTCGTTAGAGGTAGAAATGTGTCTTGTCTTTCCAAGGGAAACATTAACAATTCCACTCTGCAAATTAAGGGGTTCATTTAAGTCTCTTCCAACATTCCCATGAAAAATTGTGGCTCGTACACCTGCGTCCTCAGCCGGTCTCGTTTTCACTGGAGCGCACCAATCAGAGGGGGTTTCGTCTCAGAGTAAGGTTCTCTAATGAGGCATTGCCTTTGTGTCTGACATAATTCATGTATTTTGGAGTCTGCTCAGGTAGGAGTTTCAGAAGTTCAGTACATGGGCTGATTTCAGGTTTAGTTTTACTGAGAAACTTAAAACCTACCCCAGGCTAAAGTGAGGAGCTGCCAACATCAACATAGCCAGGGTGAGAACAAGCATCTGATGTTGCTTGCAGTGTTTTGCAGTTTGGCAACTGTCAGCTGGGTTTCCTTGGATGAACTGTTTAGCTTTTCTTCTTCTTCTTCTCAGGTTCCCAGTTTTGCAGAGAAGGAGTGGTGATGCTTTTGTATCACAGAGAAACTTTTCTGAATTGTAATTAATGAGTGGCATATTTGGGTATTTGGGGAGGAAATCTCCCTTGAATTATTGCTGTGTGAGATTATTGTTTTTAGAATGGCATGTGAAGAATTCCTTCACATATATTTCATCTTCTCTTGGTATTCTTCATCTTCCTTGTTCGTATGTCCAAAAAGTAATTATAAAATGTTCCCTTAGGTAATAAAAATTCTAAGTGGACTCTTTCAAGCCATACTTGAAATTCGGGAAGGAGGGGGAGGGATGCACTTGTTGCTTCTTTTGTTACTTTATTTGTGCCTCAGTGGTGTTGAGCAGCTGCAGTTGTAGACACCATAAAAATAGGAGCTGTACGAAATAAAACAAACACCAGAGTCTTGATCCTTGTCAGCCTGGGTTTGGTATCTGGGAGTGAGACAGGGCATGATTGATGACCTGAGATGGGTGATGGGAGAGTCTTCAGAAAGGCAGACGACAATAATCTCTTCCAACGTAAGTGATTCTGTGATTCTATTTCCTGCATGAGCAGCAGTCACCCAGCACACCAGCTCTGTCTGCTCTGGCCAAAGAGATGTTCCAGGAGGGAGATGGGAAGGTCCCCTTGCTGCTGGCCCACCAGGAGCTCTTCCAGAGTGATGGGTGTGCACTTTATCTTTCTGGGGATGCTCCTATTTTTGTTGTAAATATAACAGGTTGTAATCCATTTGCTACTCCAACCCCCAACCCCCAAACAATAGTGGAATGAGTCATTTCTTGGCTGGCATGTGATTTTGTTTTTAAAAAATAGGGCCTCTAAAAATAATAGCCAGAACATTTAAATGCATGATTCTCCAGCCACGAGGGATACAAAAGTTAATTTTCAGATTCTGCCATATTTGTGGGGAAAAAAGTTAAACCTTCAGGATATAATAATGCCTCCTACAATTTGGGATTTTTAGATCTGCGTACAAAAGGTGCTTTGCTGCACATTTTGTCTTGCCCTGTGTCTGCATTTTTAATGATAGGTGTGCTTCCAACTAGCACTCAGCTTCCTGCTTTCTCATTAAAAGCAAGCACTAAAGACAGACCAAGGGTTATGGAGAGAAGACGTGTCTCAGGAAGAAAAGAAACTGAGAGAAACCCATCCCAGTTTGACACTTGCTCTCTCTGTTACATCCTGAAAGGTGGTATTAGCTGAAGCATCGTTCCTATAGTTATCCAAAGGCATAATTGGGAATTATTTTGCAGGCTGTATTCTTTTGTATTTAAAATTAATTAAATAAAAGCTATTTATCTATGCCTTTATGCTCACTGGACAAAAGACCTCTGGTTACTCTTAACCAAGGCTCCCAGCCTTCATAGCAGTGCTGCGAGTTGATCAATAGCGTGGCAATGAGGGAGCTCTCTGCCTCCACCAGAGCTCAGGGTGTTACTGCGGGTGTGATCGCTTTCACTCGGTATTGTGGGATGATAAACTACCTTTTAATAGAACATTAACATTAATCTGAACGAGATTAGTGGAGCAAAGCATTGTACGAAAGAGCTGGCTCAATTAAAACAGATGGTCCTGGGTGCTGACTGCCATTCTGTTAATGGAGCCTCCCCTGCGTGCCCACACACTGGGGTGGGAACTCCCCGCTCCTCTTGCACCGAGTGTGGCACCTCTAAATGTGCTCACTCCTTTTATCAGCTCACACTCAGAGAGCTCTTCAGAATTGCATATTTATCAAATTATTTCTGAGTGATTAACACGAGATCTTTACATTTTCTTCTAATTACACGTCTGTCATTAATCTTCACTATTTCTTTTGCCCCGAGCGTTTTGGAGAAGGTGGAGAGTGAGAGGATTCAGCAATTAGAATCGGCTGTAAGCATGATTAAGGCTGTCTCAAACCAGGGGAGAAGAAAAAAATCTGAGACTGCAGCAACACTAATGTGTAGTGTTAGCCAAAATTAATGATCAAACATTGCATCTTAGCATCTTAATATTGTCTCAAGTAAAATGGCTTTACATTTGGAAGTAGCACATACAGTCTAATCACTGTTTTTTTCCCCCAGACAAGCTTTTACTGTTCATTACTAGAAGAAACAGAGTTTTGTTGCTGCAATAATTATTTTTTTTCTGGGCAGAAACACAGCAAAATAGTCACATGTATTAGGAGACCTTAAGATTTTCAGACTTTCTTTAAATTCTATGCTTTAAAGAATCCTCTTAAGGAGTAATTAATCTCTAATCCTTTCAACCCAAATCAGCTAAATTAAAAGGTGGTATAAACAGACATGATTTTACCTCGTCTATCCATACCCTGCCTTGCTGCTAAGACAGAAGAGAATATTTTAGTAATCTAGCTAGCTAGAACTAAGCAGAGTAAATCACTAAATACTCTTTAGCTTAAGTTGTAAGGCTTGGAGCTGGCAGGATGTCACAGTAGAGTTACTGCTTTCTCCTCTCCTTATCTTAGTGTATTCTTTGTAGACTTGATCATCTTTTGGCCCTCATTTACTGGATGAGCATCACCAGGAAACTGCCTAACTTCCAAACTAAAGCAGATGAACCCTGCTCAGGAAGCTGCAGTGTAGCTGCCCACCAGTCCTCTGGATGCTCGTGATTTAGATGGCCCTACAGCTGCCAGGGCTGGGTTGGCTCTTCTCTGTTCCCTGGGAGACCAGAGAGAGTTTCAAAAGATGAAGTGATGGTATTTGTTTGCCAAGTGATGTGACTCCATAACAAGTATGATTTGGCCCTGCCCAGGACGTCTATCCTATAGGGTGAAGAGAGACTCTTAATTCTAGATGGTCACTGGAATCTGGGCATGGATATGTACACCACTGCTCAGCCCACTGTGACTTAAATGTAAATGAAGTTTAATATAGAATTATGTATGATTGACAAGTCATTAACTGTGGTCTAAAACCTCCTAATATCCTGATGGGGGGGCTGGCTTTTCATTTCTCAGGTTTCCATGGCTGGCTTTTCCAGAAAGGAGAGCCTCAGATGTCTCTAGTTTGTAACTCAGAAAGGCCAATTTTCCAGTAAGGATAAATGAACACTAAATCACAGGAGAAAGGAGGAGGTGTTTTAGATGGGAAAGTCTGTTCCAGAGGATAAGCTTTCTACCCTTAAAGCTCCTAGAGTTTGTGTGATAAGGGGGAGCTCATGGAGAAATACCCATTCGGCTCCTGGTAACAGGGGCTTGGTACAAGTCATCAGTCACTGTCAGAAAGCAGCAGTGCCACTCGAGCACGAGGTGTGGGGACTGAGCTGAGAGCGATCGCTCACTGATTTCTCTTGCACCAACTGAGCATAACTGAATGGGATATTGGTCCTTTGCTGCTTAAGCAGCCAGAAATAACAGGGTAGAGAGTGAACATATAATATCACCCTCCAGAGGGGTGTTGTGTAGCACAGGTACCCGAGAAGGAGGGCTGCCTAAGCACAGGACAGTGGTTTTAAACAAGACAGCCTGTACTTTTCATTCTGAAACTGCTGGTTGGGTGGATCTTCCTCAGATGGATGGGTTCCTCCCCACTACCTTTTCATTTTAGAGCTTCAGTCCCTTCGGTGCTGCAGGAAGTGAGGGGGTATCAAGCCAAGCGTGCTGCAGGTGGGGGCTGTGCAGGTGTCCTGGCCATGTGCACACAGAGGGGAGCAGGTCAGCACTGCCCCTTGGCACAGCCCAGCCTCCACCCCTGTGCCCTCCTGGGGCAGCTCCAGGGCCTGATCTTCACCCCAGGAGATCAAGGTCCCTGGTGTTTTGGGAGGTGCATTCACAGGGGACAGTCCTGCAAAGGAGAAGGCTTTGCCTGTGGCAGTCAGGGTCAACAGAAAGATTTGCTCGTTTTTTGTTTGATTTTTTTTTTTGATGAATGTTCAGAAAACATGAAGGTTAACCATGCAGAATCAGTGGTGGGGCTGGCTGGGGTTCAGTGAAGCTCAATGTCTGCCCCCTCCTCTGTGGAATGACCTGGCTGTGAGGTGGGATCACCACCCCAACCCTAAACTGCAGTGAGACAAGGGCGATGGCAAATGGCTAATTGAATCATTTGCAGCATCATTAACTGGCTCAAGGACTGATCACCAGGTGATGCCCATGCTTGTACACAAAAATAATCCAGGCCATCTATTTCTGCAGTGATATCTTCAAAAGCCCAGGACCCTGATGTTTCACACAGACCCAATAAAGTTGTTAATGTACCAGTGAGCCTGGATCAGAAGGACTCCTCGAGGTTTGGATGATTTTCAGTAGGTAATTCAGATGACAGATTGTGGGCTCTTGCTGGTATTTACATGCAAGAGAAATAAAGTAATATTCTGTTCTGACAACTACATTTCAAACAGTGATATGCCCTTAGTACCTGACTATTTATCAGAAGCTTGTGGACATCAGAGTAATCAAAGGAACAACTGGGTGAGCAACAGAAAGGCTCATCAGACAGAGGGAAGGTAGTGGCTGCTGAAATTTTGGTGACATTTTAGTTTTACAGGGTGGAAATGTTGTATATTGGAGCTGCAGAGAATTCCTCCTGCATAGTTCCTCTTTTCTTTGCTGGCTTTTCTTGTTACTTTTTCTATTTGCCTGGTAGTCTGGGTAAGCCATTTGTGCTTTTTGTTTTAAAGGTCAGAAATGTCATTAAAACTGTATGAATTATGGACTGAATGATATTTTGGGTTTGTTTCTTCCTTCAACTTTTCTCAAGTTTTTATTGAAAAAGGGTTGAAGGTAGTTGATTTTAGCAGAAGTTTTGGTGGGTTGGAAGTTTTGGTCTTGATTAATTCAGGGATAGCACCAGGTAATAGACATGAATTTGCTGGTTGATGTACCATATATTATCACTGTTCATATGGAACAATGGGCAAATTTAGGACAATTTCATATGTCCAGGACAATTTCAGCAAACCTGTGCCAATCTCCATCATATTATATCTTATTAGGTCAATTCACTCATAATATTATAGATTTTAAAGGCTAAAAAGAAGGAAAATTTCCCTTGTAGGCTGAGTCAATAATATGAGCCATCCTTCGAAATGAATATTTTAATTGGTTTATTGGAATCTATCCATGCAAGTAAATTTTGTAGAATACCCTGCTTTTGTATAAAGGGAGTCTTTTTTTGTTCTTTGGATGGTTGCTGGTTGTTTTCTCCTTTCTTATCACACAGTAGAAAAGTAATGTGATTACTGAACAACTTGAATTAATTGGGAAAAACTGAGATAAACAAGTGCCCATTCTTCCTCATCTTTGCATATTAGCTTAAATTGCGACCTGATCCGGGCTGAATAATTAAAGAGTAAAAATTAAAACTTGTGGTCATAGCGCTGCAGTGTAAATGAATGCCTCCTTGTTCTGTGCAAAGATTGATTTTAGCAGTCAGAATAAAGCTGAAGGTGTAATTTCCTCACGTTCCTAACGAAGTGTTTCCACTGAGCTAGACATCTCTGACAGCAGGAGCTGCCAGTCCTCACTGAAGCCTGCTCTTAAAAACTGCAAACGTGGCCCTGGCAAGTGTTGAAGTGCTGCTGCCCTCGTGGTGACAGGACACAAGAGCCAGGGCAGTGTCCTCCTGGGGTCGGTGCCAGCTGCCCCCTCCACATCTGTATGGACAGATGTGTCTCCATCCCTCTGGGGTCCCTGGGGGTATATTGGGGTTGTTGTGTCATTAGGATGGTGTTTGTAGAATCACAGAATGGTGTGGGTTGAAAGGGACCTCCAAGATCACCCTGTTCCACCCCCTGCCATGGGCAGGGAGAGCTTCCCTTAGACCAACTTGCCCAAAACCTCATCTAACTTGCCCTTGATATCCCTGTAGTCCATAAAAGAAGTGGGAATCAAGGTTTGGTAGGGCTTGCTTTGATACCATTCATCACGCTTGTTTAACCTTTAAAAGATATCAGCCAGTCAATGTTTCCCTTTCAACCCATCAATCAATAAATAAAAAATAGAATTACAGCCTCATAACTGACTTTTATGTCTTTAAATGGCCTGACTTTTAGGTTTCAGCTTAAAACTCTCACAGCTGAGCTGGTGTGAAAGGGGACCAGACGGCACAATGATGGGCAGTTCTTAAGAACACTTCCATGGAATAGGGGATTTTTTAATCACATCTCCCCTAGCAATCACTTCAGAATGATAGGTAGTGGATGTCAGTGTGGATTTGGAAGAAGAGAAGGTATCTGTTTACATGCAAAACTTTTTAATTAAAAAACAGATACAGAGCCAAGATATTTCTTACATTCCTATTGCTCTACCTGGAGGGTTTGTTGGTCTGCAGATGGTTCAGCACACGAGTCACGCTGTGTGCTGACACTGGGGGAGGGAAAACTCAGCTCTCGGCCCTTTTTGCTTTCCAATTTCAGCAGTTCAGACATCTGGGGCCATTTCTGATTTCCACCATATTCCCAAAACTTCTGTGCTGTGAGGAGGACAGGATTCTGTGCCTGGACCAGAGCTGCCCAGTCAGTGTGCTGGGCTTGTTTGTGAACCACCACTAAACGTTTTCGGAAGATTCATCACTTAATAGAAACATCAGGACATTTCCAGAAATAGTCTTCACTCTTTTTCTGAGATGGGGGAGAAAGGTTGGTTGGGTTTGTCTCAGCTTCTATTTTTTACAGAATTGGTTTTGATGAATGGTGCAGAGGCAGAGAGTTCTGAAGTTTGCAAGTGATATTTATTTATTGCACTGTATGTTCTGTTGTGGTGGTAGTTATTCAACCATACAAATTAAAAAGTCACTTCTAAATCAACTCATTCTCAGAAAGATCAAGAGTTTCATTAGGAAAAGAAAAAAGGAAAGAAAAAAAAAACCTTAGACAAAAAGATGTCTCAGGAGGAAGGCTTCCAGTGATTGCATTCCTGATTGTATTGCTCTTAGCCACGGGAGGAAGAATGTTTTATTCTTTATGTACAGTCTGGATCCATCTCATCCGCTGAGGAAGTGCCACCCCAGAGAGGTGCTTTAAAGTGAGGACACCTGACCATGGGAACTGGCTCAGCACCCCCCAGAAAAGCCCCTGGGAGCAGTCAGAGAGGTGCAGGAATGAGGGATTTTTCTCTGTCACCACACTGGTTGGCGTGAGGGGCAGCACTTGGTTCTGTACTCTGTTTTCTTTAGGGGTTTGTTGTAATAAAAAGCAACTCTTTGCTCTCATACTAAATCAGGTAAAGGCTTTCTTGCTAATCAGTGGTTTCAGTGGTGCTTTTACTTCATCTAAAAATTCAGTATAGGGATTTCCTTAATAAAGACCATATGCATGTTTTTAAGTATATTTTTGTCCTATTTTTAGAACGAGCTTTCAGTTTGTAGTTAATGGTGTAGAGGAAATATCTAGATGGATAAAACAAATACAGATATAACAGCTACAAGATCTACTCATAATTAAACCCCAAGGGGAGTGAAGACATGCAATAAATCAGAGTTTATATGAACCAGATGTTGTCTATTTTAGGCAGTGGTGGAACTAACTCCATGTGGCTCTCAGAGGTGAGGCTGAGACTTTGTGGACAGTAAAATCTGCTTTCCTAGCAGCACCTGCTTGGTGCCAGAAGTCACACACCTCTGGCATTTGCTGCTCTTCAGCCTGAGGGTGGGCTCAGTTTAGCCATTGTGGTTCAGCCGTCTGCAGCTGGATAGTTTATGGAGCTTGGGAGTTTTGAAAAGCTTCAAAATGGAGGAAGAAAGAATTCAGAAGAAAGAATCCACGCAGGTAGTGGGATGCTGCTGGTGAAGAATGGCATTCTGTGTCAAAGAGGTGTGCGTTCTTGTAAGCCTTTTGCAAAACCAATTATGTTATAAAAGCAAAGTGGGAAAAAAAAAAAATCTGATCTATCCAGGCTGATGCTATCTGAGCTCAGGAGCAATTTGATCATAACCCTCTTTATATCCATCTCTTCCGCTGCCGAAGTTCCCTACCTTCAAATGAATTTGCTCTGAGACTGCTCACTGGGGGAATCGAAACTGGTCTTCGCTATCAGTGACACGTGTATAATGACATTTTCCTGCTTGTCTTATCCAGCACGTCGGAGGAATCTACTGCTAATTGTTGTATTCTTAGCTGCCCACGCAGCCCTGGGGGAAGAAGTGGCACTGCATGGGATGGGCTGGGGGTGGGTGGATGAGAGACACATCCCCCCCAGCAAATCCCCCCTCTCCATCCCCTTTCAGGACATGTAGGGGAGCGGAGGGCAAGGTGGGCTCTGCCCGACCACCAGCTCTGCCCATAGGTGGTAAAAATGCAAATTTCATTGCAGCAAGACAATATTTTCCATTTGGATTCTGGGTTTTGTGTGCTTTTGGAAAGCATTTGGCAGCCACAGCAAGTATGTTTACAAAAAGAGCAGAACTGGTAAAGTTCAGGTTCGTGTTTGGATTCAGCCCCAGCAAACTGAAGCTGAAGCTGTGCCAGACGTTTGAAGCTGCCAGACGACAGTTCATCTCAAACAGAAAGCTGAAGAGGGGGGAAGAAATTTGTCAAATGTATTCCATGTGGAATTTCAGGCAATTTAATTTGATTCACTACACTCTGAAATGTCTTGGACTTCCCTATTGTTTCTTTACTTTAACACTAAATTTGATACCTTCTGGGATCTTCAGTGCTTTGTGCTGCATTTCTCACATTCTCTAATTTACTGGCTTTAGTCTCACTTGGTTTTAATTGAAGGGACTGAGCCCTGCGAAGGCAGCCCATGAAATTTAAGGTTGGTAGTTGAATTCTGAGGTCCTTCTTAGGGCGAGGGGAGGGATGGCTTTCTCTTGGACACCAGTGTAGTAAGAAGGGGCAGAGGGGATGAAGGTCAAAGAGGAAAGAGAAGGTCCCAGTAATCCTCATCCCTGTGCCTGCAGCAGCAGCAGCAGTGGAGTTCCATGGCTGCAGGAATGCTGTGCTCAGCACGTGGTCTGTTCCAGGCCGGCTGCAGAGCCAGGAGGGTCATTTTGGTTCAGGGATGACCTCCACCAGATTGCTTTGGATCTGTGTGTTTTTGTGGCTTTGCTTTTCCAGTTAATTTCCTGCTCTGTGGGTGAATTTCCTGTGGAGTCCGTGGGCTCTGGAGCCCAGCCCCGGGGCAGGATGCTCTGGCTCTCTGCAGCTCTTCAGTCCTGCCAGCTCTTGACTTGCCCACTGTTTGTTACCCACTCAGGTGCACTTTGGGCATTGAGGGCACTTTTTGTCCTCCTGCTCCCTCTGACCAAGTGCCAGAAACAGAACCTGGAGCCTCCATCTGTAAATAAAACAACCTGAATTTGTCCAAATGTCCAAGCACTTGAGCTCACCAGGTACCAAGCAGCGTTTTATTCTACATATTATTTATTTCTCTTGAAACCTGCAGACTTGTGTAGATTACAGCTGAAGGTAAAGGACTGCAGCTGCTTTTTGTGCAGGCAGGAGAGCAAAGGTGCACAGCAGCTGCAAGTTAAATATAGCTACCCTGCCTTGATTCTTCCAGGTAACAAAGTCTTCCATTTCTAATGTTTTTGCCTGAAACATCTATTCATTTACTGTGTTGTGATCTGACTCCCTGCATCAGCATTCCTTCCCACCTGAGCCGGACTGAGGAAGATGAGAGCACCCAAACCCAAAGTTGCCAGTGTTTGCACACAAGTCAAGTCCACAAGGAGTTCAGTGTCTTTACTGGTGTGTCTGATTTATTTCTGTTCCCCTGACATGTGCAGCCTCTGTTTCTAGGTGTTGAGAGTTTGTTTGTTTGAAGAGTGTGAGGCGAGAGAAGCCCGAGGCTGTCTGACACGGCTGTGGCTGGAGCATCTCTTTCAACTTCTCTTCCTAGGCTACAAATGGCCTCTGTTCAATTTTTCTATTTTTTCCTCACTAAAAATCTTCCTGCAGCTCCCCATGTCTTTCAAATACACTTCTGGGACGTTGAAAAGAGATCTGAGGCAGAGAGGAAAACCCCCCAAGGCCACCAGGTTGCTGGTGGTGGGGCGGGGGGGAGCTGGCAGGGCTGGTTGTGGCTGTGCAGGAGCTTTGTGTCCTCACCCACTTCCCACCACTGCTCCCAGTGTCAGGATGGTCCTGGTGCCAGCAGAGCTGGGCTCTCTGCCCTGCCCAGGATTGCTCCATGCATCACATGGGGTTTCTCTCCCAGTAGCTCCTTCCAGGGATGAAGGTATGGTGGGAGAGCAGCTCTTACAACCTAGAGACTGCCCTACCATTACCCACGCTCCTCCCTTTATGGTTCTCACACTGAGCTACCATAAACCCTGCAGTTTTTCCTCAAGAACTGCATAGTGGTGTTTAAAATCTTTTTCCCATGTAGGTAGTTTGACAAACATGAGAGTGTTGTGGAAATCATTAGCGCTAAGAGTAAAACCTCCAAATAAAGCGCCCTGGGATTTATGTACTCTGTGCTGGTAATAATAATTAGAACATATCCTGCTGCAGGTAACTCCCACAACTTGCACTTTGCTCTGAAGCTGAGAAACTCATTGATTAATCCATGGGGTCAATCAGTCCATCTTGTTTGGAGAGTTAATCATAGAAATTCTGTGTACCAGGACCGAGAGTGAAACGGGTTTATTTACTGCTGCTTAATCAGAGAACCCAAACTCTCCTGTAGAGTGGTGAGAGGTTTGTTTCTACTTAGCCTTTAATTGCAAAATGATCTCATTAGTGCCATAGTGAATCTCAGTACTATCCTGGAGACTCATGGAATTTAAAGAAGAGCAAAGAACAAAAATGGTTGCCCATAAAAACTCCGTATCTGCCAAAATATGTGGTGCAGTTGGTATTTGCAGGATCCCCCAAGCCAAGCTTGTCTTTATTAGTCTTGTAATCTGAAGCTGCACATCCCAGTGGCTTTCAGTCTACATTGGTGTTCAAAACAGAAGGACTGGCATAGTGGAACTGCTAGGAAAGGTTTCTGGCCAAAGATAAGAATGTCTCCTGAGAACAACATGCACTTACTATGGCATTTACCAAAGAAAAGGGTAACCCTCAGAGTGCTGCTTTGCTGGGGACTTCAGACCATGTAAATGTCCTTCCTGCAGCCTCTGGCATCAGTCTTGTGTTAATTAACCATTTCTGAAATGTCTCAGAAGGGCTGAGGGAGAGTAAGTGGATCTCAAATGGGTAATGAAATCCCAAAGAAAGCAATCCTTGCCAGAGCAGCGCTGGAAACCCAGAGGTGAGGTTGCATACCCATGGTAAAGCCTTGAGCATGAAAATGTGGAAAGCAGTGAAAAATATCTTTAACCAAGAGATGTGGGTTCGTGTTCCTGTGCTGAAGAAAATGCTTGAATGTGAATCCACATCCTGCAAATCCAATTGAGACTCGCTGCCCTTTGAAATCTAGGTAGGATCTCTCTGCCTTTGTGGTAGGAAGCTTCTGGCTTGGATGTAGAAAATCAGGGATAAAAAGACTCCTCTTAACCCAATGCTAAATACCAGGATGAGAATAGAGGGGGAATATTCCCTTTACTAATACTTGTTTCTAATCAGATAAAAATAAGTGACAGTGTAGGAAGAATCTCTCTACTAACTGCCAGAACATGTCGATTTATCAAATTTTTCTACTGTTGCTCTTTTTTTTGAGCTCGCCTCAGAGCTGACAGTGTATGTTTTACAGTGCAGCAAGGTAGATTGATTGATCCTAAATAGAAAAGCCTTTGGGGTCTTGAGCTGATGTTTTAGCTTCAGAAAAAAACTGAGTAAAGCATGTTAATGTAGAGAAAGGAGCCTGGTTTAATTGGACCAACTCCTGGCTCGCTGAAAATTAATGGCTGGCTGGCTGTTGCCAGAGTGATTCATCTTTTCTATCATGTTCTACAGTCCTTCTCTCCAGGGGTCTGTACTCCCCTCCAATTCCAAACCAAAAGTAAAATATACTTTTTCATTTTTCCCTCCTTAAAAACATGTATTTTAGTTGAATTGGCTTCCAGTAAATGAAAAATAGCACGGGTGGGAATATGAAGGAGGCAGTCAGTTTCTGGGGATTGGGTTTTGTTTACTGTAGGGCTGATTTGGTTTTGTTTGAATGGAATTTAGATCTTTTCTTGATGTACTCTGCACTCCTCATTGCGAGTGGCTGGCTGTACAGGTGACAGAATGACTTTTGAAAGGATCCCCGTTTCAGTCTGTTGAAATGTATTGTTCCTTTTCTTTTCATCTGGCCATGGAAACAGAAACTCTGGGTAAGCAAGAGCTGATAAAAGTGAAGATAAAGCTGGCAAAGGTGTCAAGAGCATTTAGGTGGCTCTAGAAATGAAAAGATGACTCTTCTGTGTAGTTCCATCAAGGCACAGAAATATATATATATATTTAAAATAAATGACTTGTGCATGAACAAGGTTTGCCATTTTGCCCATAAAACCTGCAGTCCTGGCTTTGTGGAAGCAAAACAGCTGCAGATGAACATGAGGCAGTCAGGAGTTCACCAGTGTGAGCCTAAAACCTACATGGATAATTTGATCGTGGAGGGGGTCGAACTTCAGAATTTAAAGAGGGGACAGTCAGAACGTACTTTTAAACGTCAGATATTTCTGTGTGCCTTTTGAAAGCAATCTTAGTTTCTGCTGGAGGTTGATTGCTGCTCGTTTGCCAGTTCTGAGGTGTCACGAGTTGACTTGCACATGGAGTCATTTCTAACAAGCATGTAATGGGTTGGGAATGTCGGGAGTGTTGTATTACTGCATGTTCCAACGAGGAGGATTCACTGTAACTGAAGATTACAAGAAGATAAATAAAGAAAGATTTTGTTTAACATAATTGCATATGGTAAATTGTTATGGTAATTTACTATTATTCCAGCAAGGCAAATATTAGCAGTCATAGCTTAGAGATGATAAATAATGCACTGGAAAATGGGATGTAATGTTTCACATTGACCTGAGATATGGGAAATGGGTAAAACTGCAACAGATTCCTGTGCCATTAATTGCAAGAAAATAACATTAAGAACATGCTAAATCATGCTAAATATTTTCAGCAGATGATAGATTGTGGGACAGTTCATTAATTCTCCAAACTCATTCATTATTTTTGGTTTTTACTCCAAGAACACTTAATGAATTATCAATGCTTTGTGAAGCCAAGGGTGTGAGCATGCACATTTTTATATACATTCATATACCAACCAACATGCATCCATTTATTTGCAACAGTTTTTTGTATCAAAGTGGGTTTTTTTAAACTTTATACTCCTAAACTCCATCCCTGGGGATGTGTCTATTAGTCTCTGAAGCATCTGTTTAAATTGCTGTTTTTACCTTTTACCAGTCGAGTTTGGTTCTCCCACAGTGCTATAAATATTAAATAAAGACACTAAGAGTTTATTAGTGTGATAGCTTTTATGGGGACATGGTTGAAAATGTAACCTATAAAGTTAGTAATGGGAGGATGAAAATTACACATTGTCTCCATCAGGTTTTACAGCCATCATTTTTTCCTATTTATGTGTTTTTCTTGTACAGAAGGAGAAGGGCTCTGAGCATTTTATGAACTGCAGGAAGCAAATCTGGTTGTGTGATAGTAGGGGATTTTCTGTAAGCAAGAGTGGGATAGAAACAGGACTCTGGACTTATGTAGCATTGTGTATAAGTGTGATGGCTCAAGTCACTTTAAATTTCCACAAAACACTGAAACAGCAGCATCTCTGAATTCTTTCAGAGTGGTCAAAATGCCTGTGGTACCTGGGCACATCCATCCTTTTAATACGAGAGAAACTAAATACGACAAGATAGGACAAGAGGGAACGGCCTCAGGTTGCATCAGGGAAGGCTTAGGTTGGATATTAGGAAAAATTTCTTCACTGAAAACATTGTCAAGCCTTGGAACAGACTGCCCAGTGCAGTGATGGAATCACCATCCCTGGAAGTCTTCAAATAACATGGAGATGTGGTCCCTGGGGACCCAGTTTAGTGGTGGACCAGGCAGTGGTGGGTTAATGGTTGCACTCAGTGATCTTAGAGGTCTTTGCCAACCTTAATGATTCCATGAGTGTGTGAAAATCTTCTTGCCTCCCTTTCACCATTTCCCTTTTGCAGAGAAGATATTTTAGTCAGAGGATTCCACCATGGATTTACATTTATTTATAGGACTCCATTTCACACAACAATTGCAATAAGAACTTGTATGACATTCCTTAATGTTTTTTCATCTGTCACTAATTTGGAAATATACAGCACTTTTTAGGGATAAGAATCCTACTCTGTTTGCTTTTTGAAGTGCCTGTGAAAGAGCATTTTCTCCATTTATAATTTTTTATCTCTTCATGTGGCAATGGAGGCAGTGTCAGCTGGCAGCTTGAATTTCAAGACTGCGCTCCCAGCTTTGCTCGAGGTTTCCAGTGTGGCCACAGGGAATTCACTCAGCTGCAGTTGGTTCCCACTGCTATAAAGCAGTTTTCTCACAGAATCACAGAGGGATTGCGTGAACATAAAGAAAGATGCCTCGAAAATGTGGCTGTGTAAAATTTTATGCTACGTACTTACTTTGTCAAATAAATGCAGCTTTCCAACAAGGCACAGTGTGCTCTGCTTCCCATTAGCACTTAATGGAGGAATCACTTATTGAGGCTGTGATGTGCTCACAGGGTGCATTTTTGTGGTTAACTGAATGGTTGCATGCCTGTTCTCAGACAACAGGTTCCTATCCACCGAGGACATGTTTGGGTCTTTAATTCCTGCTGTGGTGACACGCAGGGCAATGCTGGCCAGGACTGAGCCCCCTGCAGAAGCTGGAGGAGGTGGATGAGTGCAGACATTTGGGAGCATTGGGCCAGAAGTGCCAGGGCAGGAATGCAAGTGATTTGCTCATGATCACACAGAAGGGACATTTCTGAGCACGCTGAGGACTCTGCAGGTTACCCAGACATCTGAAATGTCCAAAGGTTGCAGTTAAACCATCCCCACCTTAATGGTGTTCACAGGAGGGGTGGATTTGGCAGCTTGGGTTTATCACAGTGCACCGGGGGTAGGAGAGCTGGTCAAGAGACACAACTGGAAAAGCAGATGGATCCTGCCAGAAACAGTGGTGTGTATTTGCTGCTTTAAAGTTCATCTGGAAAGAAACATCTTTGCAGAGATAATCCTCAAAACCATGGTGAAAAACAGAGTCCTGAAGGGACCCATATCCTCAGCTGGGGGATGATGTCCTGCCGGGGGGCACATCCGAATAAATGAGTATTATCCCTCCTGCTCTTCCAGCCCTGTGCAGCTTGCCAGAGGGGGCACTTTTTAATGGACTAGGAGAAGTTAAAGGAGAATCTAGAAGGATAAAGCTAAAAGTGAATTCTTTGGTTTATACCATTTATAGTCCTATTAAATTCAGTATATTTCTCAGACATTTGGGGGGCAAGGAAGTTCAGTGTATTCGTACATCTTTCAAGATCTTCGCTTGATCATTTGACTCTGTCCAGCCAGCTTAACAAGCTAAATAATAAAAGGGAACAATGCAAAACTTGTTGAATTTTTTTTCCACCCTGGGTCTTTTTTTGAAGCAAAATACCATTTTTTTTGTCTCAGATGCCCAGCAGTTTGCTGCAGACTCCTGCAGCTTTTGTGCCCATCACTCAGTACCTGTTTCAACGTATCAAATTGTTGTACTTCCTCCTTTCATAGAGAAGCAATTAAAAATGATGAGGGTAAAGGGTTAAACCTAAAAGCCTGCTAATGAGGGTGCCTTCTTGGTTTTCCTTTCATCAGGCATTAGATGCTGTTTTCAGCATAAGCTTTCGATAAGCATCACTGAACATTTTTCCAGTGTATTTTAAAAAAGTTGGGGCTTTTTACCATCCTGTAAAAATGATAGATGTGTGACTCTGCTGTTTATCCAAAATCCTAATTACTGATGCTGCAGCTTTTGAATGTTAAATTCACGCAGTGTTCTTTAGGCTTCAAACTGGTCAAAGAAAGATTGATTTGTGTCCACAGAGAGTTCTAAGTCTAGTAAACACAGCCAATGTTTGTTTGTTTATTTAGTACATTATTTGAAAGTCAGGAGTTGCATCAACTGCAAATTACGTAGACTTAGAGATTTCTAAAGGAGAAAAAGAAAAGCAGAAGTTGTCTGCCCCTGTATGAAATTTTAATTTCTTTCTCCTTGAGAGCAAAGAGTAGAGGTAAGAGGTGGAACTTGAAAATAAGGATGAGATCTTCATTCCTTGAGCTATGTTATTTATTATAGAACAATAGCTTGACTTTTCTTTTTCCCCAAACCCCATATTTTATATATAATTATATATAAATGTGTATAGATATTTATTTATAAGATACTTATGTGGACCTCTGTGTGTGCATATATATATATATGTGTGTGTGTATATATATGTATATATGTTTGTATAAAACAGTGCATCTCAGCAGTCATATGAGATCCCAAGGAATCACGTTCACAGGGCAGCAAGGAGGATAATTTAGCATTTCTAATCACAGGATCATTTAGCTTAGAAAACACCTTCAAGATCATTAAGTCCAGCTTTAAGCCAGCACTGCCAACCCTCCCCTAAGCCTGTGATGGAAGTGTTTGGGATGTGTTTCCTCTGCTGTGTATAAACAGTGCCTGGAGCAAGAGCAGCAGCTCTGCCTGCCAGCACCGAGCACGGTCACCCTGCGTGTCTGCAATGTGCAGAGCTGCCCGGCTGAGCCTGTTGCTGCAGAGTCACTGAACACCATGGAATCCTTATGCCCTTGAAGCCTTTCTGTGCCAAGGGCTCTCAGGAGAGGAGCTGGCTGTGCTGATTCACCGCTGAGCATTCACCCACCTGTGCTACCCGAGAGGAGCAATGTGGGGCAGAGACGCGGCGTGTCTGGAAAAAATAGCAGGCAATTCCTCTCAGGGTTTTCTCCGTCTCTAGTCAAGTTTGTTTTAAACTAATGGAAGTAATTAGCAAGTCACAGAGGGACTTTGTCTACGAGGTAGCCATTTTTAGATAATGGAGCATAAAAGTCGACTCAGTGACATATGACACCAGAGCAGCATATTGGAGCCACGCGCTGTGTCTTAAGCAGATGTTTAAGTACTTTGAATGCTGAAATCGCGGCGTACATGGAGAGGAAGATTGTTGGTTTCTCTCTCTCAGACTACTGGTACACTGCAGGGCTTTCTTTTAATCTCAATAAAATCAAAGTAAGCTCTGAAATGTTTTTAATGTGCATCGTTATCACTCCTTTCTCTTCTTCAAATGCCTTTCCCTGTATGATACGTGGCTACTGGGCGAGGCAGGAGTGGAACTTGTGTTTTGCATGGCCCTTCCACAGCACAGGGTGCAGTGGTGCACCAGCTGAGCTGCCACCTTTCTAACAGAGCTGGTGGCATCGAGCTGAAAGTAAATAACATTTCAGAAGTGAAGCACTTGATGTGTCTGCACGTATTTGTTGTAGCTGTGAATGCAGGGGAGATCTGCAGAAATTGCTGAGAGATGAAGGTGATCTCCCAGCAGGGTGGTCCCAGGGGAAGGAGGATCTGCCCTCACAGGTCTCTGAGGCCCTCCCAATTCTTGTAGATGCCACCAAATCATGTGTGTGCTGAACCTCATCCAGTGCTCTCAAGTTTTGTATATACCAGATAACTTTATCCACCTTATTTTTTAGAAATCAATGTGTGACATTTGCTGTTTGTGCCTGGCAGTTGCTGCAGCATTAGGTAACACTTCCCACCACACACATAGAAATGTGCAGATGGGTTCTAAATAAACACCTAGCATGGAAAGCCTTTGTAAGATGTACAGTCGTGACATGATCACAGCACCCTGGTTAGTGAGGGGTGCAGTGTGGTCAAGGAGAGAAGGATTTTTCCTTTCCCCATCACAGTCTGCTCCTCATATCTCTGTACTTCCATGGTGCTGGGGGCTTTGGCAGCAGGATGGGTTGAGCCATTTCCTGGCTGCTTTTTTCTTTCAACTGTGCCATCCATGGATTTCTTTTATTTAAATCCAGATTAGTCCTTGGTGCAGCTCAAAGCAGCAGTGCAGAGCAGTCAGTTATGGTTCAGGAGGAAAGGGATGGTTGGGGGATGACTGTCCCAGGAGCTCTTCTCTCATGGGCTGCCCCTGCATCCCTTCTCCCACCACAGCCAGTCTAGGCAGGATCCATCTGACCCAGCTTTTCTGCAGGAGTTAAGTGCCTGCTGAAGCGCCCTGAGCCCCAGCCCAGCAGGTTTTCCCTGTCTCTGGGCAGGCTGGAGCATCTCTGCTGAGCACTCAGCAGCCACAGCGTGAGAACCGTACCGATCCGGGCTGGAACGCCCTGCATCCATTCTCACTCACTTGAGATGTTTTTACGGGTACAATATGTTCCCCTTCACCACATGTGTGTTCCTCCCCGTGGATTACTCGAATGGCAGAAAGTGTTTTGTTTCCTGTGTTATTAGCTGCAGGTTCAATTTCTATCAGATTTGTCAATTTTGTTGTATAATAGGGGTGGGTTTTTTTCTGGCCTAATGTATGTGACATGTTTTATAATGCCAATAAAAATAGTTTTCAAACTACTCTGTGAATCCCTTGGACCAGAAAAAGGCGAAAATAAAAATATCAGTGGCTGGGGGAGCTTTGATCTGACAGACTAGGCTTTTGCATGACACGTTATGCTTTATGAAGCACAGTTTTACAGTTCCTCTTTGCAGTAGCTGTAGCATGTGAAGGGTCAGCCAGGGTGGAAATGCAGCTCGGGGTGGGGGTCTGGCTCCAGCAGCAGATGGGTGCTCCAAAATGGTTTAAATTTCTCTTCTGTGTTTAATATTTTTTTTTTTTGTTTTTATATTTCTGATAATGGAATTGTTATGGGCTTTTGAATTTCAGTTAAGAATGTGCAAATAGGCTATCTGGTAAGTAGGTTATTGAAGGGTTAGGGAAATGGAGAACATTTCCTGCAAAAAAATACCCACAGTGTGGGTAATAGACTCCAGTTGAATTTAAAAGATAATGGCAGCAAGGGAGAAATCCACTTGTAGAAATGGGGAACAGCTGTGTTTGAGATCTAATGAAACTGTATCAAATACTTTAAAAATGGCTTGCAACTCCTTCCCCGGGGAACAGAGATAAAGCACAAGAGCACTCCTGAAAGGTCGAAGAAACAGTTAAATCATTTCCTTGATGGTTATTAGAGATATAGAAGACATCAGTGAAAATTAAATGTCTGAAACTTGTATTTGATTGCTTTCCTTATCACGCCAATCTCACACATTTCTTCCATCTCTTCCTCTCTGTTCTAGTAAAATTTAATAACTGTGCTGGCAACAAGGGAGTTCGGTACGAAACCAACAGCCTGGACTTCAAGGTGAGGGCGGACGGGACCCTGTTTGCTGCCCACCACGTGCAAATGCCCTCGAAGCAGCTGATCCTGGTGGTGACGGCGTGGGATCCCCAGACCCTGGGCAGATGGGAGGCCATGGTCAGGTTTCTGGTGGCAGAGAAGTCCCAGCACAATGGACACAAGGTAAGAGTTTTTCAAAGCTCTTTTTCTTACTTCCTTCTTCCTTTGCCCCAAAGTTTCATGCGGCATCGGAGTGTTTGTGTTGCCTGGTCTGTGCTTGCTAAGGAAGTGTCCAGGTAGGAGATTTAATGAGTAGCATCAAATTTATTGCAAATGATCCTTGAACCTCTCTGACAGAAATTATTTAAGGTCACCAGGGAGGCGAGTGTTCTTTAACTTCATACTTTTGCATTTTTAAGTGACTCTTTGGTTCTTTTATACACTTTGTGTACGTCATGTTTGCACCTCACTGCTCACAATCACTCTTGCCTTCAGCTAAAGCCAGCAGATGAAGGTTGCAGAGTCAAAGCCAACCATCTTCTTAATGGTTATAAGTTTCAATTTCTTTTGTGTCAGCACAGACCTGGAGTCCCACACTGACTGCTCTGCCATGCTGCCAAGACATCTCCCTGGTTTTCACAGTTATTCCTTTCTCTTGTGAGCCATCTGCACGGCCCTGCAGCTTCCAGAGGGGAGATTTGGGCTTGTTCCTTCCAATGCAAGGACAGGGAGCATTGCTGCTGCCTGATAAGGAACACATGCTCACACGTGGTGCAGGCAGTGAAGCACAACGTGGCACCACAGTGCCAAATGTCCCCTCTGCTCCGTGCCAGCACCTTCCCTTCCCCAGCCCTGACAAGTGAAAAGCCAGTGCCATTCAGTATGTCAGACAGAAGGTTACAGATGGTTTCTCTCTGCTTTAGTTCCACACACGCAGCTGAAAGGCAGGAGGGATCTGTCCCTGCCCAGCAGTCTGAGGGAAGTCTTTGCAGTGGTGGCCTGCACAGAGCCATTGGAACTGGGGGCTGCTCCATGAAAACACATTTCTTCTGGTCTGCCCCTTCAGCAGCAATATCATTCCCACTTCTTTTGTATCGTTTTTGGCAGCAGCAATTCACCTTTTCATTTTCAGTGTCAATCTGGGCTGAAGATCCTCTACTACACTGAGTAAATGCAGTTATCTTGTCTGGTTCCAACTCAAGGCTGGGCTGCTTGGGTGTTACACTTAAGCAGGATTTGGCAGGGAATTGGTTAAAGAGTCTGATTAATGCTGGATCTTGAAGACCTGCAGAGCAGGGAGGAAGGTGTCCATCAGGGACAGGGGAGGTCTCTTGGCGATGGCTCTAGTTTGGATTAATGCACCAGATTAATGGTCAAAATAGCCAGACTGGCCTCTCCTTTCCTCCTTTCTGCAGTGCTTGGACAGAGAGGGCAGGGCAGGAGGGGGAAATGACTTTCCATGTCATATCGTTCGAATTCCACCCTGTGAGTCTGTGCCATTTGGGAGAATTTTTGCCATGTATGAGACAAAAAGGAAGAGACTTGGACAGATTTAAATCTTGCAGCTGCCCGGTGGGCTGACCCCTGAGTTTTTACATGGCTTAGAGTCATATAAATGCACTTCTGCTGCTCTTCAGTAAGGCTAGTGCAGATTGTAATTAAGCCCTGTATGTAATGTCAACTCTATTTGCCATTTTCTAACCAAAGAAATACTGCTTCCTTCTAAAAGTAATTAAATATTGAAGGAACAAAGTAAGATGTCTTATATACTGCTTTAAATTTCTTCTCAGTGTAGCAGAAAGAAAACTAAATAAGCACACATTTCTGTTTTAGCAGAATATTTGCTTGGAAATTCATCTAATGTTAATGTAAGCTGAACTGTGGTTGAAAACAGAGAGAGCTAAGCTTCTTAAAATTCATATCCCTGCTTTCTAAAAGCCTTATTAGTGTGTAGTTTGAGGCTGGAAAAATACGGAAAACAAGACTAATGACAAGGTCATAAGCAGTTTCATGGTGGGTCCCTATAGCAGGCATCAGACTTGTGTTTTATTTAAATGCTAGTGGTTTTTGGAAGCAAAGTAATCCTTTGTTTACTAAAGAAATAAATATGATTATGAGATTATTTTAAAAAATAATAGTGTTTATGGTGAAAAAAACCCAAAAACCCAAACCTAACAATATCCAGTTCAATATGTTTCAGGCCATGACCCTTATATGTTTTCTGCTTCTTACTAGAAGCAGATTTCAGACTTGGTTTTGTATAGTATAATATGACTCAAGCAGAACTACACAGTTTTTTTAAAAGACATTTCAGGCTGTTGTGTTATATTCAGGATATGGAGATGGCAAATATGGGAGAGAAAGGAGGAGGTGACATGAGAGAGGGACCAGAGAGACCAGATCTCTGTTGTGGCACAGCCATCCATTTCCATTTTACTTTGTAAATTTGTGACTGATTTTGTGAAAATGATGAAGGAAAAATCAGGATTTATTTCACAATTATCCATGGATTAAAGCTTCATGAAAACCAGCCCTCCTGGAGTGGGCATTATTGGACATTTGGGTTATTGTGGAGGTTATGATCCAGATTAAATGTTATAGGAGGAGTCAGCATTTTTGGGATACTGCCTGAGGTTTTGGGAGACCAGGATGAGCCTGCCTGCACAGTGGGGACAGTGGGCTGCTTTCCAGGAGGGCAGGGAGGATTAACCCCTCAGTAAATGATCCTCAGGATTTGTGATCCTTTATTGTCACAATATGTGAGGCTGGAAATCTGCGTAATGGGCTTGGGAGAGCTTTGGTGGTGGCCAGCGTGGTTCCAGGGTGGGAGATCAGTTCGGGATGGCTTTTGTCAGGATAGTCCTCCCCTCGTGTGCTTTCACTGCACAGTCAGAGGTCTGGTGGCTGGACCTGCTCCCCAGACCCCTCTGCTGTGCCTTGCTCTTGGTACAAACTGACATTTTAATGGGGAGTGGCCCCAAACAGTGACAGTTTCCCTTCCTTCTTAGGCTTGGCCTTAGAAATGTGCCAGTTGCTTTAGATGACTGAATAACCTGGGCAAAGCTGCCAATTTTGGTGGTAACCACTGTAATGAAAGAATTTTAACTACTACAGTAAAGTGTCATGCTAGTAGGAAAAAATGATAGCAGAGAAGGTAAATACTATAAAAATGTGGTTTATGATACATGAAGTGTACATTTACCCTCCTCCCCAGCAAACACTTGAATGTAAACTTTTTTTTCTGGTTAATACAAGTGATGTTAGTAACTCTAGGAACTTTTTTGTTCAGTCTTGCAGGAAACCTGATAGCAATTCAATTAGAAAATGCAAATGAGGTCACATATTTCCCACAGGAGTGCTGAATTACCCCAGAGGAAACTGAGTAATATTCTAGCATAACAATAAATACTTAAGATAAAGTTTTTTCTACTGTTCTTGTCTGGCTGCCTGTTCTTGCAATCAAAAGTATCATCGAAACTGTGGGTATAATGTGGAAAGCTGAAAAGAAAAGAAGAAGAAAAGAAAAGAAGAAGAAGAGAAAAGAAAAGAAAAGAAAAGAAAAGAAAAAAGAAAAGAAAAGAAAAGAAAAGAAAAGAAAAGAAAAGAAAAGAAAAGAAAAGAAAAGAAAAGAAAAGAAAAGAAAAAAAAAGAAAAGAAAAGAAAAGAGAAAAAGAACCCTTTGCATTTTAGGTGCACATCTAAATTTCATTTATATCTTTTTGAATAGACTTTCATGTATCTCACTAGATAGAAACTTAATCGCAGAATCCATAAACAGAGTTGAGAAACTCGAGATAGTTAAATGAAACATTAAGACATCCGCCATAAAGTTGTATCCATTTGGAATTGGAAGGGAAATGTAAGAACATTGCATGGATCTAATTTGAGGCTGAAAGCACTGAACGCTGCGAGTCCGCTGGAGTCTGGAGTGAGTCTCTCTCCGATCGATGGCGAGCGCGGGGCGCGCCCTCCGCCCGGCCGGCACGTTGGCAGGGGACACAGACAGACTATTCCAAGATAATGCAGTGGAAAAGAAAAAAAAAAAAAAAATCGATCCAAATATATTGTTGAACACTGGAGCCAGCACGCACCTATGAGATTTGTCAAGCATTGATTTGCATGAATATTTTAGACTCACGCCTACTAGAAAAGTTATGGGCCATCTTAAAGCGGTGAGCAAAGTACCATTTGCAAAGTAGCCATTTAACAAGGTGCTTTCCAGCATATCGATCATTCATTTAAAGTGTAATTAATAATAACGTCTTCCTTCAGCTAAACCAGGAATTTATTTCAGAAGGGCAGTTCGGACTCTATTTTGATTGTCATTTGCTTTGCTTACAAAAAAAAAAAAAATCTTTTCACTGATTATTTTTATTAGCGTCCAATAAACACAAGTTGTCTTTGTGAGTAATCTGGCAAGGTTTTCCTTTGCCTCGCCTCTGGAGTGCCATCTAGCTAAGCTCTTGTAGCAACATTCATTAAATAAATGTCAACAGACAAGGATTTATGCTGCATAATAATATTACAGCTGTAGTATAACTGGATTTATTTTAAAGCTATTCTGAGGTTGCTTTGATCTATAAAGCAGCAACGTATGTCTCTATACGTCGCAAGCAGCTTTTGCAAAAGTACTTTGAGCTGTACTGTCCATCAACGTTTTTCTTACAGCATTCTGTTTGCAGAAGCAGCACAAAGCGTGTGACTCTTGCCTTTTTGATTTGTTCAGTAAAAAATATACAGAAGAAAACTGCAAGGAATCTGCTGTCCTGATTCTAGGGTTGGACTTGGGGATTTGGGTTTGGTTTTTTTTTGTCTGTTTTGAAATCATCAATACACATACATCAAGGACTACGTATTTTGCTAGCTGTTTCTCTGCATCCTGGAGAAACATCTTGTCATCAGGTACGAGGAAATCCATTATTAAAAAAGCTAGGAAGTAAAGAAACCTGAGGTGTATACGTTCCTACTTCCAGTACATACTTTTAATAAGCCACTATAAATCACTCTTTTTACAGAATAAGGCATAAGTAAGAACTTTTTCTTAGATGATTTCACATCTTGCACCTTTTAATATTTTACTATCATCATAAGTTACAAATACAGTGTATGAAAAAATCTGTTTATTGATATAATCAGCACGTCTTTAAAAAAACAAACAAACTAATGTCAAAACACATTTTAAAAATCCGATAGATCATTTAACCCTGCCAGTTCCTTAACTTCAAGAAAAGAATATTTAGTAGAATCAGAATTATAATAATCTCATATGTTACTCCAAAGAAAAGGCAGCAGAGAGTGGCAGGCGTCTTAAATTTCTTGTTGGATTACAATCTACTCTGATATGACTGTAGTGAGTCAGGATTTTACTCCAGTTGGTAACACTGGGAGATTTGGGGAGCTGGATATGACGGGGAAAACGCTCTGGCCGCTTTCTTCCAGGGGCAGCCAGGCTTTGAACGGCATCAAATCAAGTGCTTGCGCCCTGAGGAAGAAACATCTCCTCAAGTCACCTGCTCTGGCACGAAAAGGCTGAAGTCCAGCCCAGCCGCTTTGCTCGCGGCCGGCAGTCTCGTCCGGGGCACCGACACTCCCCAACTCCGCCTCTTCCCGGTCCTTCTCTCGGACCAGGCTTTAGAGATTTTCGCCCCAAATTCTGGTAGCTGATAGATACGCAAAGAAAAGAGCTGACGAAGATCTCCGGAGATTTCAGAGGGAGATCAGCAGCAGTGGAAAATAAAAGGGAAAAAAAATTTTAAAAAAGCAAACAAAACATAATAAAAATAATAACAAAAAACAACAGCCTCCAGACACGGGGCTTAAGTCGAAACGAGCATGTCGACAAGTTAGCAGTTTTCCCAGGAACCTAAATATGTGTATATCTGTATACACACACGTATATAAATCTCAAGTGGGTTTGAGGCTTTTATCATCCTGACTTCAACTGTGCAGGCTGATGCTCAGAGCCTTGTTTAAGGCCAAAGCAGAAAAAAGAAAAAAAAAAAAAAAAAAAAAAAAAAGGGAGGTGGGGGGGAGGAAAAAAGGGAAAAAAGCGCAACGCGGTGTCGAGGTGATAATCCGCCCCTGACCTTTCTTCTCAGGTTTCGTATCACAGCTGAAGTTCCGCCACATCCCGCCGATAGATTTCATAACCAAAAAAAAGGGAGACTGCTCCAAATATAATGTAAAGCGTAGGAAATAGTAAGAATCAGATCGCTTTTCCTTTACTGGAAACAGGTCTGCATGCACATTCCCCAGTAGATCCAGGACCCGGCCCTCCCTGCGAGGACACCAAGTGCTCCGAGCCGGTTGGTTCAATTGCAGCTGATTATGCCCTAAAATCTACGATAAAAGCTTGACTTTCCACCAAGGCCGCGTTTTATAACGTAATTTCCCCCTTAATATTAGGAAAAAGAAATTCAAACTTTTAGAAACAATGATAGTCCCGAAATTCATTTTAGTAGTGGGTAGAGTCGGGGGAAACAAAACAGTTATTAAAGGAAAACAATAACTTGGCATGCATAATACTTCATATAATATCACTTTACAGGTTCGCTTGCATAACCAGCCATATAGCTCCCCAGTCTGTTCCCATCTGATTTTTTCCTTCCTTTTTAATTGCCAGTGAATTATTAATCGATTACACAAACCGATCCTGTAAGAGACGGACAAGTCGAGGTGTGCTTTCCCTCAGTCTTCTCAGGAGACTGAAAAAAATGTGGCAAACCCACTTGTAAAATACAGTATGTAGAATTACGTATATATACATATAAATCCGTGTACTTTAGCCGATAATTCGCCAGGGAAATATAACGAATACAAAGAAACCATATTCTCACAGCTCGGATTTCAGCGGGGCGAATTCTTTTCATCAATTTACCTTCAAGTTTCAAATCAAAACTCCTGCATCGAGAAGGACCAGAGGGCATCAGCACATGCTTGGGTATCGATTGTATGGAAATGAGAGTAATAATGGGAGGGGAATCTGTACGAATTAAGTGGCTAAAACAAAGGGCCCTGGAGAAACTGCTGGAGACCGGGATCACCCACACCGCACGGAAAGTTGTTGGGGCAGCGGGGAGACTTAAAGGTTTCCCCGGCAGGAGCGCTGGCCTGAGGCTCCAGAGGTCCCGCGGAAGGTCTCTTGGCCGCGGCGGGGGCCCCAAGGCTTGGTCGCCCGTGGGGAGGGGGCGGCGCGGCTGGAAAGCGCCGGCTATTCCGTACATTCGTATCACGCTCGGCAACTCTGCGTGTTGGGGGAGGAAGGGTCCGAAGGGGGGGCTGCTGCTCCCCGAAAAACCCCGTTCGGTGTCACCCCGGGGCCGGGTCGACGGTCAGGGCTTTGCCGCTGCCATAGGGCTGCATTTTCTTTGGATGCGCGGCGGTGGGAGCCCCACCGACCTGATCCCGGCGTATGCCTGGGGTCTTCGCAGTCCTTTCGGCTCCCTCCGGCTGCCGCACGTCGCTCCGAGTTAACCGCAAAAGTACGTTTATTGCACGTTTTTTTTTAAAAAAAAAAAAAAAGTCAAAAAGCAGAAAATCAAGAAACGTGTAAGTTGAAAATAAAAAGTCCGTGGAGGAAGGGGGGTGGAGCTGGAAGCCGAGGGAGGGGGCGAGGGGGCCGCGGTCTCGGCAGAGGTGGGCTCTCAGACGAGTCCTGTCATTTGCGACCGTAGGAAAGGGAGGGAGGCGGCGGGGAAGGTGCCCAGGGGGTAGCTGACACCGCTGGAGAAGCCCACCAAGGGGGGCGACATGTGGGGCAGGGTGAAGCCCAAGGCGCTCGCCGGCGAGTTCTCGTGGTACAAAATGGGGACCCGCACTATCCTTTGGGCGGCGTGGGAGAGGTTGGCCGCTTCCAGGTCTGCGGCCAGCTGCCGCTTCCACTTGTTGCGGCGGTTCTGGAACCAGATCTTCACCTGGGTCTCGGTGAGGTGCAGCGAGGCGGCCAGCCCGGCCCGCTCCGAGCTGCTCAGGTAGCGTTTCACGTCGAAGGTGGACTCCAGCTGGAACACCTGGCTGCGGCTGAACACCGTGCGCGTCTTCTTCTTGCGGCCGGCGGCGCGCTGCTCCGGCTCCCCCGGCTCCTCGCCGCGCTCCTCCTCCTCCTCTCGGCCGCCGGGGCCCGCCCGCCCGCCCGCCGGGCCCCGCACCGCCGCCCGCCCGCCGCCGCCCGCCCGCTCCGCCGGCTCCTCGGGCAGCTCCGGAGAGTCCCGGTCGCTGGCTGCGGAGAGAGCAGAAAGCTGCTGCGGGCATCGAGGGAAGAGGGGCATCGCGCACAGCCTGCCTTGCCCCGTCCGCCGGGAGAGGAAACAACGCGGCTGCGGGGAGACCAAGGCCGGGAGAGAGGAGCGAGGAGCCCGGGCAAAGGCTCCTGCCGCTGCCCTGGGTCCTACGATAGACTCCCAAATATTTGTGAGTGTATACACACACGCGCATGCATGCTTATGCGGAAACACAGAAAGTGTATTTCATGTGCATGTAAATATACTCATATACGGACATGCACATATATCTGTGTATGTGTGCACTCATCTAAGTGCACGCATGTATCTAAACGCACTCATATGCATGCGTATAACATACATATACTGTTTTCAAACATAAAATGTACAGGCATGTCTATGCACATACGTGTATATGAATAAAAGTATTTATATACTTTTTATATATGTATGCACACGTATGAAAACACGTGAACTCTTATTTATACACACACGTATATATTTATACACATAGGTGCACATATATACCTGCAAATACATTTGTAATTATATTGCTGTATATAAGCATAGTAGCGCGTGTGTATGTATACAAGGAGGGGTAAGAAAGAAGTAATTCACTTCACGTTATTCTGAACTTGATGAATCAGGACAATTATTTTAATATGGGGACATATCTCAGTGGAGTCTCCAACACTGTGCAATCCATTTGCAATTTTAAAGGGGAGAAATATTTCCTACTCTTTATAGAACAGAGAAATAAACAGAAAAAAAATTTTAAAAAGGGATAAAAAAGCAGTAGTTTCTGGAGTAGTTTTCTGTTTGTAGATGCACTTTTGGGAGAAATTACAAATAATAATCCTAACATTGTAAAAAAAAACTATTTGGATTACAAATCACGCCTCTTTTCCTTATTGAGCAATCGTGAGGTCTCTGTAGGCTCGTATAGGATCACAGAGACTCACCGAGAGACAATATTTTTTGTATCATTAGATAGAAAATAACCATTGATGGAAGCCCATTAAACTTTTTCATGTGTTAATTTCTGCTCCCGAACCTAGGCTTCTCCTCCAGCACCCTCTCCATTGGAATCCCCGCAGAGAGAGGCCGTGCGGGCAGAGGGCAGCGGGGCCGGCTCTGCGTGAAGAGGCGGCCGGAGCGAAGGGGCCCGCGCCCAGCTGCTCCCCCGGCTTCCCAAACTCTCCACTGCCTTGCTGGAGGACGGTGCCCCTAGCTTTCCTGCTTGCTGGAGAACAAAAATTAAAAAAAAGAAAAAGGACAGACCTGCATCTTAAAAAAAAAAAATTAAAAAAAAAATAAAAAAGAGAGTAGAAAGAGAAATGGATGGGGGGGAAAAGGGAAAGACAAAAATCCCCGAGCAATCAAAGAATTCCTGTTTACACTTTGGGCAGAGGGGCGGAGGCTCCAGGTGCCTGACACACAGGGAGCATTTCCGGAGATTCGTCCTGATCGGCCGAAAACTGGGAGTCAGGGTGAGGGGGTGAGGACTGCAAGGGGCACTCCGCGCAGCCCCCTCCGGCCTGCTCCGAGGGCCGCGGAGGGACCCCTGCAGGGGGAGCAGGAACACCCCCACCCACCCAGCCCCAGCTTCATCCATCCCCAGCCGGGCCCGGCCATTAAGGGTAGGGAAAGTCGACTTACTGTCAGGGCTGGCGCAGCCCAGGAAGGCGGCGTGCGCCCGGCGGTACCAGCCGACGGCGGCGTCGCGCAGGGGGCAGCCCGGGGCTCCGATGCGCAGCGGGGAGTGCGGCCCGCAGCGCGGAGCCCCGCGCCCGCCGCCGCCCACCGCCGCCCGCCGCGCCCCGCCGCCCGCCGTGCCCTCGGTGCCCAGCAGGTCCTCGATGAAGAAGGACGAGACGCGGGCGGAGGTAGAGCCGGCGCTTTCCGTGGCTTCGTCCGGCATCGTCGGAGAGAACTGTGGGAGAGGGTCCCGGCTCCGCCGGCGGCTGGCTCCTCGGCTCCCCGCTGCCCCGCGGCCGCTTCTCGCCTCTGCCTAGCCCCGTGGATGCTCTCCTGGTATAAAAGGGTTTTTTTCCGGAGTAATCATTTCAGACCGCGGTTTGCCATCATTTCCTGCAAGCTAGGAGGGGAGGGGGGAGGGGGAGGAGGGGAAGGGAACGGGGAAGGAAAAAAAAAAAAAAGCAGCCCGACAACCCATCGGAGGCGCCAGATTCTGCGCGAAAACGCTAATAACGAAATAAAAATGTCATGCGAGTTAAACGGCGGGCAGGAGCGGGGGATCCTGCGGTGGGCGGAGCGCCGCGCCGACTGGGATGTGCGCGGGGGGAAGCGGCGGGCGCCGGGCGCTGCCGGGCGTGTGTGCGTGTCCCTGTGCGTGCGTGTCCGTGTGTGTGTGTGTGGTGTGTGCCGTGCGTGTGCGTGTATGCGTGTGTGTATGTGTGTGTGCGTGTGTGTGTGTGCGTGTGCGCGCACCGCCGCGGGGCCGCCGCTCACGAGCTCCTTATTTAGGTCAATTAGGGAGCAAATCCCGGCGCGGGGGGGTGATGGGGGGGCCGCTCCACATCCCTCCGCTCCCATTGGCTGCAGAGGGCTCAGCGGGCAGCACGGCCAGCCAATGGACGAGCCGGACACCGCGGCCTCATTAATATAATTAATACCATTAATATAATTAATACTATTAATAATCATCATCGAGCCGCTCCCGCCCCCCCCCCCGCCCGGCCGCTTTCATGTGGCGGCGGCGGTGGCGATGGACGGAGGAGATGCGCCCCCCGCCGCCCGGAGAGCCGGCACCGCGGAGCACTGAGGCTGTCCGCAGCGCGGAGCTACTCCGGCTGAGGCATCTGAGTCGGCTTGCGGGAGGGAGCGACGGAGGCACGACTGCCCCCCGCGAGCAGGCAGCGTCCTGCCGGTGGAGGGGAGGGTGCCCTGTAGGGAAGGGAGGAGGACTGTCCTTCAGGGGGTCTCCGGAGGCCCGGTTGATTTACCTTTATATGTGTGTATATACATATATAGGCATATTTTTATATATGTATGTATGATGTCTCTATAGTTTATTTAGAAAGACAGCCAGCCTCGCTCATTGTACAGAGGGGTGGTCCAGGACGCCCCATCTGCTCCGCCCCGGGCAAGGAGGCCGTGGCGATGCGCTGCCCGCTCCAGGAGCCAGCCCTGGCTCCTGGCGTTACTCCTCCGCAGCCCGACTTTTTTATTATTATTCTTGCTGTAATCCCACTTCACAGGAAGCCGTAACGGCATCGTTCCCCTGCCCCCTTTTTCCGACCATCTGGAACCCACCTCGAGACAACGACTTCCATCAACCCTACTAAAGTTCCCTTCACTGCTGTGCGCCAGGGCAGGAGGGTTATCTGCAGCCTTTTTCCTTGGGACCAGGCGAGCTAGGTTAGTAGAGAGACGAGTCTATAGAGTTCACGTCGGAGACCCGTGGAGATTTGGGTGAGTACACAGATGCCGGCCGCTGCGATGTTCATTTGCAGGTCAACCCTCTCCTCCTGCTCTGCTCTCCTTCTCTGCCGGAGAATCCCTCCTTGTTCCCCTTTGCGGTACTTCTGGACAAGAAGCCTTTTCTCAAGCTCCGCCTCCCCCTCCCGCTGTGGAACGGGGGCACCGGTTGTTGCCCAGCGGGAGTGTCCGGCGGCCTGGGAAGCAGTCGAGAGCGAAGCCGGCCTCCCCGGCCCATAGCGGTCTCTCTCCCTTTCCCGGAGTGGCAGTGGCGACCTTTCAGGACAGGGCCTATTTTTGAAAGAACAAAAAAAAAATGAGAGCGAAAATAAGGGAATAATTCCACTTCCAAAGACTGCATAAAGATGCAAACAGCCGGAGCTCTGAAATGGGCTCTGGAAAAGCAGGAATATGCGGCGGCACATTCGGCTTTCGGTCTTACCTGGGCAGAAACCGAGGGTAGTCTAATGAATTGTAAACCAGGCGACAGAGCATTTGTCACTTGTTGCACAGGAGTGACGTTAACAAACATGACTTTTCTTCTCTGCGCATCCTGATGCGTGTTCCTGGACAGGATATATGAGTTTGACAAATAGTTCTTATGCATCCATAAACCGTCAGCTCTGTTTGACTGGCAGACTCAGAAAATGTATGTGTGCTTTCCGGAATAAAGAGAAAAATGTGGACCCTGATCGCTGCTATACATTCTATATACAGTATGCAAATCTAGAAAAGATATGCTTGTATCCCTTGCCAGTATCTAATAAAGTGTCCCTACAGTGTGATCATGCAACTTATGTAATATTGTTTGCTTTCCTCTTAGAAATAGTTTAATAAAATTACTAAGTGTAAATTTGTATTTCCTTTTCCTCCCTCCCTGTTTCTGTAGGATAACGTATAACTGTTTGGTGTGCAATAACGCTGAACTGCGTTTGTGAAAACCATGTACTCACACATATTCCTGAAACAAAATCAGGATGACTGTAATTTTATACATACAGTTACAACACTTCTACATACATGTCCGTGTGTATGGGGGAATTTTTTTTAAGCTCGCAGTTACGTTTACTTTTTGTATTATTATAGCGACATTATTAGCATTTCGTGTTTAATATTCTTAGTGTCTATTATGATGATGAAAAGAAAAAAAGGACGTGCTTTCCCTGGATGTTCCCTTCAGCCACCCATCAGGGCTCTGTGTATGGAGCAGAAAAAGCACCCAGTGACGGTATTTTGGTAATTTAATGTCAGAAAGACCTCCTGGGTCCTGCCCTAACGCCTTTCGGTGTCACCTCCCGCGTAACGGTTGCGGGGGGTGTCCCCTGTGCCAAGGGCATTGCCATCACCCTTGGCTAGCTCTCCCCTGTCTCCGGTGGGGCTCAGCGTGGCCGTGGCGAGACGAAACCTCTCCTTCCCCTACTGCCTTCTCTCCCAAACCCATCTCTTTGCGGCGCGGTAAATCTTTGGGTTTTTGCAGGCAGCGGAGTGGAGAGGCTTTCCTTGGGCAGCTCCTGATGCCTCCCGTGGGTCAGTAAGAATTTCACCGTGTTGTCGGCAGAGATGGCTTTGAGAATCGGTTTCGACTACAGGTGGTGGGGCCACTTTTTTTTTTTTTTTTTTTGTTTTTTTACCCACCAGTTTTGACACTGTTTATTTCCCAGGTACATGTTTTTCTCCGAGGCTTTGGAGACCTCCAGGTCCGGTGCAGCTCCGCGAGGTGCGGGAGGGCTGCGGCTTGCGGTCCCGGTCCCGCTGCCGGTGAGGTGTCTTCGGCTGAACAGTCCGGTCTCCCAGTCCGTGCTCATCACTGGCGGGGGATGCCCGCCGGCGTGGAATGTCCGTGAGTTACCCCTCGTCACAATCTCCGACGGATCCTGAGCCTCTGGCAGGGTTTGCTCGACAGCCGGTTGTCGCGCAGCGGGCAGGGAGCAGCGGCGCTTTGGGACAGGGCTCCTTAGGGAATCAGCAGACTGTGGGCTATATTTGGGGCTGAAAAAGCGTATGCGAGTGTGAGAAGAGACTCCGTTGAATCACGGTACTGGCGGGCCGACCACTCCTGCCGCTGTCCTGTCACCTCCCGCATGGAGAGGAGAGGGCTTTCTGCAATGTGAATGCAATTACCCTGCTAGTGTTTGATGTCTCCCCTTGCTCTCCCTTCACTAGCACTCCCTTGGCTATGTCGTAAAATAGAAACAGAATGAAAGACAGGCTTTATCGCTCGCACCCTCACCTTTGCTCCTTCCTCTCTTCTTTTAAGGGCCGCGGAGCGCTTGGAGCCCGGATCTTTGCGGGAGACTACTGACCCCCCAGTGCTGCGGACAGACGTGGTTTGGGGAGGTGCATCTGTGCATCTCCTTCCTCTGTGCCAAAAAAAGCGGCGTTTAACAGATCGCTCAGTTCCTGTCACCTTCCTAAGAGATCAGACAGCAGCGCCGGGGGTAAGGGAATTTTTGGCCAATATCTGCCTCTGCTTGATGTTGATATACAGATATATATATATGTATATAAAATTTTTATTTATTTTTGGTTTATATATCATATATATTATGTTTATAACTATACACACACACACATGCACACTTATATACATATATGCGCATGCATGTGTATATTTATAAACAAAATACTGTTTCAGCCAGGTTCTGTGTAAGTATAAAAAAATAAAACAAATAAAGACCATATTAACATCTTCAGTAAACAGTAGGGACCCACCAAAATGCAAAAGCACTTCCTAGAAAACAGCATTTTTTTTTCGGGTCCAAAGCTCCTTTAGACGAGTAGAGGTGGTGGTGGGATGGTTTGGATACCTACTTCTAAAAAAACCCAACCGAACAATAAAACAAACAGCAAAATAGCAAACACACATACAAACCCCACAAAATAAAGATCAACTCTCTAAACCTCTGTGTGACATCTTTCTTTCCCTCCGCCTCCTTCTTCCAGAAGGCGAGGGCCCGCTCAGGTCCCCGGGGGAGCCGCTCAAACTCTGCCACCAGATCACCTCTAGTCCCTGCGGAGTTCTCCAGGTCTCTGCTCCGGCTCTGCCGCCCTCAAAAAGTGGCGGGGACCCGGGGATAGGGGATTATGCCCCGCTGAGGCTCACAGGGACAAGCGGAGCGGGCGTTTCAGAGGAGTCTGTCCCGCAGCCCCCCTGTCTGGGTAAAGGTCCTGTGCGCACCTCACGGGGTTACCCCATTTTGGGAATGGGAATCTACAAAGGGCAAGGACAATATGGCAGTGAGAAACCCTTTTTCTTGCAGATAGAGAACCCTAAAGCCCTTTAAATGTGAGTCAAAGAGCACTTAAGTGCAGCAACACTTTTTGGACTCCTTTCTGATTTTGCCGTAAATTTTAAAGGGGTCCCTGAAAATGAGGAAACAGAGAAACTTTTATTTTTTTATTTGGGGGGGGGGGGGGGGGGGGGGGGGGGGGGGGGGGGGGGGGGGGGGGGGGGGGGGGGGGGGGGGGGGGGGGGGG
>JAWWEE010000051.1:9769909-10022732 GCA_035221455.1 Xenops minutus | reverse complement strand
AAGAAAAGAAAAGAAAAGAAAAGAAAAGAAAAGAAAAGAAAAGAAAAGAAAAGAAAAGAAAAGAAAAGAAAAGAAACTAATTTATGAAATAATATAAAGTCTTTGTGGCTTGTGTCAGCATTTATGAGAGATGAACTTGAGGGGGATAATGCTCCAGAGGAAAACAAAGTAAAGCCAAGCTTTACTTATCTGGAATTAGCAGGCTTCTTTACTAAGAGTGTATGCTATTATTTTGAAAAATTGGATATTGATTCAACAGAAAGTCTAAAAATTAAGATCATGTTTGTGAACAGTGACATTGCTGAGGACTTCAGTTTTCAGTGTCCTTTTTTTTAGTTGCAGAAACTCAAATCTTCCCCAGTACATGAGGGTTGTGCCATGTGGGCTTCACTCCTCCCCACCCTCTGTGTCTGTCAGCATGAGCTCCTCATCACTCCTTACTAACCAACCTCCTCCACCCCCTGTGTTGGCTTATCCCATCTGAAGTTTTCCCCCTCTTATTCATAGTGATTTTTCTTCATTTTTCAGTCCCTAAGTGTGTCTAAGCGTGTTAAGGCACATCTGGCAAATTTTCTTCTGTATTTATTTATATATCCATTTTTCTGTACTTCTCACCTCCTAAGTTAAAATCAGGATCATAGAAATACAGCATAGAAAGGAATTCACAGCAAAAGAGCTTGGAGGTAGAGGATATATTCAGCACATGTAGGATGTCAGTCATCTGCTGCCAGTGACTTATTTTTGAAAAAAAAACACAACTGTGTTCTTTGAATCATGTATATGTCAACCAAAGTTTCTCATTGTTTGAGTTTCTCAGACTCCAAGCATGGAAATATGTAAATTTTTGTAATGCTAAGTCACTGGGAGTTGTGCAATTAAACCTGGAAATCTGTGAGTCTGCAGGTAGCGTTTAAAACACTGAGGACTGCTGTCAGAACCCATCCCTGCTTAAGCCCAGCTTGTGTTTTACTATTTCTCATCCTCTTTTGGGTTTCTTTTTCATACCCAAGTATGAGCAGTGCCGTGTGAATGTGAAAAGCTGATTCTTACAGCCAGAGGGGGTTTTAATTTTATTAATATTATTATTTAAAGCCTTTAAGCAATCCCCGGTGCTATTTTACCTGGCTGCAGTTTCAAATTCCAGCCCAGCCTTTTATTGCTATCACACGCACAAAGGACTCCGGGCAAGGAGAGGTTTATTCAGTGCTGCTGCCGTTCCTGACGGGGTTATTGTGCAGCCAGGGGGGTCCAGCCCTTCCTGGGGGACGATCAGGGGAGCCTAAGGAGGAGCTGTGCTTCCAGTGACCCCACCTCCCTGCCGCTCTGCAGCGCAGGCACCTGGAAGAAACGGGGGAAAAACTGTTCCCTTCCTTTCGTCCTTCCCCTCATGGGGGTGGGAGAACACGTGTTGTATGAAGGTGGGCCTACAGAGGTGACGGCCATGCAGACCTCCCACATTTGGGCGGATCTGCCAGGCTGGAGACTCTGGAGGTCCAAGTTTGAAGTTCTGTGTTTGCGCGTTTATTGTTACGGTTTTGATTCAAAAGCTTTATTGTCAGCCCTTCCCGGTTTATCCCCTCATGGTTGTTCCTCCTGTAGTTCCATTCCCAGTTCTCCTCCATCTTGTCTTCTTCCCCTCACGGTTTTCCCGCCTCTCGCCCTAGCCCTGCTTTCCTATTGGCCCTCAGTTCCTGCGGTCTCCCATTGGTCAGCCCTCACCCTGATTTGCATACTCCAGCCCTCTCGTCCAATCACAGCCCAGTTCTAGAACCTTCCCTCAGGGCCCCTATATAAACCCGCCCGCCCCTCAGGAACGGCTTTTCTCCGTTTCACCCCTCACGGTGTGGGGTGTGCACAGAGTCAGCGTTTTCGGTCAACCACCATCAAATCTGGCACCCAGACAGGGACCCTGGGCGAAGGCTCCTACTGTGTAGAAGTTTCTCCAGCGGTCTTTGGGCTCAGGCGATGGAGTTCGGCTCCCCTCTGGGACGGCCATCCCCAGCTCAGCAGCTGGGACCCTTCGTCCTGCCCGCTGGATGAGGTAGGCCTGCAGCTGTGAAGTTGCATTCCCCACCCTGCACATGGGGATGGGATGGTGTCTCTGGCATCAGGGTGATGGGAGTTTGCCCATCAAACTGTGTTATCCCTAGAGAGGGACTGAAGAATTGAGGCTGTATTTGTCACCCTGTCTTTTTCTCACCATGTTGGTGCATATTTTAAATACTGAATCATGGTGCTGGGCTGTCCTCTTTGATTTCCTCTGAAGGGGATCCAACTAATTCCAGCAAAGTGGCAGCTGGAACAACTCTTATTTCTGTATCTCATCAGTGAAGCAAGATCCTGATTTATCAGTCAGGGAGGGTACATAGAGAGATTTCTGCTTCCTTTAGGTAACTTCTGAGGCAATGTTTGGGGTTTTAACAAATCAGACTAGTGGAAAAGATGAGAAGGCAGATGACTAATAAATAAGTATCATATAATTGTTACCAGTGAGACTGCTCGGGATAATTGTGCAAGTCTAATGAAGATGCATCTGATGAACTTGTCTGACCTCCTGCTTAAGTGAACTTGAACATCTCACATATAATCATTGTCAGAGATGAAAGTGATGTTTGCGAAACATGTGAACTTCCTTGGCCTGATTTTCAGGTGTGTTGAATCCCATTGCCTCGTTCTGGAGCCAAGATAAGATGTGACATCCAGGTGCTCATTGCCTTGGAAAATCAGCCCACTACAGGAAGTTTCCAAGCGCTGCACTTGGTGCATTTAGTTCTTAAGCAGTCAACATCTTACCAAGGATCAGGCTCAAAGCTGTCCTAGAAAGATCATCTGTAAGTGAAATTCACTCCAGATCTGTCTTCCTTCAAACAAAAAGAAGTCCTAAGGATTGAACTGCCTACACGGAAATAAGTTTTTTTCTGATAAAACAAACCCCTTGGACTGCTGTGTGCTCCTGCCTGTGATGTGTGCCTTGCCCTTGTGAGATCAAAGCTTTTGACCTCTGATTTCCTGTTCTTTGTTGTTAACTGCTGAAGTCTGACTGCCACTTCAAAAAACAGTTTGGACTGAATATCCTAAAAAAAGCCTTCATTGCTGTGATAATCCGTGGACAGTTGGGTGTAAACATGAGTTTAGGAAAAGACAAAAATTTCTCCGTGCAGGCAAGTATATTAAAATAAACCTTTTTTAAGGGGCTGTGAGTGTCTACATATCTTTCTCAGTCAGCTTGGTAGGTACAAGCTCAGTGTGAAAAAGAGTTTGGGTTCCTCCCATCCTCCTGGTGGATGTGGTGGTGACCCTGTGGCAAGGCTGGCTGGAGGAGTGAGGAGAAGCATCCAGGGATTGGTGTCCAGCGGGGTAGGGTGGGCTGAGAGCCTGGCAGTGCCAGGGGGATCTCAAACACCGTCCCCATCCAGCAAAACACTCAAACTCATGCTTAAAGTCATCTTGCAGATGGAGATAAATTGGATGTGTTCTCATGGTCAAATTTAAGCATTTGCTTAGGTGCACTCTGGAATTGGAGAATAAAAGAAGAACAGTCTTTTCTCAAGAGCCTCTTGAAATAACCAAAGGATAACTTGAAAGGGCAAATTCTCACGCTAGCGCTGAGGAGAAGAACCAGAGTGAATTACTTTGCTTTGTGCTCAAGTAACACTGCTGCTTGTGATCTCTTAAATCTCTTGTGATCTTTTTACTTGCAAACATTGTGAAGAGCAGGACTATTGTTACATTTAATTCATTATGATTATTTTAATTCATGTATCTTTTGAACCTCCTGGCTTTAGAAAAATAAAATGAGATTAAAATTTTTCACAGGCTTGTTAAGGAGTAGACTAGCTCCCTCTTCTTTCTGTGATGAAGAGCACTTTTAGTAATCTGAGTTCTGGAAGCAAAAGAAATGTGTTTTGGAACTATGTTTTAAATTATTTCTTAAGAGTTTTATCGGGGAGGAAGAACTCATCTTGCTAGCCCAGATATTTCATACATTTTTCTCAAGATATGTGCAGAATGAGAGGGGTGAGGTCAAGCTGCAGCAGAGGTTTTTGCTGTATAATATATGATGACATCTACCACCTTTTTTCCTGACCTATAGGTATCTGAACAGGTAACAAGTACATGAGTATTCTGTGATTTAATAGCCATGCTCTTGAGAAGTACTTGTAGTTCTGAAGCCATTGTGTATGGCTTCTCCCAATTATGAGAATGACATTAACTTGAAGATAGAAGTGCCATTTTGTAAACACTAGAAGGTAGAGTACAACAGTAATTTAGATGTTTCTTAAACAACCCTATCTGAGAAGCACTGTGAGATTAGATGTTACAAAAGGGAATGTGAAAAGGTCAAGTTGATGTGAGGAGCTGTGCAAGGAAACAGCCTCACTGGAACTTTTCATGTTGGGATAAGATGTTCAAGCCTTAAAATGAGAGAAAAAAGTGCATCAAGAGCTGTGCTTTGTGGGTGATGTCATCTTCCTTGTCATCTTCTTCTGTTCATTGAACGCTCTTGCAACATTCAAAGCCAGACAATGACAAGAAGAGTGCTGGAAACCTGAGGGAACCATACAAGATTCCCCCAAAGGCAGATGGAGTTCTTATGTGCCTGCTTTGGTATGTGATTCTTCCAGAGAATGGAAGAGGAAGAGCATTTGAAATCCTGAAAGCCGTGTGCCAACCAGGAGGCCTCTAATCATCTGTGAGGGGCTGTAGAATAAGTTTGAAGACATTTCTGCCTCTCCACCCCATCGAAGCTTCCCTCACCAGAGATACCATTCACTTTTTCATGTGATTTCGCGCTCAGAAATGAATGTGAGCACAGCACCTGCAGGTGTCCATTCTCTGCGGTACCAAAACAAAGCTTATCAACATGCTCTGGTGACTTTCCAGATTCCAACTTAAATTGGTGACAACTTACCAAATGTTTGGGCGAACAGAAGGTGTGGAGGAGTTCAGGTGATGTTTGGATTTCAATTAAATTGTACGGAGAAGTCAACACCTCCTGTCCCAGCCAGTTGCCTGGTCAGCAGCCCCCTGAAAAGGTTCATTACAGTTGCCCACTAAGGGCCCTGCTGCCCCTTTTGCAAAGATGGGATCTTCTCCAGCCTGACTCACGAGCCAGTGTTTTGTGTTCTCCCTATTTAAAATTTCCCTGGTTTTACCTGTTACTCCAGCTTTTTTCTTGCTTTGCAGTCCTGCAACACTAAAGAATATTTTGATTCCTCAGTCACACTGATCACATTTTATTAGTTCTATGGGATAAAATTTTCCAAAGCCTGCAAAGCCAGCCAGATACCTAACAACCTTAAATTTGCATGCATACCTCATATTTCAGCTCTCAATGAGCAGGGCATGTAGAGCTTTGACACTGACTCCTTGGGACCGAGGGGTTTGGCATGGCTGATGCATGTGTGTGTGGTACATGGCTCCTTCCCCTCCTCTGAGGGCAGTAACTTGGTTAGTTTTTAGTCAAACTTTTTCTTCCCTGTCAGCTGATGTGTTCTGGAGGCTCATGCACTTGCCAAATCTGACAATTTTTCTTACTAATTGACTCTAATGTGAACTGCTCCATGCAGCCCCACTGCTAGCTGATAAAAACAAAAAGTAATGAATTTTTGCTTAACTAGCTGATTTAATTAAAATGTTTTATACTGTACTTGTATGGTTTCTATAAATGGAGAGGTAATTTTGTTTAATGAGTTCCTAACCAAACATAACATTCCTGACTGTACGTAGCCAGATTTGATAAAGGTCACGAACGCTGCAATTCCACTGTTTGCTTTTGGAAGTGTGATGATCAAACAGCTTGCTTGGGTACTTGAAATGCCCAGTCAGGATTGGTTTCCTCTATTCCTGTTTACACCAGGAATTATTACTATAGTTTTAGGAGCAGAGGGAATTCTTCTCCGTATCTGAACACTGTTCATTATCTTTAAAGTGGAAATCTACTGCCAAAATCACATCTCATTGTCAATTAGTGCCTTCTCTGCAAACACATTAATTTAATGCCCCTGCTGAAGAACTGTGAGTGTTGGAACATCTTGCTGCTAAAATACTGATTTTCAGAGCACTTTGACACAAATCATTCATGAAGAGAAATTTATGCTGTGATGGTAATGGGACGTGACATGAAGCTATCTTTGATTAAATTTACCACAGCTTACAACTATTAGTAAATAGAGCTAATATAGATAGTCATCACAGAGTTCTAGGAGGTGAATGAGAAGAAAACTGAGTATGGATTCCCTATACCTGAGCAGTTCCTAAATAAGACCTTCACATAGTGTGAGTACAGTAAATGAAAGTCTAAAATAAAAAGTTTGATCTTTTTAAAACTACTTTTCCCCCCGTTTTTAACTTTGGCAAATTCAGCAATGACCTAAATAAAAACGGAATCAATTACCCTAAAATAAATAAATTTGCTGTTTGTTCTGCAACCCTTTCATTCTACTGTATGAGAACACAAAATGAAATATCTTTCTCTACTAAAAGATCAAAAACTGGAGAAATGGTGCATTTTGGGAAAAAGAAGGGCACATTCGTCCTCAACTGCTGTCCCTGATGTCAGCAAAATGTTATTTCCTTAGAACAGAATTCATGCAAATGTTTATTTTGCAGTGCTCTCATGTTCCCTTTGTTAAAGAACTAAGCCCTATTTTCATTGTCTTATTTTGTGTTTGGTAAATATCATTTTCTCTTGTCCTTTCCACAGCTACCATGGAAACAAGCAAAAATGCTTCAGATTAAATATTTTTAAATAGACATTTTTTCTCTGGTAGACAATGGCACCAGTTTTCAAAATGTACATTGATATAGGAGCTGAAAAGAAATATGTTTGAGCAATGGACTAAAAGTGGCTTTGTATCCCTTTGTATTGATAAAAATATATTAAAAACACGTTGCCACAGTTAAACCCTAGGAGTGACACTAGAAATAAAGTGAGCCAAGTATTACTTTTTTTCTGAAAAATATCTAGTGTGAAGTGTTAAAGATCCTTTAAAAATAATAAGACTGGCATATAAATAAAACAGGTTAAATCATAAATAATTTTGATACTTGGGAAATAAAGGCCTTACTTCCTCTCCTCCAATTGCAGGTACTTTTTATTGCAATTGCAAGAATAATATATTTCAGTGCTGAATGTAGAGCATTTCATTTTGCAGGTTGAGCCCTATAAAATGAATAATCTCCAACAAACGTACCCTAAGACTCACTGTTATTTATATGCAGGGAATGGTGGCTTATTTACCCAAACATTAGAGTGATCCAAAATGTTCAGCTAAGCAGGAACACAAAATATGATATTATATTATGTAAATGGGTTTGTGATACGCTCTGCTGGATAATAACTTCCAGATGTCTCCGTAGCCAGAGGCTGATGGATATCAGAGGCAGGTTGGCTGGGAGGGGAGGCGAGCCAGCTGGCGAGACTGGCTACTGCTAAGTGTAGCGGAAGGTGAAAGCTGGTGCTTCTTCACACTCACTGGTTTTATTTGTGGACTAGTGAAAAGTCAGTGGCTCACAGCCTTTTTGTCACGGGCAGGATGGGGCTTGAGGGGCTGTAGGGATCCTATGTGTCCTCTGCTGTCCGTGAATTATTTTTCGACCTTTTATGAGTAGAAGTTGAGTTTAGTCTGAGCCTCCCAAGAAGTGAAAGGCTGACGAGCCACAGACCAACACTGACAGGAGCTTATAGATGGCTATTGTGACTTATCCTTTATTACTGGTGCCAAGAGCAGACAGGGAATGCTCCTGAGCTCTCAAAAGTCATGGTGTAAATGGAGTTAGTTGAAGCACCCTGCAACCTTACAAGTCTGGAGTAAGGGTTCCTAAATCCATTCAAAGTCTGACAGCCCCTTAGGGGTTTAACTCTGTGTCCACTCTCCACTGGGCACGTGTTTCATGGACTACCCTCTCTTGGGCTGCACGTGCCTGTAACCCTTGTGTAAGAAGGGGATGGCACCTCTCAGAAACAACAGAAGGGAAACCACACTCAACAGCAGCACTAGAGGTGCTGGGCTTGATTGTGAGAAGGGCTACAGGCAGATTATGTTCTAGTGATAATATTTTATATTTTCAAAATGTCTTGAATTCCTGAAAGCGTATGGTCAGTGAGGCCATGAGAGAAGGAGCAGTTGTTATCTCAGTGAAAGCTGTTATTCAGCAAAACCAGGATCAGAAGCTGTATTTTAAAATTAATTGAATTTGATGTCACATTCTGCTTTTGAGTTGAACTTTAGATTCTTGTAAACTTGAAAACACAGGAGAGTTTTCTGGGGCTCGTGGTTAGTCGATGCTGTTATTCCAGAGATGTTCTTGGATGTTTCAGTCAGAGAATTGAATGGTTCTGGCATTTATACTCACCAGACTTTGTTACTGCATTTGTCTCACAGCTTTTAAACAGCAGAAAACATGTACAATGTATTCAAACAACACCAGAGAAATTAAGGTCATGAGAATGCATTGTCAACAAATGAAGATAAAAAAGAGCTGTTTAAAAAAAAAAAAATTGTTGTTGCAAGATGCTTTTGAAATTCTACATATCAAATTCAGAGTCGTGTTGATGATTTATTCTAATGTAGGAAAACATCATCAAGAGTGACAAGCAAGCTAGTCACTGTCTAGTCACCTGCCAGCAAGTATTTCATACAGACTAAAAAGGCTGGTATTGCCTTGCTGAGCTGACACTAATTATTTCAGTATACATGGAGCTTTGGGATTCATGTTAATTCTCAAGTCTGTCTTTAGTTCAGACTCATTCCACTGTGTAAACTCAGCAGAGCACAAATTATTTGACCATCCTTTCATAATCTGTCCCCATGCTCACTTGCCAATTATATAAACTGATCCAAATACCTGCTCTCAAAGGATCCCCATTTGGGAATCACAAGCCAATTAAAAAAATAGGGGATATCCACTTTTCTGTGACTCACGTCTCATAGTCCTCTTTCATGTTGACATGCATTTCTGTGTGTCTTCTTTGGATAGCATTGTTTCCATCAGTGTTTCCATCAGAAGAGATCCCTGCCTGGTGAAAAAACTCTCTGTAGATGAAAACTTTCTCAGATATAACATATTGCATCCCATAAGA
The DNA here is from genome assembly GCA_035221455.1 of Xenops minutus. Lineage (NCBI taxonomy): Eukaryota > Metazoa > Chordata > Aves > Passeriformes > Furnariidae > Xenops > Xenops minutus. The sequence continues at coordinate 10,013,647 of JAWWEE010000051.1, read as the reverse complement.
AGGAGGAGGTCAACAGTGCCTACACATATGCTGACTTTCCCACAAAAGTCTCCCACTGCTGCATCGTGACTCTGTTTCTTTGTTCATTACACACTTAAGGGAGTATTTTTGGAACAACATCTAAATATTGAACCACGGTTCTGTGATCTTAGTGACGCTGCTTGTTGAAGGTGTATAAACAGCACTTAGGTGAAGACAACCCCGCAGTCACCTTGGTGGCATGAGTGTGAGAGGACCCGAGAAACATGCCTGTGTGTGTGACTGAAAAGACCATATTGGTCTGTTCTGTGAAAATTCAGCTCTGGAACGGTCTCATTTTGAAGGTTTGCCGTAAAAATAGCTGCATTTTTTCACAAATGTGTCCAGCCCTTGCAGCCAGGGGATGTGTGCCCTCCACAGGTAACAGAGATCAGAGCCATCATTCAGCTGTGACAAAGGGCTCCTTGCTGCTGTGCCCAGCTCTCAGCATCCAGAAGGGCCACACAGCTTTGGAGACACCTCTCAGTTCAGATCCTGTTTGCCTTTCTTATACTGTTTAGTTTTCATTTACTGTCTAGTCTTGAGGTTCCTGCCTTCTTCTTTGCACTTCCAGATCAGGAATTGAAATGTGTTAATAGGTGGATTTACATCAAACTATAAGCCCTGAAGCAATGATTCCCTCTGAAATCAGTGCCTACAGATAACTGCTTGTAGGATGTTTCAGTTTGCATGTTTGGAGTAAGACAAGAGCTGAGTGGAGCTTAAAATGGCAGGAGCCTCAGAAAGTACTTTGATAGGTTTTCCCATAGTGTTCTTGTGTTTTGGTGTATGGGATTTTGGGTTAGTGGGGTGTTTTGAGAAAAATATCTGAAAATCATAAAATTCAGAGAACAATATTCCCACTGGATCTTACCTCAAATGAAGAGAATGTGACTTGCAGTCTTTGTGATTTATGAAAGTTTAAACATTTTCTGGTGGGAGTGCAGGCCACCATATGGTAACAAGAGCTTTGCTAGTTATCTTTTCTGCAGATTTTTCAGAAGTAATTGCTGAAATCCTAGAAGGCCATAGAGTATTTAAGTATTGGGACTGCATAACCTCTGAAGAGCCTTTCCAAATCTACATTTCATTGATTCATCATTCTATGAGGCAGAAATATTCTAACAATGAGCCAGTCCCTCTGTATCCAAACCATGGTCCCACCATTTCAATTTTTATGCTACAGCATTGTAACATTTCCAACACCAAAGTATGCCGTGGGCAGAATCCACAGTTTAAAAGAAAAATCACAGATGAGAACTCAAATGCATCCCAAATAATGAAAATTTACTGCTTGAGATGCATTCCCATTCCCAGACAGAGTGGGGAGATGTGTATTTGGGATTTATGTTCAAAACCCAGCTCCTAAAAAAGGTAATTTGTTATGAAGCACTAAAAATTTGAACTAATGAATCTTTGCAGCCATGGGTCTGACTTTTCCTCTGGTTGGAGTTTGGTTGGATTGGCAGAATACATCTGCAGAACCACAGATTGCAGGATTGTAGCCTTGCTCGTTTTCAGTGCCAGACTATAAAGCTGGACCCATGCCATGGACTGTAAAAGAATCCTCTCCCTTTTTTGTCTTCTGGTAGGTTCATTTATTAGAAATTTGCAGAAACTTCTTTACTCCAGTGTTCTGCTAAATCTCCCTGCAGCTGGTGTAATGAAGATGATACATTCTGGGAGGCATCTTGATTTGAGAGTGACAGCTCCGTATATTTGTGGAAATGAAGTGGCAGCAGAGCTGCCAGCAAAGCATATTGTGCCTTTGTTCCACGTGGCCGTTCGCACACAGGGAAGCGCTGCTGTTGGGACAAGTCCTAAGAAGTGAGGAAGAAGCTAAACTGGTTTTGCTTTCTTGTTTCCAACACAGCCAAAAGGAAGGAAGACACTGCCTGGAGACCTGGTGCAGCAGCAAAGTGACACTCTGCTCCCGTGGCGGCAGCATCAGAGCGCCAATGGCCTGCGGAGGCAGAAGAGGGACTGGGTCATCCCACCCATCAACGTGCCAGAAAACTCCAGAGGACCCTTCCCACAGCAGCTGGTCCGGGTGAGTTAAAACAAAAAAACAGAAATAGTAAGAAAAATGGTAATGATAATGGTAATAATAATGGTCATCTCACAGTGGGCCTGGTGAAACACTAGGTGTGGTCCAAGTTTCTGGCATGGGAAGTCAATTATGGTAATAATAATTGTCATCTCGTGGTGGGTCTGGTGAAGCAGTGGGTGTGGTCCAAGTTTCCGGCATGGGAAGCCTGGCTGGAAGCTCAGGCTCTCTGCTCTTCCTCCCTCACGCAAGAATAGTTGCCTTTCACGTGCTGCTGAACTGCATCTTATCCAAAGCGCCTTGCCCCGTTTTCGCTGCCCAGCTGACGGCAGCCTAATCACCTCCTTCCAGCCAGTCCCTCAGGAGATAGTGGCACTGCTGCCAGCATGGCCCTTTGCCCACCCTCTCATCCAGAAAGCGGCTGCAGGTGTAAGGCTGGGTTGGTGGCACCCAGCAATGAGGGTGCCGCGTCCTTCCCGTCCTCCGGCAGTCCCCAGTGCAGATGTGTGGTGGCCTGGAGGAGGTTGGCTGCCTGCCGCCACTGCAGATGGATCCTGCATCCTCCCTCTGCCTCTGGTGTCTTTCTTCATGAGCATAATCTCAGAGATCGAGTTTGCCCATGTGGTTTTCTGTGATGATTATGGGATGACAGGAAAAGAAAAAGAAGGGAAAAGGAGTGTTTTACAGAGATGTTTTGTTGATCTATTGCTGCTGTTGGTAAGTGTTAGCAAAATACAAATACATGTTGCTGTTTCTCTTGTGGGTGCTGGTTTCAGTTTTTGGAGCAGTAGAATGATTAGCTGTTTCAAGAAAAAAAAAAAGAATTCCTTGGCAGACTCTTTCAGTTCTTCCCTTGGAAGAAAATGGCAACAATTATAAAAAAATGTCAGAAGTTCTTTTGAGCAGCAGTGGTGTGTCCTTGGCATCCCTTCTCAGGAAGTTCATCTAGGCATCTTGAAACAGTGCCTGGGTTGACATGAGTGGCATCATTACCTGTTTCACACTGATGAGATGATACTCTGCTGCACAGCCTTTGTCTGGGAGGGAGGAAGGGGCTTGCTGTGTCCTGTGCAAGTTCAGGTGAACTTTGGAATGACTCATGCAATGACTGTAGGTGCATGTTCCCATTTCACCAGGTATTGGGCAAACTTGGATTTTTGGTGTCATTTCTTTGTGCAAAAAAGGAATGAAAAAGTAGCAGGTGATAAATGTTTTTATGTCTGTTCTGGAAAAACAGGGAGGGAAACCAAGGAGTCTGTGTGTGGAGTGACCCATTAATGTGTTCTCCTACTAAACTGAAGAAATATTTGAAGAGGAAAATAACCTGAAATGCCAAAAATATCTTCCAAAATCATATTAATAATTTAGATTAAACCCTGAATTGCTGTGAAGAATAAGGGGAGCACTTGCAAAATGAACTTGGGCCCTGTCCCATTCCCTGCTGATTTCTTTTGAGCTTTGACTAGACAGAGAGGGGACAACTTGGCACCAGCTTACCATGGCAAATTTGGTGATTTATAAGGACTGAAATCTCTGTGGCACTTTCCCCCCTACAGTCTGGAGATGAAACAGAAGGACTCGAGTGTGCAAAATTCCAGTTTTAATTAAAATGGCAAATAATAAATTTTATATAGGTAGAGAAGAATTGATATTCATCATTTAAACTACAAGTAACCTTGGAAAGATAACCTGCCTGATGGAAACACAGAGCCCCCAGATTTTCAGCAATACATTCCATTGCAGTTTTCTAATACAGAAAATAGAGGGAACGCTGAAAATGAAGTAAATATGGGGTGGGGGCAAACAAAAAATAGAGCTGGCTTACAAAAGGCTGCTTTCCTTTTCACCTGACATCCAGAAAGCATCCTAATGACAGGGAAGATCATGCAAAGAGTGCAACTTGATTAAGCGTGAGACCCCTGATGTTTTAGGCTTGGGCTGAGTTTCTGCTCATCTGCAGCATCTGGCCCCTTTGCCAGTGCCTGAACACAAAGCTTGGGTGATTTCTAGCAGGAGTTCCAGGCCCCCCCCCACCCCCCACCCCATTAGACTTTGCTCTTTAATTATCCAAAATAGAACAAGTCAACATCTTCAAAGACCAGCACTGCCTGATTATTTCCATCCACATAATCTTCAGCTTGCCCTGGAGCATTGTGCTGTCTCCTAGATCTAGGTAACAGTTTTGATCTGATTTCCTATGCTTTTGCTCACTGGGCGCTGAATATTTTCATGTCCATCTGCTCACAAACTGGAACCAGAAGTGCACATGTGAAGTTGCAGCTCAGATCCCATTTGTAGAGAAGCAGGTCTGTCACAGTTTTATCTGCTGCTTTATATAAAACATTCAAACCTGGAACCAGCAAGTTCTTGGACACTGAACTTTTTTAGGTCCAGAAAGCCTTGCCTAAGCTTACATTTTTAAGGTTTAACTAATGGAAAACAGTCCTTCTATAGTGTTGTCTTTGCTGATGGCTTCCTCCAAGGAGAGAAAGGGAAAGCATGAAAAATCTGAACACTAAAACACCAAAAAACCTACCAGAAGTACATTTTCATTGCACCACTTGCTTGCTGTTTGCTTTTTTATAGGTCAGACTAATTTGAAATGCATAGGCAAATCTTTCGGGTTCCCTCCTACTCCTGCTTCCTATTGTGAAGGTAAAATTCCATTTTATGGAAGTTGATTAGTTACTTGTCAGTATTTTTAACAAGGCTGTGCCTGAATAAAGTTTAAATCATAGCAAAGGTGAATGCAGCTTGATGGGAGCCACATACCTCGAAAGGCAGCCCTATCTGGTTCAGCTGGGATCAACTGTAATTCTCTGCTCATTAAACCATTTCATTCTGATAAAATACATTAAATGAAAAAGTTTTTACAAAAAAAAAAAAGGAAAAAGGGAACATTATCCCTGCCAAAAAAACCCCCACTGTTAATTACAGGGTTTTTTCTTTCAAAGGAACATCCGTGTCTGTTCATATACATCAACCACACTAACTAGGAAATGTATCTCAGAAAAATGATAGCTAAAAAAAATAATAGTAGGAATTTCTAATTAGTTTTGGCTGCTAATAAGATTTACTTTCTCTTCGAAGAGTTTAAATAAACATCTGATATTTATAAGCTAAAAATATTTTCTCTTAGTATAAAAATGTTTTGCAAATTTTACTTTTGTCTTTGAGCTGAGAAAACAGTTATCAAATTTTATTGATATATGGTTATTTATTTTGCAAGCATTTATTAAAATCTTCTGTTTCATTTCCTTGTGCTTCACTTCCACCTTTGTATTAGGAATAATATTATACGTGCTGTGAAATATTTCACTGTAGTGAGGATAATTTCATTACTAATTGTCAGGTACTCTCATTATTATAACTATGAGGTCCATAAAAATGCCTATTAAAAATACAAAAACAATATGAAATCCCCCTCCTTCTCCAAGCAAATGACTCATGCAGGCACACTGATCAACTAAGATAATATATTAAATAGTTGCCCCCTTGCTGAGCACCATCTATTTTCTCACTGACTCATCCTTTTTAGCTACACGCATAGCTAATTCTTAATTATCTATTATCTAATTATCTATTAGCTTATCTTGTATTTCATCCTCATTTGAACTTCAAAAAGAATCTGGTTTGCATCCATGTGCAAGTCTCTGGCTGTTTCTAATGGGAATCTTGAGTCAGTTTTCAAGGCAAGTCCATTTCAATGAGCTGCATGAAAATAATTTGATTTAAAAAAAGCAGTCTTGTGCAGGACTGGTCTTTGGTCATGACATGCTTAGAGAACAGGCTCCCCCATCAGTCACTGCAACCACATTCACCTTTATGGGGGCTCCAAACTTCCAATTCATCTCCAGTACCTTCAAAGTGCTCTTAAAGCCTTCTATCTCGAACTTCATAGACCCTAAATTTCCAGCCTGCCTTTATTAAACCTAGAACTGAAAAACAAGGTATTTCCCCATTATGGGGGTATCTCTTATGATAAACAACTTGATAATTCTCATTACACCAGCCTGAAAATCCACTGAGGATGACCAAGACAGGATCTTGATGCTCTCACAACCCGCCTTGATTGCGTGCTACAGGCACAGCGTGCGCTCTCGCATCCCAGTGCTGGTGATCTCAGCCACAAGAATACTAGAAATAATCTAAGTGTATAACAGGAAATAAGAGATAAGGATGCATTTTATGTAAATTTAATCAGAAAGTCCTGACGTAGTTTGGAAAGTTAGCCGAGTATAATATACCTGAAGACTCGTATCGCTTCTTAGCGGGGGTGTCGTGGGTGCGTGGGGTTAGTGGAGCATGGTGCATGTTGGGAACTTGCTTTAAACTGTGTGTTTTAAAGAAATTTCAAATGGATATGTCCAGAAAGTAGCACTGTGTCTTATTTCCCTTTCTCCATGAGTTATGTGCCAAGTCCTGGTTTGGTCACACACACACACACACACACACACACACAGGAGAGATCGATACCAGAGCACAGACCGTGGCAACATGTGCAGAGAGCTCCTCTTCCTACACTGGTGGGCTCATGGGTGTTTTTAGCACATATTAAGCTGTAGGGTGAGTACTTAACATGAAAAAAGTTGATAACATGCTCTAGAGCTCCACAGCCCATCCCGGAGCAGGAAACTGGTGTAGTGAGGCAGTTCTCTGTCTGAAATGCTGGCGCTGGAGATACACAGGGTATACCGAGCTGTGACATCCCCGCTGGCTTGGGCCATCAGCCCTCAATATTGCCATCTCCTTTGCTCATCAGGGCTGGCTCAGCATGTGCTTTTGCACTGTTTTAAATAGTTTTATTGTAGGAAATCCCTCATGCCTCCTCTATCACAGCGTTGCTCACTGCTGTGAAATTGGCAGTGCAGAATCCATTAGCTCCCAGCTGCAAGACAGATGGCATCTGTCTGTGGTGAGAGAAGGTTTGTTGAGAAAAGGCCTTGCAAATGCTTCCCAAAGGACATCAGACCTTACTTTTCCTGAGAGAGATGCAGACAGCCTTGATTACAAATAGGCCTAGATCTTCCTTGTTCTCCACAGGAACAGGTGTTTCTTTTGCCTTACCAACCACACACACACTCTTTTAAAAAATCACTAGTTGTGGCTCTCAGTGTCCCTTTTCTTTGGTACTTGTGTGAATATCACCAGCCGAAATATAGAAATGAGGAGATTTGGTCTTTCCTGTGACAGTCAGACCAAAAAAAGAAAGAGCAAGCCCAGAGGGTGGAAGGAAATGGGACATCATGCAGGTCATGTTGCTCTGTGGAGGCACAGCCTTTCCTTGAAAGCTATTTCGAGGATGTAGATTGTGACAGCTCTTGGCTCTTGACTGTGATTTCACACCACAAAACAACCTGACGCCAAAGAGAGAAAGATTAGCAGGAAAATGGTTCATTAAATGTTCATGTTGCCACAGTCCTGGCTCTGGTATTGATCTCTCCTCTGTGTGCGTGTGTTACCAAACCAGGACTCCACACATGACTCATGCAATGAATGGAGAAAGGGAAATATGACACATCATTACTTTCTAGAGGTGTCCATTGGAAATGTCTTTAAAACATGCAGTTTAAAGCAAGTTCCTAAACATACAGCACACTATAGGTACTCCTCAAAGGACATCCCTTTGTTTGTGTTCTCCCTGGCATATCATGATGCCATTCTTAGTCTCCAGCATTCCCAGAAAGAGAAGGACAGATCCTGGTGTAAGTTCAGGAGTCTCTGCCAAAGCTGGTGGGGCTACACAAGTGTGAGCTGTTTGGGAATCTAGGTCGAAGGAAGCAGATGCCCAGTGCTTTATGGGCTCTCCATGCACACTCACATGCAGAATTATGGATTGAAAAGTGCAGCTACAGCATAAATGCTCCATTTAGAATTCTCTTACAACAGCATTCAAGCCTATACTGTAATTATACATATTGTATTTCCTTGTATTCAGACCCATAGGGAATTTATATTGTCCTTGCTAAAGCCAGAGGGACTGAAGGAAAGCAGTCATTTAATGATTCAGCTGTCTTGGGCTCTATGATTTAATCAATCATATGAAAGAAATTTTTAGATTCTTTGTGTTTAGAGTTCTCTTGTCTGAGCAGAAAATGTTCCCTTTTTGAATTGCTTTAATAGCTGTATTTATGCAGCTGAAAGTTCCTTAAGAAATGAAAGTAAAATCAAATTGCTGAGAATGCCTAGATAATTTATCGGAGAATATTCAATTAGAATATATTAATATTTTAGATTTCCATCATTAATTTAATATTCAGAGATTTAATTTAGTCATTGAATTGCTGTAGTGCCATGCGTGGGTAGATTGTTAGGCTGAGTGCTTAAAACACCTGCCACAAATGGGTGAATCTCACTTTGATTCCCAAGAGCACAAACGCCTTTCTACTGACATAAGTCATGCAGCAAAAACTCAGACACTAAATCTTGCCTGTGCTCTGCATTTTTCAATAATTGCAGAAAGGAATAATACAATCTTCTAGCAGAAATAAATGCAAGAGCCTTATTTATTTATGCATTCAAATCCAGACTGAGGGGGAATTTGGTGCTCTGTGGTTCCGAGTTTGTCAGTGTGTTACCGAAGAATTTCATTTTGCTAGCCTGGCCTTGTCACTTACTCAAGGAGAACCGTCATGAGTGAGGTTGGGATTTAAAGGTGATTGGCACTTTACAGACAGATATCAAGGACTCCTATTGCCCAGTTCAGCTAAAAAACTGCCCTTGAGTTTTTGCCATTTTCTAGGATGCTTTGGGAATAGTAACGTGAGTGGAAAAATGCCCCACTAAATCATAAAAAAACCCACTAAATCATAAAATGCAATGTGATTTGGCAGTGATAAAGCTCCATCAAATATAGTATCCCACTTACATGGAAAGAAATGGAACAACTTTTAATTTCTCACACAACATAAAAACTGAGATTCAAGAAACCCACTGGCAGCAGTGAAACTGCTCCCACTCCACTTGGGAAGTATCAGCATGATATTTCAGAAGTCTCAAAAATCATTGATAAAATTATTTCTGATTTTCGCTAAGTTTAAGCAGAGCCCTGGGTTGTTAATTTAGGGTGCAGCAAGTTAAACTGAGAGGAGACTGGGATAACAGGCCTGTGCTCTGACCTTGTGATTGATGTTTCAAAGTGTTTTGCAGTCATCCCCATCAGGCAGTGGGGTGGGATATACTACCAGGTGTTTGTGACCCCCTCTCCCAATGACTACTGGCTAAATAAAAGTTGTGAGTTAGGGACATAGACTCATAGAATTTTTTTAGGTTGGAAAAGACCTCTAAGATCATCAAGTCCAATCGTGATCCATACAACCTTTGCTTAGGTATCTCTCTGAACAGGATCTGACTTGTTCAACCTATTTCCATAACTGAGGATTGTCTCTCACAAATAAAAAACTGAGGCAGGGAGGCTTTGTTCAAGACCACAGAGCTGTTGCCATGGCCATGAGCAACACTCCAGTTATTGGCATCTGGGCCTGTCTGTGGGTTTTTTGAAGAATGTCATAATGGACTAAGGTCTTAATAGAGTATTTAGAGATCTCTTGTTGAAGGTTATGTTCAGTCACATTATTTCATTTCTGAGCTCAGCTGCTACATCTGTGCATGGGGTGTGCTAAAGTACAGGCTTGTTTTTCACAGGGATGCGAAGGTGCTTCTCTGCCAAAGCCAGGGACTGAGCAGCAGCTCCCACTCCCTGCTGGGTCTCCAGCAATTCCTCCACCACCCCAATCCAGCCCACACCATTTAGCTCCTGCTCCAAGGAGATTTAGGAAGCACAGAAGGATAAGTACCCCTCGCTGGAACCGTCGTACCAGGCATACTGCAGAAGAGTTCATCAGTCACTCCAAAGAGTATTTAGCTATAATACCCCATTGCACATATTGCAACATATCATTACCTCCCATCCTCTCCAGAAAGTGAGATAACTGTAATAGCCACTCGCTATGGCTGTCATTACAGGTACAGGCAAAGGCAGGAAGGCATAGTCTGAGCTAATGTACACAGCTCGTAAAGCTATTGAAAATCTGTAAAGGCAGAGTGTACACAAAAACAGAGGGTTAATTTCCCTGGGAAAGAGCTTTGGTTTTGCTCATGCCTCTCCCAAAGTAAAACAGCAATAATGAAAAAAAACTGAGACAGGAACAAAGAACTTGCAATCTGCCTCTTTGCTGCAGGAATTCATTCTTTATCACTTATCACCCACATTAGGTGGCTGTGGGACTTGGCTTCCTTGAGGAGTTGAAATGGAGCCCCAAAGACAGAGTGGTGCTGTGTGGGTGTGAGTTTGGATCTGCAGAATGATGGTGCTGATATAACCTTGACAGCTAGGCTGTTGCTGAAATTCACTGTATCAGGCTGGAGTAAGATAGGAAAAAATAAACCCCACATCTATGCCTTTTACTTCCTTACTATTGCATGTGTTCTTGGTAGTCTGCACCGCTGAAGAATTAAATTCAGCACTCTGGAATTTCAGATGTCAGCTTTTAAGATTTTAGAGAATTTACTCTTGGGCTAATTTTAAGCTCTCACTGCTGTGGTTAATTGTTTTATTTGTAGCTGCTGAGATTTTCAGTGATAAAGGTGTCACCATCCAAATCCTCTCCCAGCTGTCTCTAATGCAGGTTGATAAGAAGTATAAGCCATGATTAGATGATGGGGCAGCATTAAAGGCCCCACTTCTTTGCAGCTTGTTCTTTCCCATAGTTCTTACCATATCTTTAGTAATTACCATATTTTTAATAACATTCATATTTATTGCTAATTTCCTTATTTTAAAGGACATTTTCCTCCTAGCCGAACAGTTAGACAACTTAAAAACAAACAAACAAAACCTTGGATTATGTTAAGGGAAACATTTTGCCCGAGGCAATTTGGATATCTGCAGATGGTGGTACTGAACATTTTGGCCCTTGTTCAGCAGAGATTTTAAGTATGTGCCTAAATTTGAGCCTTTAAGCAACTCCAGTGGCTCTTCAGAATTTATCTGGTGACTGGAAACTAAGGACACAAATAGTGCCTTACTGGATTAAGACCAAGCATCCAGCATTGTGCAGGCCTGACCCTTTTGGCCGTGCTTATCACTTTGATTAGATTCCCAATTTTAATTGCATTTCTCTGCATGTCTTGGTAGTGTACAGAGAGCTTAATTCCAGGTGTACACACACACATCAGACTTCACATATGTCCTTTTTTTTCTGATAGACACCAGAACCTGTTCTGAAAAGCCACCCAGTAGACCTTGTTTTCATGGGGTTTGGCACTAGGGAAAGAGAGATGAGTTTCTTTTCCCTCCAAGAACCAGCAGAAACTCAGGCATCCCCTGAGAGCCCCTGCAGCTCCAGGCAGGTGAGCTCACCTGTTAGGAGGGACAGAGGGTTGGCCACAGGTTTTGTCTCCCTCTGCAGGGAGAAATGAGGTGTGTTTGACTGCAGCCAACCCTGACTGTGGGTATGCTGTGGGAAAAGCCTTTAGGAAGAGCAGGGGCTGTTAATGCTTCGTGAAGGACAGTGGGGACATGTTGGTGAAGGACTCAAGGTGAGCGGCTCTCGGAGCGTGGTGCAGGGCTCAGCTGGAGGGGAAAGCAAAGGACTTGGCCAAAGTTCAGGTGTCCTGTTTAAAAGAGAGCAAGCCAACCAAAGGGTGAAGAGAGGATTTGGTGTGGCTTGTGATGTTGTTTCATATTGCTGGAGGGTTGCTGAGCTGCATACAGCCTGGCACAGCTGTTATGGGGTTGGGCCTCATCACTGCTGTTTCTGCACATTGAGGGGCAAAGTGGGGAGGTGGCAGCTGGGGGATGATGGCTCAACATGGGCTATTATTCCAGCAAGATGATGTTTTAGAAAACTGTTACCTAACTATTACCTAACATGGGTAAGGTGTCTGCCTCAGGTCTGTTCAGTTGGTGGGATGTGTCTGTACATCTGATAAACAAGTCATGCCACCTATTCATCCTTGTCCTAACAAACCGCCTGGGCGTGCCCTCCCCTTGCAAAGTTTACCTTGGTAATTCCCCTTTAAGAACTGGGTTTTGGAAACCAGGGCTAAGCCTCTAGTGACTCAGGCTACAAACTCTTAAACCCAGAAGTTTTCCGGTGGAAATATTAACAGACCCTTAAATGCTGTAGTACTGGTGGACATGGCCAGGATGGCTGCCTTCCTGCCTCCTTCTTCCACTCATGATCTCTGATTATTTTAATCAAAACATCAGGGCCTGAGGAGGTTTTTGCATCTGTGCTTGGGTTTGGAGCCCTTTTGGGCTGTTTTGCAGTTGACTTATTTGTTTGATTTGTGCTTCAAGGCTTTGTGAGCTGTAACATTTATTTAGGCAAAGAAGTTAATTTTCTTGTTCTAAAAAGGGGGGGCAATTTAAGGAAGAACAAAGGCTGTGTGGGCTTGTTTTTGTCTAAAAATGAAAAGCATGATTGTGTTGTGAAAAGATTGGACGTGGAGCCCTCGATTTGAGCCTTTAGGGAACTTGCACTCCATTGTCCTCCAGCCCCCTCTGCTAGTTAAACTCCTCTGGGGAAAAGGTAGAGCTGTAGTTCCCCTATTACTGCAGGACTACAAAAAATTCAGTGGAAATGGTCAATTTTCTGTATTTTCCAGTCACTGAAAAAGTGTAGCAGCTAAAAGGCAGAGTTTCTGACCACACTGTGAGCTATTTGGAGTTATTTCTGAAGTAACATCATTGGAAGGGAGCGTATTAGTAGAGAGAGGAAAGGAAACTAAGATTAAGGATCTGCACTAAAAAGTGTTGCTAGTTAAACCACAGCCCTTGGAATGGATTTGTGTGAGTTGGAAAACAAAAATAAATGTTTGGCCAGCTTATATTTCCAATGGTGTGGTTTGCAGCGAAGTGATGACACAATTTACTTACCAGTAAATGGCATTTTCAACTGCCTCTAACAAAAAGAAATTACAGTAGAAGAATCAGACATCATCAGAGCATAAATCCTTTATGGAAGATTATAGCAGTTATTTATTATTTGAAAGCAAAGAATTGAGAAGCAAGGTGGCAGTTTTCTTTCAGTCATGGGAAATGCACCCTGTAATGTCTCCATGGAAAAAGGAAAATGCTGCACCAAAGCATTCCTATTCAGCTCAATGGCAAAAACACTATTCGTTAGCATCTGTTTTTGTAGGGAAACTCCTGTTAGGAGAGGAATTTAAATATTGGAGGAAGCATTTCCAGCAACTGTCTGGGTTTACCAAGTATTTTTCAGACAGTGTTATGTTTATGGCACAAATTTTTGTATGCTAAAGGAAAAGGCAATTTGGAATTTATGAAACAGCTGCTATATCTTTTGAGCACCTAAGGGACAGGATGACACGACACATATGTATTTCTGGAGTCATTAAAAACCAACTTTCTCTAATTCCTTTTGGACCATAACCCATGATATGTGCAAGTATTAAACCATTTTCTTTTAATTTTTTAATTAAACATGAATACAAAGTTCAACATCCAGGTATAACATGCTATTAGGAAATCAGCTCTTTTTCTACTCCTTCTGTATCCGTTCAGTTGTTAAATGTCCCCCTCCTTCCTTTTTTTTTTTTTTAACCTCTTGTTCTTAATGAGACTTCCTCCTTCTCCCCATGAATCTTTATGTAGACAACCTTAGCTCTTGATTAATCAGTAATTAGGGAAGGAGCCCTACTGATTTCAAGTCTTTAGTATCATACTCTCCAGCTGAAATTCAAAACTAAAATCTGAGGGAAAGCCATAGTGTCAATATTATGCTATGTCTAACCGTATGATGACAAAAATCACATCAGAGTCTGACCAAGCATATCTATTTATATAGGCACGAATCTGTCCTGCTTGATATCAAGTGTAACCTAATCATAATTCTCTCCCACAGCTGCTTTCCTCACACATTCCTTGCTATTGCCTGCTTTTGTCACCATCAGCATTCAATATTTCGCCTTAAAGTTTACTACAGCCTCTGTCATCTCATCTGACATGTACTGTTTCACTTCACTTCATGTTTGCTGAGCAGTTAGGGCCCAATTCAAAGTTTAATGAGCCCTCATTAACCTCCATGAGCTTTGGATCAATCCCTTGTAGTCTAATATGGTAATAATGCCAGGGTATTATGGAGTTAAAAGCTGCCATAGAGTGGTCTGAGGATAAAGTCACTGCGGGCGGGCGGCTTAATGGGGTATTAATTGGATAGAGGGTATTCATAAGTACTGAGCACTGAGTGTGGATATTGTTGAAAGAAGGGAGTAAATGCTGAATGGTATGATCTTAAAGTAAGGAAAACTCGAGGTTCCCTTCGCATTGGTCTTTGCTGTAACTGTAGGTCAGGCACTGGAGGAGTTAATGCCCACTGGCACTGAGTTTTCTGGCCCGGGCTGATGGGTGCTGTCACTCACAAGTCATCTCCTCTCCTGTAACCCACCTCTGAAGTTCTGCCTGCCTTGGCTTCATGGAAATCATTCTCTGAGAAACTAAGTATTAGCAAAAAGGTGGTGTCATTGGAAAGGATTCATCAAAGGGAGCTGTTAATTGCACACAAAAGGTTTTTCATTTCCTTTTTTCTTCCATGGGATGAGGTGCTTTCAGCACAACAATTAAAGTGTCCCCAAAATGTTGTGTCCCAAGCTCTTGGTGCTGGTCAGCCCACTGCCATATTCCTACAGACTGCTTGGAATATTGCCTTGGGGCTCTGCCCACAGAAGACCTACACCAAGTCATGTCAAAGCAGCCCATAATAAGTATTTTAGTCTGTTTTCTTGGTTTTACCCTTTTTGTACCCAAAATGCTATTAATTTTTGGAGAAGCTCCATTTCTACCTCAGATGGTATGCAGGGGATGATTGGACACAGTGAAGAATCGGTCCTCATTGATTTAGACTTCCTTATGGTCCAGTGGGATTTGGATACCTGGGTGCCTTAACAAAATCTGCCTCATGCCCAGATGCCCTTAAAATGTGGATCTTTGTAGCTTAGGACTGTTCTCTATTTGTTCTCTGCTGTGTCAAGATGCACATCACAAGGCTGCTGCTCCCCCTTCTGAGCTGACACCACCTGTGCATTATGGAGGTTTTGGGTACTTTGACATCATCTTCTTCTCAGGGAAGGAGGACACATTCCTTTCATTTATTTATCCTAGATATTCTCTGTGCTTCTTGCCTTTTTTAGAGAGCTGTTCCTTTCCTTCTGTGAAGCCACAGATGCAACACATCCTGTCTGCCTCCATGCAGCCAAGTGCTTTTCCCTTTGGGCTGGTGACAAGCCACTTTTTCCTCCTTATAGCTAAGAAAAAAAGAACAATCACATATGTAACCATTATAGAAATGTTTTTCCGGAAACTCCCAATCCATGCTGGCTCCAGAAGACATGTCCTCATTCTCTTTTATTTTTAAGCAAAAGACTGTGTAATATCTGTCTCTGTAATGCCTGTGCCAACCTACAGTTCTTGCCTATCCTAATCCCATATGTGAACGAGGCTTGAACATATATGCTGGAAAGGGTGAGGAAATTTTGCTTGGTTTGGTGCTGTCCTTTTTATTCTTTAATTGATTAAGCAGCTGTTAAAATAAGCTTTCCCTTGGAGAAGTTCCATAATGCCCTTCTGTCCACTCCAGAGCAATACCTACCTCCTTTCCTCGGGTCTTCACATTTCCAGTGCTCCCCTTACAGATCTGTTTCACAGTTTTGGGTCTTACCTTTACATTTTAATTTTTGCTGTAGTGTGTTCCCAGGAAAATCTCCCCTTGCATTTTCTCCATCTCAGGTGGTACCTATGCTGCTCCTTTTGGGCATCAGGAGTCAGTCACAATCCCTGAAAACTGTGAAGGTGACTGAAGTCTTGTTTGTCTGTAGTCCTTGCACCTTCAGTTCCAGTGCTACATCACTCCAAACCTTTCTTCTCAGGCACAAGAGTAAGAAAAATTTAAAAAAAAAAAAAATCTCCAGAATTTGAGAATGTAAATACAGAGCAGTCTGTGATGAAACCTGGACCATTCCCACTGTTGTCTCTCCATGGATTTATGTTAATGTCACCACTCCAGTTTTCTTGAAAGGCTTCTGTGTTTTCTTACAGGACAGTATGGGTGGAAGTGTGGACAATCCACAGCCAAGGGTATTGCTTTGAGGGCTGAATCCAAGTGTGGGAGATTTCATTAATCTTTTCCATTCAGTCTTTCTGGCTGAGCTTTTTTGTTTATAATTATATATCTGTCTGATTGAGAATGATATTTGTCTATTCAATTTGAAGATGAATGATGGAGAAGAAAGGATGGACAGGATGCTTTTAAAGTCTTTCAGCCCCATAGTCGTAGCCACTTATACTGAGAGCTTGCCCTGGAAAATGGAATCAGAGAAAATATGGGAAATAATAGGAGGAAAATTCAGAATCCATTTCTGATGAGTTATATTAAACCCAAAGATCTTCCACTTCATAGAGAAATTATTTAAGTTTTATGCAGCTTTTGAGATTATGACAAGCTGAACAACTTGTTCTGGCTTGGTGCTCAAGCACCATATGGTACTACTTCAGCAATTTGATGTGATATTATGAATAAGAGTGCATGAGTAGTGAAATGTTTGGAGTTTTTATATCATATTGGCCTTCTGCAATAGACATTAAAAACGAATTCTCTTTAGAGTAAAGGAAGGCAAAAAAAAAAACCAGACCTGCAGGTTTCAATGGCATAATTGCTGCAAGCAAATGGAAAATGAATCTGTGGTGATTAGGAAACCAGTTGCTGACAGAATCTGTTGGACAGGTGGGGACAATCCATGATTGACAGTCCCTGCTCTTCTTTTTTAGGTATTCTCTGTATAATGCTAGTATTGTCTTTAAGGAAAAATCTTTATATGCTGTTTTCTATGTTCAATACTAGTGGTTTGCAAATAATAATTGTTATGGCAATAAAAATTGACTCTGGGTGTAAAAATAAAATTTTAGGCTAAGCAAAAGATAATAATAAAATCTCATTGTCCCTGTCTGAAGAGGGGGCATCACTCTTCCTTGTGTTACTTTCCTACTAGTTATAGGAAGTTCCTTCCTTAAATTATGTTGCTAAAAGCAGTTCACGGATAGCAGAATGTGACTGCCAAATTTCAGAGGATAAAATAATGCGAAAGATGGGAGATCTGGTACAATTGGCAGGCATTGGTCTCTCTTAGTGTGTCAGTTTAAAGGGAATTCTGTAGATGCAACAAATCCCACCTTTTAAAAAAATTATATATGTGTGTATATATATATGTATATAGGGTTGATTTGAAATAATTATGCGTGTAAATCAGACATCTGGAGATAGCCATAGTCAGTGGAGTTCACCATGTTGATATGTGATTGTGCAAGACCATCATGAGCTGTAGGTGATGTGCCTAGAATGGTCTTGACCTGGTGACAGAGATCAAAGCTGGGGGTTGAACCAAACAGCTTAGAGGATATCAGTATTTGGTAATTTTATGTTCTCTCTGTTTTCACTTTTACTTTAAAATGGACAAATAAATATTTCCCAGCCTGTCGAGAGCAGAGACCAGTGAGGTTGTGTGTCAGGCACTGTCTAAAGGCAGATGAGCCTGGCACCAGTGCTGTTCTTCTTGAGGTGCTTGCTCTGAAACAGCACCCTTGGGGTGTAAAGGAGAATCTTTCACGCATTCACCGACATCAGTGGGTCAGATCCTCCTCCAAGGCGAGGACTGGGAACTGGAGCTGGGTTTATCTGCAGCAAAAGGTGGCCCAAATCCATGACCTCTGTAGCTGTGTCTGCGCAGAGCCTGCCCTGGTGCTGGTGCCACAGCAGAGGCCTTGGCAAGCACATCCTTCTTAAATGCTGAGTTTGGACCACTCTTAATGCAAGAGGAACCCCTTGCCTGACTCCTAAAAATAATTCTTCCAGGCATGTTTTTAGTTTCCTCAACATGTGGTTAATAAATAATGGATGCCCTTTTTTCTTTTTGGACAGGGCAAGGGGTTTGAACAGAATAAGGGGAGCTGAGACCAAACTTGTCATTTTTTGCCTGCAAAGTCTTGGGTGGGAGCTTTGCATGATGAGGAGGGAGCTGTGGCCATGGCAATGGCAATGGCTGGTTCAATTGATGCGGGGCTGATCACTCGAGTGCTTCTCATGCTGCAATAACTCGTCAGACTGAACGCCTGCCTGGAAAATTTGGCCCTGTTTCTTACTCTGAATTACGACTATATTAGGAGAGCTTTAAGGGACAAATGCTGCTTTGAACACAAACTGTTCATATGGAAAAATGTCTGATTTTTATAGTAATTTTGGGATTTGTCATGTCTGGATGTTTCCCTGAATTTGTTTTTCAAATGGCTTTTGGTTCAGGATGGAGCTTTAGTTTCCAGTGCGTGCAGTGCCTCCACGCCACAGAGCTGACTGGTTTTCATGAGCTGTTTTGCATCAGTTTTCTACTCTGAGAATTTCTTTCTTTTTGTTCTTAATATATTCCCAGTTGGAATTTAGTTTGGGGGAAAAAAAAATCCTTCATCGCTGCAGTGGTTTTTAGCAGTTGTATTCTTTTATGCATCATTCTCACTCAGTGTGAACATTTTAACCTTTTCTTGATTATTAGCATTTCCATTCCTCCTGTTCATTAATCTGCACTGGGCAAGGCCCATGATGTGCTGCTCAAGGATGCTGCCATGGAGCCACTCAGCTCCTGCTCTGTGGAAACCCCAGCCTACAGAGATTTTCATGGAGCATTTAGTGTTTCCCTTTTGAAGTCTGAACTTAGAACTGATTTATTTATTTAGTAATGGATAGGTTGGCTCACCATCCTGGTGAGTTATCTGCTTTCATGAGATATGTGAAAATGTATAAATCCACATGGCTGTTGCTGCACTTGAGTAGTAAATGATGTGTAGTGTATTCTTATTACAAGTAAACAAAACCAATTGCAGCTGAATTATGGCTGACACCTGGTAAAAATTAAACAAGAAGCTGATAGAAATTAAGTAATAAATTACCCAAAAAGGTCCAGCCTCTCTTCCTTTGGCTCCAGTTCTCACTTACAAATGGCATTGTGGCTGAATCTGTGGCTTTAGCTACCTGGATTTTCTTCTCAGATATTTAGTAGTATGCGGTCTGAGACTTCAGCTCACAATTGAATTGCAGACACAAATGCTGTTGATGCCAGAGGAGCCTAAATGACTCTACACAAGTCAGAAAGGAAATCCAGGGTATATTTGAGAAGTGAGCAGAGGCTCCCAAATCCCCCAGGTAATCTCTCCACCCTTTTTTGCATTTTTTTCTGCACTTGTTAGGATGTTACTGCTGGTAACTCAAGCTGATAGATATTTCTGCAAAATCTAGTTTTACAAACAACATTCAGCCAAACTGAAATTGATTTTGAGTGTTCACATTCCATAATATTATCATTAGTACTATACTTTTCATAATCAACAAAGGTCCTATTTTCCCAACATGACTGTATTCTGGTAAATTTAAGATTCTAATGTTTATGTAGGTTTTGTTCTTCATTAGTTTTCTGCAGATAAAGAAAAATCCCACTTTCTAAGTAGGTTTTGTTTAGTACACAGTTCAGTAGTGCTTCTGAAATAATGGTTTGTAATTCTCATGTTCATTCAGCCCCGGGTTTCTGAGCTCTATGTGCTGAAAATGTAACCACTTTCCTCTTAGGGAGAGTACAGCACTTAGTGTTTTTTTAAGTCTGGTACTGGGTGAACTGTGCTGGTTTTGATGTTGATGATAAAGCTTTAATTGCACTTCTGAAATCCTCATCATGTGTAAAACAGTACTGCTAAGCTGAATGGGAACAGCATCCCATAAAAACCAGGCAGCCTGGAGTATGATTAAGAGACAGTAATTTTTCCTTATTCAGACCAGCACGCTTTCAGTTTTCATACTTTGCTTTTTAACACTTTACCACCGAACAGAAGCTTGTATTCCCTGCCACCGTCCAAAGATTTCTGTGCGGCCTCCTAAATTTGTCCCACTCCCTCCTGCATGGAAACAGTGAAAACTCTACTTGAATCCAAAGAGTCTTTAATTTCCTTGAGGTTCCTCTGCAGCCAAGCCGTGTCTGAACAGCTTGCTGCCTTCACAGCTTCGCTGTGTTTTGAACATGTTGCCGTGTGTGGATGGCGGGAGGTGAGGAGAAGGTGGATGCGTGTCCTTTCCGTGGAGGACCTGCTTGACCCTCAGCTCCTTGTTTTCATGTCTGATGTGAAAAGCTGTTGGACATACGTCATCGTATCAGCTGCATGGCAGCAAAGCAAGATTGTTTTAACAATTCTTAGTAAGTGGAAAAATGTGAAGAAGGAAAAAAAATGGGAACATTGTGAAAAATCCACTTTTTTTCGGCAGGTGCTAAAGCTGCACCTGCCAGCAAGCACTAATAGGGCTTAGTTCACTTGATTGAGCATTGCTCAGGGGAGACTTTGGGCCAAGTTTGCAGCCTTGCCAACAGTTTCTTTCTCTACTGTAATTCATTAATTAGCAGCTATACCTGTTTACATAATGAAGTGTGGGAGAGCTTTTATCAGTGTGTTGCCATATGAAATGTCACAGTGTTCCCTTGATCAGATTAGAAATGTCTGACCAGAAAGTCCCCAGCATTTCAGGACGTTGCGTGTGACTTATGAAAGGGAGCAGTTAATGATGGTGGTAGTGAAAAAAGTCAGTCAAGCACACTTTCTGTGGTGTAATTTCCCAGTGCTCAAATATTTGAAAGTCAGAAAAATAATAATGCCTGCAGTGCTTAAATTTAAATTTGTGTTCTCAAATGATATATTTTAATTCTGTTGCTCAGTCTTGCCAAGGAAAAAGAAACTAGCCCATGTTCTAGCCTTGTCGGGTCCCTAACCAGTTTCTAACAAATGTGGAATTGCCAGGTTTAGCATTCCCAGACATGGAGCACAGCTTATGGTACCTGTGTAGCAAAATCACAGCTTGCACTGGCATTCTGGCAATAAGTTTGCATAGGTACATATGTATAGATTCCTGGAACACTGGTTGGAGAAAGATGTAGTATATTTAGGTGCATTTTTTTCTTTCTTTTTGTCAAGAACCTGTCTCTCTTGTGATGTGATTGGAGATTAATTTCAGTGAATATTAGTATTTAAAAGGATTTTCCCCTCATCTTTCCTTTAATCACTTTTTGCTGAATGTATGCCTCATTTCTTTCTGTTCTATACTGAGATTTGTTGAAAGGAATGGGGGAGAGTTTGTATTTCCCTTTTTGGCAGCCTGAGCTCTATGTGGTTTGTGTGAATTCATCTTTCAGGATAGAACATTTAAAGGCAAGAACTCCTCTTTGTGCCTGTGGAAGGGTAAAATCAAGCTTCTCCTACAGAGCGTTTCAAAGCATTTCATTAGGAAACAAGAGCATTTTACATTCACATATCCTAACCAGAATTCATTTTGAAGAGGCTTGAAGGCAGTGACAAATAGGGGGGTTTTATAATGTGTAAGTCGGCTGAACTGCCAGGGTTCTGCAGAGAGGCATCCTTTGTGCAGAGCTAAAAATGTCATAGGCTAGAATGAAGTAATAGTATAAAGTAAATTTCCGAGATTTTCCCTTAAAAATATGCTTCAAGTATTCACAATAGAGCTGTGCTTTTAAAGCAGTCAGACCTATCCCCTACAGATTAATTAGTAGTACAATGCTTGATTTTGAAAAGGAGAAGATGGTAAAGGTAGCTGCATTGAAAAACTTGTCAAATGTCTTGAATATACATGGAGGGAATAACCAGCAAGAACGCCCTGCGAGGGAGGGGGAGGATGGTCCAGAGCCACCAAACCCGTGCCAGAGAAAGTGGCATCACCCTGTTGGGTTCAGCACGGGTTCCCTTTGGCACACAGCCCCTGCTCAGCCCCTCCCTACCCACTTTGGGGCTCACATCAGTGATTGCTTTGCTTCTCTCTGGGGATTGTAACATCCCTTGGCCATCACAGCAGATCTCTAAGGGCAAGAGACCAAATCCTCCCTGTGCTCTGACCTCTGCCGGCCTGAGAAAACAGGTCATGGGCTGATCCTGAATTATGTTACTGTTGAACTTTACTGCTGGTCTAGAAGGAAGAAACAATATCAAACCAAATAGCTTGGCTTTGTGGAGGATTTAACATGCTCTTACAGTGACCTCATGTGGAACAGAGCAGACATCTTGGTGTCCTGCACCAGGGCAGTGACACTTCTCAGAGATCCCACGTCCCCTTGCCTCCTGCACGGCTCTGCCCAAGAGCCCAACACGTTTCCTTTCTCATTTCGGGGAAGAAGACATTGTTTTCTTTGTTTCTAGCTGAATGGACTCTCACCTTCAGAAAAGACATCTCTGGTTAGTGTTTCAGAGTGTGTGCATGGCTTCAAGGCCAGAGTCAGCGCTTGCCTCTAGCAGTTCAACTATCCAACCTTGTTCTTTGCATAATGGTTTTAATAAATGTTATATCAGTTTTAATATCATGAGTATTTAATTTACAAGGTGGTGATGTGTTTGTAGAGCATGCAGTGCATTTCATTTAGCAGTTACATGCACTGAGGGATGCATTGAATAAAATATTACTTTTAAATTAAATTATTTCTTTAATTCTATATACAGGTTCTCTGGGTTGATGCATATTATATCTAACTGAAATGGTGATGTAACTTCTGTAACCTAGTTCTTCATGCATTGTAATACTTTCCATTGTGTTGTCCAGTGAATTTTATGAGTATTATTTGTTAATATGTTCATTTTTATGCTATTGGAATAAGCAAGCAAGTCATTCCAATGCAGTAACTGATCATGCTGTGAAATTAGATTCTGAGAGCAGCCTGTAAAGGGAAATAGTGTCTTTGCTTTTTTTAGAGAACTGTTTCTCCTGCAGTGTTGGCTTTGCCTCTATGAGAGTGTCTGTAGCTCTAGAGCCATTCCTTGGGAGGTAGTGTAGAAGCAACTCCTCAAAATTAATTCCCAGCCAAGACTGGGATTGTGTGGTCTGAGGAGACACCGACCAGTGCAAGAACCTCCTTGTTCAGCAGAGCCACCACGACAAGAGTGAGTCATGGGGACAAGGCAGTGGGGACAGCTCAGGTCACCCAAGACAGACGGGTTCTTTGAGCAGTGCTGGCCAGAGGCAGGACAGGGTGGGCACAGGTTCCTCTGTTCACCTGAGGGGAGCTGAGGACATGCCCTCCTGCTGCCTGAGGCTGCAAAGGCTCTTCCATAGGAGCTCCAGCCTTCCCACAGCACAACACACATCCCACCAGTAGCTTTGCGTGTTGAGGACTCACTAAGTAGTATTAGATTGACAGTGATCTGAGGGCTTTCCTTTTGTCTTCTGCCTTGTTTGAGAGTGTAGAAAGAGAAATTAAGGCATTCAGCCTCCGTGCTCCATGAGTCACTCTCCTTGAGTCACTTTAAAGAAGATGGGGAGGTGAAAAAACCATCCTGGGCTTTTTTGGGCTGCAGGACTCTGGCAGCGTGCTGCTGAAGGAGTCCATGACACCTCTCAGGTACCTCCAGGCCCAGTTTCTAAGCCCTTGAAAGTTTCATTGCAGTGTTGTTTGATACGTTATCCAACAGACTAAAATATTTCCAGTTAATGTTTTAAACATGTGCACCTCTAACCAGCTAGTGCAGAGAGGCCAGTGGTGAGCACAGATGAGAGCCTGCATTTCAGCCTTCTCCTGCATCACACTCACCAGTAAGGAACTGCTGGAAATCACAATGCCCTCATTTGCTGCTTTCATGGACGATGGGCAGAAGAAAGGGGAGGGAAGAGAAGGTTTTTGGGAGCTGAAGGCACCAGCCCTGTGCTTCGTGAATGCTCCTGTGTACAAAAGGGAAAAGGATGATTCTGCTGCTGTGGAGTAATGGTTATGCTGGCATGAAGTCAAGATGATCAGAAGAGGGAATTCATCCTGCAGGTTCTGTTTCATCAGTTTCACATCCAGAAAAGGTTCTTTCCTCCCTAAAATCCTGATTATTGTGCAGAGAGATGAGACATGGTCCCAGCATGGATACTGTGAGGCAAACAACTGTGATTGGGGTAGGGCATTGGATCTGAAGACAGGAGAGTCCCTCTCCCATCTGTGGCTGGGTGTGTGCTAGAGCCAGAACTGGAACTGGGAGGGAGGTTCTCAGGGCTAAGGTCTGGGTGAGTTGTGTCCAGCTAAGCCCCACACATCTTCACATTTTTGATGTAATTCATTGCAGGAGTCCGGCAGGACTCCACAAGTTGAAGTCATCCCCACTGAGTCCTGGAATTCCTTCTGTGCCCCAGAAGGTGACTGAAGGCTCATCTTGGCAAGGAGACGACATCTCAGATTTCAAACACAGAAGTTCATCTGAATAGTGATAGATTGGCATAAGCAGATGATGCTTCTCCGTGTCCTTGTAGCTGATTTCTGTTGCCGTGTGAATGTGCATGTGAACAGCAGCAGGTGCTCAGCAAGTGTCAAGCAGATTGTTGGTTGCTTTGTAAATTGGCCTTGGCTGATGAAGTGGAGGGAGAGAGGAGGGCATTTAACCCGGTGGCTGGGAAGCTGACCTCAGTGAAGCTGTGGAGAAGTTGCATCTTCTTATAATTACATTCATTATATTCTGAGGGATTTCTCATTTTCCTTGTATTTAAATGAGGCAGAACTTGACTTTTCCTCCCCCATTCCATTTTCACCCTTTTTTTCTGGGCAGGACTGCTTATCTAATCAGCCACTAGTGTTTTCTCTGACAGTCTTGCAGCTGTAGTGACACTCAGTCTCAGTCACATCAAACAAGTAAATGACTTTCATTCACAGCACCTTTTGTCTGATCAAATAGGTAATTACTACGTGAAATTAAAGGCTTTAACAAAAAAGTTCTTTATTGTTCCTGACTGACAGAAGCGATACAAAGAGAAAGTGCCGTGATTCAAATGCCATGGTGACACCAGCCCCATCATGGAAGCAATCAAAGGCATTACTTATACAGTGGAGGGAGAATGCAAGCCAGGCAGAGACTGACAGACTGCCTTTAATCTTTGCAACCCCCCACAACTCTTTCCTTTTTTTTTTTTTTTTTTTAAGGAGAATATCAGTTTATGCAAATAGAAAATATGACTGGAAGATCCAGATATTTGAATATTAGTTGGAGGATCAGTGCAGTTCCCACCATCAGTGAGTAAGGTACTGTCTCTGACTGCTGGGTGATCTCAGGCTAATTCATGCTGTGGTTTTTGGAACTAAAGATCTTCATTTCCTTGAAGCAGAAAACAAAACAAAGGCACCTCTTTGAAAATGAAGAACTTCAACATTTATCCCCAGCATTTCCTCTTAAAGCCAACATTTCATCCTCTGTTCTCTTGCTCTGTCTTTTAATCACTTCCTCTCTCTGCTGGTGAGCATCATTCTCTGCTCTTTGCATTTTACCTCTGGGAGAGGTAAGGTGCTTTCAATCCAACGTGCACAAAGGACTGATGATAGAAAATGGGATGGATACAATTTCTCAAAATGTTTTTCTTTAATGAGGGCCACAGGGTTACTGCAGTCAGCAGATCCAATCGAGGAGCCTGGTTCTGCACGTTAGCCTGTGCACTGGAGGTAAAGAGAAAGGTAAACATCAAATAAATGTGCTTGTCTATCAATTATTAGTGGCACATATCTGCCAGGAACAGAGGCGAGGTGCAGTTTGAGCAGGTACCTGTGACAAGAGGTTGTGGGACTGAGCTGTGCCAACAGGGAGATAACTGTATTTGCACTTGCCTTGCCTGGGTCGTGGGCCAAGTGGGCAAACTCTCCGGGTATTCTGCTGGTTTTTCCTCTTGGTTCATTCCAGGGAAACTTGAATTTATGGAGCTGGTTTTATGCTGGAGTATATGATGCACTGAGGTCAGTAGCCCACATGGCCTGGGATTCAGGCTGGGACTGTGCAGCTGCCCTGGTACCTGTGCTGAGTCAGCCTGTAATCTCAGGGCTGTTCCCATGACTCCAGTGATATTAGTCACAGAGCTATGTATTAACCTGACACACTCCCTGAACCCAGACGTTTACAAATACGTAAGGAATACTAATAGCACGATGCTGCAGGAGCATCATCTCTTCCTGCTCTGTGTGCCAAAGCAGAAGATGTGCTTTTGTACCCGTGCTGGATACACCTGATCAACTTCTAGGGGTGAGATGACAGCACAGGTGAAGTTTTTCTGCAGCTATCACAGGTGTAGGAAAGAATGGATTCCCCTCATCTGCAGGAGTAGCACGGAGCGAGCTGAAAGCTGGTGCTGTACTGTATCGGCAGGAATTACTGGCCGCAAACCACTTTGGATCAAACTGGGGGTCATAAATCCAGCTGATTCATAGACTCATTTGCCATTCTCCAAGCCTGCGTCTTCCATGCCCTCCGCTCTTCACCATGGTGTCCCCACTGAGCGCAGTTGAGAGGAGTTTTATTAGAAGCAGGGCTGCTTGTGAAAGATCAAACTGCAATTGTAGCCAAAAATAGGATTTTTCCTCATCTGCCTCTAGCTAGGAATAGGAGACAAATCCTTTCTCTGCGGCCTGTGCTGTACATGAGGTTATTCATTAGGACTGGTTGGGAGCTAAATTAGAACGCAGCTGCCACTCGTTGGGTAGTTCATCACGCGGAGAGCAGACCACTTTGTGGCTCCCACCACTGCCTGGGAGTCAAATGAACCTCCAGAGGCTGTTTTTAACCTATACATCACCAAATGTTTGAGGGATGGTGGAGAGCAATTTCCTTGCTCCTGGGGCAGCTCCATCCCAGGAACCCACCTGCCTGCTCTAGCTGTGCACAGCAGTCCTGCAGACCCATCCCATCTCACAGAGTTTAGCAGTGAAGGCAAGGTGGGATGTTGTCAACAGTTATATAGAAATTCTTAAGCTTTTGAGAGTCAATTCTATCATCTTGAAAGAACATATGCAAAATGTATGCTTGGCATTGAATTGCCTCCAGAGCCTGGGAAGAATCGTGGTGTGTAGATGAGGAAATCTCTATTCTTATGAGGTTTATTGTAGCTGAGGTTTAGCAGTGTGGGCTATTTCTACCTGTAAACTGAAGCTCATTGAGAAAGGCACCAATGGTATTTGCAGATCTCTAGAAAAATGTCAAATGTCACTAAAAAGCTTAAGGAAAAGATACTCCTGAATGGGTATTAGAAAAAAACCCCAGTAAATACACGAAGCTGAAAACCACAAAAATTACTTCATAATGTCCATTTAATGACCGTTTGGGGGTGGAGTGAATGGATGAAAGACCATAGGGAATAGAGACAACAATACACTTAACAGAGCTCCTGTTTGTGTAGCTGCTGGTGTCAGAGCTCACCCCTTTACCAGCAAATGTGCTCTTCAGCACGGGAAAGTTTGATTTCTAACCTTAAAGATACAATCTGCTTTCTTGGATTTGTTTCAAACTCTGCAGTGCCAGCTGCATAAAATACCACTAAGCTTTTGCACAGAGACATTTATAATCACTTTACCCTGTAGCAGAAAAAAAGTCTCTATTTAGACACTCATTCTGGGTTCATACACACATTAAGGACAAACTTTAGATCTTAATGAGGTGTGTGGGGGGGTTCCCCCTTTAGTTCTGTTTTCTGTTCTCTCATAGATCACACTATATTTCAGAGCATTAGGAAGAGAGATGCTGAATCTTTAATGTGATGTGAAACAAAAGAAAAATTCTGAACTGCAACAGAGATGAACTTCAGAATTGTAATCTCTTTAAATCCTGATCCAGCACTCACTGAAGTCAATGGAAAGGCTTCGATTGATTTCAGCTTCTAAAGATCAGTGGGTTATGTTGGTTTTTGTCTTGTTAGTTTAACAACTTGCACTTCTTTCTTTGGAATTCTCTTGCGGTACGTTTATAAATATAAAAGCCTGCCAAAAGCCACTTTAATAGTACAGTCAAGTTGCAATGGTTGTGCTTAGTGCTGGCTGGAGGTAGTGGCTTACAAAGAAAGGGTTCAGTGGAGACCTTCTCTGTCTTTCCAAGTCCCTCCTGAATCATTTCATCCCAGCACACCGTTTTCCATCCATCTTTGTGGGTCTGCCTGTGTCAAGAACAAACCCAGTCTCAGCCCAGGTGGTTCAGTGTACACAGCCCCTTCTGAAGGCTCAACCTCTTCCCTGTGTCCTGCTCTAGTTCCCAGTACAGCCCCTTTCCCCAGGAATAGGCTGTTGTTGCTTCTCCATGTCCTTGGTTCCACCACAACGACAGTTTCCCAAGCTTCTGAATTTGTGTTTCTTTCATAATATGAAGACAATACACCAATTCAAGTAATTTTAGTTTGATGAATCCAAGTTGGTTGCAAGTATTCCTTTTTATTCAATCAAAAGGTCAAGTTGTTCAGGGATTTTTTTGTTAGATTGAATTTTCTTGTCTCTCTGGTGAGAAGTGACTAAAGAGCTCAATACTATGGACACTTTTCTTTAAGTGAAATGCTGTTACTGTGGAATATTTTCATTTCACTAAGCCTCATCTTTTAGCACAGAGACCAATTGTGAAAGCATGTTCATAGTTTTGTCTTAAAGTGCAGATCCGATCAATTCTATTAGACTATCTGGAGCGTGAACATTAATATTAAGCAAAGGCTCTGTATAATTCAATATTTACTTGTCAGCTTGTGTCCCCTTGCCCGACATTCATAGCTAGATAACAAAAGTTTAGGGTTTTTTTCTTCTAGAATTTTGTACTTCAGACTGGAGACGCTTGCTTTGATTATTAAAAAATACATATCTCAAACCTTTATTTGCATCTGAGCATTTTGGCTATTTCTTTGTGTAGCTGGTTGGCTTTGATTCTTAAGTGTTTGCAAGTAAGAAGAGAATAAAGAATGTGAACAAAAGGCTTTTAAGGATATATCCTGCTGGAAAAGCAGCCTAGAAGTCATGACCATGAAGAAAAAATCTAGTGCAGTAGCTTTTATGTGTGCTGCCTTTCGCTTCTGCACATCTTTTTATCCTAAATGTGATTTCTCATTGTGTTTCATGACAGATTTTACCATTGATGGTAGAAATAGAAAAGTTACAAACCCAACACTTGTGTGCAACAGCTGAGATCTGAATAGAAAGGGTGTTCACCTCTGACTCTGTACCATGACAAGCTTGCTAGGTATGTTAGTAGGAAAACCAGACAAATCCTTCTATGTTTGGTTTATTTAGGAATGAGGCTTTTCAAATAAAGGCAGTTCTTTCTGATAACCATGCGACATTTCATATCAAACAATATCCAGTTAGGATTATTTGAAAATTGCCACTGATTGCAGTTAGAGCAGTTGTAGAATTGCAAAGTCACTGGAATTTGCCATGAGGGTTGTATAAAAACTTTGTTCTTATTGAACATAAAGAGAGTATTTGATAAAATAAATAGAATAAATAGGTTATGAAGATGTGTTAGCCTGCTGTGGAATGCTGAATAGTAGACATTAACTTCTCAGCTGCCATGTGGACTTGTATTTTTTCTTCTTGTGTACCCTACATGCAGGGGGAGTGTAACTGGTGGATGAACTTGGTTGTCTGAGCATGAAATGAATTGTTGCTGAACCAGCACAGTGATGTTACATTTTGATTTGATGAGCACTGGGCACCAAGATGTGCAAATTGCACAGAGAAAACACCACGCAGAGAGCGAGAGCTTCTCCTGCCAGAGGAAATGGAGGAATTTATTGTCTGCACTGGAGTTTGTCAAATAGCAGCTCTGAGAGGCTCCCAGGTGACATTCCCTGAGGGAATGTTTAGTGAAGGCTGGCTTACCTGGCCTGGTTCACAGAAAACAAATGGACAGCATGGAAAATCACATGGCCAATTTTATTCCTGTGCAGGTTCAAGTGCACAAAGCACAAGGCTGTAAAATTTGTATAATCTTAATCTTTGTGAATGTAATCTCAGCTCTGCCAGTTATTTCCATTTGGTTTTTGTGTAGAGCCTTCAACCTCTTTTTCAGTTTTCCCCATGGAAGGATAATTCATCCTACTGGAAAATAATTTTATATTTGGCTAAAGAATAAACCTCTTAAACACTTTTATTTTCTTTTCTTCCCAAACAAATTCCTGCTAATTCCTTTAAGGAGAATAGAAAACCAGAGCCAACTCAAGGCTTCCCAACGGTGTAGGTGGATTGAAGTGGCTGGTTGGTCCCACCACAGGAGAGAGGATGGAGCTGGGATGAGGATGGAGAGCCAGGGAGGTGATGAGCTGCGTTCCCGCAGGGAGAGATGGATGTGCATGGAAGTGGTTGCCCTGGGCTTTGGCACTGCAATTTTACAGTTTTATTTTTTTATCCTCTGTTGTGGTAGCAGTGAACAGCAGCCAGGCTGGTTTTCTAGGGCTCAGAAATCGCTGAATGAGGCCAGAGGGAGCAGAGTTAGTTTTGTCACAGCCTCACCAACCACTTCCCCGGGCAGCAGCCTTTGCTCAGAGCCAGCCCTATGTAAAACTATCACATTTCCTTCCTTATAATGTAAATACAGAGCAGCTCAGCTGCCCAAAATGGGCCCTTTTTCAGATTGCCCAGGTGTTCCAGAGAGGAAACCACGGCCCATGTGTGCACTTGGCATTGCCATCAGTTCCAGTGTGCAAGCAAACCTGGCCTCTGTGGAATCTGTATCAAGTGCTGTGTTTTGCAGTGTTTTGGGGAGGGCTCAGCCTTGCTCAGTCCTGGCACCAAAAGAAGGCTTGAACTAAACAGTCAGTGACTGGAAGGGACCCGGAGACACCAAGGTCGGCTCAGATCTGAGCTCTGCCTGAAACAAGGAGGGCTCAACAGTGGCTCTGGAGGGACATCCTCATTTTAGATCTGGGCAGAGAAGCAGTTTCCCTATCAAAAAAAGAAAACTGGGGAAAAAAGTGTGATCTCCTGAGAGAGAGGAAGGCTTCCTGGGGTTGTGCTGCAGCCACCAAGTCCCCTACAGGGCTGGGCTGGGGACGCTTGAGTTGCACTTATGGGTAATCAGTCCTTGTATCCTGGGAAATGATCTCGTGCTTGACTAATTATTCAGAAGTGAAATGGCTGTATTAAATAAGAGTATACTACTTTTCTGGTTTCATGGTAGAAGAGGATTGTTCCTCTGTGCCTGCTCGTTGGGGTAAGTGACAGTGGTGGTTTTGGGGTGACCTCCTGGCCATAGGACATTTCTGTCCAAGTGGTAATCTTGGTGAAAAGGGAACAGTCTGCTTCTTGCAAGACACATAAAAGCAAAACCCTGTAACTCAGAATGTGGGCTGTAGTTGCTCAAATCTTGTTTAGAAAGGGCATAATATCTTTGCCAAACACATTTTCAGTGTTGAAGCTGCTCATAATTATGACCTTCATGAATTTATAACACTGTATGCTCCAGCAATGGAAAAGGCTCCTACATTTGAGTGATGAGATTTTGATAAAATAGGATTTAAATATTCTATTAGCAGAAATGTTATATTAAATGATGGTGAAGCATTCAAATTCTGCCTGACTTTCACCATGTGACTGTGAACTACATTATGTCTGGGTCAATTAGGCTATTTTAAACCCGTGGCTTTCTTGCATTAATCCTTTTCACAGGAAGCTTGTGTTCCCTCTGAATTTCACCATTTCTCTCCTGTGGCCTCCCCCTAACACACAGCAGTGTCTCCTGTGAGCAGATCCATCAGGCTCTGCTATTTCCCCTTCTTCTCTACTATGCTATGAGTTACAGTGCATGAGGACTGGGAGTAGGGTTAGCCTTGATCCAATTTGAAATAGGTTCCTCCAGGAAGACTCCCAGCTCCTTCTTGAATCTCCCTCCTAATTCTGGCTGCCCCAAAATCGAGTTGTCTCACATTTGTCATAACCCATCCCCAGCTCACGTGTAGCAGCACAGGGCTCCAGGGGGCTTGGAGACAGAGAATGGTGCTCTTGGGGGTGTGCAGAGGTGTTGGCACAGCTGAACATTTGGGCAGGTTGCAGAGGGAGCAGCTTTGTCCACATGTTGTAGCAGGTTGGTCATTTCTCAGAGGGGAGGGAGGGGCTGTCCTGAGTATTTATTTTCTGTGTTGTGTCTGAAAGCTCAACAGAGATCAAATTGGGAGTGTGTGGTAGATGGGGTGAGAATTTACTGCACCCTCATTATTTGCACACAGACACTCCTCGAGGAGTATTTCACTGGGAAAGTGGAATAAGCTGTCGCCTGCAGTGACATTTCTAATGCAAACATCACCCCTGGGAGAGATAGTGGGAAATAGCCACAAAGGGGGAGGCAGGGGAGGGAGTGGGACATGCCAGTGGATTGGTTCAGGGTGGAGGACAGGTTCGCCCCAGAATTTACAGCTGATCAGCAGATCATTGCATTGGAGTTGACTAACATCTCGTACGTCTGTGTGCTTTAGTTTTTATTTTATGTATTATTTTTTAGCACTAATGGCCTTTTTCTTTTCTTTTTGTACTTCAGTGGTCTCTAAAGCAAAGCTGACACACATGTAAGCCACGGGCATGCTATAATAATTGACATGCCATGTCAGTCTCACTGCTCTTTCATGACCAAGAGCTGACCTGGTCCCTCTCATGTACCAGGTGATTTCAGGGATTCAGTATTAAAACACAATAGCTTTAGTGGA
The DNA here is from genome assembly GCA_035221455.1 of Xenops minutus. Classification (NCBI taxonomy): domain Eukaryota; kingdom Metazoa; phylum Chordata; class Aves; order Passeriformes; family Furnariidae; genus Xenops; species Xenops minutus. The sequence continues at coordinate 9,981,088 of JAWWEE010000051.1, read as the reverse complement.
TCTAAGGGATAAATACTGTAATATTAAACTCTTAGTCAAATATTTTGAAATGTGCTGAGGCAACATAATTTTTTTTTTTTCCATTTTTCAACAAGGAAAAAACCTGCAGGACCTAAAAGATCACTCAGTGATCTTCTGCTCAGTAATGTTGTATGGCACAGTTGGCAAGTGTACAAAGGCATTGGATCAGAATCAAGTCAGAATTAAATTTAAGCTCAAGAAACTTTGTTCTTGGTTTTGATTCTCAAAGCTGCTAATCCTAAATTATCATGAGAAAACATGTTAAAAAAAAGAGAAATAAAGACATCAGAGCAGCTGAGCTTTCAAATGGAAAGTCAAGTCAGACCTGTTGTCTGCACCCTCTTCGTTTGCTAGAAATGGGATGTTGTAATTGCCTTGTGATCAGGCGTAATTGTGCTTACCTAAACTTGTGCTGTTTTTCCCCATTTACAGAAGTCTTAAGACAGCTATTTCTGTGAGCCATTGCAAGCAAACAAACAGAAAATAGAATAAATCACCTACACCACTACCCCCCCCCACCCCACCCACACCCAAATCAATTATTGGGGCAACCTGTATTATTTCTGACTGTTTTCTCACATCTGGTTATAGTAAGTGGTCTGTAACCATCCCACAGAACTCAAGTTTGGATACCAAAGTTTAAAAGTAGAAGTCTGTGGCTCACCAATGGAATCCAGACAAGCAGCAAGGAAGAAAGTGCAAATAGCACAAAGAAGGAGCAAAAGCATGAAAAAATGAGGAAACATTTTCATTATTCTTTTACCTTTCAATATTGACATCTCAAGTAATTGTCTGGGACAGGCTTTCTGTAGCTCCCATTTGAGAAATAGTTAAAGGTCACGCAGGTTGGCCAGGCAAGATTAGCCATCTTTACAGGCTAATAAAATCAGTGTTCAGACAACATCGCAGCTTGCATTTAGATGCAGCACATTCCAAAATCATGGTTTAGAACAGCCATAATGCACAGAGTGCAAACTGATAATGAAAACTTTTCAAAGGTTTGTTCCATTTTTCCAGGAATTAAAAGGACATTGAGTTCTTCAGTCTGCAGAATCAAGTGTGTCTTTGCACATTTGTTTAAGCAGCCTCCTTGCTTGTCTGTCACTGCTTCTAATCTAAACTTAAAAATCCCATGCAGGGCAAAAATAATACTTAAATAAGTAAATTATATCCACAAACAACAGCAACTAAAAAACCCCTCTTAAAGTACTATTCGTGGACTCCATATTTGTGTGCGTGGTCATGAACAGACAGCAGCACTAAATATTAGGTTTCATCCCCATTAGCATCTCAATGTGTAATTATTATTGTTTGTATTGCAGCAAACAACAAATGTCAGCCCCATTGCTAAAAATGAGAAGGTTACCAGTAGGTCTCCTGAAAGTTCAAATATTTCATTAAATGGTTTTATGTTAGGTATGTAACTATGCTGGCGATAATACAGTGTAATGGTAATATAATAGAAGCTACAAATAACATTTTATGACTGTTTTGTTCTCTATACCACTAGTCTAAATGGTTTCCCTTACAAGCCAAGCAGAAGGTGTTTTATAACAGTGTCTTAAAACCTCCTAATTAGCAGCAGTTTTAAGATACACACTTCTTGGCAATCTTTTGGGGATCGATCGAGAATAACTGTAGCAGACTTTAAATCTTCTGCCTGGAAAGATTATCCTAATTCTTTTTCTAATTCCCTTGTCCCAAGGCACCATGACTGGAGATTTCTGAACAAAACAGTGTCGTGCTGGCTCTGCTGGCATGTAGGTCAAACACTCCAGAGCCACCATAGGCTGTGCTCTGCTTGAGGGGGTGAGTTTCAACAGACCCATTTTCTTATCACACCCCAAAATCTGCTGAACCTTCACATTTAACCACACAATTAAAAAAAAAATCTGTGCAATATGCAATACCCCAGTTCATTTGCAATACCATTTTTCCTCTAAAAGAAAGATCTTTACATGTGTTCACATTCCATGGGGTCTTTTAACTCTGTGATTTATCATGTCTCCTCAAAATACATCATTAAGATGATCACATGCATTTACAGAGTCAGCAGAGCTGTAGATGGAACTCATTTTAGGAGGACATTTTAGTCCTTGTTTTCTAAGGCACTGTTTTGCCATGGTTTAGTACTCGTGTGTGTCAGTTAAAGAGAAGTGTCATATTTGATGTCCTCAGTGTTTCTTTTCCTCCTTTCTGTGCTGATTGGTATAATTTATATGAATGCTTTAAACCCCCCACCCTGTGTAGCCTACTTGGAATGTACATATAATTACCAGCCCATCTTCCAGCTTTGTTTGGCTGTGTGGAAGTATTTTTAAATCTATTTTAGTCCTGCCAGTGGATATGCACCCACACACACATGCACACACGATTTGGGAGCATGGTTACTTAGGCTTTCTAACACACTGTGCCTCTCTGATAAGGCCTTCTCAAGAAGTGAACAAAATGTCTTAGAGATAACAGTATTCTGCAGCACAATGTACAGAAGGGAAAGTTGTTTTTTATTCTTGCTAGGCTAGCAGTCTGTCTCAAAGGAGATGGGCTAATTTGAATGGGGTTCAGGTTTCTGTTGCCTAAGTTCTTCTGTAATTTCTGGAATAATGTTTTTAAGCTTACTGGCAGCTACAAGTTCTCATCCTGATGAGCAGGTGAGCCATCCTTAGTAAAGAACAAATACGCTGTTTGGTCAGGATTCAGACAACTTCATCACCCATTACTTCCTTAAGGATGCAGAGATGGAAGAGTATCTGCAAATGCACCACACTGGGCAGTGAATCAGTCCTCTAAAGCAAACAGCAAAATGTAAATAAAATACTTAATTTTTGACAAGGTCTCAAAGACTCCCATTGACTTTGGTGGATTTGCTATTGGTACATATTAATAGTGTCTTCTGGAGCTTTGTGCTACAGGCTGTGCTTCTAAAACTCAGGGTCTATTTGTGAAAATGGGATTCATGACATGCAAGCAGCCAAATCTCTTCAGCTTCCTCTTACTTAAAAAAAAGGCTTAAAAACTAAGGAAATGGTGTCCTTCAAAATCTACTTGCAGCATTAGTTTATAGAGGATCAATATACAAATGCTGGAGCTCTAGTTCTGTGTTTCAGGGCTACTCATTTCCTCAGCTGATAGTACATCAGCCTTTAATCCCCCCAAGTGGCTTTCACTGCTGCATAAACTGCCAAATTTGCATTTGTTTTGAAGAGTTTGTTTGTGCACAGAGGTTTCAAAAGCTTGAAAATCAAAATGTAGCCACTGGTCTCTAGATATTATGAATTCTGTAGTTTGTTATTCCACTATGGAGACTAATAAGAGAGCTGATTTTGTTTGCAGTGTAGTGTAGAGTTCCCATAAAGACCCCGTGCTCCGAGGAGCACTGCCACAGCCAGAGCATCTGCATTGCCCAGCGGGGCTCTCCGAGAGGGAGAGCAGTCCGAGCCTCTGAGCCACTCCAGCAGGCTCTCCCCCTCCCTCCTGTTATTTTCTTTCCTTTAAAAGGCATTTGCCAGCAACATCTGTCCTTCTAGCATGGCTGAGAAACGCGCACCTGTACAGAAACAGGAGACAGATGAGTGGTCATGTCTCGCTTCTTCTGCATAAAGATGCAAAACAAATGTTAGGCATCAAGACCATCAAGTTGCTGTGGACACTCCCTGGAGTACACGTTCTCTAAAACCACGCAAAATCTGCTTGGCAGTTTGTGAAATATGTCATCTGCTTTCCATATGTTTCCTTTCCGAATTCACGGCAATGTCAGAAAACATAAAGTTGCTTCTCAGCGCAAAGGGCCCAGGTCCCCTGGTGAAATTCCTTTCCCAACAGGGCTTAGATTTCCACTTTTGTGTCGTCTTGACCTTCCTGTTCATCTCCTGCGGACACAGACAGTTGGCAGTTCTTGGTGGCAATGGATGCAATTCCACTGGAGTCAAAGAAGAAAAAAGTATAAAATCTGGGGTCTCTTGGCCAGTCAGGTATACCAGGTTGTGTTACCTGATTTAGGATTATCTTGTAAAAAACTTGGAGGATGTATAATAATTGGAATAGGCTGCCCAGGGAGGCGGTTGATTCATCATTCCTGGAGCTTTTTAAGGTGATACTGGATGTGGCACTGAGTGCCACAGTCTAGTAAGCATGGTGGTTGAATCAAAGGTTGGACTTGATGGTCTCGGAGGTCTTTTCCAACCTGGTTAATTCTATTATATATATAGACTCTTAAGAATGTGTTCAAGCAACAGCCTGATTTAGCTCCAACCTGTGCATATGGGTTTGTGCTCCGGGTTGCAGCCATGGCTGGGAAGGTGCCTTGGATAACTGAACAATTCCTGTTGGATAAAATGCTCTGCAGGGTGAGCAAGGGCTGGGGATGTGGTAATGTGACGTTATTTTCCTCCTTTTTAATGGGAAAGTTGTCAGCATTGCTTTAAATCCTCATTAGAATTCAAAGAGCCCTAACATCGCCAACACTGTTTCAGGATTAGAATTTGTTAATTAATTTAATCCTCTTCCCTTCTTCATCTTCATGGATTCTGCAGCGCCAGATGGTAAATCCTTAAGACTTCAGTAGGAATAAAGGGTTAAAATCCCAAGGCCTGGATTAGATGGGATTGCAAAAAGTGCATAAACAATTCTCAGTGTCTGTCTTATGATTTGCCAACTTGTTGGGAACACACTGTGGAAGTGCAGAGCAGGCAAGTCCCTGGCTATTAGCAGTATTTAGTTACAGTAGATAAGATTTGGGGCTACGTTTCCTGAGCATGTCGCTGTAATAACTTACTTGTTTGTTACAACTGTTTTCCAAAATCACAGGATTGTTCCCTAATGTGTTGGTGAATAATGTGTTTATTATTCTTGTCTGCAGTAAAGGGCATCTCAGTGCCTGGAAAATCACTCATGTAATAAAACCGCTGCCATTTTATCATTTTAATAGAATAACAATTTTGTATAATGTCGCAAATAGTGCTCTCCAATATACGATGGTGACAGTAACAGCAGAAGACAGGCACTTTTATAGCACAGAATTATTACCTTGTTTAGATTATCAGATAAAAATTTTACCATCACATTAAAATGAAAATGAAATGAAGGCCAATAAAACACAGAAGGGCCCTGTCCAAGCAGGAGCCCTGGGAGGTTGGCTGCTGACCATGGGGGCTGCCAACCTGCCTGGAGGGCACTCGGCCAAGGAAGCCACGCTGAGAAGTCACCAGCTGATTTTACATGGAGAAATTCAGCTGCCCAATATGCTGCTGCCAACCCAGGCTCACTTCTTGAAATGTTTTTAAGGTATAGCAGTAAAAGGGAGGAATACAGAGGAAGCCTTGAGCTCTCTCCTGTTGCTTCATTGGGAATAAGTGTGAAAAATAAGGAGGATCAGATCTTTTGAAATGTTCTTCCTATGTAACAGTCAAACCCTTTGGGGGATCAATACAGCTCTCACTGATTCGAATCAATACTAGAGCAACCTGTTAAAAAGAGGAATATGCCATGAAACCAGTGGGCTGTAGGAGAACAAGCCAGCCGTAGCACAGCCCTGTAACACATCCCTGGCTCCTGCAGTGCCCTGGGGTTTATCACTTGGGCCTGGCTCTGCCAGGAACCACTGAAAGGCACAGGAGGGGGTTGTCCCCTCGATCTCATCTTCAGCGCCACTGAGAAGGGACGAGCAGGATTCTGCTCTGTGAATAAGCACTAGCACTGCAGCCTGCTTAGCTAAAATCAGATTTGTGGCTGCTTCTTGAAGGTCTGTGCAAATTAAATTGTTACTTGGGGTCCAAGAGATTCAAAACTGGGTTTAGTCTTGTTATTCTCTTACTGCGCATTTTTCTCTCTTTCATTATCTGCATCCTGTTTGGCATCTGCTTTTGATACCTCCTGTTAGATTTGTCTGATGCTCATTAGTATCTCTCCTACTGGCTCGTACAGGTTTTAAACTACAGCCTGCAGATACAGTGCGATCTCATTTCTTTATCATACAGCTGTAACTGATTTCATTCCCATCTCTTCTTCCAAATTTTGCCCTGCCACTGTTTCACACAAATGTGTAGCCTGGTTCAGTACTGGACTCACATTATGACTTTGATCCGTGAACTCATCTCAGTGTTACACCAGCCTCACAAATAGGGGTCAGACTGACTCAGGGAGGGGTGTTCCAGTGTGGTTGGTAACGTGGGGTTTTGGAGAGGTATTCACAAGTTTACTGTCCACTCAGCCAGGCTGGTCAGTGGGAGGCAGCTGAACATTTGGAAATCAGGGGAATGTTAGTGTGATTTAGTTTTAGACTCTTTCTTAAAGAATTCTGCCTGATTGTTTTTAACCTTTCAATTGACTGAAGAAGGTTTTGCAGATGAGTAGCATTTGTACTTGAGATACCATAAAAATGGACTGCCAGATAAAGGCCACCCTGCTGGGATAAGGAACACCACGTGATCTCAAAGCTTTGACAGTAGCTCTGTGAGGGCTTTGGTCTGAGAATCCCATGTTTTCTTACCCTTAGGGACAATGTCCAGTCATCAGCAGCAAAGCACTTTTGGTTTTGAAATGATGGCTTCTACAATTCAATTCTTGATGTGTTACCTAGATCTCAAAATTATTTCAAGTCTTAAAAACCCTGTTTATTTCTCTGGCTGATGTCCCCCAGTGCCTGGGGTATCACGTGAGCTCATCAGTCTGTTGAGAACAGTATTTATCTGTGACCTGTGTTAGCATCAATAGCAGGTAATATCCTAAACTGGAGTTTTATTAGTAGTTCTCAAAAGAGCAGGAAAGGTGACTTTTCCTTGCTGAAAGGCATTGGTAAGTTCAAGGTAAAGGTTTCCAAGTACAATGTGATACTCTCTGCTAACTATGTTTGGCATATTTCCCAGCACATCCCAATCAATGCGGAATAAGGTCTACCCAGCACTGGTGAGAGCTGCATGTATAATAGATATGCAGATACACTCTGAATAAATCACTGTAAACAGTGGGACAATCCATTACCACAAATAAATTGGCAGGGCCCTACTGCAGAGCTCCCAGCACTGCCAGCTCTGCCCGGATCAAAGAGCCGTGCCCCATCCCCTCCAGGGGAGCTTGCAAACAGTGGAGCAAGCTGGCAGTTCTGGGATGTGGTCAGTGGATGCAGCTTTGGAATAATGACACTCCTTGACCCGGCCAGAGCCTGTGGTACCCTTGCAGGAGGCAGAGCTCCCCGTGGCACAGGCAGGGGGAATGTCAGCACAGGTGAGGCAGCCAGGACAGTGTGCCCAGCACAGGGCAGTGCCCTGCAGAGCTCCAGCCCTGCTCCAGCAGCCGTACAGCTCTATTAGCATGGCACTGTGCCCTGGCTGACACCCCCAAATCCTCAGCAGGGCCAATTAGCACGGGCAGGCTCAGACTCACAGCCTTCAGTGCTGGCGCTGGCTCGCTGTGCCCTGCGGACAGTGCATCCCATGTGCCACACTGAGTGGCCAAGCTTGGCCCTCCCACACACCTGATCCCTCAGTGTATCCTTGGACTTAGATTTTCCTGAAGATTAGCTGCCCTTTTTGCTGCTGTGCTTCTCCTACCCAAGGAGCTGTGAGGCCGGGAAGTGGTACCGACACTGCTTGCCGTGCCCCAGTGGTGATTTCCCATCCTCAAATGTCCCAGCTGGCAGAGTCAGGTACAACTTGCCTATCCCAGCAGAAATGGAACAATATGGTCTCTTATTTCTACCCTCTGTTTCTATGGCTTTGCTCTGCTAATTCCTTAAATTAGGTATTTTTCACATGAAGGATTTCTTTCTCACTTGCATCGGCATTTGTCAGATTCTTAGGGCAGAGGGCAAAGCTCAGAGCCTGTGTTGGGGAGTGCAGTTCCATTGATGTCAGCAGAAATTTGCCTGCTTACATCAGTCTGGAATTTAGCCCACAGTAGTTCTTTTGTAGCATCAGAAAGCTCTGTGTGCACCTGAACTGAATGTCCACGCTGTAAGATCAGAGTGTGGCTGAGACAATTGGCATGTGGGTAATTGGTACATTTCTGTAAGAGAAAATGGTTCATGATCCTTATAAAGGAAAATAAAATAAAGTAATGTTATTCCCCACTGACATATTAAGCGAATTGATAGTGTTTGAAAAGGCAGGTATTAAATCTGGAAGCAGCATGAGTGTTATGAAGTAGCAAGTGGTTTTATCCCAGCAATCTAAAATTCCTATCATTCAGCTCTCACTGATTTGAAAGTCACACATTTATTTTTGATTGTAGCCTTGAATTTCTTGGGAATTACCTGACATAAAAGCATGGAAGAGTCACTTGACATGAACTGACAAGACAGTATCAAAAAAAACATCTTGATACACTTAATCCAGTTGGAAACGACTTTCTAAAGTTTCTCCATCCAGTCCTGTTATTCATTAGGAGCATCTTGGTATTAGGAAAGCCATTAAGCTGAATACAAACTCTGGGCACCCTGTAGGGCAATAATCTAAAGCATCCCTGGAGATCTGGTTTGAGACTCCAAATGGATTAGGGCTCTTTCTCTCCTTGTGTACATCGTTTACTCATGAACATGAATTGTCTGGCTCTTTATTTCCTTGCTGTGCCATTAATGTGGAAAATGTTACTTAACCATTTAGCATGTCAGGATAACAAACTATTACTGGAAGAGCCTGCGACTACACTGGTTGGTGTATTAGAAGAGAGGACTGAAGTTTACCTTTGGACTGTACCTGTCCTGTTTTGCTTTGTTTAAAGGTGCCAGCTTTCATGATCACTAAAAATTCCCCAGTTGATCTGTGCTTTGAATTAGCTCAGCATGCAGGTGTGGAAGAGGAAGCAAACAAGAAGCCCAGATGCTTTTGGCACGATCTGACACCACCCCTGGTCTGATGGAGATGACCAGATGTTTCAGGACACAGGAGATCTCTGCTTTTCCTCCGCCTGTGCCGGTGCCCTGACGCGATGTCAGAGCGTGGAGATGTTCTGGCTTGTGCTGCTGGGGAGCTGTCTGCTCCCATTACTGCACCAGATGATTTGGAAACCGTGACCCTTTTCCCATGTGTGTGATATCCAGACAATCAAACACACAGGCTGTCAGAGCCAGCTGTTGCCCCGAGGAAAGGACAGTGCGGTACAAGAGGAGGGGCCACACACTGCTCAAAGCACCTGCAGATTCTTCTTCTGAGGATGCAGGATGTTCTCCTGGGATTCTCGGAGTGCTTCCTGATGGGACAGCAGTTTTGGTCCAGGTCACATAGTGCTTAATAGTTATAAAGAGTTCATGCTCCCATATTCTTAGTTAAAATAAGCCGTCCTGCTCAGTTCTGGCTCCAGTGTTGCTTTCTGGTAGGAAGCTGGATGGAGCAGGACGGAGAGGGATGGATGTGTTTGCCTTCCCTCCCCTGAGAGGAGAAAAAAGAATTCTGGGTAGATTTCTTTTTTTTTTTTTTTTTTTTTATTTAAGCATTGGCTTTGACTTTATGGTCAGCATCTGTCACTGATGAGCAGTGGGAGCTCTGAAGTCCTGACCAGCTTTTTTCACAACCCCTTAAATAACCAGAAAGACACACAAAGTAATAAAAAGAGAAGAGGAGATGAGAATCCATATTAAAGGCATTAATAACTTGAAACAGAAATCTCTATTTAAATAATGTTTTGAAACATACTGTCAAATATTTTTTTATGGTACGGACTTTGCAACCCTGGCTCTTTTCCCCCTGAAGACCGTGGTTTGAAGTTTGCCAAGTCACATGACAGCAGTTCTGCATTCAAGCATTTTTTTTATTAGTATTCTCAGGATATGGTGGTGTTTTTCTGTCATGACTGTCAGTGGAAATACTAAGACCCTTGTACAAGTACGGATTTAATTGCTGACATCATAAATGTTTGCTTATTCTCTTGCAAAACTTCCACTGGTTGTGTTTCTGTATCACGGCTAAATGGGAATAGGACTCAAAAGTCAGTGATGTTCTCATGAGAGATCCTCGATGTTTATGCACCTCATACCCTTTTTTGAAAATTATATTGTATCTACAAAAAGATACTGCTTAAAGAATGAGCAAACAGATGTTTCCAAGACATCTTCTAACTCCTTGCTTGTAAACAGAATTCTTTATTAAGTGAGTCATTTTTAACAGCATTTTTCAGGGAAACAAATTTGAATGCCTCTGTGCTCTGGGTATGTGGCATCTCATAGACCTCACTGAGCAAATCAGTGTTTTGAAAGAATCTGCTTATAAAAAGCAGGAGTGTGTGACTTCATAAGTGGTAATTGTATATTCTCTGCACCATTTCAGTATCTCTGTACGTGTACCTGCACACCATGCCTGTCTCTGCAGTCTCCAGGAACCTCATGAGAATCTAACATGGAAGGGCACTTTTCTTAATCAAATCCAGCTACGAGTTTCCAAGGAAAACAAACAGTTTGCCCCCGGTGCTTACTTTCATACTTTCACACATCCTATACACAAAACACTGTTTCTGCTAATTTAAGAATTATGGCAGTTCACCCCTTCTTTCCTTCACACTACAGCAGCAATACATTTTGAGTCACATCAGTAGCATTCCCGCTGACCAAGATTATAGCTCAGCAGGAAAACAAGTCATTCCAAATTGTCTCCTGGCATAAACATTTTGGATCATTTTTATATTACCACTGAAAGGGGGAAAATCTTGGGTTTCAGACTTTTTTGTGCTCTTGTCATGGGAAAAAAATGACATGGCTTTTATTTCTACAATGAGCATTACTTTTTCTTCTTTTTACTGCTTTAGCAATAGCAACTTTCAAGAAGGAAAAAAGATACTGTGTTTTTAGTATGCTGTTGTTCCACATACATCTGTGGATTAAAGGCTCCCTAGGTACCTATTGATACAATAGACCATAACAGCTCCTTTGGAGCCGTGTCAAACTGTTATAATCAACGCTGTCAGTGATCCACAAATAACAGGACATTAAGAGATGCTTGAACCATGTCTTTCCATCCCAGCTGTGGGTGTCTGAAGCGGCATGGATATTGGACACTCTTCACCCAATGATCCAGTCCCACAGTCAGAGGTGACCACTGAGGTGACACTGAGTTGGGAGCAACACGAAGGAACGTGCTGAACGGCATCTCCCTTGGTTGAACCTTGTGGTTTGACATGGCAGCAGAGCTGGAGAAAGAGCTCCCAGCAGCTGCTGCTGGGCTCTGCGTCTGTTCTTCCCACAGGCTTTTTATGGAGGAGGAGTTTGTCTGGAAAGCCCTGGAACTGGGGCCTTTGGTGGACAGACTTCTGTCTGCTTTTCTACCAAGAGAGCTGCTGATCAGGGTGCTGGTAACTGGATGTTTGTTGGGTGTTCGCATTCTTCTCCTGGTGGTAACAGTGGTGCTGGAATCTTCATCCGTTCATAAATATATGTGTGTGTGTGTGTGTACATATATGCATATGTATGTATGCATGTAAAGGCAGATTCTGATACAGTTTAAGGAAAACATCCTCTTGAATGGTAATGGAAGGAGGAACTAGGCAGGATGGAGCATTTAAACCCAAAATCTTCTTTTAGTTAATGCCCCAAATTTTCTCAACTACTGTGTGATCAGGAAAGCCACTGCAGCCTCTGCTGCCATTCCAGCATGGCACAAGTGACCTCAGGGGAGATTTACCTGCTAAAGCTCTGAAATGAATCCATGCTGGGGAAGGGTAATGCTGGAGTTGACAACAATATGATGCTGCTGGTCCCTACAAGCTATATAAAATGCCCTCTCAATTTAGCTTCTTCAGTAGGAAAAAAATTACTTCTTCCACTGATTCAACACTTAATTGCATCAACTCTGAGAAGAACCTAATATTGTGAAGGTCAGTAAAGTCATGACCTCCCAGTATTCAGGCCTGATTTTTTTTCCCCTTATAAAATTTAAAAGAAATCCCTTTTAGGCCTTAAGATTTGTGGGTTTTATTGGATGTCTGGGTGTCACATGAATATATAGCTTTAAAGACAATGAAATGTTCTAGGCAGTAAGAGAGGCTACTTTAAACAGATTGCTCGTGTCATGATTCCATATTCATCCCTCAGAGAAGATGATTAGATCCTGTGAAGACAAAAGGACGAACGATACATTAGTAGTGTGGAATTAAACACACTGACACTTCCAGGGAAAAAGAAGAAAAAATCTCCTCTTTCTTAGGAAAAAAAAAAATTTGAGTGAAAAGTAAAACTAAATTAGTGTATATATCTATAAATGCACAAAATGGACAAGTTTTTTTTCCTGCATAATTCAGTGAAGGTCTTCCAAAACTGTCAGTGGAGCCGATAAGATACATCTGTCTGCAGGTCTGTGGTATCCATAGCTGGCCATGCTTGCTGCTGTCACACTCTCCTTATTTCTGATAGCTTTGCTGAATTTTGACCATTTGAGCTGTTTGACATTTGTCTCAGGCAGAATAGTTTCAAAAAGTTCCAGCTGAAACAGTTCTTTCATCTCATGCAATTAGGGCGAGACTCAAATGCATTTTCTCATTTTGGTACTTACTTGTTTTTTGTGTTACAGGCTGTTTTGGAGCCCTTTGAAGTCGATGGAAATGTGTCCATTAACTTCAGTAGACTCTAGTTTGTCCCTAATCGATAGTAATTTGATTAAAATAGCTCTGAATGTTCTGGATCCCAGTGGACACTGCAGTTGTTCTTTAGGTTGCAATAGCCCCCAGCTCTTCTGTGCACTTTCAGTTCTGTTTGCCAGGATAAGGGAAAGCATGAGGAGACTTGGGAATCTCACGTTTCTTAGCTTGCCAAGGGCATCTTTTTCTCCTTGCATGCTACCTGAGTGAGTGCTCACAGTCTTCCACGGCTGCTTACCCTGGCCCAGTCTCATCTCTCAGCTCCTGTGTCTTTTAAACTCAATATTGAAGTGAAAGAGAGGAAAAACAGTGGTTGAGTCTGCATCGGAATTGAAGTTCTGACACAGATGCAGAGTCTTGCAAATCAAAGAGAATTGATAAGCCTTGCACTGGCAGGTGCCCCAGCTTAATCACAGCCTAAATAACCCTGAAATTAAGATCAGAATCCATCACTGCAGTAGCTGCCACGTGTACCCCCTTCCAGCTTCTGCCTCCTGTGCTGAGGCAGGGAGTTGGGTGCACGGAAGCACCAACCTACAGGAGCACCATTCCTGGCAGGAAAGGCACATCTTGGAATCCTGCAGACTCAGGATCAAAGAGGCACAGAGATGACAAGTGTGGCATGTCACGGTGCACCCCCTGCTTGGTGATTCGGGTGGCAGTGGGGAGGACCACACATGCCACCTCTTAATTGGAGGAAAAATGCTGTCCCCCAGAGTGTCCTCGAACCAAAAGGGGTGAGCTAAGGGAGGGTGTCCACCTCCAAATAAAGAGATGGGCAAGAGCACAAATGCCTGGGAACAGGGCCATGGAGGAAATGAATAAGATGCCCTTTCAAAGCAACTCTTTCTTTGTTAGTCTTAGTAAAAAATATATTAAAAGTAAGATGTAACTAGTATGCTCAATACAGCATTTTAAAAGTTCACATGGTTTTCAAGCATACCCTGCTAAGCGCAAACTATGATTCATTTGGAATTTGCTAATTATTACTGGCATGGCGTTGTCCCCTGCTGTTGCCCAAGTTCTTGCTTGAGAGAACTTTTTCTTTGTAAAGAAAAAAGAAAATATTTTTTCTTGGAACAATAAGGTGCCTCTTAAGATCTGAAGTCTACCAAGATAAAACAGGAAGGGGGTGAAATGGGAGGGCTTTTCCCTTTGCTTTCACTGAGTTGCTTTATCATCAGTAGCACAACCTACTCTTTAGAGAGGTGATGACCACAAATACCACTGCAAGAAATGCCAGCTCTTTTCTCATCCACGTCTTTAAGTACTAAAAGCTGGGGAAGAGTAAATCGTCATTTAAAGTCTGGGTATTGCAGCAGGCGAAATGATTTTGCCTCTTTTCTCTCTATGAACTAATGGATGTGGAATCTTTCAAAAAGTAAACCAACTCCTCTTAATAAAGCTCTGCATATAGATATTTAGCAGCTAAGCACTAAATCCATGGAATAGGGGGAAAGTGCAGAAGTAGTGGATTAATATAAAAAGGATCTTTTTTCCCCTTCAAAGCCTCCTTAAGTGCTGACTGATGGAATAAACCCTGAAAACTTTCTCTGTGCTAATTGTCATGTTCCTTGGCTTGCATCCCATTTGCTGTCCGTCATCCTCTGCGTTTTAAGAAGTTTCACACAAGAGCTTTCTTCTAGTGTTTACAGGCAAGCCATGTAGCGTATTCAAACCCAGGGATAGTTCAGAGGGTCAGGAAATCTTCCTTCTGCTTCTTATTAAAAGAAAAAAAAAATCCTGAAGATTTAGAGTTTGACGAAACATCATTTCCCCACATACATCCAGCTTCTCAAAGGCACAAGAGCCAACTTTGAGCTTTCCTAGAAATAAACATGAAGCAATATCCCACTCTAATCAGCACAGAAATACTGGGTCAGCTTGGCAGCCAGTGGAAGTCAGTGTGAAGCAGCTGAACTAAGAGAAGCCATGCTGAAAGCAGCTGTGTGATTTGGGTATGTGGCAGACTGTTTTCTTTTAATTTCCTCTGATTAAAAAAAAAAGATACTCTATGAAATAATGATAATAATCTATTCCTTTCTACTATCACCTTTTGAGTATGCATAGTACTGATGGAGGAAGATGACCTATAATTCTATCTCCATTAAATGCTGAAAGTCAGCAGTTCACAATTCTTTTGCTGGTGGATTATTTTGGACCCTCCCGTTTTCCCACAGGACCCATTCCCTGCATCATTATCAACTTTTTTAAATTGAAAGTATTATGAAGGCTATTTCCTACCACCAGCTACTTTCACATCACTTTCTCAGGGCCCTGCAGCCTGAGAACAGCCACTACAACTAAATCTATCAGCAATGGAATATCAGATGGAGTGACCTGAATTATCAAAAATCAAAATGCTCAAAAAATGTGCTATAAGAAATGGCTTTTGTTTACTCACTGCTGTTGGTTTTAAAGGACCACCGTGTTTCAGGTCCACTCCTGTCAGCAGCCTCCAACAGGGCTTTGGGAAGGCATGTTTGCTGGATGGGATGGATCTGTAGGACCCAGAGACCATATTTCTGACTCACAACTGAACTATAAAATCTGATAAGACAGTGAATGTAGTGAAGAGATCAAAGAGCACGACAAAACGCAGGGATGTTGTAAGAGCTCAGCTTATGTTTGTGCTTCAAAAAAAAAGCAATTGGAGCAGGGTTTCTGAGCTCTGTTCCTGGAGGGATGCCCATGGGAGCAAGGAGCAGGCTGGGTGCTGCACAGTGAAGCCATCTGGGGTGCAACACCTTTGCTTTCAGTTGGTTTGAGGAAAAACCCCTTCCAGGGCTCCCATAATAGCCACAATGTCCTGTGGCTGGACTACAGAAAGGCAGGGTCAGATATTCTGCATAACCATAATAAGATGTGCAGGAAAGCCTAGGAATAATTTAACTGAGGTTTCAGGTGCTGTGGCAGGAACACAGTTGCACTGGGGATCTGGTCCTGATTTGCCATTGTTGAGTGTCTTTAAATGTGTCATTGATGCTGTCAAATGCACAGAGGAAATAACATTTCTTCCAATCTGTTTTACATGCTGTAGTAGCGTGTGTTGCAGTTGTGCTTGACTTGAGAGTAAAAGTGGCAGCAGAAGTGTGATCTGGGGTTGGTAGTACCCTTCTAAGTGAAGCCCAGTATGCTGATTTCTGCATTTCCTACCTGACTTGGCTGTTCCCAGAGATTGCTGCTGGTCCTCACCCTCAGGAGTGCCAGGGATATCTCTATTACACAGCTTGGAAAACAAGCAGCAGGCTGGACGTGTTCCCCATGCTTGCAGTCGTTCTCTATTTCACTGCTCGGGCTGGGATTGATGGGCCCAGCGGTGTAGAACAAACATTGCTCCTGTAATTACCTGCTGCCTGTTAGAGCCACAGGTAATGCCCAGCTCAGGGCTGGGGGGGGGGAGCTTTGGTGGCAAAACAGAAGTGCAGGTAACAGAGAGACACGTGTGTGATGTGGGTCACCTCCTTGAAAGTATTGATGTGCTTTTTGAGCATCTCCACTTAGGAGGTGCAGTTTGTTGTCCCTGCCAGTTGCATTTGCAATATTTTGCTAATCTACTTCTTCCAACACCACAAATAGTGTATTTCGTTGTGCTGCTTTATTGATCGAAGGAAGGATTCGATTTGACAGCAATTTCAGAAAAGCCTTCAAGTTGTCCAAGATGCAGTAGAATTATTAACTATCCTAAGCTGACATATGGTAATTCAGCGTTTAATGTTTGCCCTGACACGCTGAGGAGTCATCATACCAAGTTACCAGCTGATGCCCAGAAGTTTATGAGTACATAAATAATAGCTGAAATAGTCTTCTGGAGCCATGTTTGGATTTAAACATCCAGCCCTTTATGTGCTGGGTGTTGGAGTTAAACTTCTTTTGGCAGAGCGGTGGGGGCTGGATCCCCCCTGCACTACCCACTACAGTTGGAATAAATTAATAGGATTTTGCAGCTTTTTGCAGCTGTATTTGTACAACTTCATCTTGAAATAATTTTAATTTCTGTGCCTAGGCTTATAATTTTTTTCAAGCGCGTTACACAGTTGGCTGTACATAATTACGTCTTACAGCCATAAGCACTGACAATCTGCTTACCTAAACTATTCTGCTCTAAACTTGTCATTTCACTGATGGTGAAGGAATTGCATGTAATTCACCAGATCAGAAATTAAATTATCAATTAATAATAGTGAAAAAAATATTAAACAAGAAGTCAGTATGTCTGTCAGAGTATCTGCAATTAAAAAGGCAGTTGAGAATGAGCATCCCAGATCAGACTGGACTCCATCGTTGTTAGGAGGATGATGTGAATGCAATTGTTGTTACTGGGGGTTTTGAAGGGTGGGAAACTTGTGTTTGGAACTTTTGAGGACTCTTAATGGCTTTGGAGGGTTAAATCCAAAAAAAAATGTGCCATAAATGGAAGTGAGATATGAAGAGCCACTATAACATAGACATTACTGTTGGGGTTTTAAATCTGTGGCGCCATGTCCTCGAGCTGGCCTGTCTGCCTCTTTGCATTAAAAGTGTGTGGATGGGAAGCACATCAATAAGTCATATGAGTAAGTCTAACATGAATTCAAGTCAAAGCAAGCACAGAAATAGAGTTAATGAAAGAGAAAAGGTTGCCAGAAATTGAGCCCTGTGAATTCGTTCCAAGGGAGCAGAGTTCAGCCAGGTTTGAAATTTCCTTGAAGGCAATCTCCTGTCCCCAGTGCATGAGGCACTAGGACCAAAGTCATATCACACTGGCATTGTTTAGTGGGCAGTAAATCATAGAATCATAGACTATCCCAAGCTGGAAGGGAACCTTAAGGATCATGGATTCTGGACTTCCACTGATGCCCATGAGCTTTGCTCCTCCTGCCTCCTCACACTGGTGTTTCCCTTTACTGACCACTGTAGTAACTTCCACATACACTGTCCCATATAATCTACCCTGCAGAGCAAACAAATTGGTTTGCTTTTCCCATAATTAAGCTTTTCAGAGAGACTTTGAGAGCTGCAGAGCTTTAAATCCTGCTCTGCAAGCATCCTAAAGTGGTGTCTCAAACATGAGCCTCAGCAGATTTTGTTCTCCAAAATAGACACACTGGAGGGTTTTGTTGTTTCCTATTGTTAGCTATTTGCAGAGAGTTCCACAAGCCTTGTTTTATGCTGAGACCAGCATTCACACTCATGCCACAGCATCCCTTCTCCATAATCAGTAATATCTGTGGGCATCATGCCATTGTGAGGTCAATGCATGTCTGTACATGACTGGAAAAGCCAGAGCTCACTACAAAAGCAAAGGTCATACTAAGACCAATTATACCCCCTGATTCTGTGAAAAACTCCCCTCCTGAGGACACAAGTGTGTTTGTTCTCCACTGAATGCTTGTTCCCTGTGTCTGAGCTCACTGTCCTATGGGGAGGAACGCTGCTTGTGCTAAATCATTGTGTCTTTGTACAAAGATCATTCTTCACCTGTTCTTCTGCTGTGCAGCTAAATTTTTACATGCCACGGGCCAGCTTTTTAGCTGAAATAAATTAACGTGCCTCTGTTTGAAGCTTGTGAATCTACACTGATTTATACCAGCTGAGGACCTCCATCATTAGTTACACTGATGAGATTACTCCTATTTAGGTCAGTATTTGCTACCTTGCTTACCTTCTGCACTGAATGCTTGGTTTTTCTGCTCAGTTTTACACCACAAAGGTGCTGGATTCTCTTCTCCAGGCTGGCTTTGTGGCAGACATGATGAAATGACATAAGGCTTCAGGACAGATACACTTCAAAATGAAATGAGGACAGATTCCTGCTGCCCTGATTTATTTTTCTTGACTTTGTCTTCATTTAGGCACAGCCATCACAGACAGCTGTGGGGCCAGCTGCAAGAAGACACTGCAAGGTGATGCCCTGTGCAAGGAAACAGTGTGTAGCCCTTCATAAATAGTTTATGAAGGATGATCTTCTCTTGCCTGTCACGACTCCTCTGGCACAGGAGTAAGAACAGTGTGTTTTGAACTCTCAGAGGTATTTCCTTTCACCTTTTGTCATGGAGTATCCTCTGCAGCAGAGGGGAGCTTGTGCATCTGGTTCAAATCCCAGTCAGTCAGTATCAGCCACTTGCATCTTGCACAGTATGAACAAGCCTCAGTTCTTCAGGGCCAAAATTCACCTGATAGCAGCACATCAGCTCCACTGGGATGCCTTCAGTCACTGCAGTGGAGAATCTGCTCTCTTGTAAGAGAGATAAGGAAAGAGTAGTAAAAATGAGTTTTGTTGCTTCTGCTATCAATGTTCTGGCAGTGATAAGATGTTGGTCACGTGGAGGTGTTCTGCTCATCCACTGTATCTTCTCTTCCCATCAGAGCCGCTCTCCTCCCTGTCTCTCACCTTGCTACAGCCTGAAGCATTTCTACACTGGAGTTCTTTGAAACTGAACTGGCTGCAAAAGGCCCAAAGAAAGGCATGTACTGCTTTAGAAATTACTGTGCTGTATCAATTACCATTAGATGTGGAAGACCCATTAGCATTGGTTGGTTGCTGATACAGACACATTGGCTCCTTGACCTTCATAATAGGGAGTAATGAAAATTACTTAATTATTTAATCGTGAAGACCATGCAACAAATTGCAATTTACTGAGTTTTTACTGGTAAAGGCAGAGACCTGGCAGGTCTTGCCATCATCTGAGCTGCTAGCAGTCCCAAGTCACCACTCAGAAACTTTGGTCCAGCTGCCACTACAGAGAGAGCCCTGCAGACCTCAGTCCTGCTGTGTCAGGACAACTCACGCTACAACATAAAATCTTTGCTGTTTCAGCAGGTAGGAAAGCAAAGTTAAGCTGCAGCAGATCCTTGGCCTGGATGTGCTGCTTCACACCAGGTATTTTGTCCTTGTAATGTCTTGTCTGATCATGCACAAAATTCGGTTTCCTAGGCAAAGGGTTGTTATTTTGCTTTTATCCGAGCAGAATAATAGTAGTTTTGAATTAGACTGTGAGTCTGACAAGTTCAATTTCATCCTGTGCGTGTGCGTGGGATCACACACAGTTACTGGCCAGAGTTACGGGCAGAATTTCTCCTCTCCCACTGCATTACAGCTCCTTATTGAGCTTGATTTATATGCTGTTCTCCATCTGCTCAGTGTTACATTTTTGCCCAGGTAGAGGAGAACAACCCTGGTAAACAATTCAAAAAAACTTGGAAGGGAGAGAAGGAGTGAAAACTATCAAAGCAACCGATGGACATAGGGAAGGTTCTGGAGAAGTGTGTCCATGTGGATGTAATTGGCCTGAAGGGAGCAGCAGAGTTGGAGAGGGGCCCTTGGACAGAAGGAGCCACGTGGAAGCCAGAGGAGCTGTGAAATGCTGGAAGCTGTCAGCAGCTGAACATTTGGTGAAGCACCTTAGCCAAGCACTCGCAGTGTCCGTGCAGAGGAAGCAAATCCTCCTGGTAAGGAGCAGATGAGCTGAATGGAATGGACTCCTCTGGAGGTGGTGGAACACAAACTGGGCATGTGGGAGAGGTTCTTCTCTTTGGGCTTCAAACATCTTTAGTTTTATTTCTTTCTCTAATGCAGGCTGCGTCATCAGTTATATCAATAACATAAATGACAGCTTTAATATCTCTGTCATATTGTTTGTACTCTGTTTTATCATCAAAATAAATATGTTATAAATCACTTTGAGTAGATTTCAGCTGGAGCAGAGGACGAGTTAACCTGACAGGGGAGAGATCCAGGCATTGGGAGAAAAGGAGTGTTTTATAGTTTGGCTTTTGATTTGTAGATTAAAGAAGAGGAAGAAACTTAAGCTCTGGGACAGTAGCAGTGATAGTAGTGAAATACTGTTTGTAAGTGCAGGAAGAAAGGTGTTAATCACAGTGAATCTCAATCATGTGAAAACTGGGTATCAAGTTTAAGGATAGTCCTTGGTGCTCTCTCTACAATATGTAGAAAGAGAAAACCACTTCTTCCAGAAAATTTGATGCATAATTAGTCCTTCAAGAGGGAAGAACTAATTACACTCTGGAAAGACTTGCTTCCCTTCTGTTTATCTGGGACCAAATACAAAGTTTTTAGAAAGTCTTGTGTGAGATGAAACCAGTACCAATTGAGGAATGAAAGAAATTCAAAGTACAAATGTGCAATTCCATCTCTTCTTTCTTTGCCAATGGAGATCCTTCCCAGTTAACCTTGTTTGCAAACCTCACTGCCATGGGAACCTCGGCTGGGTCAATAGTAATTTTGTCTAGTAGGGGATGAAGACTTGCAGGACAGGCTGCTCTTAAACCCAGTGTTGAAGTTTGTGGGAATGTTGGGTTTATTCAAACATGTCACCTGCCCTTGCCATGTCCAAACATCCTCTTTGCAAGGCACAGAAGAGGCATTTTTCTCCAAAGACAGTTGGAAATGTTTTAGAGGATTTTCCGGTGGGTTCTTTTTTTTTTTTTTTCTTCATTTCCTTCTGGGACATGGCTTGGGATCATTGGCAAACGTGGTAAAATGAGACAAGTTAATAAATGTCACCTTCACCTGGGTGGGTCTCCAAATCTGTATTAATTTTTCTCTGTATGCTTGACTTTTGCATCTTTTCCCTGAAACCATATGTGATTCTTTCAGCAACACACAGTAATTTGTTTGGAAATACAGGGCTAAAGATGTGTCTCTTTACTGGCTTCTAAAACAACTGTGAAATAAGAGTTAAGAACTTTTATACAAATGAGTCCTAAACATATTGCAAATTCAGTTAAAAATAAATAAGTCCTTAGCAAAGATTTCAATAAGCAG
Organism: Xenops minutus; assembly: GCA_035221455.1. Taxonomy (NCBI): domain Eukaryota; kingdom Metazoa; phylum Chordata; class Aves; order Passeriformes; family Furnariidae; genus Xenops; species Xenops minutus. Next base: position 9,959,742 of record JAWWEE010000051.1, on the reverse strand, counting down.
TAAGAGTAGCTGAATTAAAATATTTCCACTAAAATTAATGAGCCAATCCTGGAATGCTTAGACTGACTCTTAAGTGTGCTCTTTTAAAGGCTTTGAATATGTTTGCCTGTCTGAATTTCTATGGAGCATTTTGAATGCATGACAGATTATAGTCTTCAATTATTTTAATTTGGTTTTCTTAATGGGCAAAATAGCTAAGAGCTTAATAATAAAAGGCACTTACTGCTTATCATTTACATTATTTTATGTGTTCATTAATAATTATAATGGGTTTTATAAAACAAAAAAATCAAGTCTAAGTATCCTCAGGTCATATTAGTGCAAATGTTGCATAGTACTCTGTGGGAGATTTGGGAAACAAAGTATTTTTTGAAGGGCATTCTTGACTCCATATGTTATAGAGCAAGATGGAGAACATCAAAGAAAATTTATTTTCTGGTTTGCTCTATGGAAGGAAAATGCAACAGAGAATGAATGTCCTGTTTTGCTTTCTCCAGATACATTCCCAGGCACTTATATATTACTATTGCATGGTGATAGACAGAACCCAGAGCATGTAGGGCTCATGAAATTCTTTAAATATAGTTTGTTAGGTACAGGAGTATTATTGTTACAGTCACATCTTGTCTTCTGTAGGTTCAGTTGTCCTTGTTTGTTCAGCTTTTCCTTACACACCCTCAGGGCTCCAGGCATTTCCTTTATTGATATCTAAACAGTCTCCATCGGGACACTCTTCTTTCTGGCAATGTCATGCTCCATTTACAGTCTCACTGGTGCCCTCCAATCTGCTGACCACACAGCTTTCCACAGGCTGTATCAGCCTAGCTCCTGGCACAGGAGCCTTACAGGGGGCTGCGGTGGTTCCTGTCGCCAGCCAGGATGAGAGAGAGGGATTGTAATTCAAACCCCCTCAAGCAAGGAAGGGAAGTTCTGAGAGTACAGGGATGGGAATGACAGGAGAAAATCAGCGATAAAATCTGATACCTTAGAGGAGCTCATCACTTGAAATTCTGTCCACCAGTAAAACTTGTGAGAATGGTTTAGCTGCCCAGTAAACTGTGATGGAGGTGCTCTAACCCTAAGATGTTATCTGTAAAAGCAGGATACAGTCCTGTGCTACAAACACAGGCTGCTTTTCTGTCTAAATGTGACATTGCTGCAGAGGAGAAGGGCAGCTCAGGAGGACTTAGCCCTGTATTATCTCAGGAGTTGCAATGTTCATTTTCACACATTTTAGATATTGTATCAGAACCCGCAGTGGAAAATACCTGTCTGTGAAATCACACCATCTCTCCTGTTTCTGGGATCACTCTGTAGAAAAAAGGGCTGAGTCAGACTCTCGGCATTCTGGTTCTGAGTTCCAGACATGTGTTGGATGATGCCTCAATGCTTTGAGCTCAGACTTCTCACTGTTGGGCTGCAAGGCCACGCTGTCCTTGCTGGTCACAGCCAAGCAAGGGGCTGGCAACACCAGTGCAGTGCCTGGCTCTGCTGCACATTCCCTATGGGACTTTGGTGGCTGATCCCACATTTCCCAGATGGTCCATTTGTATCTCTCAGAGTAGGTGAGGCTTCCTGCATGGAAAATGCCACCTGTGTTCATGAGGTAGGATAGGAACAAGGGATTGCATCTTCCAGCATAAATTGCCTTTTGATCTGGGACATTTTCCCAGTGTAACAATCTACTCCAAGCTTCACCCCAGAGGGGGTTTTTAAAGCATAAAAGCTGCTTTACAAGCAAATTCCCCTTATGACAGTCTTCAGCCATCATCATTCATCCTGCTCACATCATCATATGCAGAGTTGTATCATGCCTGGCACTGGAGAAGCTCAAAGCTCCAAGGGTTCTCCGAGTAAAAAATGTATAAATGTGGCTAAGGAAAACCATCCTTGTGCCATCTGTTTTGTAACCCAGAGCCCTGCATACCTCTTGACTGCATTATAAAAGGAGAGATAAATGAAAGGAAAATTCATGTGTATGTTCTCCAGTCAGAAGATTATCATATGAATCTGTTACCATCTTCTTCTCACTTTCCAGGCATAAATGAAGGAAAAAGTAACTCCCTTCTGAACCGGCAAATTCCCCCAATCAGTAATTTTTTCTCCTGATCTAGTGAGCTCCTTGGGAATAGGGGAATTTTTATTCTTATTATTATTATTATGGTAAACTGCTCCAGGAATAGTTTCAACAAAAGAAGTAAACCTTACATTGTATTCAGATAATGTTCTTAACTTCTCAACAAGATTTACTAAATTGCACCCTGGGAATTACGCAAATGAAACCTTTGGTCAAAATGTTAAAGGATTACTGAAAAATCTTTTTTTACTTTAAATCTCATTAAGAGTGCTAAAATTATATGTTCCAGTATAAAAAGCATGTGTGTGATAAATATCTCTCTGGTAGTAATACGTGCTGTGCTTCATTGACAATGGTCTTTGCAACTTTCTGTGACAAGTGCTACTTCTTACATGATTTTTTCTGAACAGTTCATGCCCTTGTATTCTTACTAGAAATGAATTTAAGTACAGGTAACAGGCAAACCATTGTATTATGATCAAAATTAACTGCAAATAACGAGTCATTGCTGAATACTTGCAACATATTTCCCCCGTCTTTGTTTTGCTCAGTGCAGTATAATTAGCTCATGGATTTCTCTCAGTATAATGGGGTAAGTCGTACGGGTCTTATGATATATTCCATCTCCTAGATCTGCAATGATTTACATACAGACAGCTTAGACCCTATTAATGCTAATAAAAGTGCTGCAAGGACATCCTATAGCGTACACTTTATTAAACTGTACATAGCTTTCTTCGAGAGCTTCTGTTTATCTGCGTTTCCTGAAAATAAAATATAGTGCCTTTAGCACTGAATATTTAAATCCAGGCTCCTTTTCCCTGTTTCTGTCTCTCTCTATGCATTTCTAATGCTTCTATCACAATGGGATCTGGGTAAAATACGCAACAGGAAATAGAGCAGAAAAATGTCCACAAGGAACTAACAGGCTTTCCCCTTCTGCAGGTTAAAACTGCTTCCATTTTGGTCCTCTGGAGAGACTGATTAGCTCTTTGGTGCTTGTACTCAAGTGCAGCCACAGTTGAGCCAGACTGGGGCTGGGGAGACCCTCCTGGGTCCCATGTTCCAATAAACAAAAAGACAGGAAAAGTGCAGAGACCTTGGTTGAGTTGTGGTGGGTTTTTTCCTGTCTTGTTAAGGAAAAATTTACATTGCAGATTCGTTGGAGCTGTGCAGATACCTATGAAGACACACAACTGTGTGTCCCACATTACCCTTTTTAATTTCTAAGATAGGACCCCCACTCTGGCTCAAAGCTGGAGGTTCTGTAGTCTCTTCCTTCCTTGTCACTTAAAGCTACAGATGTGGATGTAGCAGATTGGATCTTGAGCTCCCTGACTTGAGTTATGTGTTTGCACAGACATTGACACCAGTTTGGTTTCCAGCCCTTTCCTCTGGCTGGGTCAGAGCTGCCCTTCTGCAAATGGGGACTGTGGTACTGGGCTGGTGAGTTCTGCTGCCGTCATTAAAACCACAGTTGTGCAAGCAAAGCTTGATTTTAATATACCTTTCTGCACCCACAGATTTGCTAATGAAATTGGATTCATGCCTGTCTGCTTGGGTTTTCTATTACAAATACCCACTAGGCCCACAAAAACATGTGTAAACCATCGTATGCAGCATGAGGGCACGTTCAGTGTCCCCAGTCCCACTTTTAAGTGACTGTGCCAGTGTAAGTCCAATCAGTCTTCCTCAATGCTAATAGTGTAACAAGCAGCGAATCCTCTAGAGAAAAGACAGATGAAACTGTCTCTATTCCCTGACCTTCAGCTCCAGCAGGGTAGGTGCTGTGCAGATCAATCCTGGCAGTGTCCTGTAATAACTGGCATGATTAGCTGTTAACAGCAATGGACGGTGTGGTGGAGGCAGTACAAAGAAAACAGTGCACAAACTTGGTAATGATCTGGACAAAGGCATCAGAGCAGAGTCTTGGAGCCAGGGATCTGATACTGCTCAGCACCGACACGTTCAGCTCCTTGTCAGCCTCCTGTGCCAGGAGAGGAAGGGATGGCAGTAGGTCACATATGGGGGAGTGCAGAGCAGCCCACAGCCCCTTCTCGATTCCTTTGCCTGACAAGCAAAGCGTCCCCTTCCCTTGGGAAACGACCTTTGCTCCCCAAATTGGGGCTGTTTGGGGGTCACAGGGTCTCCTGCAACCCACTGAGTGCACTTCAAGCGTGCAGCTGCCATAACAGAGGTGATAACATGCACTCAGCTGCGAGGGATCTATTACCTTCCCACTACTTTGCTGTATTCATAGACCTGTTAGGGAAAAATTTATGCACGTTGCTTTTACAGTGCCAAGACAGTTTGTGATGGTGCAGGGGGTGGTAATTCATTTGTACCTTGCACTTTCTTTCGGGAATAGTCGTGCTGTTGCAAGAACTTATTTCAGCATTTGATCAGAAAATTAAATTTGTGTTTAAAGAGATAGTCAGGGTTGCTAGGACAACATATTAACCTCCCTTCTTTTTTTCCTTGGCTCTGTATCCAAGGTTTATGGAACTCGTTGTGCCGTACTCGGTTTGCAGTGTTGTTTGCAACGTATGGGAGGGAAGGGCTTTCAGAAACAATGTCCAAAACATGATTCTCCTCAACAAATAATCACATGAAATGGTAACATCCCACTGGGCATTCCCAGCCTGGCCTTGTCAAGCCAGCAGGGTTGGACAAAGAGGGAGCAAACAGCCCCATTCTTTGAATTTCCTGGGAGTATTTGTGTGCACAGTCACAGGGACTGAGAATATGATGTGGGAGCTCGCAGACAGCATTTTCAGAAGTGATTAATGGCTGGGAGACTCTGGGTATGGCTGAAAAATCTGGACACTTTAAGAAAACCAGGGTTTCAGTAATATGTAAACAGTGGGTTTTATGCATTTTGTGGTCATGCACATCTGAGTCAAAAACTCATCATTTCAATGATTTCCAGACAATCGTCATGAATAAAAGAGCAGTAAAATAGCTGAAACTATGTGGAATACACTTTTCATGGCTTTTTGCCAAGCCTTTGGTGTTCAGCTCCCCTGTCAGAATTGACAGCGGTACTACATCTGTGTGGCCTTAAGGCTCAGATCTTTAAAGTTGCTTAAACATCCATATGGCTTTTGTCCAAAACTTATGGATTCCTGTATTTTTTATTCCATCCAGATTCGTTCCGATAAGGACAAAGAAATCCATATCAGATACAGCATCACTGGAGTGGGAGCCGACCAACCGCCGATGGAAGTCTTCAGCATTGACCCCGTGTCTGGCAGGATGTATGTGACACGCCCGATGGACAGGGAAGAAAGAGCTTCATACCACGTAAGCATCAAACATCTGGAGTTTTATCTGGGTTCACCAGCTCAAAGCAGAACTGGACCAGATTTGCTGGGTTCAAGAAGACACGTTCCAAATCAGCCAAACCAATGCAAAGTGCTGGTCGATGGCAGCTGAATGTGAGCCAGCGTGTGCCCAGGTGGCCAAGAAGGCCAGTGGCATCCTGGATTGGATCAGCAGCAGTGTGGCAGCAGGGCCAGGGCAGTGACCATCCCACTGTGACATCCTCAACACTGGGGAGGCCCCACCTCAAATCCTGGTTTCAGGAGAACGGTGAGGGCTGGAGCACGTCCAGGGAAGAGCAAGGGAGCTGAGGAAGGGTCTAGAGAGTAAGTTTGATAGGGAGTGGTTGAGGGAGGTGGAGATGTTCAGTCTGGAGAAAAGGAGGCTTGGGAGGGGACCTTCTCACTCTCTACAGCCTGGAAGGAGGTTGTAGCCAGGTAAAAGTGACAGGACAAGAAGAAACAGCTTCAAGGTGTGCTGGGGGGGGCGTTATGTTGGATATTAGGAAACATTTCTTCACCTAAAGGGATGTCAAGCCCTGGCATAGCCTGCCCAGGGCAATGGTGGAGTCCCCATCCCTGGAGAGATTTAAAAGACATGTAGATGTGGCACTTGGGGATATGGTTTAGTGGTGGGCTTGGCTGTGCTGGGGGAGTGGCTGGACCTGATGATCTTAGAGGCCTTTCCCAACTTAAACAGATCAATGATTCTTTGAAAGTGGTGACACACTTATGTCCTTTTCGGACACAAAGTCAGACTCATTTGTTTGAAATGGTGCAACTTCACATTGTTAAATCCATGCAAATTCATGTGTATACCGAACCACCCAAAGCCATGAGAAGCCAGTCACTCCATTAGCATGTCTTGGGAAATTACTAATTTAAGAATCATTACTGCAGCTAAACATGAAATAATTGCTATAGTCATTTTTCATTTTAATTCACTGGGAGATGTTCAGTCAGTATGATGGGGGTGTGTCAGATAGGCTTTTAAATACGCAGATAGGCTAATATTAAATATGAGGGAATTAATTAAGATTAATTACACTCAAAAGTGGTGCCTCATGCTATCCTAGTTCATAAAATGCTTTACCTGCAGAATGCTTCGAGTGTAATTGGTTGTTATGTTTAGATATAAATCCTAGCCCCTCTATTGCACAGCATAATTGCACAGCAGATACAGTCCCACAAATTGCTAAAAAAAATATGTTGCCCCTTGCATGATAGCCCTGGAAAATTTCAAATATTTTCTGCATCCACGCTTTAGTTGTCTCCTGGAGTGGTTGTGAAAGGCTGTTTCCTGGATTGCTATCAGCCTTAGTCACATCTACTGGCCCCATAATAGCTGTTCCAGGGATGCTCTAATGTCAGTGGAGCGGTACAGGTCACTTCCACTGACACCATACTCCAAACAGCGCCGTCGGAGATGCACATTCTGTCAGCTTTATCAGGTATCCAGTTAACCATGTTGACACAGCTTCTGGACTGGGGTGGAAGGATAAAGAAAATAGATTACCTCTTTAGCTGGGTGGAAAAAGAGATTTCCCCTGGGTAAAAAAAAGATCTGAAGAAAAATTATTTTGTCCTCTGTGAACAAGAACAATTATTTTGCTTGTTGTGCCTAGGAAAATAGGAAGAGAGCTTGTTTTGAAAAAGGAATATTTGAGATAAAGTGTGTGTCATCTCAGCGTTGTTGATATTGTTTCAGCAGTGCCAGGTTATTATCAGTCTAGTCAATAATACAATACACAAGTTAACACTTTTGATGGAGCCACTGTGATGTCTGTGATCAGACACTCTCAGTCAAAAACGTAAGATGAAAAAGATTTTGTCCTCCATCATAACAAATCATGTGCCCCCTAAAAATGAACTGCACCTACCAGCTACCGTGAATTCAGTAAATTGAATTCTCGCCTTGTCAGAGGTGATAGGATGAGACTGCCTTGAACATACCACAGCATTTCCAGCCTTTTCTGTTCGTTACAGAAACCTTGAACCAGTGACATCCATATGTAAATAAGCAGGTTCACACTCTGAGGGTTACAGGAAGATGTATTTTATAGAGAGTGAATAACTGATAAGTATGTTATGAGACCTTACAGATAAGGGTAGTGAGTGGTGGAAAACCTTTGTTAGCAGAACATCGAAGGTGATGGAGAACGTTTTAAGTTGTGGCTGTAAATGACCTTTAGATCCTTCAGCCTCAGTAGCAATGGATTGATGATTTATTGAACCATCAATTATTCATTTACTAACTCTTTACAAAGCATTTATAAACACACCATTAACAAAGCAATGACCCAAACACTTGAGCAGAAACTTGCAGTAGGAGTGAACAATGCTGGTAACTGGAAAAAATCTGGCCAGCTTACAGGAAGAAGGTACAGTCCAGAGTCTTGGCTGGTGGAACTTCTGAAGAAGGCAGTGAATTTATGCCACTTCTTTAGCCAGGTTTCTAACTGAAGGGAAAGACAACATGGAGCCAGGCTGAGTGCCGGAAGAGCAGTGACTGAGGTATAGGTTTGGAACTGAACTGTAGAGCTTGGCCACCTTTAAATTGGTTTGACATGTGCTGTAGTTTCTTCTGGCTTGGATTAGTAGCTTCACTCTTCAGCTGGGGTAGAAAATGTCTGTGGAGCTGCAAGACACCACTCCAGGTCCCTCTTACCCAGCAGTTCGTGGGCTCTGTGTCCAACACAGGCTTGCTGCTCTGGCTGAAGGTGCCAGGGGGCATTTATACAGCCTCAGGTTTTCTGCAGCCCTGAACAGAACCGAGTCTTTTCAACATCTCTGTCACTGTCGAGTGTTGTCCTTGCTGTTTTCATTCCCAGGTAATCTAAAAACTAATTATAAAAAAAAGAACAATAATTTGCAAGTGTTTGTGGAGCTACACATGAAGAGTTCTGTTTCATTAACTCCCACATTCTCAACACATATTTCCTTATGCATAATTATCTGTATTGCTTCAGGACTACCATTTTTAAAATACTAGTGTTTTAACTCTCCCCACATTGCCATTTGTCTGATGAAACCTACCTCATTCCCTAAGGTGAAACAGATTTTTTTCTAATTAGATCAGGAGTTCTGCAGCAGAACTTCCCCTGTTTTTGAGATCATTCATGAACTTTTAGGGAGGATCATTCCAAGCTTGATGTATGCAGAGATGTATGTGCCTCTGGGACACACGGCCCCTGTCCAGGTGCTGTGTGTGCTGGCAAACCAGCGATCACAAGTTCAGCTGTATTTTGGCCTCATCTGTTTTTGTCTGCACTACAGACCAGAGCACAAACTCCCCAGGGACCTCATAGGCATTCCCAGACGCAGAGTCAGCTGAAAATTTGAGCAGAGAAAAATGAAACAGGCTTTGCAACCACTTAACCAACACAGCCTTGTGGCACAGAACTGCACATGTGGCATTGATTGATGCCATGGGAGCCACCCCAGCATCGTTAGTGCCCATGGCTGGGGATGGACCCAAGGACACACAGCCATGGGGCACACAGCCGTGGGGCACGCAGCCTTGGGGCACACTTCTGTGGGACACATATCCATGGGACCCACATCCATGGGACCCACATCCATGGGACCCACAGCCATGGGGCACACAGCCATGGGGCACACAGCCATGGGACTCATTCTTGGTGCTGTCTCACTGCGACAGGCGTGTGTTGCATCTCTCCTCACAGTCAGCCCTTGATGTTCCTTGCATGCCAAATAAGTTTCAGCAGGTAGTAATATTTAATATGCATGAGTTCTCTTGGCCTTATTTAACTGCATTCTCAAAGTCCCGTTTGTGCTGCTGACAGAATTAGTGGCTCTGAATGTCTTTTCTGATCCAGACACCGGTTTCATATTAAGCTGCAGTTAGGCCTGGCAAGTACAAGGGATAGAAAATTGGTAGGTTAGTTTTCCAAGACTCTGTTTCAAGCTCTGTTTTCAAAAGACATCAGCATAAACATGTCAGTAAGTAGTCACTGCTTATGATACTCAAGTAATGTGCATTATAGGGAAACTTTGAAGTAATTCCTAATCCAGTCCCAGACACATGTGTGTGCCATCAGGCAGCCTGATGAAATGCTGCCTCAGAAATGGCTGGAGCAGAACAAGTGTGTTAGAGACTGAGGAGGAGTTGTTTTAATACCAAGAGACAAAGGTTAGTAGAAATTAGGAGACACAAGAGCTAATTCCAGTATTTTGAACCATGTTGACTAATGCCAGCCACTTGTGTCACAGTGCTCTAAATGGAACTTTTAATCACAATTAAGAGCACACAAATTAGGCATGATATTGTATGCTTATTGCTTAAAGGCCCTGTCACTGATTGATAATGTATATTTGTATTAGTAGTATTAGTGCGTAAGTAATATTCATATTTAACACCATTCACTGTGTTGACTTTGACTAACTACCTTCAGATACCACCAGCCTCCAGTGTAATCAATAATCATGATACCGAATCATTTGTATGCCAACAGCTACGTTGACACTGGAAAGTGTCAGTAGGAAAACCTCAGAGACCTGTGGTAGCTGCTGCTGAATATGATAGCAGTAGTTGTCATACTTTTAAACAATATTTGTTAAAGGATATCGAGCCAGCTCCTTGGCTGCTGTACAGCAGAGCGATGCATCAGCTAGAGATTAGCAGGCTACCTGTATTAATTTTTCAGAATCCTTTGCAAGGTATTTCATTTGATTTTATTTATTCCTTCTTCGCTCCTGTCGTGTTCTCCCTCTTGGGGAAAATGTAAATATCTCAAACCAGCTTTATAAATGTTTCTTAACTGTCTCTTCAGCTAGCCACCAGCTTCTATATGAATAGCCATGCGTGACCCATGTCTGGCACAGGTCCCGTGGCCCAGGTGATGTTCACTGACCTTCCCCTCGTGTGTTTTCCAACTGGAAATGACATGTGTGTGTGAGACAGAGCTCAGCCGTCGCTTTTTGTGCCTTGCCCAGTGCTACAAAGCACTCTCATGCATCTGCTTTTCACCTCCTTCATCACTCTACCACCAAAATACCCACTTGGTCACAGGTGGGAGCAGATGGCAGCCCGAGCTGTGGGGCACCACATGGACTCAGACTGTGCTTGCCAGAAATGAGCCCCATCTCAGCATCTGAAGAACAACTCCTGAACAAAGTGTGCTGTCCAACTTGAGGATGCCTCATGAATACAAAAAGTAGGACAGGAGAATGAGGGAGAAGATGAATTAAGGAAGGGAAATGTAGTATCTGATCTGCCTTGGAGATCCAGCTAGTTTCCCAGTAGAAAGATTGCCCCCCTGGAGTCCCTTCTTCGTTTGCTCTCTCTGCTGAGGATGGTGTCTAATGAGGAATGGTCTCTAACAAGAAGAGTTGCCATTGAGCTGAATTGAAATGCAACCCTCTGGCTCAGGACTCCCTTCTCCCTCCACCATGGCTGGCACTGACCACAGAGAAGCAACATGTTGTGGAGGCGTTGGCACATGAGGGTTGTTAAAAGATATGGATAGAGAAAATTAATGCAAGCAGAAACAGGAGGGAAAAATGAGAAACATTCATTAAAATCAGGTAAAAATGGAGCAGGACCGTTGCAGAAGGGGTGGCAGGAACAGCTGAGAGCAGAAGAGGAGCAGCTTTGGACACCCAGGACGCAGAGGCCCAGGCTCTGATGTGCTGGGCTTGGGGACAGGTGCCAACCTCCTGGCACCCCAGATGCTGTTAGTCATCACAGCAGTGCCCACACCAGTGTGTCCCAGCACTGCCCTCCCTCCCATAGCTCAGCCCAGTGCTGGTGCTGGGCTCAGGACAGAGGTGATACTTGAGCATGTCACCACAGATTTGATGGGATTCCTGCAGTCTTGCTTACTAAATCTTTCTTTCCTTGAGTGCAGGCAGTAACGCGTTGATGGGTACATGTGCCTAGTGAGTGCAACAAGCAGATAGATGTGCATTGCTGAGAAATCCCTTACTCCTGGAGATTTCAAACAAAAGCTATCAAATCTAATTAAAAATTTGCAGGGGGAGAGTCAGATCTGAGGGGGGAGATACCGGCTTTGCTCTCTGCTTTATCTCTGAATGGAACCATTTCCGCTACTGGAAATGCTGTAAGAGAGAGCCCAGTGCTGCCTCAGTTTGAAGATAATAACTTTAATTTTAGCTCTGAATTACTTTTTTTCAAAGACAGTCTGACCTCTGACTGTAAAGTTATTGAATTGCTACATCTGACATGATGAAGGGTGGCTCAACAGGTGTGAGCCAAAGTAGTTGGTATGCAGGCAAGAAATGCAGATATTAAGAGCATTGCAAGTCATGAAATACAAATGGTAAATCCTGTATTGAAAACGAAGCTGGGCTTCCTCAGGCTTTAAAGAAAAAGTGCTCCTTAACTTTCTTCTAAAAAAATGTTTTTCTCCCAGCTCATTTCACGTGGCAGTTTGTTCTCTTTGCTTGATTAAATGTTAATCCAGCCCATCCTAATGGTGTGCAGTGTCTTTTGTTAAAGCTCTGGACTTCTGCGCACCATACATGAAGGAGAAAGTTGCATCAATCACCGGCACAGTGAGAGGGAAAGACAGGAACCAGTGCTAATGCAATTAGCACATTTATTTGTCATGCATCAGAGGAGCTGAGACCTCCTTGGCATGTCAGCTCTGACTCCCAGCAGCAGGGAATGGCACAGGAAACTGCTGGGAGGGACCAGAGGCCTCCATCCCTCTGGATGACACAAGCTGGTGCATCCCCTGTTCTACAGCCCCACTCTCCCAACCAGCCCTTGCATGAACAGGTTGCCCAGAGAAGCTGTCGATTCCTTGTCCCTGGAAGTGCTCAAAGACAGGTTGGATGTGGTTTGAAACAACCTGGTCTAGTAGAAGGTTCCCTGCCCAAGACAGAGGGTTGGAACTAGATGAGCTTCAGGGTCCTTTCCAACCCAACCCATTCTATGATTCTATGAAGGTGACATCCTCTGATGATCCTTCTTTCTTCAGCCCACCAGCCTTGCGGGATGTCACACAACCATCCCTAATGCCATCCCCAGTTCTCGTGGCAGGGTGGAAGTTCAGCAGTGCTCACAGGGGCTGAAATGAAGACTGAAGATAGCCAAGATCTGCAGTGCTCACAGCCAGCCAGTGCATCCCTGCTGCCATCCTTGGTCAGGGCTCACACAGCTCTTCCCTCACTGTTGGAGTTTTCCCGAAGCCGTCGTCGGCAGCGTGTTCAGCCACACACCATTTAGAGTAGCCATCTGTTCCCTTTAATGAGAAAGCTATCCATTTTTTTCACCTGGTTACTGATTGTTCCAGACTATTGTTGATTGCTTTGTTTTATTAATTACTCATTTTGACATGCTGTATCTGTCTCTTTTGTTCAGAAAACAGATGCTCTTGGTTTTGGGCATTATTACTGATGGTTATTGCTAATAAGATAAAGCTGCAGTTCCATTTTAACTGAGGGTTTAACACTGTGGCTCTGGTTATTGAAATGCTTCAGCGCTGAGTATTTTTGTCCAGCTTGAGGAAAATATTTTGTTCTTAGTGCCACAGGGGCTCCCATTATTGGGAGGAAAGGGACTTTTAAAATGTCTTTTGGTGCACGGAGCAATGGGGTCAGCAGCTGTTGCTGTTCCTAGAGACCATGATTATACAAAGAATAAACACTTCTAATGTAATTCTGAAATCTCTTCACTTATTAATTCCTGTTATTGTGGGTGTGAAAGGCAGCAGGTTCCCATAAGAAACCTCTCACTCAAACTCATTTCCTCACTGTATTTGGAACTAAGCAAAATTTGCTTTTCAGCTTGTCAGATGAGGTTCACCACATCTTAAAAATTAAAATACAGTGGTCTGTGAGCAGTGAAGGAGATAGCATCACTGCACCAGAGTTAAAGTGTTTCCACTGACAATCACTATTTTGAAATATTATTTCAGTATTATGTTAAGCCCTGAAAATCTGTCTTTGGGTAGAGTCTAGATGGAAACTATGTCAGTGCTTTCTGCTGGAATTAGATACCCGCTCCATTCAATTTTGAGAAAGTATTTATGAGGTAAAGTCAATCCTTGCAAAACGGTCTCTCATTCTGCAACAAATCCAATTGCTGATATTGTGCTTTCATTGTGCTTATTCCCAGCTCCGGGCTCATGCAGTGGATATGAATGGAAACAAGGTGGAGAATCCTATTGACCTTTACATCTATGTGATTGATATGAATGACAACAGACCGGAGTTCATCAACCAAGTCTATAATGGATCTGTTGATGAAGGTTCTAAACCAGGTACAGTTGAAAAAAAGGCTGAAAGTTTCACAGGCTTTCAGCCATTCCTGTGGTGTGGTGACTTAGCCTCTGCTTGGAATAGAGAGGATGAGGGAAAGGTTTGCTCTTCCTGGCTCTTTGTGGAAGACTGATGGAGGTGAGAACAACCTTGTGGCTCTTTCTGGATGAAGAGAAAGTACAGGCTTGGTTTAGGAGGTCCTGGTGGTCCCTTCCTAGCTGTGGAATCTTTAAAAGCAGCAGTTCTGGAGAGTAATGCTCTGTATCGCTGTTCTCATACACTCATTAGACACATACAGGGCTGCTTTTCTAATTACAGAGCTCCGAAAGCCAGCCTGGCAATGGCCTTTCACTGACCCTGGGTCTGAAATGCTGAATATCCACCTCATTGATATTTAATCCAGTCATTTGCCAACTCAGTGTCTGGCATCCAGTCAGACTCCAAACAGATCTGTGTCCCAAGGTGTGCAGGAAATACTTTCATATGTATTTCATATGGGGCCCAATGCAAACCTATAGAAGGGGGAATATTCCCACTAATATTGCAGGCTCATCCTCTGTTCACATGGACTTTTCTAACAGAGGGTGAAATTGAGGAAAAAAGTGAAATAGAGTTTCAGAAAATCTATGAGAGAAGAATTAGTGGTGATGTAAGCTGTATGCAGAAAAGTGGTGATTTTTACATGAAAATGTTTATATGCTTGAAAAAAATAGTTATAAGGGTCTTGAATGTTCTATTTTCAACTATACATTTGATTTGTTATTTATATGCAGTAGAACCCTACAGTTTCCAAAATGTTAGCAGAGTTGTTGTAGCTCATTGCTGAGCATAACTAATATGAGCATATCCATTCTTTGAACATAAATTGTACTGTAGCACCAGTGCAATTGGAAGTCTCCTGAAATCGGAGGGAGATTTTTCCTGGACAAGTTCTGTCCTCAGTTGTTTGCCAGCTGAGGGGTTAAACACCTCGTGACTTTGGTTTGTGTCAGCAAACATTTATCACTGCATCTCAGCTGCCGGAGGTGTCACCAGAAAGTCTCCGCTGGGCACTGTTTTTAACAAGGTGATTCACAGCCGTGATTGATTGTCTTCCAGCACCGTGAGGAACAGGGGGCTGTGGTGGCACAGAGTGGGAACAGAAGAGGAGATTATTTCTGAGGAAAGAAGGGGTAGAGCTCCCTCCCTGACTGCTTTGGGTGGTGATGTCCCAGCTTCAAAGTCCTCCTGATCGCAGTCCTGCGTGGAGGAGGGGATGTGAGACGTCCCTGAGCTTATGGCTCTAATAACATCTTCCCAGAGGATTTTCCAGCTTTCATTTGAAGGCCACTTTGGGGCATATCAAGGTTTGAAGATTGATACATTTCCATAGCAAAACAAATTTCTTACATCTTATTCGAGGACAGATCAATATTCAAAGTGTTCCCAAATGTTTTAACTAGCTCTGTTCGTCTGTGTGAAACAAGCAGTAAATTGCATCCTCTTCTTGTCTGAAATCCAGATAAGCCTTTGAGCTATTAAATCAGAATAGGGTAACTTTGCCTACAAAATACTTGTGCCTCTGCTTCTAGCAGTGATTTTTGGTATTTTCTATCCCAGGCTGGAGTGCTTGCCTTTAAGGCAGGAAGGTAGAAAGCAATCTGTTTTTATTCAAAAGCAATTACATTTGTCTTTGATGTATTTGGTAGAGGGTTTTTTTTCTCTCTTTCCTGTTTAATCAGTATTCTTTTAAAGGTTTATATTAGTATTGAATTTCTGTTCTTTGCTTTTGTAGAGCCTCCCAGGAATTGGGGTATCAGAGGCCCTCATTCCATGTACTTGGCAAGAAACATGATCCTGTGCCTTTGAGAAAGTGATAGAGAGGTCATGGAGTTCCTGATGATATCTGAGTGCTCCTCCTTTGCCTCACAGTAACGTGTCCCTGTTTAGAGCAGAGACAAGTCTAGACAATATATTTAGCTAAGCGTAGATCTTGCAAAGATTTAGAAACTTTTTTTAGTTCAAGCTGCCTGAGAATATTATAACTAAGGAAACACCACACCAACCATTGCAAGAGAAGAAATCTGTGGCCAGAATTCATGATTATTTGTGGCAGTGGCTTACAAATGAAAGATACTGCATATTCTTCGAGGTAGCAGCAGGATGTGTTTGGTACTGATTCGACAGCAAGTTAGTTATGTATATGCATGTATAAAAATACATCTGCATATGTGTGTATATCCATGCTTCAAGCAAACTAAAAAATCTTATTATGTGTTACAGTTCAGCATTCATTTTCCACTGCTCACTGCTGCTGAACTGTACCTGAGGACTGAAAATGCTTCCCTGGATATCCTGTGCAATCGTTATTTCTCACATATTCCATATGCCCATTTATAATGGTTGTGATTAAAAATGCAGGATTACTTGATTACAACAATATCTGCAATGTTCTTAATAATTTTGCACACCTCTGATGAGAAAAGTAGCTGAAGTATTAGAATGTCTCAAATAAATGCTGACTCTGAGGGCAACTAGAGTGAGCAGCCAATGACTGCTTGGAGTCAGTCAGAATTTTGACAAGATTTAAAAAAAAAAAAACCACACACACACACACAAAAAAAAAAACAGACAGAAAAGGACATATGGAGCTTGAGCTCTACTCATAGAAATTTTGCAGGGCAACACCATGAAAAATATGTTGTTGAGCACAGGCTGAGCAGGGCACAGTGACCTTGAGCTGCGGGGAAAGCCCCATTAAGGCTTTAGCAGGATCAATAGAGCAGATTCCGTTCCAGTGAGCAGGAAAGGGCTCTGTGGTGCTGTCACAGCACACCCAGGGCACAGGGTGAAGCAAAGGCCCACACTGTGTGGGCACAGCAGGCAGGGCTGTGCCTCCAGAGGATGCTGTGCCACGAAGCACAGCGTAGTCCCCACTCAGGGAGGATGTGGTGAGCTGGAACAGAGTGTGGTACCTCGTCTCTGATGCTGTCAGGGAGCTGGAAATTGTGCCTGGCCACAGCAGGGAATGGAGGGTGGCCAGCTAAGGTGTGACCTACTGACTCGGCAGTGAACAAGCCAAGAGACGGTAGAGTGAACCAAGGAAATGGGAATGCAGGAAGGAGGTGTACTCCAGCCCATGGCACGGTGTGATACTGCTGGGCACTCAGCCTCCCGCAGAAACAAGGTTGCTTTAGCCTGAAATGCAAATATACAAAATTGTCCAAGAGCTGGAAGAATTGGCAGCAATGTGAAGAGACTCATTAGACAGTCTGATGGGGTTTAAGTGAAGGGGCTTCCCAGTCTGCAGAGCACTCAGCCTGGGTTCCCAAGGAGTGTGCTCTCTGCAAGTCACCTTGAAGCAACCCTTGACAGAAATAGAAAAGAAATCATCAAGTATTATTAATTATAATAGGTTGTTGTTGCTGGTTAAGATTATAATAACTTAATTGAAATAATGTCTTGCACTGTAGCGTGGTGTTCTTGAAATCAGGAGCTCACTCCTGGTGAAGTTCTCTGTAGTGAATGTGTGTCGCAGCCTGGCCCCTGTTTGCTGGCTCTTAAACTGAATTGCATCTCTTTCCTTTTTCTGATTTTCTCTGGGAAACAGTTTAATGCATTTTTAGCTTATCTAGCCTCAAGTCAAGCAGCTGGACAATTTAAATGTGTAAATGCAGGCCCTTCCAAAAATGCAGAACTTGAGTAGTGATGCAGGATTTCCTTTTCCACAGGACCATCTCTCTTCCTTACTTTCCCCCTCCATGAGTTGTTTTGACTTAATGTGCCGCTATTTGAAAGCGTGTCTTAAAAGACTGTGTTTTACTCATGTTGAATAACGTTCTGCGTCTTTGAACTTTGCCTCTGTATGAAGAACACAGCCAAGTTTTACGAATGCAGCTGCAAGCTGCAGCAGAAATTCCCCTGCTCCCTCTGGCAGCCTCGGTCAGCAGAGCTCCCCCGGAGCTGCAGGGGTTGCCTTTCAAGCGCTGACAAAGCGGGACGGGTGGCAGAGCTTCGCTGCCCAGCACCAAGGATTCTGCAGCCTTTTCCAGTCTCACACCTCCGAGCTGCCTCACACAAGCTCCATTGCCTTATGGCAGGGAGGAACTGGGGCTTGAGGTGGGATTTTCCCCTCTGTACAGCACCAGTTGCTGCCTGCCATGATCCCAGCCCTTGCGCTTGTACTGCTGGGGGTGCAGCATCCCAAGGGTGTCCTGCTTTGAAAGAAACTAGAGTTCCTAAAAAACCCCTGCTCGATAAGATAGAATGAAGATACTTAAATACAAAAGAAAAAAGGCAGTTTAATCACAAAACAATGGTGTGATGGAGGACTATTTCCATCTCTGCAGAAGCTTCGTTCTGCTATAACCACCACAAAAGGTTCCTTGCAGAAGGATGTGGATGTCTTACTTAACTGAAGTGTTCAGTTCTGAAAAGGTCAATGTGAAATGCTCCGCAGCGACTTGAGTGCTTTGCTCTGGGTTGTATCTATTTTGTTTTAACAGAAAGATTGTCAAAAATTAACTCGTCTCGCCAAAACAATTTGTTCCTGTCAGACTGGCCTTTTCCATTCCCATTCATCCTTTACACTTCACTAACTCTCTGGATATATCTTGGTCCCTTTCAAGTCAGTAGCAAAAGTCTGAGTGGCTTCTTTTAAACTCATGTTTCATCCACCTCCTTCCTTGTCCTGAAGTTGCGTAGGGTAGTTTACTCCTGCCAATGGCCCTGGGGTTGGTGTGAAAGAGTGCCGAGTATGGACAGTTCTCCAAAACAAAAGAATATTAGTATTTCTTACATGAGAAATGTTGTAATTTAAAATTTCCCCATGTCCTCCTTATTTCATGGAACTCTGAGACAATAATTGTTGATAACGTGCCACGTGAAAAATGAAATAGCTTGGAGCCAAATCTATATGTGGCAAATTGAGTTAAAGAAATCTCATAAAAAATAAGCAGTATATAAAAAAACACAAGGATTTCAAAAGCTGATTATTCTACTAGTGTCCCAGTTTGTTTATTTTATTTCTATGCCAGCAGAGATTCCCTCAGAGATTAACACCATGGACTAATGCACAGATGGGGCCAGAAACTCAAAAGTCATCTGAATATTAAGAATTTAAATCTTTAGCCTCAGTGATTTGAACAGAAAGCCAATTATGAGGCTGAATTAGTTTTCAAATTAAACTGCAATTTAAGGCTTCTGAAATTAATCTTTTAAAGAGTATAGTTGCATTTGTATATATATTCCTGGGGGGAGTTTGGATTCTGCAGTTCTGGCTTGTTCCTCTTCTCCAGTCTGACAGTGAAGTTCATGAAGAGATCCCTTGTGTTCTGCAGGGTGGTTGTTCAGTGAAGGAACAGAGCGGGTGTTGCTGGGTGACAGGACCTGAGATCTGAAGAGATGATGCTTCATTTTTAGAAGTTAATAAGACACAGAGTGAAACCCCCTTTCTGCCATTGCACCAGTTCCAAAAACATCATAGTTCTGCTCATAGTGACCACCTTCAGTTTTCTTTTTCCATCTTGAAAGTAAGTTAACTTTAGAGCTCTTCATTTAGGAAGGTCCCAGTTCAAGAGAGCACCTGAATGTGTTTGGGGACTGGGGCTGCCACCAGTTGCACATTCCAGTTGGTAACACTGGAAGCTAAAAATAAGGTAAATTCTGAATGTTTCAGAGAGATCATGTACAGGTAAAATCTTCAGGGCCAGAGTAGGTCTTAACAGATTCTTCCACTCCTCCCAGAGCTCTTCACAGGCAGGGTGCGTTACTTCTGGGTGCATCACAAGCTTCAATGGATCATTGATGCAGTGCTATCTTCTGCACCTTGGCCAGGTGCTGCTCTTGCCCTTGCACTTTATATGCTATTAAAAATGGGTTTTTCCAACCCAGCTCTGTTCTCTCACAAATTACACACAGACTTAGGATACACAATATTCTTTTTCAAGTTCTTTTGCTCAGCCAAGCACAATCGTAAGATAAGAAATTGTTTTTTTGCAGACACATGTGGTAGTGCTTTCCATTTTCTTTCGAGGTGAATGGTTATGAAATCTGTGCTCTTAATTTCCTTTTCAGAAGCATCCAGTCCCAAGAGCAAGGAAGTGAATTATAGGACTGCAAGTGAGAAAAAAATGCAAATCCCCAGACTGATGGTTTTTCCCTTCAAAAAAAAAAAAAATGACCAAGTTGATGTTAAAGAAAAAAATGTAGAAATCATGTTCTGAGACCACTCTAGAAGGGATTTGCAGAGCTGTAATAGCCCGCTCTCTGCCTCCTTTTAACCAGCAGTTACAGTAAACAGAGTATGATATATAATATTTATATTACTACATCACTTTATATTCTATTGTATTACCTGATATTATAGTGTCAGAATTCCAGGATTGGACTGAAGCCATGTGTCTCAGGTTGTGTGCATGATTTCTGGAGTCACCTGTGCCTTCAGTTCAGTGTGAAACCTGGCCGTGCTGTTAAAGCACAGTTCGGTGGAGATGTTTGGGATACCTTGTCCTAAGTCATGCTTTCTTCCATTTTTGAATTAGCCCTGGAAGTCGAGAGGATTCGTGTGCAGGAACTCAGCCAAGCTGAGCCTCATGAATTTATACAGCCAAAACTCTTTGCTCAGAGGCTGGATGTGCTTTTGCCCCCCCCTGAAGTTTTCCTGGTGGGATTTCTCTGTGGTCCAGGAGTCTCTGTGGGCTGCAGGTTTCTGGACAGGCATGAGCTCCAGACCCATGTGTGTGCTGCCGTCAGCGCATGTGCTCATTTCCTCTCCAGGGGTATTTATTCAGTTTTTAACCATAAGAAGGTATTATTTCCGTTCTGGGTGACAGCAGCTGCCTCAGCCCGCTCAGTTGTCTCTCCAGACCTGCTCGCTGTCTTTATTCTCATTAGGTTGGCTCTTGCCTTGTCTGAAGCTGAGAATCCCATGTCTCCGCTAATTAGGAAGTGGCATCCGTTATGAATTAGGTTAGCTGCTTGAAAGGTCAAAATTTGCCAATGATTACAGAAATAATGGTGAAAGAGAATGACAGGAGCTATCAGTTATGACAGGAGGAATATCCTTCAGAGAGGAAGTGCTGTTTCTATTTATTTTTTAATCTAGAGCATGTGGAATGCCATTTAATTTAAGTATATTTACAGTTTATTACATTTACTGTAAAGTTTTAGGCACTTCTGTCATTTTGATGTCTTATCCATGTTCCTGTTCACCTCTGTAACTCCACTCTGCACTGAATTGTGCCCCCCAATTTCATTTGAAACACGTAACAATGAGTACTTGAAAGTGCTTCACATCACCAATCTAATACACTGAATTTGGAGGATGCAGGTTTGTTAGCTGAGGTGTTTCAGTCTTTAACACTACAGCAGGGTGTAGCTGTACTCTGAGGACTTGTTCAGGATCCCATCATGCTTCTCATGTAACTTTGTTTTGATGCCTTTGCGTTTCTAGTGTGTCTTTCGGTCCTTGAGATCTTCATTGCCATGAGTAGAATCACTCAAAGGATGAACTGTGTCATGAGTAGGGGCATGAGATTCCCATCCTCTGTGGGGAAGGAAACTAATACCAGGGAACTCTTCTGAATGGAAAATTTTGGGTTTAGGAAGTATTGTAAATTTTACACTGCTTTTCAGTATTTAATCTTTCCGGCAGCAATTACTGTCTTCTCTCTATCTTGCATCAGATGCAGAGGATTCACTAAGTGAGCTTTCAAATTTGGGGGGGAAAAAAATGAGGAGTAAGGGGAGGTTTCCATTAGTACAAAGCCGTTATTAACTTGGGTTAATGAAGATCTAATGTAATATGGCCATCACCACATGTCTGCACATAATGACTCAATCCTTTTCTATGGGGGAATGATTAAATTAAGTATCTTGTAGGTCAAAATTAGACGGAGAAGGTTAACCAAACTTTAATGATTCTGCAGTCATTTACCAGCCATTTACAAACATAAACTGGAAGATAAAGCTGGATAGAGAATCAACATTGTCAGTAAAAACTGCATGAACTTTTAGCTTTTTCTGTTTATATCATAGGAGTAGATGGGATTATGTGATTTTACAGTGATACAGTATAAAGGGCAAAGTGAAAGAGGTTTTTATTTTTACTTTTTATTTGGATTCCTGATAAGTGCCCATTAGCTCTTTCTTTTAACATGCATTAAATCTAACTAATAGATATCAAACCAGCTTAGAAAAATGGCAGTTATAAAGCAATTGTAACAAAGGCTTTGGGAGCACAACTGTACTAAGACATTGTTTGTATGCCTGAAAACCATGAAAGCTCCATCTTTACAGAGAAAGGAAGTTGCATAGATGAGAGAGCAGAGATTGCAGACAACGTGATGTGAGTTAGCAGTCCTTGCATGCTTTGGGACCATCTGAGCTTGAAAGAATTGAGCTGATTCTCACACTCCAGAGTGATTTGGAGGGGACACTTTTATGGTTTTGTGCTTATCTGCTTACACATACTCAGCGCAGTTATCTTTCTTGTTCTGCTTTTCTTTTTACTTAACATGTGCAGATCAAATGAGATATGGTGGACCTAACAAAATCTCTCTGCAGTCTTTTACAAGGAGATGCAATTCATTTTAAAGTTGATAAACAAAGCTGAATATATAGGTATAAATTATCTCCCTTTGCTTCCATCCCCCCAGATTCTGTAGGATGTTATTTTGCCTATCCTGTAGAAACCTTAATTAATCTAATGGGAATATTTTCCAAAAGGGCTGCTTTCAAGCATTTCTCTCATGTGTCTTGTCCATGGTTAGAAACAAAACTATCTCATTTGACAAAATAACATCTGGGAGATTGTGGTCTCTGGGAAATCAAAGGGAATGCTTTGTGAAGGTACAGATTCTTGAGGTCTTGCCTTTTATTGATAGATCTCCTTCGTCATGCCATCCATTAATTTTAACTCAGGTGATATATGAACTTGGCACATTAGTTAATGAAAGTTAATGCACAGTAATCTTGTCATCACTAGCTGTGCATGGTAATTCAATCTGCTGCTCGGAAGAGCTGTTCAACATGCAACAAATTTGATTTAATATTGACATGATGTACTAGGTTAGGTATTTTTTTTAACATACCATGTGCCTTATTTGATGAGAAATGGTTTTCTTTTGACAGGTTCCATACCTGAGTTAGGCCAGGTGTGTAGTTTAATGCAGTTACATCAGAGACCATCTGGACTGGGTATTTGTTTTGTGATACACTGCACAGACTGGGGCAAATTCAAAAGGTTTGGCACTTGATGCATTCATTTGATGCTGTTAGTGTGCTTGAGAGCAAGTCCTGCAGAGCAGAAAAATGAAGGTGATGCTTCTCTCAGACACTGAGAGTGTAAAGTCCCTCTTTCCCTGTTTGCATTTGCACTTGGAGCTTCATCACCACTGGCAGGGTCTGACACAAAAATGGCAGGGTACAGTGTGGGGGTCTTGAGTGTGAGCTGGAGGAGTTTCTCATTGTTTCTAGTCTGTAATAACTGCTTCTAGTCTCTGTTTGTGTGGTAAGGGAGGTAAGGATGTTGTGGTTAATACTTTGATTTTCACAAAATGCATATACACATGCTGTGGGCCAGACTGGGCAGTCAGTACTTTATCACTTAAACCCAAACATTACCAGCTTCAACCCTCAAGTGTGTTAGAGCTTCACACTCACTCTGCCACTGCATATTTGCCTAATTTTTTTGGTGGGAGGGAATGGATATGGGGATGTATTTCCTTTATTTAATATAAAGCATGTGAAGCTGTATCTCCTTGCAAAGGACTTAGAAGCATGACATTATTTGCTTTTATAGCAGGTAAATCATCACCAACCATCTTAGTACAGGGAAGGAGTTTCTACAGCACCCAGAAGATGTTAGACCCTGGAGCAGCATATATCCACATTGCTGTTGAATACTCTTGTGTGCAGATATATGTTTACGTCATTCACTGCAGCACACAGATATCTAGAGGATATTTCTTGTTCAAAGGCAGGCTAAATGTAAAGAAAACCAAGTGGAAGGTAGACAGTGATGTAGGGGATCAGCTGATCCCCTGGGACTTGTCCTTAGGGGTGGTACCCCGTAGTGGTACCCTTGGCACAGGTAACAGGAGATGCTGTGACCCTCTTGGGTCAACACTGCCAGGTGGGAAAAGGGTGTGCACAGGAAAGGGAGAAGAGATATCAGACACCATCCAGATTGCAGAGAGGCAGAAGTAATTTGCAGCCAGTTTACAGCAGACTGTGGTCAGACAGGCAGCCCCAGGGAGAGCCAGGAAGGAAGTGGCTGCTGCAATTCCATCAGGCACTGCAGAGTGCTGCAGCCACACAGGGCCCTGTGCAGAGGGTGTTTTATTAAGTTACAGGATAGTAATTAATGCCAAGTTCCTCTCTTTATTTTCTCTGTGGTTGGGTTTCATAATCAAAATTAAAGATAGGAGATAGGGAGCGGATTGCCTCTTGAAATACAGCTCCCTGGTGCTCAGTTCATGACTTCAGAGACATGTGCCCAATCCCATCTCCCTTTATGGGGATGTAGGTCAAATACTTTTGAAACAGTCCTTTTCTCTAGAGCAGATGTGCTCACTCCAATGCTGCACTGCAGGAAAGAAGCAAAAAAGTCAGGGGAAGAGTGGAAGAGACCTACTGTACTCTCTGTCCACAGCAGAGCTGCTGTCCCTCACCCCCTCCCACCAGTTGCAGCCTGTCGGGTTCCCCTGCCAAGTTGGGAACCCAGCATCTCACATGTGTCCTGGTTAATTTTGGAATCTACAGTCCAGGCCAAAAGATCCCATATGCAGAGGGACCATAACTGTGGGACACCATTATCTGAACCTGGTAGTCTCAGTAATTTTCAGAGCTGTTCCTTGTGCTGGAACTGCATTGCAAAATATCACCCGTTTTTTGGAATATGTCGTAAAACTGCATTTGTCCTAAAATAGATTCTGTTTTCCTCTTCCACTTCTGTTTTCATTAGCCCCAGGTTTTGACATTCTGTTCAGAGATATTTTCAGTACAGAATGCATTAAGATAACACAAATTCCAAATCAAACATCTCATTCAGCATATTTCCTATTTAAATGTCTTCTGTACATTTCCCCTATAGTTATCTAAGGGTTTACCTCATTATTTGTATCAGTTGTCTCATGATAACTGGTTTTGCAAAAGAGCAAAAAATGAATCCTTGAAGAGAAAACAGGAAATTTGTTGCTTGCACAGCCTTGTTTCAATTCAATGTTCTTTCCCTCTCCTGAAGTTTATTGATCAGAAAAATGTTAAAGCTGTTGAATAGTTTGTTTTCATCTCACAAATGTGAATCAGGATTATTGCAGAAAGACAGGAATGTATTCATCATTAAGATTTGCTTTACACACTCATTTATTTTTTAATCTATAATTCTTATTGAACTAAGAAAACTCACAGGAATATATGTATCGCCGCTGAGAACAAAAAGAGCCTGATTGAGGCAGATGGAGGGAGATCAGCCAAGCACTTCACACAGTGTAAAAATACAAACTTCTGAGGCCAATTCTTGCTAATTCTGAGAAGTATTGGTTTCCCAAAGCTGGAGAAGGTACTGGGGGGATTTCCTGTGTGCTGAGTGGCTTAAAGACACTTGGCTAAAGTACACAATTTGGGCATGCTCAGGCATTGCTAGATCTGCCCACTTAGAGCATTTGAAGTCCTTTGCAAATAGATGCAAGCTCCCCAGCTCTCTGCTTTCCCTGAACTGGGAGCTTGGTGGCTCGGTGGCCAAGCTGAGGATGTGGGTGTATGAGAGGAGACACGGTGCAATGTGGATGTAGCCACATGTCCTCAAGTTTGCCAGTGGTGCCCATCTGATCAAGCAAGCAGAACAAACTCAGCTTTCTGTGTAAAACAACGTGTGGCTCCATCTCGAATCAGCTCAGGTTCTTGTTGGGACCACTTCTGTCTCTCCAGCTCAGCAGGCTCATAAGTTGGTCAGTCTGTTCAGACTTCCCAAATGAGCAGTTCAAGTGGCACCTTCCATCTTCCCATTGATGCTGTTGAGTTTGGTGGTCACTAAACGAGGCTATGTCTGGTTTCACTGTCTCGCTTTGCCTCCCACTCCTCCTTTCAGGTCTCATATCATCAGATTCCTCCACTGTTGCAGATTGCTTTTTGTGAGCAGTGTGTGCCTGTCCCTTCTAGTCATGCTCTCCTACCAATATAACAAGCATAAAACTGGGCCCTACGAGCTCTGGGGGGTCCCAGGACCATGCAGCTGCAGGAGTCCATCCAATCAAGTAACATCTTTTACCCTCATAATGATAATTTCCCACTTTAGCAAAACACCCTGCTGCCAAACTCTGGTGCTAATGAGCCTGTCAGTGCATCAGTGCACTCCCGACAGTATCTAGAAAGTAAGGATTGTTTTTTGCAAGGCAAATGAAGACACTGATGATTAGCAAGAAACAAACCAACAATTCAATACATCACTGGCCACACATACCAAATCATTGATTTTCTGTCCTGCTGGGCAGCAGCTGTTCCATTTGCTTTGCAGAAATAGATGTTTTTCTCCAGAGGGGCCAGAAAGGTGGATGTTTCTTCAAGAACTGGAGGCAGCAGGCCGTTGCTTCCTGCACTGTGCATGGGCATGTTGATGGTGTCCTTCTGAAGCTGCTGAAAAGTCTCATGGGCTTTACACTATTAAACTCGACTTCGGAATGCATGTGAATGCAGTGATTGGATAGGGAAAAAAAATCCCCTTTGAGAATCTGTGAAATTGCAGGGCAAAAAGTGCTGCCATAAAACTTACAATCACTGGAAGAATTAGAAGATAATCATAGATACCCTCCTATGACTTCTCACTATTTATCAGTTATGTGTAATCAGTATCCTTCCAGATCATCTAGTCGCAGCAGTGTTGCTATTTTCATAATCCTTGCCTAGCTGGCTGGATTGAAATAGGATGTCTATTCCACAGAATGTCTGTGCAAAATGCATGACCCCGAGTCAATGGGACTGCAATCTGCTCTGCAAGGAGATGGTCCTGATAGTTTTCTTGTTCCCAGGGACCTACGTGATGACAGTGACGGCAAACGACGCAGATGACGGCACTACAGCGAACGGGATGGTGAGGTACCGGATCGTGACTCAGACCCCACAGAGCCCATCCCAAAACATGTTTACCATTAACAGCGAGACGGGGGACATTGTCACCGTGGCTGCTGGACTTGACAGAGAGGTGAGTTTAAAACCCTCTTACCAGCTGTCCTGTTACTGAGGGTTGCTGACTTGCAAAACCCAAGCCCTGTCTTGAATACCAAACCTCTAAAAGTCTGAGTTGTGATGTGGAGATCATGGTCTTTGCTTCTGCTGCAATTGTGGGGCATCATGGCTTTGATGTGATATATTTGTCTTAATCCATATCGGTCAATGAAACCCTGAGAGAATCTTCAAACTCCTGAGGTTGGTATTTTCCTTGCATAAATTTGTAAAACTCAAAGATGTAAAAAATACCTCAGAGGGAGCAGGAGGATGAATAAGTTATCATTTGTCCCCTCCCTGTTGGGGGACAGTAAAGTGCCAGACATGCAGGCTGGTGCATGGCTTTCCTGCCTGGGGCCCTAAACTCAGGGGGGTGAAACCTCCACCACCTTTGAGATTTTTCCCCTGCCCATCAGCCCAGCAGTTTTTGGCCCCACTGCCTTTTGCTCTGCCAGGCTCCAGCCAACAGCCATTCTCTGCCAGGGCTGGTGCTTGTTTCATTGCCATGTCTGGGGCCACTTTTCTGCTTCAAGAGCAGCTTTGGGAGGAATCCCAAAGGCAGCTGCTGAGAGCAGATAAAAGCCCCGGCAGCAGCTCGGCAGCACGCAGAGAGCCCTGGGGCAGCCAGTGGGACCACAGAGAGATGGGGCTGGCACAGGTTTGGGGCTTCCCCTCGGCACCACTGCAGGGAAAGCTGACCCAGGGGATGTCTGTGTGGAACAGCTTTCCAAGGAGAAGGTCAGGAGAGTGGAGAGCTTTCCAGATGTGAACACAAGCAGCAGAGTGGGGGAGCAGGAGGAGCACCAGCCTGCTCCTTCCCACCTGACGTGGCAGACTCTGGAAGCACAACCTAGGGCAGATTTGACCTTTCCCTACTCTTTTTATTTAGAAGTTAGCTGAATCTTAAGCAGGTAGATTATCCCAAGCAGTGCTGAAGCCTGCGGCAGGCTTGCAGTCGAAGAGCAGAAACAAGTGCTGGAGAGATTGCTGGCAGCCCTCGGGGGGACAGTGGCAGAGTACTCGAAGGAGAAATCGGAATTCTGGCAGAAAAATGCTGATTTTATGGAAATGAAAGAGCTATTATTGCCCCCATGACATCAGCGGGGGCCAGCATTTTAATGGAGGGCTTTATGGGTAGGGAAAGGTCGTTGGTTTATATTAGCTTCAGAAATACAGATTGGGATAACTTGGTGGGAGAGAGGTTTTAATCTCAGCAAATCAGGTGAAAAAAGAGGCAGGTGATAATTAGGGGGAAAGGAAAAGGCAAGTTTCTCTTATTGCATCCAAAATATTTTAAAAACTTACAGGGGAACCATGTGCTTTGTGTTAGTCCCCCCATGCACAGGGTTGGGTAAATCAAGGCTGGCACGTTGTATATGGAAATATGGTGTTGAGTGTCCCAAACTAAGTGCCAGGTTGGGCAGGGGACACTTGGATCGAGGCAAAACAACCAGCTCTGGGCACAGTCCTGGGGCTGCCCTGAAGGCATGGGACATGCTGATTCCCAGCTCTCTCTGCTATTGTCAGGATTACATCTGCAACTGGCAAAACTTTCTGGGTTATTAATAACAAATTGTATTGCATCTAAACTGAAAAATGTGTTTAAACACTCACATCACTGTACCACAGATTGTTTTTTTGTTTTTGTTTGTTTTTTCCTGAAATCTTGAGAAAGCTATTAGAGGAGTAAATTTGGGGTTGCTGCTGACATTTTCTTGTCGTTAGGAGAAGGAGCCAAAGACCAGTATTTGGAATGCAGATTTGTGTAAATTAAGATGTTAACAAATCTGACCTATTCAGACGAAACTACTACAACCAAGATAAATTCCCTGGATACCAGTTATTTCTCCAAAAGCTTATTGACACATTTATCAGGGCCTGAGACATGATTACATTAAGACGTGGTGATACAGAGCCATGTTTTCAGTCTCCACTGGACTCTTCTCCTTTGCTTTTGCAAGGCAAAGCAGGTGTGAAAATAACTGGTGGAGCTATTCCATATCTGAGAGACAGGTCCGTGTTCCAGATCCAGCATTTGGGAGAAAAGTCACTTCAGAACTGGTTTCTTAGTTCAGCATTTCTGTTGCATGGCTCATTAAATGAGAATTCCTGATGTTCTCAGCGTCTCTACTTAAATATTGGTTCTTTGCTGGTTTTCATTACCTTCAATCCATGAAAGAACAAAGTGGATAAAGTGTTCCAGCTTGTTTTGTGTCTTCAGAAGTGTTTTGTTAACTTGCAAGAAACCTGTTTTAAGACAAAGTCATGTATTTTTGACGCTGTTTCTAAACTGTCATTTCCACAAACCCAGGAGGAAATTAAAAACTCAGCCTCTCAAATTGAGCTGGTCTCTCCTAAATGTGTTTGACACTGAAGATAGCACAATCAAAAGCCAAAGTATTGAAATTATGATGGCTTTAAAGTTATCTTACTTGGTTCCCATTAATCTGGATGTAAATATGGTTACAATGCTCTGTGTCCATTCACTCATTATGACTACCTTAATTGAATGGATCCCCAAGGAAGATAAAGATAATTGGACTGCACTTCATAAAAATTATTAAAGGAGGACAGTTTAGCAACAGCCTGGTGTAAGCCTGGATGCCTCAGGGTGAGAAATGCCAAAGGTGGAACAAAGGAACACCTACCCCTTGAACTAAGAAGGAAAATGAGAGGGATTTAGGGGTTCAAAAGTACATTTGGGCAGCCAGACTTTGAGGAGAAGGTTAGAGGGAGAGTCTTGCTGTAATGCAGGAAAACATCAGGGCAGCATAGGAAATTGTAGCTGATTTAATGAAATTAGAAGGGAAAGTTCATATGGCAGTGGGAGCATAAAATGTGGGGATTAATCAGGAAGGCTGTGAACGTATGAGGTGAACAGATTGTGGCAAAGTCCAGGGGTGGGGAAGGACTGTGGTAGCTGATTGAATGTATGGCAGGCTGCTGCAGAAATGGGTGATGCTACAGGAGGTGCTGCCCGACCGATGGCTTCATTTGGCAGCACATCTGAATTCCACATTTCATTTGAGTTGGTTGGGGTTTTTCTCCACTGGGAAAAAATTACAAGAGGTAAGAAAGGGTCAGCTGTCCCCAGTAGGGTCTCAGAAACAGGCAGAACATTCAGATTTTTGTTTTCCATTCTGAAAAGTAACTTTTCTCCTTATAACCTTGCAAAAGGAACCAGCTCTGTTCCATGTGTTACTTCGTTCTCTCGGCTGCTCCTCAGCCCACTGTCCCAGGTGGGATCAAGCCCAGACTGTCAGTCTGACAGTGCTCCTGGTGCAGTAATTCAACTCCATCACCGATTTTGATTTCTCTGGTGGCAGAATATCTGTCTCAATAGCACAGTAAACCTGCACTGGGGGTATAGTGTAGGCAATATCATCCTCTGAAGAGCTTCCCCTAAATATTTTATGAACACGGAGTTTGCGCAAG
The DNA here is from genome assembly GCA_035221455.1 of Xenops minutus. Classification (NCBI taxonomy): domain Eukaryota; kingdom Metazoa; phylum Chordata; class Aves; order Passeriformes; family Furnariidae; genus Xenops; species Xenops minutus. The sequence continues at coordinate 9,929,460 of JAWWEE010000051.1, read as the reverse complement.
CAGGGGGGGTGGGAAAAAAAAGGAATGAGAGAAAAGGAGGTGGTTGATCCCACACTCTGCTGGCAGGCCAATAAATGTTGAGATACTCAAATGTCATCCAGGCTTATTTGAGATAATAAGTATTTCGGCTCTGCGGTGCTTGTAGTGTAATGTTGCTAACTTCTTGAGATGTCCTTTAGAAAAGAGTCCCTTCCCAGCACATTCATCTGGTGTTGGAGAAATGAAGACAGTCAGGAGCTCTGAGTTGCTTCTTCCAAATTTCTCTGTGTTTGTATTTCTTTTAAAAGTGATTGGATCTCTGCTGCTGCAAATGCTTTTAAAAATACATGAAATCCGATTCTATGATTACTGCACTTGGCTTTCTGAAAGCGTGATGTTGCTAGTCCTTCTCAAGTGAGTGAAAGATAAAAGGGAGAGCCTGCCAACAACTGAGTTAGAGGTTTATTTTATTTATGAATGAAATGGCAGGATTTTTATGGGGAAGAGGAGAAGTTCTTCTTATTAGCAGAGACAGTTGATTTCTTTCCCAACACTCTGGTTTTGGTGCAACTAGACATTTCTGATAAATCAGAAATTTGAAATGTTATATAAAAAAACCCCAAAAACCAACTGTGCGCTGCTCCTCCAAACACTGAGCGGGGATTGGTTTTTACCATCTGCAGTAACTATTTTGGGTACATTTATCTCCAGGTCATTGGAATAGCTATTCAAACCCTCCTTATTCCTTCATTCAGATGTTGGCTGGGAGTAAACAAGGCATTGCACTGGTGACAGGAATTAGTTTAGCCATTGAGACTGCTGGGAACATTCACAAAGAGAGAAATCCACTAGTTTGAGATTAATCAAATACAGTGGGTTAAATCTGGGTTTGTCTCTTCCAACCAGACAATATTCTAAGTGTAGCCAACAGGTAACTCTGGCTTTCTCTACCAGGAAACTTTCCTCTGACAGGAAAGTCCAGCACCTTTTGATCCTTTTCTCACCCCTGGAATACAACTAAAGGAATTTATTCTGTTCTAAATTACCATTGCCAGTGTTAATTATTTCCCTTCACTGCTTATCAATGTGATATTCCGCAAAGCTTCATCTCCTCCTCTGAGCAGGGCTGGAGGAACATCTGCTGCAGCATGAGGCTGAAGGATCCCACACAATACAGTGATACATGAGTCTACCTGGGCAGATTATCAGTCGTGTATGTGCACTGACACAATACAAATAATGAGAGAAAGTGACATCTAAATGGCTTCACTGCATCCTGAGAGTTTCTGTTCCCATTTTCCTCACTCAGATTAGCCATCTCCAAGGAGCAGTGAGGACTAATGCAGAATTGGTACAAGTATGTCACCTTCTGACAAGCACAATCAAGCATCTACTGTGTTTTCTATTTGTATTTATTACAGGAGTTCTTTAAAGTGAGAGGGATTCTGGTTTTCATGTTCTCCTCATTACTTTTTCCAGAAAAGAACTAAACCAAGGTTGTTAGATTCTGCTGAGCCACGAGCATCTTGCTTTTAATGATGAACTTCCTATATCACTGCATTAAAACATGCACAGAAAAATGCCTCCACAGCTGAACTCTAAGGAGGAGAACAAGAGTGAGGGATTAGCAATTATTTTGCCAGTGAGGCACATCCATTTCTATGAACTTAGACTATGAGTCCCTGCATTTAGCTTCCAGACTCTCAAAGGGTTTTCCAGTGACTGAGATGATGGACTGTAACAGACTTCCAGGGATAAGGGGCTTTTCCACTTCTCACAGCATTCAAATAGTGATTGGGAGTCTTTATGGAACATGTCTTCAAGCCAGATAGAAACTACTAGAGTCTTAACAGGGATAAGCAGGTGAAGTACTTTAGCATCGTCTGTCAGACTGTGTTGTCCTTGTCCCTCCCAGCTTTGGCCCTGACATGTCTGGCAGTCCCTCTGCTGCTGAGGAGCAGCCTGCCCTCGCTGTGTGCCTGGCTGCCACGGGCCATGCTGGGGATTTGGGGAGCACAAAGTCACTCGGAGGGATGAAAGCCGCCCTGTCTGCGTCATTTATCACTGAATGCTCCGTTGTCCCTGATACCTTGTAATTTTTCAGGGCCATGTAACGAAAATGTAAATACCGAAGCTTTATGTATTAATATGCCTGAAATCATTACTTAAAGATAAAACCGGTTAAATTATTCAGTTATAAAATTATCCCATTTCCACAGCAGCATATCCTGTCAAAGGAAGAGCTGATTAGCCATAAGCTGAATTTAGCCAGTAGATTTATGCTGGATTCTGGTTTATGTTTCTGCATTGTACATGGGACTGATTTGAGTTTGCTCCATCATTGCAGCATGCATTTCATTTTCTCATTACAGACAAGAATGACCTTTTTCAGCAAATTATGGTGAGGAGGACTACCACCCCTCAGGGAAGAAGATTCATTTTATTAACCCTGTTTAGTGTCATTGGAAGTGTGTTGTGCACTCAGTGGAGGGCCACTTGTAGTAATTTGAGATACCACAAGTTGGGACATGGGGAGGGCTTGAGTTTGCTCTGAGCACTGTTGGTCCTGCACTGCTTAAAGGAATCCTCATAGCTCTTGTTGCAGGGTGGGAAAGATGTGAGTGAAGTCTTATCATAGAAATCACACCATTTATTTTAATTAAGAAGGGAATAGTGGTGGTTCTGAAGCCTTTTTACAGTTCCTGGAAGGAATATGTCTCCCTGTGTGAGTTTCTACAGAGCAGTGGCTGTGTGTCTTTCTGGTGGGCATTTCTAGAATGATCTGTACCCTTTGGTCTTCTGCATGATTTCTGCAACTCCCTAACTGTGAAGCTGCCAATCAGTTTTAGAGCTTCTGAATAGGGAAAGTGGTTTTTGATTACTTTTCCTTTAAAAAAGCCTGATAGGTAGATAGACTAGTGAAACTGATAGAGGAACAGCTCTGAGCCATGGGCGTTGGAAGAAAACAGCATGATTATGTGTTTTACTTTTAAAAAAAAAGTATCTGGAGATGACAGGAGAAACTTTTAAAGAATTAAAGAGCTTTCCAAAGAAAGAGTCTGGTAAATAGCTTGAAACCTATGGGAGTCCTGTGAGTAGACAGCAAAACAGCCATGGTATTTACCTCCCCAAAAAATTCACCAACAAGATGATCAGGACAAAAGTATAATGGGACAAAAGTATAATGGGATGGAGACCAATGGGTTGTAGAAACTGTGGGAATATGTTGGCACAGTTAAACTGTAAGTCTATGTAAGCTCAGCCTGGCTGTGTGATCTGCATGGCTTGCACTGCTCCTGACACTGTCCTGGCCTAGGGCATTTCATTCCCCATCAGATTATTTTTTTAATAAAGAGACACAAACAGAGCAATGGGGCTGCTTTTATTGGTCTGGTTGTTCTGTGCAGGTTTTCAGCTCCAGTCCCAGTGTATTTTGTGTCCTTTCTGAAGACGCAGAGACAGAAGGATCCTCTAAGCACAGAATAGAGAGAACTGGGGTGTAAATGTAAACCTACAGTCAGTTTGTATCTCCTGTGGAGCTGATTCCACCAAGAGTGAGTCCTACCCAGGCTGAAACAAAGAACTTCCTCCCACTCAGGCAGTGCATATGACACTATTTGCTGCCTGCTAGAGTAGCTGCCAATTTGGGTTTTTTTTATTTCTTTTTCCCATTTGGCTTAGACTCTCTTTATACATCTGGCTTCCTTTAAGTATTGTGAACATTTTAGATGCCAGAGCCTCTGGAGGAAATTGTACTGATTCACATGTGGAGCTATAATGACTTCTTATTCATATTTGGGTGAGCTATTGAGGAGATGTTACCAAATTGAAAAGCTGCATGATTTGGGGTTGAACTGCTCAGATAAAACAAAGCTTTGAGTTTAATTGGATCCAATTATAGAGTGTGAGGAAGAATAGGACTGATACCCCATCTGATCAGTTCCCTTTTTTTAAATAGGGAAATCTTCAGAACCTCTCCTATAAGAAAATTCCACATATACTAATAGTCTACAGACCCTTTTCTTCACACACATTTTAATATGTTCAGAGAGTTCTGGTACAGTCTGGTTGCACTTGTTTCAAGTTGCTCATGAAATCCCACCTCTGACTACAGTGGGGTTGGTTTATACATTATTCAATGGTAAAATCCCTGCTGAATAGGGAGGAGGGAAAAAAAGTTAAGTATCAGAGTGGAAAGCTCACCAGGTCCTTAGCATAATCTCTCTGGTTCAGACCTGCATTTCTTTTTCTATTTGAGCTTGTCTTACAGTGGAGAAGAGTGTATCATTCCAATTCTAGATAGAAGACTACCTGCTCAGCTCAGGCAGATTTGAAGTTTTTCTTCTGGTACATCACATACTTTCCAACAACCCCTTCCCCTCTCTAAAGGGATTATTGTCTAAATCTGCACCAGGTCAAGTGAAATAATTAAACACAAGCTGGCTCCACTAATTAACTTATCCACAGACCATTGTCTGTTATTAGCATTTTAAAGAGAGATTTTGTTAACTCTTTCTTCCTAAACCCAGGACTATTTTTTCCATAGCAGAGCTCATTCCTATGAGCATCTTGGCTACATTCCTTACTTGAATATTATCATGGACACATTTACCACAGCATGAGTGAGTTTACAGGATGTTTCAGCCTGCAGCAGTGACTTTTCTTAACTGAAAGGAATGTGACTATCAGAAGACCAAATACAGAGTCTTGTATTCTGAAATATTCTTAAAATAGAAACTTATCAGTGTAAACAACGGAGAGGCTGTTGCATGCTTTGTAAAATATAATTTAAATATATCTAGTGCCTCATCTGGAACAGAGTCAGGATCATAGAGTATGTAGTTGCTGAGGATGGATATACTTCCAAAAAGACACAAATGTGTGCACAGAGACCGAAATGTGGGAGTTTGCTTTTCTGCACCACAAATGCTGTATTGCCTTGAGTTCTGTACTAATCAGTATCCAGAAGGGTGGCAGGAGGGGGCTCTTTGAAGGGCAGAACTGTTCTTGTTAGACATTTCCGAGCATTGCTGGACTAATCACAACATCAGGTACCGAGGTTTGGGCTGCTCTGCATTCACTGCAGGCTGGGAGAGGGTCTCGTGGATAAGGCCAGCAAGGTGCCATGTGCAGGCAGGATAGAGCTGTGCTTTTGCCCAGAATTGCACATTAAAGCATCTAGGAACTTGTAGCAGCAGAGCCAGAGCAATGAAGCAGTTTGTTCTTTTGTCATGGTAACCTCACCATTTTTTCTCCCAATTTTTAGGCTAAATATTTTCCTTTCATTGTTGTTCTGTTATTCCAGTTCTTAAAAGATTGTGGGGATTTCATGTAAGAAATCCTCATTAAGTAGAGTACATGTCAGCACAATCATGTTTTATTCAAGCTATTCATTTTTTGCACTAAAAATGCTTTCTGTTCCAAATGCCTTTCTAGAAAAATAAATGTATTTTTCAGTTAAAGTAAACAGGTCACATACTGAGTGACCTCAAATCTGATGGCTCAAATTTAGAAGGGGAACTAATTGCATAAAAATGCAGTGACTCATGTTATCCAGACGTTCAATAAGTTGGGCTTTCCAGTCTTATTTATGCAGCTCTCTGAAAAATAAATAGATTGTTGTTTCACAATCATATCAGCATGGGATTCTTCTTAGTTTATGAGGAAGAATCTTGTTTTAATGTTTAAATGTTTGGGCTCAAACAGGGATAAACTGGCCAGACTGATTTCTGCTGCCTGAGGATGGGAATCAGGGATTGTAAGTCAACAGCAAGTGACTCTTGTAGGAGAAAGGAAAGTGACTCTTGTACCAGAAAGGAAAGCCTTTCTGGTAGGTATCTGCTGTTCTGAAGGGAGGATTTGATGCCACCCAAGCGTGCACATGCCAAATAAAATGCCTGCTTAGGAAGTGTTATGGTCACCTTCTGAAGGTGAATTTCAGAGGGTCAGAAGAGCAGCATCTTTCTCTCTTGAACTCAGTGCAAACCCTGTGGTTTGCTTGCAGCAGGGGGGAGCTGGCCCTGCCTTAGGGATCTGCTGTGTTTGAAACACCCTGCTGTATATTGTAGGTGTTGTGCTCGAGGGGAGCTCGTACTGATGGGGAGTGAAGTAGGAGATGAGAGGATACTCCACGCATTATTCATTCTGGAAGTGGTTTGTTTGGGAGATGTGTATGTTTCTGCAATTATTTTAGCCATTAAACTTCAGCCCTGAAAATGCTTTCATCTTGGCTGATTCCATCTTTTTGTGGCCATGGCGATGCAGAGGAGTATGATGGAAAATGAGTTATTAGATTGGTAAATTATGTGCATTTCCCCCTCACCCCCCACTTAGTACTTGATATCGAAGACATGATGTTTGACAGAGATGGTAATGAACAGTATTTGCCTGTAAATCAGCAACTAGATGTGGTTTGAAAGAAAGCATATTTGAGCAGAAGGAGAAAATTTGGAAGGGTTACTGGTGCTCTGCACTATCAGAAAATCTGCCCTGCAGATGAGCAGCACAGCAGCTTCCACCAGTGGGTGTTGGAGAGGCACTGGACACCTCTGTGACTTCAGGGTATCAGCTCCTGGCAAAGCAACTGAGCAAACTTCACTAGTGCTGGTAAAATAGATTGGAACAAGGAAACCTGCAGGACATTGGATGATTCTTTGGGTAAGTAGCCCACCTGCAGCTCCTTTGGCCATGGCCATATTCCTAAGAACCCCCAAAGCAGAAAGCTGGAGAATCTCTCAGCTATATCCATCAGAGTAGAAATTGAAACATCAGCAATCATTTATGTAGATGATCCTGATGAGGCAGGAAATGCCCCACAAGAGTTTTCCATCTCCAGATTAGGACAAAGCAATGAATTGTTCAAATTGTAATTACCAGTCGTAAGAAAAAAAACCTGGAGAGAATCGGCATATTTGTTTTAATAGCTGCAAAAATGTCACATTGATATCGGTCTTTTAAAATGATGTTTGACATTTTAAAAAATCAATTTTTGTCAAAGTTAGCCCAAACCATTAAAACCATTTTAAAAGGGACTCTTTTGCAATGTAAAAATAAATTGCAAGTGAGGGAGAGGTTTCAAGTGCCCATCCTCGGGAGTTTCACTCTTAGCATCTTCTGATGAAAACCCACTTTGTCACAATATTCTCCACCAGTTTACATCCTCAGGCCCCTTCAGCTCTCTATATGGTCTCTGCCACTACTGTCATCCAACCATATCAAAATGGGTATTTAGGGATGTTCTTCTGAAAACTAATTCCACTGTTTGCAATAAGAGCTGTTAATGTAACTCAGAGTGACCATTGCCTGCAGTATCAGCATCTTCAAAGGCCGACTGACACATCTGAGGAATGGATTTTGCTTTACTCTGCTGACCCCAGATGCTGCACCAGGGCAGTTCGGAGAGGGGCACAGTCCCAGCACTTTCCATACAATTTCCAGAGGAAATAAGGAAGGCTAAATTGCTGACTTCTTAACCAGATGTGCAGGGGAGCGTTCAAGGAAAACACATCAAAACATCTTGCAAAAACTCATTTAAAGTTACATAAATTATTGTTTGCGTTTTCACATGCAGTTATTTTCAAGTCTAACCAGCTGTATCTGTTTGAAGTGGCCCTAAATAAATACATCATTACATAAACACAACATTTGTTTGGGGATTTTTTCCCAATAAGGTCCAGGCCCTGTTTGCTTCGCAGTGTTGCACAGACTGTGAGAAGGAGGTGTTTGAATTTCAATGGGACATTTTGACACAGAAAATCCCATTCTTAGTATGTTTGGAGTTTCTAAACCATTTGGTGACAACTACCTTAAAAGAAGACACAGTAAATAATATGCCACAAGTTTATTTTTTTGTAGAGAAATGTGAATGCAAGCAGCGAGTCCAAGCAGGTGATCACATTTCATTTCACATTTATCACCCCGTTTCAGTGCATCGAGTTGGTGTCTGGAGCACGCTGATGCACCGAGCAGGCGTCTCGCTGACAGGCTGCCCAGCAGCGTGTTGGTTTGCTGCTTGGGAGGAAGCTGTGTGGTTACTGTTCCAGGAGAGCACAATGTCACGATCCGTGGGGCTAATACCATGTGCCTGTGTTGGCATCCCACAGGGTGCTGTTACATGGTCAAGGGTGACACTTGCCATAGCCCTGCATTGGTTACACCCCACTGCAACTGCAGTCCATGAAGCTCAACCCAGTGTTCAGAAGTCCTTAAGTGCCACTGAAGTGTTCTCCGGTGGGTCTCCGGTGTGATAAATGAGAAAATAAATGAAGTGACTCAAGGCACGGAGACGCTCGTCTGTGCTGTCTCTGCTCCAAACCAGAATAAAACATGAAAGAATAATCTGAAAGACGTGACGGGTCTTGTTGAAGATATAATCAGAGAGTCACTTATCAGAATCAGGAAACCTGCTTTATCCTTTGTTGCATTATAAATAAGAATTATATTTGTTCTTCAGAAACAAGCCTGAAGTACAGTGCAAGACATTATTGTGAGTGACGCATGGGGAGAAACTGAATAAATACTGCCTGTCTGCCCCATTAGGTGGTTTTGTTTCCTACATTTCTCTGAATCCATTACCAGGAATGAGCTGGGTTTACCATTTCAGAGGTGCAATGTGAGCCATTAGTGGGTTGCTCGTGATTGGGTCTGAATTCAAAGCTGACCAAAGGGAGGCTGCTGACTGCCAGGCAAGGAGTGTGGTGGCAGGGGGGGAGCCAGAGGTTGGGGCCTCCAGGTGTTCCCCAGCTGCTCAATGTCCAGGTGGGCTCTCCTGCTGTGGGGAGAGCACCACAGGCCAGGACAGCCCGTGATGTTGTGGAGGAAGGGAGAAGTAACAGGGAGATAAAAGGGGGAAACAGAAATGGAAGGAAGAGACGTTTGGAGGGGTAGAAGATTAAGGAGGGTGGCACAGAGGAGTTTCTGCAGTTGCTGTTTTTAATCCTTTTTCCGCTCTTGTTGTAAACTCTGGCAAAGGCCATAAGCTCTGGGTTCAAAGGGCTATAGAGAATGCCATTCTAGGTGGAACAACCCACACAGTGCAGCATCCTCCCATGATACAGGCATCTGTCAGAGCTTCAGGCACGAGCTCTTGGAGCTCTGTGTGTGCTGGTTATGTCTCGCGCTAGGTGATTAGATGTAAAATTACACAGTATCATCCAAACTTGGAACATAAAACCACTGCCATGCTCTGTCTTGACTGTTCATAATGTTTCTTGGCAGAAGTTGTTGCAGACACCAGCTTTCAATCCTTCCAAATTAAATGTCAGTTGATGGCAGAGCCGTCGTCAGCGGGAGCGTCCTGCTCATCCCGCTTCCCCCGGCGCTGGGAGCGGCTCTGCGCCTCCTCAGCTGGCTGATGAGCAGCTCAGCTGGGAGCAGTTTCGAAGGAGATCTTTGACTTTCTTTGGCTTCCCAGAGGAATTCATAATTATTTCCTCCTTTATCATAGAGTGCAGCTGGAGGCTTCAGCTCCATTAGAACTGCCCTGGTAATTTCACAGTGTGAAATTTACAGCAAACTGGGGACATTAACGTTAAATAAATTTATGCAACAGCAACCCTCACCCAAGTCATTAAAAGTGTGTGCAGCTTTTAATGGATGCTTCAGTATGGCATTTGATAAGTTTGTGCATTTCTTTTCCCAGTCTGCTAAGTATACATCCACACACACTTTCCTGCCAGAGGTATCGGTAAAAGCTCTGGCTATGGCCTCGGCTGTCACCTCCTTGCAAACACTTCAAACATGGCTGTAATCCCAACTGCAGTGGAGTGGAGAGAGGTTGTCACCGAGAGCGGATTTGAGTGTGTGTGTGCCAGTGTGGGTCTGTGTGTGACTCGAATAATCCAATTGAACTATGTAGTGATTCTGAATTATGTCTATTTGAAAAGACAGGATATCATAAAGACTGCTAATATGGTGGAAAATTATATTAAGCTGAGACAAGACAAAGTTGATTATGTGCTAGACTAGTGCAGATGTGTCTGGCACAAGTCGTTTATGCATATTGATTGATCTTAAATATAGCAGAGCAGAGGATGGGATGGTGTTTGTATGGTTATTGATTTTGTTTCAGCTTCTTGGGCTGTCATCACAGGCTTTCAGATCCGACTGTCTTGACCCTGATCAGAAAATTTGATAAGAAAGCTTGTCATGGCCAAAGGAAACATGCTGGTACATCCTCTGAGATGCAGGTATTCAGGAATGTGCTCTGGAGCTCTTGAGCTCGGTGGAGCCTGAGTGTAGCATTCACTGGAAAGCTGCAGCTGGGCTTTTGGGGTGCCCCTTGGTGGATGTCACCACTGTGGGCTGTGGAGGAACAGCCTGGAGTGCTCACGAGGGTCAGTTTGCTGCATGATCTGCTTCGCTTCTGCTTGCTGAAGGAAGAGACTTGCTTTCCTAATTGGTTAATCTTGGCTTTTATAAACCTGCCAGAGCAGAACTGTTGTTTTTCCACCTCTCCCACGTTCCAAGCAGTAAAGCTGGAAACAGGAGGTTTTGATGCTGTTCTTTAGTTGTTTTCTCATTCCTCGTGAGTCTTTATCAAGATGGTTTTCTTTAGTCCTGCAGTGCATGGAGCCACTGACCCCTGCCACCAGGCAGCCTGGCTTCCAAGGGCTCTGTGACTCTACTGCCATGAGTCATTTAATGGCTTCAAACTGAAACAGAGGAGGTTTAGGTTAGATATTAGGAAAAAAAATCTTCCCTGTCACCCTGTGGTGAGGCCCTGGCACAGGTTGGGCAGAGAAGCTGTGGCTGTCCCATCCCTGGAAGTGTCCAAGCCCATGTTGGACGGGGCTTGGAGCAACCTGGGATAGTGGAAAGGTATCCCTGCCCATGGCAGGGAAGTGGAATGAGATGGTCTTTAAGGTCCCTTCCAACCCAGGCCATTCTATAGTTCTATGGTCATTTGCACAGAGCTTGATATGTGACATGGAAGTGAAATAAAATACTGATTTTCTAATAAACAAAGTATTTAGGAGCAGGTGGAATTAGACACTAAGCTGTCAGTAAGAAGGATTTCTGGATGTTTTCCCCTGAAATTCCCTAATATCCAAATCCCAAGAGTTTTTATACATGTATGGGCATCTGCACCTGCCCTGATTGCAGCCTGAGCTCCATGCAGGTGACTCTGCTGACATGAGTGAGTTTTGCATGATTATGGTTTAGTTCTGAAAGAGAAATTTGTAAGCATGTTGAACTGCGTTCATACCACTTACTTTGATTTATGTTTGAGCTAAAGTGAAAGAACTCTATCTGTGATTATAGACATCAAAGACAATATATTGAAATTCAGTTTTATAACGTACACATCATTTATCAAATCACTTCCCAATAATGCCAACGTTTGCTGCACAGAAATACAACATGATGAATTACCTGCTTCTCACCAGCTTTCTGAAGGCCAAGGAAGACAAACACAGGATTCTTGCAGAAATGTCAGACTCAAGCTGGGGAGGGCGACTGAAACAAAAAACCCCAGGGCAGTTAGCAAAATCCATAGTCAGGGTGAGAGTTTCAAGGAACTTACAGTTCTCAAAGGAAATGAGTTTCTTTGTTCCTTGCTCTCACCAAGAGCAGGAGCTCTGCTACAGGCAGAACATGTGTCACCTTTTGCAGAATTTGGCCTGTTTTAATGCCTGCTCTTGAGATGCTGCTGCTCTAAAAAAAGCACATTTTTACATCTAAAGCAGCAGTGATCTGGACTAGGATCTGTAACAGCCAGTTCTTGCCTGGAATCTGGGGAAAAAAAGAAAAAAAAAAAGCTTAGAAATATGAAATTCAAATTAAAACCAGCAAAAAATAAATAGCAGAAAACACTTTTATTTCTTGCTGAGCTTCTATTCAGTTCCTGCTTCCTGTGTTGACAGTGTAAGTTATACTTGGGCAGGAAAAAAAGGAAGCCCACAAACATAATTGCAACCATGTCTAATTAGGCAGAGCTATGTAAATTTAGCGTTTCTACATGATTATAAATGTCAGGAGAGCCTTAGATAAGACATGAGAGTTTTGAGTATCTCTTGTGTACCTAGTCTAAATGTCCTTATTGCTAATCCTATTCATCTGGAGTTGCTTCCTAATTAGAATATTTATGGGCTAATAAGGAGGTGAACAAGACACTCTAGTTCGGTTCCAAAGGTGAGAGCAGGGATTCATTAGACTCGGCGTCTCTGTTTTGATTGCTGTACAATGTAATTAACATTGTGCTAGACAATCATTTTAGATTTACCTTAACAACAAATATTTAAGAAGATTCCTGTGGTTCTGTCTTTGAGCCTCTGTCTGCTGAAACCAAGAGCAGTGATGTCATCAGCTTTGAGAGATTTTGAGGTGCCTGGATGTTTTATTCCTATTTTAATTTGCAAACTGTTTGACCTCTGTCTGTCAGTTACTGATGTTTCTGAGTTTTGGCTGTGCCAGATAAAAATGAATCTGGTTTGCATATTTTATGAACTCATGTTTTATGAATTTTATATCACTAAGACCTATTTTATAGGAAATGCTTATTTTGAATTTTTTTCTTTTCCAGAATTTTCAGTCACGTCTGTGTGCAGTGACCTACTATAAAAAAGATTTTTTAAAGTCAGATATATTTTAGTTGATTTTAGGTTATATTACCATAAAAGCACAATCACTGTTCGACATTGTGTCTGACTCTCTAATTTTCCTTCTGAAAGATTCTTTCCCACCAGGAGCCCCACTGAGCCCAGGCACAGCAGCAGCAGGAAAAATGCCTCCTACATCCAGGTGGAGATAGAACCAGGGCAGTCCTGTGAGTTCTGCCCCACGGGGTTGCAGACCTTAGTGATCCATCGCTGTGTGAGGATTTGGAGGCTTCCTTAGTGGGATCTCGTCATCCCTTCTTTTCCCCCTTGAATAGAAATATTCAAATGCTAAATTGTCCTTATATTTTTGCCAGTGCTGTGGCCAGTCCCAAAGCCAACTCCTTTCCAAGGACAAGCTGCTCAAAGCGAAACCTGAGGGGCTTGAACCTCCTCTCTTTGCTTTCCTTCCCATAGTAAGAAATGGTCTTGTTGTCTGAGAAAACAGTGTTCTGTGGCTTTAAAGTGTTGTCAGAAAAGTTGTTAAGATGGCAAGTCACGTTAGTTGAAGTCTTCTCTGTATAAATTACAGTTAGGTACAGTGATCTCATAGATAATGATAAATATAGCAACATTCTACTGCTGATGGAAATCATTATCAGCCATTATCAACTTTAATTAATATATTCACATTATTCAAATCCAGGTAGAAAATGTTCTTTGGCATCAAGTCTAGAGGAATATGGATTGTGGCTTTTGTGCAGCTTGAGAAGCAATTGACAACAGGGAAGCAGCTCTGGGGAAACACTTGATTTAAACTCGGGGTCCAGCACATTGTTTGTCCCATAGATCTCCCCCATTTTCCGTGCCCATGTGCAGGGCTGGAAGGTCTCCTGTTTGCCAGGGTTGTTTCTCTCCTTGGAGCACTGTTCCTGCACCAGAAGAGCTTTCTGTTGTTTGTGGCATCTCAGTTGTCTCCGTAGCAACCAGGGTAATGCTGGGGAATACGCAATTGAAGATGCTTGGGATGAGCACTGGTAGCAAATGTTCTTTGCCATGAAAAATGATTGAAAACAAACAGAAAATATGGGCTAAATAAACCTCTGCAAGTTCTAAATGGAATGCTTCTCAAAAATTTCCATTAGACCTTAACAGCTCTTTAAATAAATAACCAGTATGTCCCCTTCCATCTGAGGGTTTCCATCTGTTGATTTTGTTTGTTTGCTTTTCTTCCCTTTTGTGACAATCCCGAGGCCCAGTCCTGCCAGGTGCTGCACACCCTGCCCCAGCTGTGGGGCTGGACATCCCTTCTACTTGGCAAAGAACTTGAAAAATAACATCAGGCAAATGTAGAATCCCCACCTGCCGCTCCAGAAGCAAAGCCATCAACCCTGAATCCACACTCCTGCTGCCCCTGGAGCATTGCTGGAGTGCTGTTTGTCGCAGCAGCTTTCCAGGGGAGAGGAGGTTTCTTACAGAAGGAATTCCAGGTTCATCCTTGTGCTAAGCCAAGGGCAGAGGGCTCTGCTTTATGGACACAGTGGGGTAAGTGAGAAAACTGCCCAAAGAGATGCTCCTGAATCCATCTCAGCCCTCTGTGCCTGCTCACAGCACGCCAGGAGCCCGGCTCACAGCGTTGGCATCGCCCCATGAGCAATGCAGGATCAGCAGGATAATTCCTGTCCCTTGGATGAGCACCTGCCAGTGTTTAGACCACAGAAAGTGCCAGCCAAGGATGGTATTTTGTGTTTCAGAGTGGTGAAAATGGGATCTCTGATGTGTGTTGTGTGTTCCACTTCCACCCTTCAAAGTGACAGAGCTGACTGTGGGGCAAGGACTGTCCTCTTCATTAATAACTCTGTGGAGTAATGGCTTAGTTAGAGACCTTAACAACTCAAAATAAGGACCTGTTACAGCTGGTTTGAAGTAGCACTTTGTTTCTGCTGTCAGATAATACATTTCTAAATCTGGACTGTTCTTATATTTTCTAGTGGAAAAGAGAAATAAAAAATCCATATAACTCCCATTAACTTAGAGAGAGGTAAACACTGCTGTTAGTGGGGTGAGATAAAAACTTTTCACCTCTGGGACACAAATGTGAGTGCAGCTTATGATAAAATTAAATACATTTCATGATCTCACCTTACTCTCCATAGGGAGTTAATCCATCTCACAAAATTCGTGACACATTCTTATCACAGCCTCTAGCTTCTTCTGGGAGAGACCAAGGACCAGAGTCCTAAATCCTTCACATTCTGCCTGAAGAGGATGGTCCCGCCAGGTCCACATGGAGCCTGGTCTTACAGTCTTGCTTCTGGCTTGTAGCAAAGCATCTCAGCTTCTGCTCCTTCTACTTTCACAGATGGTTTTGGCTGAGAAGTGGAGGAAATAAAGCACCACATACAACATTTATTTGGTGTGAGCTCGTGCACCACCTCTGGATCCTGAAGTGAGCGGCTCAACAGAAGCTTAACATGACATACTGCTGTAGGAGTAGGATAAATACTAATTTTCCTCTCCAGAAGTATATGTGTCACCTGTATCTTGGAGAGTATTAAACTTAGAATCTCATCAGCTTCTTCTAAATCTGCTACAGGGATAAGATGTTAGACTGGATTGTGAAGAAAATACTGGTGCAGTTCTGGGGATATTTCCCTTGAATCATACAGGCAGCTGAGATTTTAGAACATGGACCACAGACAGCTGAGGTGGTTTCATTTGAATTCCACATCACAACCAAAGCAGAAATAGTTAGTTTTGCAGGAACTCTTTATCCCACCGTGTCCCCTTTCCTTTATAATTGTCAGAAAGTATCAGTACTAGAATAAAGATATAGTTTGCAACAGAAAATAACAGGTAGCACGTGGTAGGCTGAAGTGGGATAAGATATCCCAGGCTTACAGCAGGCAGCGTGAGGCAGGTCCTGGGGAGTGGCTGAGGCACTGGAAATCCATACCCAGCTTGTCTCAGAGTAATTTTTTTTTTAATGTACCTTTATCTTTAGTCTGAAGTTAGATTTTGCTGGGCTGGTTCTGTCACTGAGTGTAAAACAGAGGAATTGCTGCCCAAAACATACAGTCAGTCTAGTTAGAGGGGCAAAAAGCTTCTTTTTGCAGTAATTCTGCTCAGGAAGCTGGTGCAACTGCAAAAGGACTTGCATATTGAAACAAGTCTCAGCAGAGGGTGGAGGTAAAGGAGGTAATGTTGTGGGGGTGGATTTGATCAATACAACTTTACTTATGTGTATAAATAAGACTTAAAACTGCATTCAGCATCTCCAACTGGACTCTCCAAACTGATGAATGTTTTTCTGAAAAAAGAGTCTTAATTCCTCTGCCTGATCCCCATTTGAGAAACGAGGATAATTCCCAGCTCACAGAAGTTTAATGAGTGTGAATTTGTCAATATTTATGCCTACAAAGAAAATAAAATATGCTGGCATTATTTATAGCGTTTCAGTAAGCTCGTCAGAGCAGCATCATACATGATCAGGTCATGGGTTAACAAGGATTAATTATCTTGGCAGAATTATGCTTTGCAGTTTTTCATTTCAGTCTGTTACTTTTGAGTATTTGATTATGTAACCTACTAAATTCAGGGTCATTTTGCTTCTTCCATGAAATTCAGCTCTTCCATACATAAATGTTTTTTAAGAGGAAGTGTAAACAGAATTGGAAAGAACTGAAGTGCTGAAATTCTCTCTTGCAGCTAATAGCCAAGAAGCTGCTATATTCCTCCAATTTTGCAACTGCAAGAATTGCATTTTGTCACATAAAGGTGGTTGGCAAGTTCCTCTTTCATACCTCGTGGCAATGTGAAGTTAATTCCGTATTATGGGAGCCTGAGAGGTTGTCAAGGGGTCTTTATGGTGCTGAGTCCTTTATAAAATTTCCCCTGCTATGAGGGAACCTGCTCCCCGTCACCTGAAGGCCTTTGACACGTGCAGAGATTCTGCACATCCCTTAGCTGACAAAAAGCATAGATATTAAATGCTGCTTGATTAAGGCCTTGATCTGAGAAAATTAAATTGTGCCTTCAATTATTGCAATGGCTTGTGGCTGCTGCTCCATCCTCTTGTCACACGTGGTCACCAGAAAGGGCCCAAGGTACCCTGCCAAAGGTCTCCCTGTACAGCTGGGACATTTTAGGATTATTAAAAATCCTTCTTGTTCTACTCCTTCATCTTTCAAATTAATAAATACAGCATTTAATTTCACACTCTATACATCAATGTGCTTCTTCTGGGGCACTTTCTGAAAAACTGCTCTGACTGGACCTTCTCCTGCCGTTGACATGGAGCAGTTTGTCTCGGGATGATATCAACTGTTCTCTTTGAATTCTCACCTGGACATAGAGTGACTCTGCTAACAGAGATCTGATTAAGGCTGACAGGCCCAGTATGGGAAGGAAAACGTCCCTGCTCATCACAGCGAGCTCTTGCAGTGGCACTCTGCCAGCCCAGCCTCTCAGTCGTTCCATTATCAGCAGTTCTTCAGTTTATCTCTCATGAAGTCATTTGTTCCTGTGCCTCATTTCCCCACTTTTATCTCATGTCTGAAACCCTCTGAGCAGGCAGTATATTGAGTTGTGCAGGTCTGCCCTCTTCAGAGCAGAGAAGGGTGCTCTGGAGGGCACTGAGGCTCTGCTGGAGCTCGGGCTCACACGGAGCTGCTGTCATACCCTTTGAAAGGTCTGCAAAGCCTCTGAGCCACCCCAGGTTGGCCTTCAGACCTCAGCATGCTGTTCCTCTGCCGAGTCTTTGAGTGCAGTTGAACCCATCACTGACACTGTTTCCTCCAATGCCCTGCAGCCACTTCCTGTTGCAAACCCATGATTGCTCGATATAGCAGTCAATATTTTCCTGGGATCACTCTGTTTCTTGTTCCCCAAATGCTGTACCCCAGAGAGCAGTGAGTGCTGACAACCATCAGGAACCTCCGTGGGAAGCTCTGCACTATTAAGACTGCTCTCTGCAAATATTTCTTCACTTTGGTGGCCTTTCTTTTGTAAGAGTACACATAATTGCCCATTTGTGACTTCACTCAAATCCATTAACACAATGTTTAATAAAAAATCTTTCTTTTATATTTGTCTAATACCGCTAGATAGAAACATTAGCTTGTAAAAAACAGCTGAGATGCCTCGTTCTGAAAAGTATAGCATTTTACCCTCCATTAATCCTAGATCTTGTTCAGTGAGTGATTTGTACCACCGAGGTGGTGGTAGCTGTGCAGCACTTGGTAAGTTATCACAAACCTTATTACCGTATGTTGCTCTGGACTTAAGTGCTTTTTCCATCTGATTCAGGCTGAATTGTAGCCCTTCTTCTACACTAAGACATAGTACAACAATCAAGTATTGAATCAACTGCATGTTTTTATTTCCTGTGTGTTACATCTTTGCTGTTATTAATGTATCAAAAATTGAAATGATCAAATCTTTCTCATGTTCAAATGTCTTTGTTTCATGCCATGGGTCAGAATCTCCAGCCAGCTCAAAATCCTTCACTCACAGATAAGCTTTTAGTTAATTTTCCCATATCATTGAAGATCTTTTCCTTTGCACCTGCTTTTGCTTAAAAATTGGCTTTCCTGTAGTCAGAAGGTCTTGCAGGTTAACTCAGGTACAACCCATAGGGCAGCCAGGGCAGGGCTGGGTCAGTGCCCTGCAAAGCAACCCGAGAGCTGCCAAACTTCCCTGGCTCCAGGGGTCCAATCTGCAGAGGAGGGTGATGGAAGAGGCAGGGAGGACTTTTGGCTGTATGTCCCATGATGCTCAATCCCCAGCACTGATCCAGCAGACCCAACAGCAAGGAGTGGTACCCAGGACGGCTCTTAAATGGGAGGGCCTTCCAGCTGGGTCTGCATTTCCTCAACCTGGGCAGCTGATCATGACTGGGGTATTGAGCACACCCCTCTTCCAAGCCAGGGAAACAAAGCCATTTGCAGGCAGATTTGGTTTGGACAAAAGTCCTCATTACTATTTCCAACTTCACAACCAACCCAAATTTATTTTCCAGTCGTTGTCAATCACTTCCTTTCTCAGCAAATCGACACAACATGACCCTGCCCATACTGGCTAAAACAGCTCTTAAGCAAAATACGATAGGGAGCATCTCACATTAATCTCTTCTCTGTTATTTGACTGTTTTCCACTAACCTTTCATTCTGCCAAATTTAATTAATTCAGCTGCTTTTCCAGCTATAACCTGTTTGGATGTTCCCTTCAATTCATAACAGTGAAGGCACATGTGATATGCAGCTAGCAGGGACTTGGCCAAGCTATTTTCTTAAAGTAATTCTCACCAATGAACAACAAATGACACCAAATGAGTTTATTTTCTCCAGACCTTAAGGAGTCAATACAGTACAGACTTCCCAAAACTCATGTTGTGCTCCTGACTGCCAATAATTTTAAAATTCAGGTTCCTTATTTGCACATACCATATGTATATGTATAGGATTGGGCAAAATGGTTTGACTATATTACACTGATTTTATTTTTTTAATTGCTGCATTGATAAGTTTTTTAAAACCTCATGCTCCTCAGAATAAAAAGGTCTGACCGTAGCAGTGAGTGAGTGTGGAATTTCAAGCCTATCTACAAAAATGAGACCAAGTATAAATAATGAGCAATATTATGAATATTTATTCACCTACACTGATCTTCCTGATGATCTTTTTCAAGCTTCCAGTCTGACAAAGCTTAAGAAGGCAGTTTCACCTGAATTGTGAAACGTTTTTCTTCCTCTTTCTAATCAAGCGTGATATACCAGAAAACAAATCAGGCTGATAAAAACACAAGTCAGGCTTACAAGAAAAACAGCTGTAACAGCTAAATGGCTTAAAGCAGGGAAAGTAGGAAAACAGCATGTGGGGCTAATGATGGGTGGTTTTCAGGTTTCAGAATACATTAAGGCATTCTCCCTGTTTATTAAATTGCTCTGGCAGCATTTGACAGCAAAGGTTTTGTGGATTATAAGAGTGCAATGGACATAACTAGGATATTTTTTTATCCTAAAGCCTGGCCTTTGGGTAATCACCAAGAAGTTACATGCTGTAGGAAGAATTTGGTTTGCACAAGCCCAAAGAAGGTTGTTTTTTATTAAAGAAAAAAAGCTGTTTCTGAGGTTGTTGTTTACTTTCCCTTCTTTGCAGTCTCCCTTGGGTTTTTGGACTTTTTCTGTCTCAGCAGTCACTCCTTTTGTCAGTAAGTGGCAAACACAACCTGGAAGCAGCATCAATTTAGTGCTGGCATATTTACCAAAGGGCACGTCTCCACAGTTGCTGTGTAACCACCCAGATGCTGAACTATTGCTCGGCTCTCCCTGCCCAGGAAAAGCCAAATGCAATTTCATGGGTTTACAAAAATTGCCTCAGCCAGAAGTTAGAAGGCTTATTCCTCAGGTCTTTTAAGTGCTCTTTGTGAGGTGACCTGGCATCTCTTGGTCACAAAGGCTGCAAAATATTGACAGGAGTTGAAAGCAACATCTGCTGGGTTAGAGTTGGTTCTGTGCCAGTTCCCCATGCAGAGGGAAGGGTGCTGGAGATGTTCTCCTCCTCCCTGTGTCTTGGTGCTTCAGCCAATGTGGATTTTTATTCTCACGATATCACTGTGAGATAAGAAAGAGTTTTAATTTCATTCTGAAGTGTTATTTTCAATTTCTTTGAGGCATGGAAAAATTAAATGACCTATTAAAGGTCACTTGGGGAGGGTTTGGGAAAATGCTGAAGAAATCCAGGTCTTTCATGTTGCACCCTGCACCCTTAATCACAACCCTCCTCTGTTTTGGCACAGTGGCTACAGTCAGAATCAAAATACGTTATCCAAGACACTCATCATATCCCTTTTTTTTAATGAAATTTATCTGTAGCTCATACCTGCTCACTGCCACCCCCTTGCATGACTCTCAAAAGCATGTAATTCATTTTACTTCTTTCTCTCCTGCATCTTTGTCGACTTATGTCTCGTCTGTAGTCTGGATAACTGAAGAGAGAAATGTAACCCATTTCTAATGATTCTGTGATTCTAACATTGACATTAAATGAGCAAATCATATGAGAAGCTCATTAGCTGACAGTATTTCTAAAGGAGAAAGTTGATATTAACCAAAACCAGATGATTAACATTAATTTTCAGGGCATTATTATTAACAAGACACATATGCTGTTGCAACAGAGTTTCTGAGAATAGTTTTGATAATAATTCTGATTATAATTTTGAAGTCAGCTCATAGCACCTGAGTAGCTTTGATAGACTGTGCCCAACCCCGGTGCCTTTATGGGGCTCCTTGAGATGTGGAAATACATCAAGTCCTTCAGTGGTACATTGGTATATAAAGCATTTCAAGACTAGAAAAGAAATGCTGCAGAACACTGGTCCCTTTTTGGTGGTGGTGTTCTTTTCACACTTATCTTCTGAAAACAGCCCAGTCCTTATTTTCTGTTTGCTCCAGGCTTGGTGTCTTATTTGCCAAGGCTCAGTGGAAAAAAAAAAAATAAATAAAAATTCCCAACAAATGTTATGTTCATGTTATAAAACTTCCCCAAACCAGAAAATAGTGTCACAGCCTTAAATACAGAGGTACTGCTTACATTCCAGAGGAGCTTTAAAGAATGAGGGCAATTTTAAAGCACTATTTCAGATATGAAAAACATTCCTTGGGCTTAAAAGATTTTTTAGGCAAATACATTTGAGTTTTGACAAATGTCTGTGCTCAAATATCAGGTACAAACTGTTGTGACCCCTGGTGCCCACCCTCTGCAACTTGAAATGTAGAAAAAGTATCGGGTTAATAACACCCCCTTCCTTGCTATTAACCTTGTACCCAGCACACTTCAAAGCGTGCCTGTTGCCATCAGTGGTGCCCAGCTGGGGTCAGAGCCTGGCAAACCCTCTGCAAGGTGTTTTTGGGTTTTGCTGGATGTATTTTCCTGTTTTTCTGTGGGTCCCTTTCTTTGAGGAGAAGTTGCTGCACTGATATTCCACAGTGTTCCACCGCAGTGGGGTTTCAACTTGGGTGTTTTTTCAAAGCCTTCATAGCCCAGGCTCAGTGTCTAATCCCCAGGGGTAAAACTCAAAAGTATATATTTATCAGATGAATGTGGTTGCAGCATATTGCACTCAAAGCACCTCTGTTCCATTTTAATATAGCCCTTCCTATGCACAGTCTTGCTGGCACCAGGCATTGTTAAGCAAAGTCATTGAAATGATCCATCAGGATCCCCAGTCTGTGTTACCATTTTCAGTTATTTGTCTGCTGGGTTTTTGGGGGTTTTGTTTCTGGTTTTGTTCAGGCCTTTTTAGTGCTTGGAGTTTCTATTTCTGAGCTTCCCTGTGTATCCCTGACAACTGGCAGATCCCTTTCTTAGCTGAGATGCTCAGTCAAAAGCCCTGCCCTGGATCTGGCTGCTCAGCAGCATCCTGGCTCTCACCATGAGGTGAGGTGGTTGAGCAATTCTGTTTGGTTCACATCTCTGCTGTTCTGGAGGCTCCAGGGAGATGTGGCCAGGATGCTGGAAGGCTTTTGGGATGCCTGCTGGGATCTGCTCTGTACCTAGTGTGTCCTTTGGAACAGTTTCCACTTCACCACTTCCACTGTCTGAATAACACAAGAAAAGGCAGCCAGGGGCAACAGTCACTGAACTGTTTGGTCTCATGCTACTAAAAGGCCAAACAGAGTAGACTCCTGAAAGGCTTTCTGGCGTTCTTTGATGTTCTAACCTCTGTGTGATAAAAAGATCATATTCGCTTTCTTTCAGGTAACTTTTAAAGCATTTCCTCATGCTTTCATAGGAAAGCTCAGCTCGCTGTTGCTGAGTGTTGTATCCACCACCTGAAGCTGTTTGGCTTTCAGAAGCTGCCACAGAAAAAAGAAAATAGCTACCAAGCTGGAGCGGGGCCCATTTACACCTGTATGGGAGACTCAACACCCACCCTGGGAGAAACTGGAAAAGTTGATGGCATGTCTGGTGGTTCCAAATGGGTTAAAGGTGTAAATTGTAACACATTAATACACTATCTTAAAGTGCTGTAGCTAAAGAGTGAATGAGTCGTATAAGGTGTGAGTTCCCACAGGATACAGGTCTCTGGTGCTGAGAGGGAAAGCGTTAAGCATTTTAGTTGCTGGTTGTTAATCAGGCTGCAAGGAGAAAGCTATTAAAGGTGGATGTCAATATAGCTCTAGTGCCAAATGAGAATCCTGAGGTTGACTTGTGGCCCTTAAACCTTCATTTGTCTCCAAAAAAAAAAAAAACAAAAACAAAACAAAAAAACCCACAGTGTTAGGCTGGTTTCTGAAGGTGTGTGTAACAGCTCTTCCACACTGGAGGTGTGGGTGCTCTGGCCACTGAGTCAGAACAGGCCCTGGCCGTGCCAACAAAATGACTCCTGCATAAAGACTTCCCTTCTTTGAGTCAGTCAGGCTCAGTACTGCTGGCAGAAATGCTCTGCCATGTGGAGAGTTGGCACCAGAAGTCACTCTCTCCCTGCCTCCCTAAAGCCCAGTTCAGTATGTGGGAGTGTGTTCTGGAGCACAAGGGGGAGAGCTGTGGGTGGTGGGATGAGGCTTTTCCTGAGACAGAGGCATTTATAGATAGCTGGATGATGGGCAGGTTCAGGAATACAGGAATACATGGATCTGACCAGCCAGGGTGTTCACAACAACACCTTTGCTAAAGAGGAGAGGCAGCTTGATGAACAAACTGCTGTTCCCAGGGGACTAAGCTGTGCCTTGCTGGACAGAGACAGACCAGCACTGCCTCTGCTTGGGGGCTCTGTAAGCACAAACAGCTCATAAAATCAAATACACCAGAGGCTTGTGGATGGGGAACACAGTGCTGTGCTGGAGGAAAAGCCAATATAATCCCAGCCAAGTGGAGAAAATAAACCTGGCTGTTTCTTCACTGTCCATGGCTGTGCAGGGCTAAGTAGCCCAGTTCATTTTAAAAAACTGGGTCCCCTCCCATGTTTTACACCTGTCTCATCAGAAACAGGAGCGCCTCTGGTAGTAGTAACTCGTTGAGAGTGAGGTTGAGATGGAGCAAAGCTGCATCATTTTAGCTCCGGCAGCAACCGGTGCATTAAGATTCACAGGGTCAGGGTTTGATGTTTGCCAGGGATGCTGCAGACATGGTGTGATGCTGTGTTGTGTGTAAGAAATGAAAAGGTCAAGGTGTATCAAAGACTCCCTCAACTCTGGCACAGGGATGGAGCTCACTGACCACCACCACCACCTCTGTGAAAGATGCTGAGTGCTCTGGGTGTTCTGTGCAAACTGTCTTCTTCCCAGAGCTTCCAGATTAGGGCTTTCTGCTGGAAATCTGTGTTGGGAATTAACTGTGGCTAAGTAGGGAGTATTAAGGGATAAAAGCTTTAAAAGGTCTGCCTGTGAGCTTTGTGTAAATGGTGGCTTGTTAGTATTTCTGCTAGAGTCAAATGAATGTTTGGGAGAGTTTGTTTATTTGTTTTTACATTGGCTTTCCTGATTCTGGTGCAGTATTAATGGTGTGTTCACCATCAGCTATCTGGTACCCAAAAAAGCAAACATCAAGACTTCACTACCATGTGAAGAAATTATTTTGAAAACAAATCAGAAGAACATCTCATATTCTTCTTATCAGTTTTGCAAAATTAAGGGGAGATGAAAAAACATGTAGATAAACAGAAGATGTGAGGATAGTCACAGGAGGAAATAGGATTTAGATTTTCTACCTCCTTCACCATTAGAATCCTACTAATACATCCTACATCCTGGTAACCTTATTTGCTTTACCAGACGTGATGCCAAAATTAGCTAGTCATACATTTCTCAGGAAGGGGTAATTAATTGGACAATATTTGTACAGAGCTTTGAAAATGTAGGTTCTAATTTTGCAAACCCTTTGTCCATAATGCAGATTAATTTAATCACATAATTACTGCATTTCTGGACTTTGCTATACACAGTTACTCAGCTCGTGTGTGATGTATAATAATTGCATGTGTAATCCTGGAATAGCCCTGTTTCTCAAGCTCTGTGCATGTACATTGGAAAATTGGGATCACAGGTAGCACTTCATTACTAGGACTTCATTTTAAAATAATTCGTTCTTTTCAGCTTTGTCTCTGAATATGATTTACTTTTGTTTATAACTTGTCTCAGTAAGACCATGCTCTGCTCAGCCAGGATTTGAGATGGTTCCTTTCCTGCCAGACTCTGTCTTGATGGGAAGAGCCACTTGCAATAACCATAATTTTGTTTGGGGCACCTGTTCCTTTGTGTGTGCCAATGGAGTGGGTTGCTTCAGTGATATCAGTCAGTGTTAGGTCTTACACCATTTTTACACAAACATATTTTGGTATTCGGACTGAAAGGGGTTTTCTTCTTTTTCTTTTTAGAAAGTTGTTTGTACACAGAGAATGCTGAGTGATCTGTCTTCTGCTTTAGCTCAATTTGTCATAATTTTTACCTAGGCCAAAAGGGTTTTAGCCTTAATTTAATATATTATTTTGAATGTTTTTGCTTCCAAGACCCTGTATTAGATTGCTCCAGCATCTCTCTCCTTTAGTGCTGAAGGACCTACTAATTTCCAGCCTGAATTTATTCATGGCCAGTTTATACCCATTTGTTCCTGTGTCAACATTGTCCTTTAGTTTAAATTGCTTCTTTGCCTTCCTAGTGTTTATCCTCCTGATGTATTTATAGACAGTAATCATATCTGCTATCAGCCTTCATTTTGCTAGACTAAACAAGCCAAGCTCTTCTAGGCTCTTCTCCGGTGATGGGCTCTTCACTGCCAGCACCTGGTTGGATCTGGATTGCTCAGCAGTGACTAGAAGGACCTGGATTGTGCCCAGCATCCCGATGAGCCCTCAGAGCTTGGCACAGAGCATTAGTATTGCCATATCTGCAGTGCTAATGCTGCACACAGAGAGTTTGCCGACGGTGTTTGTGCCTGGCTCGGCAACGGGGAGCTGGTGGGACATGGTGATAGTTCTCCTTCCTCGTGTCCAATAAACCAGCTTCCAGAAAAGTTTAGTTATTGGCCCCTTGCTGCATGATCCTGTATTTTGTACTGTTCAATCACATCTTCTTTCTGTTACCTAATTGTCAGGTTACCCTTCTTCCAAGCTGGCATTCCTCCTGTATAAGGTACTGCTACCTTTTCAACCGAGCCCTTGACCAACTTCCCATTAACCAGTTTAACCAGTTTAACTAATTCCCATCTTCTGTAGTTTAGCTGATGTATTTCTTTGAGGCACTGTATCAGTTGATTGACAGAAGAGCAGACAGATTAGATCTGCCACAGTTCCTTTAATTATTCCTTCCTTCATAATTTTTTCCTTCAAGAGTCCTTCTTAGTTTTTAGGTCAGACTAAAAGCTCTGCACTTATCAAGATGAGGTGTTTTTTTTTTTCCTTGATTTAAGTAGAAAGAGCACATTTACTTTGCTGTAGCATGAATATTTGTTAGATTTGTTAGATTTATTAAAAATACTGGCCATGGGATCTCCCCCAAAGCTTCCGTGGGGCTGGGTTTTTAGCCTAGAACCCCTCGGGGCAGAGGCTCATTTCCTTAGCTCAAGCATCACCATCAGAGCAAACATGTAATAAATGTTAGGACCACTTTGGTTTACCTCTATGCTGCAGTTTCTGCACTCTGCTGTTTAAAATGTCTTTTTTTGTAAAGAAAGAGAATAGGAGAATTATTCTGTATTATCAAAATGCCATCAAGAAAATGTCTCTGGTGCTTGGGGGCATGAGGCTGCCTTTTTTTTAATAGTCGTAACAATAATAATACTATTAGGACAACAAACTAAGATGCCCCTGGAGATGATGTGACAAATTGGAAGGACATGCTGAAATTGAAATTGATTGAATAGTTCAATAAAATCAGCTTAATGCACAAAAGCAAAAAGATTAGCTACAGAAAAACAAAAACGTCAGTAATTTGTTATCTGCTGGGGCCAATCTCACTGGAGATTGAATTAGTTATAAACTAAAACTGGGGACTTGAAAGGAGCACCCTCATATGGCCACAGTGCTGGAGCCTTTGAGATGGAACTGGATGTGGATGGAAACCATGGGGCTAAAGGTTGGGCAGATCTCAGACTATTTCCATTTGGTGGCCCTGTCACTGTTGGCTTTACGGCTGGACTTGATGCTCTTAAAAGTCTTTTCCAACCCAGATGTTTCGGTAGTATGTTGTATGATCTGATAATCTTTCATTTACACTTCTTTAATTCAGTCTTCTGAATTTGTGTGGATTTTTTTTTTATTCACACTGTGCTACAGAGCTCAGTGAATGGCACTTTGTTAAATGAAACAAGTCTGTTGTAAACCTAAGATCTGTGAGTACACACATGCACAGGCCATCAGTGTGTGTAATTTGATAAGGACTAAAATGATGAAGTAAACTCTTAAATGATACTTTCTAGTACCTTGCCCTCTCTTGAGAGAATTCATTTTCCAAGGGAAGCATTGACTGAGCAGGGCATAAAACCAGCTGAGACGAGCTGGAGGGCATGGGAGCTGTGCAGGCTGGTCCTGGTACAAATAAATGCTGTGCAGACAGAACATGACCTTACCCAAGATCTGTGGTGTGTTCTCAGGGTTCAGATTAAAGTTTGCATAGCATAGTCACAGGTTTTGGAATTGCTTTCAACTCGAGCAGAGCTGTCTTTGCCATGCCCTCGGTGGGGACTCCTCGATGGGCACACATGGGAGCAGGACCTGGGAGATGGGAAAACGTCACTCTGCAAACACAGGAAAACAGTGAAACTCCAGGTTAAGAACTGGAAATTGTTCCATCACCCTCTCAGCTGATGGGAAAGAAGGAACATTTCTTTCCTGCAGTTGCTGCAAAGCACTGAGGCTTTGACAATAACCTGTGTCAGCCACACCATGGATTGCAGGTCTCTCTCACTGCAGCTAGGAACATTAGAGGTGGCTTTTCCACTGAAATGCACTGTTAAAATGGGTCTCTCATGTGGCCCTGCAATGTGTTTTTCTAATTTATGTGGAGTCTGATTGCTGCTATTTTTTTAAAATATCTCCCCTCCCCCCACTTTTGTGGTTTAAACCTAATTTGGCTCACAAGTATTTGACTTGTTAGGGAATACTTCCATCAGCCTTCCAAGCTGTCTGTATGAGAGAATAAGGAAGGAAAAGCTAAATATGACATAGAAATCACATGCTCTAATAAGGACATTTCAGCTTTACCCAGTGCTTTACAACTGGAGTAATGAACAGCACCTTCTTGCATGAGACAAAACAATGGCTAACAGTAGTTTCTCCCTCATGTTTTATTATACAAGGTAGGAAGAGATAATGAAAATGCATTTCCATAATATATTCCAGTTGCAAGGTGCTGATGGATCCCTGAGTGTGATGTCTTGTCAATGTAGCAGGTCAATTAAAAGTCCTGAAATCAAGATAAATCTAAAATTCAGATCTCTTCTTCTGGCAACTCAGAAGAATTAAAGAATTGAGCCAAATTACAGTACTTGGAGAATGTTTATATGGGAATAGAGAGACCTAATTGGCCTAATTCTTGCCTTTTGAAATTTCAGAGAACATTTGACATTTTAAACACTCCTGTAGCATCAGCACCTGGAAGGGGCAGCCCTGAGAGCAGGAGCAGTCCAGCATGTGGCTGGTCTCTCCTTGCATCAGTCCCTCCACTTGGCTTTACAAAAAGCTTTTCCTGCACAAAGTTGTGCCTCCACTTGGTTTACACACCTTTTGATTTTGGCTGGATCCCTCCCTGATTCTGGGTACAATCCCTTTGCCCATATTTCAGGAGAGGAGTTTTGCTTTCCCATCTGCCTATAAAGTGCTCTGTGAGCAAGACACGTGTCGAAATCAATAGTAAATTCTGCAGATCCAAATGAAATTTATTGTTGAGGACAGTTTTACAGATTAGAAGACTTTTCTCAGTGCAGACAGATATTCCCTGGTAGAGAAACATCCCAGGGAGATGTATACACATGCAAGATCAGATGGCCTCTCCTGTTTTATTCAGGTTTATTTTCCAGTTGCATTGACGTACAGCATCTCTTAGAACTCCACTGTGTGATGTTTATGGCTGGCTCTGTGAGGCTTTCTCTTTGAGAGCCATGTTGTAGGGGGTGCTCAGGAATTTAAATTAGTTACACTGAACTTCTGTTTGGTTGCATTGAATTATTTTTTTCTTCCATACTGGACTTAAATTCTCCTTATTTACCAAGACTGTGTTAAGGATTGAAACATGGAGAGCATTTTAAGTATCAAAAGGTTTTGTGGGCATCAAACTGTGTGAGGAGAACAAGCTGAAGGGCCACCAGGCAATGTTGATGTCAATTTTGGGGGTATAATGTTCTTAGCAATGTTTTCAATGAGAACACACACACAGAACTTGTACTGGTTTTCAGAAAAGAGAAGCTAATTTTGCTGAAATGCTTAAAAATTAATAAACATGTCAGTTTCAAGCAAGGAATTTTGCCCATGAGATTTTTATTTTCCTATTAAACATCAGTGATGTCCACCAATATATGCAAAAATCCTTTCCAATGTGTAGAAAATGTTTTCTCTCCTTTTTTCTACCAACATTTTTAACCCAATTAACATTTTAGTCTCCATAAAGATCTCACATATACAGAAAATAAACCAAGGCATTTTATAGCATGCGGTTTTGTTTCTCATCTTTTCCTATTCTACCTTTCTCTTCTCAGAAAGTTCAGCAGTATATAGTCATTGTTCAAGCCACGGATATGGAAGGAAATCTCAACTATGGTCTCTCAAACACAGCAACAGCGATCATTACAGTGACAGATGTGAATGACAACCCGCCCGAATTCACCAGCAGCACTGTAAGTATCCATCCATCAGCACGGCCACGCACGGACACACAGCGTGGCTGTAATTCATGGGTGTTGAGATCCACTGTCTCTCTCAGCTGCTTGGGCAGAGAGGAGCAACTCTGATGGATAACTGTGGAACAAAGGCTTTCAGGGGGAAAAAGTAGGAAAAAAGGGAAAAGGAAAAGAAGACTGATTCATGAGCCAGCAAAAGTGTTTGGTGACCAATTTCACTGAGGTACTAAAGGGGCTGAAATAACGTGGCAAACAGACCATGGCTGATTGCACCAGAGAGGGTGCAGTTGTTTCACAGCAATTGGCTGCAGACATAGCAGAGTTATTAGTACTTATGAGTGAGAACCTGAGCAGTCAGAGATATTTGGGCTTTATAGCTTGGATATGATTTCAAGGAGGCAGTAAGTGCTCTAAATGGTAACAGGTAACTGTTAAAATTTGTATTTCCCTGATAGCTCTAACAGATGGATTTGTGTGTGCTGGCAGTAAACGTGTAGACATTCTTCAGTACATCTGGTCTTAATCAGTTAAAGATTCTTCTTGTATTAGCAGTCTTTATTCTGTTCTCATGTGCTCCAACTATTACTGAGAGGCTAGGGGAAAAAGTAGAGAGATTGCAAATGACAAATTTGTAGACCCAGCTAAGGTAAAAATTAAGTATTGGAAGGTGAAATGATGTGATCTGGTTCATTCCAACCTTAATAATCCATAGATGTAGAACACCTGAAATGTGCATAGTAATTTAGAAATCAGTACAGAGCAGTGCAGAGGTCTAGATGCTAATAAATGAAAAATCCTTGTGCATCCCCCATCTGTGTTCATATGAGGGTCAACAAGGGGCACTAAATGATGTATCTTAAATGAGCACCAAATCTTTACAAATAGAGAAAGTCTAACTGCATTGTGCTCAAGTCACTGAGCATCCTTGGAGGAATGTTTTTATTATTTATGTTATTTGAAATTTTCATTCCTTCTTAGAGGATCTCTAAATATTTATTAATGTAGTACCAAAGTTTCCCATTAGTTATACCCTTACAAACTGCAAATACGTAGCAGAACTCAAGGAAGTCATTCAGAGCCCAGTTCATTCCCCCATGGACCCACACTGGTTCCATGCTGTGGAGTTGGGTCCTTCCCTCCCATCACCATCAGGAGCTGGGCTGCTCAGCTCCCAGACACTGCCAGCATTTTTTGACCAACTGACTTGGACCTGGCTTCTCAGAAGAAGAGAGACACTGAATTCCTCCTGAGTCACAGGAAACCCAGCACGTTTTCAGATCTGGGCATCAGTCTGCAGGCTGTGCTGCTGCTGCAGTGAGGACAGGGTGGGTGTAACAGCACACCATGCTTTGTGTTTGTAAAGCTGTGATTAAACATCTCCTTCAGCATGAGACATGCACTTATGAAGAGCCATAAAAATCTGACACAAGTCGTGGGCTGTGTGGTCCTTTCTCCTGCCAAGACAGGATTGTCCTCAATGGAAAGCTGCCAGTCTCAGAGAGGTTTGTGTCTGTGGGGCCATGGGACCTTGCAGCACAGCTGTAGGGGGGGCACAGCTCCCGAGTGGCTGGGGGGACCTTGTTCTGCCAGGTAAATGCTTCTTTACCCTCCGTTTGAGTGAAAAAGGAATGACATCTAGTGGCCACCTCACTTCAGCACAGGTTGTTCAGCTGACCCAGGCTGCCTGGTCCCTGTCTCCAGATACGAGTTGGAAGGTGAGATTTTGGGAGTGGGATGAGCCATGTCAGGGTTAGTTGCATGAGTACATCAGTGCCTTCTGGAGGGCAGCCTCCCTCCAGATGTGGTATATTTGAATGGCTGTCCAAAACACTTTCCAAAGCTGAATCTGCTGGAGGGTGGGATAATGGAAATTTGCTTTCAGGTGAATTCTGAGTATTTAATGTCTTGGCGTGTGTTAAACCTAGAAGGAATAAAAACCATCAAGGGAATTACCCATAAAATTGTGTTAAATGGATTAGAAAATGCTACTCTTCCTCTAAGCAGAGTTGATGTGTACCATTATTTCTCTAATTTCAATCACCAAAGAAAGAATTTTGCAAGGGCCAAAGGGCTTTACACAGTAGCACATGGGACTTCTTTATAGAGATTTGAAAACCAAGGGTGTTTTACAATAATACTTTCTGATTCCATGGAAACAAATATCTTTGATATACTCCTGGGTATAGCCAGGATGAATTTCTTGTGAGTATGAAAGTATAATATGGTTTTTCCCTTACTGGCAGAGAGAACAGCATCAGATTGATCAGTCTCTTTAAACCTGAGCTGAATCTCCTTGCTGTCCTCAAATAGTCTGATCTGCATTTTAACACCTCTAAAAAAAATTACAAAAATCACTTTCCAGGAAATCTACAGCTCCTTAGAGAGTAAGAAAGCCCATGGTCTCTTTTAAGTCTGTGGACTGTTTGGAGAGATACCGTATATTTTTATTTTAAATACTTGTATTGAAATGCTGTTGTAAAAACAAAATAGGCTGAATAACAGAAACTGTGGCTTGCTCTTGGAAAGCTGCCAGATGAGAGGAACTCGGGAACTGTATTCATCCCAGACAGATACAAAGGCCCACCCTATAGCGCTCCTAAATTACCTGTCATTCAGCCAGGGTGGTTTTAGACTTAATCGTTTCTGGATAGGAATGTAGCTCAGGAGGACACTGCACCATGCTGGTGTCACAGCTCATGTATTCAGCAGCAGGAATTAATGTTGCTGTGTAAAATTTAACAACAGGATGGGAGAGAAGAAAACAGCCACTGTGACGGCCGAGAAAGTCAGGTCACGTCTGCAGGCAAGCACACAGTGCAGGGGGAGAAGAGACTGCGGGTATGGAGCATGTGGAAGTTCAGACAGAGGCACAGGAATGCCAAAGTGACACATCCACTGGAGTGGGTGACCTGCAGACATCCAAAGTACCAGATGGGCTGTCATCAAAATGTAGTGCTAGGTTAGAAGTGGAAAAAGAGCGATACAATTACTCAGAAGATCCTCACAGATACAAAATTAAGATACTCCAGTAAACCTCCAAAATTCTTGGGTGCTTCTAGGAAAATGGATTGCTGCGGGGGTCACAGCCTTGGGTCCATCACCTGAAAGGCTGTAGGGGTTCCTGTACAACAGCAGGGGAACAAGCAGCCCCGCCTTCCCATACCAAGGATTCTGAAATTATATGGGAGGGAGGAAATCACAGTTTCTGAATAAAACAATTTTGAACTCAAGTCTGCTTTTAACTCCAAGTCCAGTCTCCATCAGCCAGGAGTCATCAGCAGTCCTGATAGTCGTGACCAGGACTTCCTGCACTGAGCTGTGAGGCACTGGGGCACAGCAGGGACCAGGTACCTCCTCTGGTCCTTTCCAGCTCTGTTTTTTGTGGTGGGGAATGTTTTCCTGATCTGCAGTGCTAGCTGCCTGAGCTGAGAAGCATCAGAGAACAGCCAGCAGTGGGGAAGTGTCTCATGAGAGCCACCAAAAGAGTGAAGCATCCCCTGAAATGCCATAAACATTACAAGCAGCTGTTTGGGGCAATTCTAATGATTTAGTGCAGGACTGTGACCCAGGGAACACTCTTCTGGCTAGCTAAGGGGCTTCAGCCTGCTCGTTGTGTTGCGTTCTTCATGTGACATGTTGCTTGCAAAAATAAAAGGAGTGGGACAATTCTTCCCTCTGCCAAAGAGCAGAGGTAACACCCACTCCACATCCCCCATCCCCAGGTTTTCCATGGCTTTTAAAAAGTAGTTAGCTGCGCTTGTTCATTTTCATGGCATTTTTGGTGGGGTTTGCATCTGGCAAACCATCAGCTGGTGTAAAATGGGGACATTTTAACCGGACAGTGTTACAAAGGCTCTGCAGGAAGCTTTACTGGGAAATTGGCTCAGTTACTGTTACAAGATAAAGGTATCAGCTTGTCCTCGCTTACCCAGAGTCTCTTGTGCTCATAACAGGGTCATGTCCTCTGACATGTCTTAATTATGTGGAAATTCCTCACCTTCCCTTCAAATATTTATCTCCTGTGCATGAGTGAGTCGTGTTTTTTCCATATTAATACAGATCCTTAGCCTATAGATCCATCTGTGGCCAGATGCTCACCTCAGATACAGGGGGGTGCAGTGAAATTAGTGTTGGTATTTCAGAGATTAAAAGTCAACTGAGACAGAACAATGCTGGATAGTCTCAGGTGAGGTTTTATGTAAGGCTGAAGCATCTTTTTTGCTCACAGAAGGAACACCTTTAATTACAATGAAATCTTTAACTCCTCTCAGGCAGGATGCCCTTTCCAGTCTGACCCATGATACTGTTAATAACCATCCAAGGATTTCCACTTTATCTAAGAAAATGCATAATCAGAGGGGAGGAGAAGTGAAAGAAATCCATGCCTACACTTGACTCATACAAAGTCTATTTTTATCGTATTCAATCAGGAACAATCAGGCGCAGAGAGGAGACGCAGATGAATTTGCATGATCAGACTTCTGTGTCTGAAATGTTAATTAAAAGTTATTTTAAATTTGCCTACTGTGCAGAACTTTTTTTTATAGTAGCCCGTGTAAAGGAAATATTATTTCACAGGGCTAAAGTGCTCATGATTACTTGAGCTTGCAGATTCTTGGGAAAACCTGCCTGGCAATCAACCTATCCTTAAAAAAAAAAAAATAAAAAAAAAAAAAAGGAAAAAAAGAGGGGAGACTGGAAAGAAAGGGAAAAAAAAGAAACTGGGCTATTCAAGTTCTTTAAGCTCCTGAGCCTTAGGAGGTCTTATTTAAAGCTACTTTAAAATTTGCCCTTTGGCACTGCTTTGAGAATCTCGTCTTCCAAAGCTGAATCCAGTGGAGTCAGTTTTAAAGAGGCAGCTCTAGGACCACATCCCCTTCCCCACTGCACTGCCTTCCTGGCTAATCCTGACACTGACTCCAGTTAGGAACAGCTGCAAAGGTTTAGGACTGGACTGGAGGGCACAGGTGGGTTCTTCCCAGCTCACAGTGCCCAGGCAGTGGTGGCTTTGGCTGGCCTGGCAAGGGCCATCTGGCCCAAGACTGGCTGAACCCAAGGCAGAGTAGCTGGTACAGAACAACCTGTATTCAGAATAACCTGCACTCAGAATAACCTGCACTCAGAGATGCTGTGTTGAATGGAGCAGGAGGGAATGTGTTGCTGGGTAGGGGTAAACTGGTGACAAGGTGGATTTGGCCCATCAGTGAAGGAACAAGTCCTTGTTGCAAGTACATTGGAAAAAGCAGTTCTTGCCAGTTTTTAACTGTCCTGTTTAATTAATATTGTCAGACCAGCCCCATCTCTGGCTGCTGCAGTGACACCAAGTTCATAACCTGGCTCATGCTGGGCTGGGTCAGGCAGTAGTGGAAGCTGCAGTGAAGAGCTCGGCACTTCCTGAACAAACAGAGAAACACAAGTTTGAAGGACTTTTCAGTTTTGGCACCACATTGCCAAAGGTGTCTGACCTTTGTCTGTGCAGGTATTCTGGTTCCTCCAAGCATTGTGGGAGACGTTAATGAGCCCCCCTCGGAGAAGTGCTTTGCAATTTGAGGGCGGGACACACTCTCAGGGCATCACTGCCGTGCTGGCCTTGTCCTTCACCAGAAATAGTTCTTCTTCCCCCCATTTTCTCTCCCCGTGCATCATTTTGTGAAGCTAAACAAGCCAAGATTCTCCAACCCTTTCTACTTGAAAGCTCCCCATTCCCTGGTTATCTTGCTAACCCTGCTGTGTTCCATGCTCTGCTCAGTTTCCTCTCTTCTGACCCAGTTTGGATATAGTAATCCAGTTTCAGTGCCTTGAGCACTAGTATTTCCTTTTTCACAGCCATGCTGTAGCACTCACTTCGCCTCCTGCTCTGTGAACTTGCCAAAATTGTGGAAAAGCAAACAAGGATAATCCAAAATTGTATTCCTTTGTTCTGTGTGCATTTCTTCTTATGTTCATTGTTTATTTGAGGACAGACTATAGCTGTGCTTCAGCCTATGCTCAGAGCTGCAGAAATAGCTGATGTGAACTGTAAAAATGTGGCTTGTTTTGCAAGAGGCAAAGCTTGGGGTAAATCCCTTACCTGGGTTCCAGCCTCCCTGAGACAAATCCTGCCGAGCTCTCTTTTTAACAGTGAGTTCCAAAATAGCAAAGGGAAAACCCTGAGCTTTTCCTTCAGGCTGAAAGATTGTGACTTCCAAATGACTGCAATGCAAAGATGTAAAGAGGTCTACTTTGGAGAAACTGTATTTGATGGTCGTAGGAAACCAAAATCAGAATCCATGTCAGCTGCCTTGGGGTTTCCTAAACACATTTGTAGGTAGATGTATCCAGAAGCATTTGGCACATGTGAGTGCTATGAGAAATCCCTTTTACATGCATGCTCATGTTTTACAAATTAATCTTACACTGTGAAGGGAGGACCCAGCAGGAATGGGATGTCAGTGGGATTTTCTGCAGACAGAAAATTGGACCAGGATGCCTGCCAAGGGCTGCTTAAAAAGAGATCTCACCAGACTGATCCAGGAAAAACTAGTGAAAGTGGGTAGCTATCTCCCAGGACCTGAGGACATGTCCATCTGCCTCCTCCCCATTCCTAGATCCTGGAAAAGATCAGGGACTTAAACCTTGAGCACTGTGTACCTGATTTGCCAGTGTATGGACTAAAGGTGAACATGTAGTTGCTCATTCAGGTCTCACAGTCCCCGTGATTCCACCTGTGCCATTCAAAAAGCCTACAATGACATTTGAAAGTAGATTAGCCCAGATCCTACAGTATTTTTAAATCACCAAAACTATGCCCATGGCATAATTTAGAGGCAGTTGTCACAAGAGGCAGAAATCAAGTTGATTGCACAGGTCAGAGCTGGCAAGGGGAAAGACTGAACACCATGGTGAGAGCATGTGCAGGACTGTGTGGTTTTACAGCTGAAGACAGACCAGGAGTTCTGTACAGTCCTGCAGACAGGCTTTATCATTGAAAATCAATTGTGCTTCCATGGAAAATCCCAGCTGACTGTGTTCACTTGCAATTTTCCAATCAAAACGAAGCTCAGCCAAACTACTCAGCAAAGCTTGGGCTGTTACAGAGCTGTCATCGTCTAACTGGAATAAATTATTATATTCAACTGAGTCAAATATGCCCAGTAGTATTTGGGTGCCTGAGCATCTACCTAATTCTGTGTGCACTTCCATTAAATATATAGTTGGTGAAGTCTTAAAAAATGCAAATCAGTCTAGTTTTCCTAAATAAGAGCCCAGTGTTTATAAATTGAAATGGGCTTTCTGCCTCTTGTTGCAGGTCCTGATGAAAACCTTTGCAATGAACAATGAATTGGATAAAGGATGTTAGGTCAAGAAGTAGCAGTGACAAACAGAGTACAAGCAGAAACAATATTCCTGCTTCCCATCCTGTCTCAGCCTTGTGCAGGACTCACTGCAATAATTCAGGGGCTTTGCCACTGCCAACATGCAGGTTAACCATGGTTAGGAAAGTATGTACATCCTGGTAGAAATTATTTACATCTTGACCTGCCTTTTGAGTGAGACTGACCTTTGGAGATGGATCCCTACCTCAGTGCAAAGCCTGTCCAGTGGAGCTTCGGAAGTGTGATGCCTTCACAGGTTAATTCTGTTGAAGAATGAGGACGATCCCCAGCTCAGGGTGCAGATTCCCTGTGAGCTTTGCCAGGCACAGCATCTTCAAGTGCCTGAAGGTCTCTTTCAGTGCAGTGCTATGGAACACAAGACACGCTTCGTACTCTCTTGTGGATACTCAACTTTTGTTCATTTTATCACCTCTTTCATCTGAAATGAAAGATATTTCTCGCTTTATGAGAAAACAATAATTCCTCATGTCTTAATGAAAAAAGCATCAGCCTCTTCTGTGATGTCTGTTAAGCCTTTACACCAGTGTAACACATGACAGAAAGGATGAAATACCTTTGAGACTGCTTAGTGTAGTCTACAAAATGGATAGAGATACAAAGATGTATATGTATAAATGCACAAATATAGATGTGCATACAGCTAGATCCAAAGCAGAGACAGATGCTAATGCAAGGCAAACAGTCATCAATCATATCCAAGTCTCTACTTCCAGATAAATTGTGGTTTATATGAATTATTCCATTACATTGTGTGGGTATATATGCATTGATACAAAAAAATATCATCTCCTTGATAGAAGTCTCTTCCTAATAGACCTCATTAATCAAAACCTAAATTTGCAGTGGCTTTTGTTTTGTTTATTTCCTTTCAGAACATTCATTTTCAAATTATCACCAAATTAATCATGTGCAGCGCTTTAAACCGGCTGCCACGTGGTAAAGCAGTTCTGGTTCCTCTCCATTACACTGAGCATTAGTTATTAAGGCACAGTTCAAGGCTCTGGTTAGCCTGATTCTGTCCTGAACCTAATTGGAATCAGCTAGATCCTTCCTTGTAAATGGGTCAGTCACACAGAAAAAGCATCAAATGTAATCTTGAGATTGCGAAAAAAAGCAGATAAAAAGAAAAAAGAAGATAATTTTATTTCTCTTCATTGATACCTGCCTGGTGGTTAAAAGAAGGATTAAAATGAGGTCATTAAACTTTCCTTGGAGACAAAACCCAGACCTCAGTGCTAATATGATTAATCAAATATAAAAGTGAAGCTATTCTGAATGAATAACTCATTTTTATAAAATATCTAATTACTGAAATGTCGTCTGCTGCAGAATAAGAAAGGGGGGGGCGAAATTAATTGCAATAACAATTCAAGAAGATAAAGTTTTTCTGAATTAGGTCTACACAAGAAGCTAAATTGAGTTGATTAAGTAATTTTGGTTTCAGGAACACCCTTGATGGAAGTTAGTAGTAATGAATTTTTCAGACCTCAGAGTTTAAAATTGCCAAAGACCAATGATGAAAAAAATGGGAACGATAGTTTCATTACGGATTTCAATTTTCTGTCACAAAAAAAAGAAAAAAAGCAGGGGAGAGGGGAGTTTTTAAAAAAAATACTCTCTTGGTCTCTCTCAAATTGGACACATGTACTACTCGGTGTAAAATCAAGGATAATACAACCTGCTCTCAGTGCCAGGGAGAGTAGCCTCAGCCAGAGCTGCAGCCAGAGCTGCACGGGAGGCAGAGCCCACAGTGCTGCTCGTGTCCTTGGTGTCCAGGGCTACCAGCACAGCTTCTGTCCCCAGGTGCTCCCTGCACCTGTGCCACCTGCAGCACCTGGCACGATGCCCTGCTGCCCTTACCGTGCCCTCAGGAGCTGTCACTCACGGGGCTGAGTGGCACGTGCCCGTCTGTCATCGGCACTGTGGTGATGTGTAACAATTCCTTTTGACATTTGAGTTCCTAACCTGCTGTTCTGCTGTTTGTGCAGTGGGGTTGATGGTACCTAAGCACAGGCAATACCTGTACCCTGGCACGGCCACCCCTGGTCCACGGGGAACCACAGCACCCACCAGCCATCGCTTGCCGTGTCCCATTTGCCATGGACTATCTCATTTGCAGCATCTGGCAGTGCTGTCTCCTGGTGTAAAGGCTCATTTAGCAGGGACTTCTCTCCTCCTTCTCCTTCCCTGTTTAATCTGTATGGGATCTGGAGGGAGAAGCTGTAGAGCCCGTCCCATCCTGTGTATTCGTAGTGCTGTGGAGGAATTGTCCAGTGAGAAGGGGCTTCCAGGGGAGGAGTGAAATGTGTGTGCAATGCAGTGTGACACAGACAGGTGTCACTGACAGAATCTCTACAGTCAAAGGAAATGTCAGCAGAGAAATATCCTTCTCATCCTGTGATGTGATGCAATGGAAATCACTGTCATCGCCACCACCAGATGTGTGCATGTGGATTAGATACTGTTCCCATCATCTCTGCTGCTTCAGTCAAGCTAAAATTTCAAGGAGAAATCAGACATTGATGGTCCTACATCACATATCCACCCACACTACGTTTCTTGCCTTACATTTATCCACCTGTAGCATTTTTCTCAAGTGTGGTTGGTTTCTTCTAGATTTTGTGCCCTTCTCCTTTTGGATATTTGTTAGATACCCTAATTCTCCTCCTGAGCCCAAATCAATTGCCTGAATGTAGACACCCAGCACCATCCAGGAGGTCCCTGGTTAGGCTGGACATCCACATGGCCCTGGCAGCTCCATCTCTACATCTACCACTTGTCCCAGGCAAATACCCATTTGTGGTGGATTATTTCATTATCTTAAAAGTACACAGCATCTCAGGCACTGATGTGAGGCTGAGAAAATTAAATACATTCTGTAACTCCATTATTGCAAGGCACTGAAATAAATCCCCTCCTGAGGTTGGCTAACTTCCTTGGGTCGGCAGGTTTTTAATTCCTCAGTATTCTGTTGCTTTAAAAACAGTTGCTTCTGAGGGATGTCATTTTAAGAGGATATATATCTGGAATTTCATTAAGCACATTTCACTTATGAAATCTTTAGTGACATGTTGGAGGGGGGGAAAGAAAAAGGAGATTTAGCAAAGGATTTGGTAGTGCTGTGAGTTTTCTCTTATCAAATATTTCTAACTGTCCAGGATGTCTTAGCACTTCCCAGTTGTAGAAGAAAGGGTCAGAACACAGACAACAGCCAGAGTTAAAATCAGAGAGAATGGCTGAAAGGTTTCACATAGTTTTCTTGAGCATGGAAGAGTTTTTCATACTGTTCAGCTTAGTGAAATAACAGGTTTCAATTGCAAAAAAAATAATAGAGAGAAGAAATAGTATTGCTTTCTTCCTTAAATTTACAAGTATGTAGTTTCTCCATCTTTTCTTTGACCCAATATCCTCCCATTTCCCACTACACCTTTCTGCTCCATTCCACAGGAGATGTTGTAAACAAAATTTCAGCAAGAAGGCTCTTTTTCATAGCAAGCCTGATAAATTACACAGCATTAAATATAGCCTTTTCTGTGCTCTGAGTCGCTGTAAACAGGCAGACAGGCATTTCTCTGGAATGCCAGATTCTCTTCTAGTTGAAGGTGTCCCTGCTCATGGCAGGGGGTTGGACTGGATGACTTTTAAATGTCCCTTCCAACCTGAATCATTTTGTTATTCTGAGGTTTTAGGGATTCCATCCCTTCCCATAGAAATGCTGGCACACAAATCTCCTGTGGATGCAATCCCTCACACCACTGGCAGGCATTGCTCTTACATTTTCAGCATCAATAGGGACATAAAAAATTGGCCATCGTGGCACCAGTGCAGAAGATCACGTCTTCAAACCACAGAGTAAACCACACTTCTAGAATAAAACATCCGCTTCAGTAGCCTTCTCCTACAAAGATGATTTGTCCAGTCAAAAACCTTGTTTATGTCCAATCAGGAACCCTGTTTATGGCCACACTTGTGGGTTTTCCAGTGCCTCATTGTGGAATTCCAATCTACTCATTTAAAAAAAACAATCACCCCCCTTTGTGCTAATTCTGAGACTAATCTGGAAACAACAGAGATTTCAGTTGCAGTGCAGAGGAGGTTTGAGCAGGAGCCATTGTGCTGAGCAAGAAACTTGTTAAAAATCTCAATACCAGGATTATAGTGTATACATAAAAATTCAGTTTCAGTCATCTTGAAATTCTCCCTTTCCCAAATACCCGTCTTCAGTGGTACATGAGCAGCTTTTATATGCCTTAAAATCTGAAAATATTAAATTAAAAACTCATTATGAGGAATGGACAGTTAATAAGAAAATCCTAAACCAGACTTATCAGCTTAAGGCCCTTCTTTATGGAACTTTATTACAGGTGCCTGAATTGAAACATCCTATTCTATACCCATTTCACCAAGAAATACAGGGCCAGACCTATGGAGTACATTTTGCTCACTTAGGAGCTGAACTCTGTCTCACAGTCTTTGTCACTCTGGTTTACATGTAAATCAGGAAAAATATGTTTTCACAGTTCTGTCAAGAACAGGGTGGTTATTTGCTGCTTTGCAGTTTGAGGAAGGAGAAGGAAATACCAAAAAAATGAATGAATCCTGTTCTCTTCTAAGCAAGATGGTTATTTTAGAGTGTATAGGTGAAGGGGACCATCTCGACATTGGAAAGCTGTCCCTGCAGTTCGAGGGCAGCGTATCCAAACTGCTGCTGGCCTTTGAGGTGGTGGAGCCTCACAACTGGCTGGTTTTCCCCCAGCCACACAAACCCATTCAGGTGATGAGCTGGGCAGGAGCTGTGCTGGTGTTCCAGCTCATCCCAGCACATCCCAGCCTTCCCATCCGGGAGCTTTCCCACCTCAGCAGCTCAGCCAGGATCACAGGGCTGTGTGACAATGCACTGGGGACATCGATAGACTAAGCCAGGCTGACCTAATGGATTTATCAAGGAACACATGAATTAATAATGTTCTCAGGATCCTGGCCCAGTGCAGGGCACAGCTCCAGCCCATTCTGCTACTGCCTCAGGAGACAGGCAAGTCACTTTAGCCTTTGGTTCTGCAGCTGAAGGGAAGCATAGGGCTGTCAACCACCGTAAAGCCATAATGTATCTGTGCAAAAATGTTCTATTATATAAAGGTATGTATATAAGGGTTTTTTTCAAGAATGAGGCTTTGTAGGCAGTTCCAGCTGCTTCCAAATCTATGTCTCTATTTAAAAGAGAGCATTACTAATTACACCTGACAATCAAATAGTGTGCAGAAAAGTATCAGCCACCTTTTCCTGCTGTTCATTCCGTAGGCAAGAAACAAAGGTATGTTAGACAAGAGAGCAAATGAAAT
The DNA here is from genome assembly GCA_035221455.1 of Xenops minutus. Taxonomy (NCBI): domain Eukaryota; kingdom Metazoa; phylum Chordata; class Aves; order Passeriformes; family Furnariidae; genus Xenops; species Xenops minutus. The sequence continues at coordinate 9,887,398 of JAWWEE010000051.1, read as the reverse complement.
GTTCAAAGGATCCTTGTCTAAAAGTGGAAAATAAAAGGCTGTGCTATCAGATCAGAACTTTAACATATACCGTTTCCACTGGCTTCTGACATAAAATCTTTCATTGTTGAGTATAACCATTGTTAAAGGTCACTGTTGCAAAGGCTACATCATTTAGATGAGATGAGATCCCATTTTGGATAAATTCACAATTTGAGTTCCTAACAAGGAGATAGTATCAGGATTTGAATGTACAAGAGTGTCGGTTTACAGATTAAAGGCTTTTGTGTTCTGGAAACCACACTACACCAGATTACACAAGTTTCACTGAGATGTGCAAGTCCCCAAAGTCAAGTAGGTTGATTAAAGTCGTTCTTTATAGCCTTTGAAATACAGATAAAGTACAACTTTCCTACACGGGGTTAATGTAGAATTTTTTTTCTTGACAAGGCTATATGCCTTCCCAAGGACATAATTTTAATCTCTTTTTAAACCTTTCATATGAACATTGTAAAAAGCTTCTTTGTGTTGTAATGCATTTTTATAAAATATCTAAATTTCTATGCAAACTTCGAACCTCATTTCTTAAGATATATTTGTCTGGAAACGGTTATCTTGCAGCAGAATGGTGTCTGGTGTCATCATTTTGGTGGCATCTTTTCATACTGTCACAAGAATGTAACATCTGATAATGAAAAAAAAATTAGTGCTCATTGTCAGACATGCAAACTTCTCTCTTCTTTTTTTTTTTTTAATATCCTTTTACTATTATGTGCTCTGAACTCCTGGCAAGTACTCCAAGAGTCTTTGAACCAAGGTGAAACCTGCACATTCCTTCCACACACCGGAGTCTGAAGTGAGAGTTTTCTTTTGCTGCTTCTGAAAGAGAGGGCATTACTTTATTCTCCTCTGTTCCTGCTTTGTCTTCATATTCAAAGAGTAAAACTTATATATTAACCCAAAAGCAGTCATTACTTGAGATTTTGAAGACGTAACACCAGTAAAGACAAAGCGTAAAGGCGCTGGCTGTCACCCATGTCAGGAACACAATGGAGGCTGTCTGTGCTCCATCATGACATCAGCCCCAGAAGTGCCACATTTAGGGCTTGCTGTTGTTTTTCAAACTCACCCAGCAGCAGTGACACAGCATGAGACCACACTGAGCGTCACTCCAGGTTCCTGTACAAACTCCCTGTGAACGAGTGAGTGCTCTGGCCCCACCACACACAGAGCAGAGAGGGCTCCTTTGCAGGCAGGTGGAGGGTTTTAGTAACACAAACTGCCAAGGACAAAGGTGGAACTTCCAAACCAGCCTTTCAGACTGGTGAGCTTGTTGGCTCACCCTCTTTGCCTTGGCTGGGCAAGGCTGGCTCCTGCACGACCATCACAAGCCAGTGCCTGCAGCCCGAGCAGTTCCTTTGTGAATGAGCTCTGTGACAGCTGGGCCTTGTACCAGCAGGGCAAAGCCATGAGCTGGCAAGAGCACCTTGGGCTTTATAGGTCACATTTTGGGAAGTGTTTGCCACATGGCACATGACTAGTCTGAAGCAGGAATACATACAGGGATGGGCTGTGGAGTAGATCCAAGTGGACATGAGGATGAAGCAGGGATGCTGCAGTGCAGGGGATGTTGTGGCCACGAGCCTGAAAAAACAGCAGCAAAGAAGCTCACAGCGAGGCTGCTGGCTGGTGTAGAGCAGAGCAGCCTCAAAAAGGAATGAGGATATCAATGGTCATCACTCTAGACCTCACCAGAGTGAGCGGTTGTTTAATAAAAGAAGAAATGAGCATCTCAAAACCTGACTTGCAAAAGTAAGGTTAGCTTTATGGGGGTTTGGTGGGGGATTTGAGAGGGCTTGTGGTCTCTGCTGCACAACGGCAGCAGTGGAGGGGGAACCCGGCAGTCCCTGCTGGACTGTCACAGCAGCTCCGAGCCCAGTCAGACCCACACGACACAGAGGGGCTGGGATAACGTGCAGCCCAGCACAGTGATCCATACAGCAAACAATATCGGAAATTAAAGGTCAGAGAATTGATAGTAAGGCTTAAGAAAACAGCAATTAGGCTGCTAGGAAGAAAAGCTAAATTACCAGCAGTAGGAGTAGAGGGGGGAAAAAAAAGAGGATTATTGATCGAAATATCAAGTTGGCAGAAACACGGAGTACAATCTAGAGGTTTTTTACACCTCTGGGCTTATTCAACCCCCACAATAAAAAATGCAGGCCTATAAAGATGGAATAAGAAGCAATCAATTAGGATGGCATTTGCTTGTTTCCGTGCTGCGGCTGGGCAGGCACATCACAATTAATGATTTATTAGGAGATTTTCATCACTTTTTTTTTCCCATTTTACACAGATTACTGCAACCAGACCACAGTTGTTTATTAATTTGCCTGCTATTCAAGCATCTTTGTTAAATATCATGCAGAAAAGGTAAACCCTTGGCTGGCATGCCAGCACGGGGTTGGGTGGATGCCCTGGAGTGTGAGGAGCTGTGGGCTGTGTTCAGGATGGGTGCTGGTCCCAGTTTGAGTGCTGGGAGCAGAAAGTGGAGAGAGAAGGGACTCCCCACCACCAGTGCACACGTGCACTCACTCACTCTCATTTCGGTTTCTCTCAGCCTGAGGGACCTGGAGAGAAGATTCAGCACTTTCAGCAGTCAGAGCTGTCAGGGGAAGGGTTCAAAGTCTAATAAGAGGACTGAGATGCCCTTATTTTTCTGCATTAATCCATAGCTATAGGTCATGCTATTTCTCCAAGCAGTTCTGCCTTCATAAACTACTGCTGCCTGGAACAAATGTTGCGTCATCATTAGCGAATTTTGGAGACGACAGAAATCTCTTTCCTACAGACATTCATGTGAACAAGTCTTTGCTTTCACAGCTTTTTAGCAAAACCAGCTAGGAGGAAAAAAATAAAAAGTAAGAACATTGGAAAAAAGGAATTCCCTTTAGAAGGAAACCTGAATAATTATCTTTGTATTCATCTGTCTCAATTCCACACCTCCCTAGGAGTGGCTGCAGTGAGCTAATTGGTTTTACTCAGCCGTGCGTGGCTTCACTGCCCAGACTCCAGATTTATTGCACAAAGTCAAGTCATGGTGTGAATTCATCATTTGTCCCCCACATCAATCCCTTTCTCCTCCAGAATGATATTTGTCTGTGTGTTTATGTGCTGTCAGGTCCAAATGAGACGAAAGACAAATTCTGGGATTAAGCAATTTTAGTACCAACCCAAAAATCAGAATGAATTATTGCCTTTTCAGCAAGACGTGACTTCAGACAGCCCATCTCCAGAGGAGCGGGAGAAGGACCTTTGCCAGCACAGGCTTTTATAGGAGGGGAGGAAAAAAGACCCTACAGAATTTAAGGATTTTTGAACATGCCAGTTTCAGAACAAACACTTATCTGAGAAAGGAAGCGAAGTGTGTAACAATCAGCCATAGAAATCCTGGTGAATGGTCTTTAGAAAGCACTCTGGAAATTAAGGACTTCAAATGCAACAATTGAAAGTGAAGCTAAATGAAATACGAGGGAATACGAGTAAATGCTACAGGTATAGGTCAAGCACTGCTTTATCAATCTTGTGTTTACTCCAGCAGCTCCTCTGTTGCCTATTGTTTTACCTTGTTTGAATAGATATGCTTCTCTTTATTTGAAAATCAATTGTAATCCTATGAAAGAGAACTTACAGCAGAGGGAATGCTGGAAAGCAGCATAGTGAAAGATGTTCATTATCCTGAATTACTCCAGGGTAGGGAGGGAATGACATTAAAGAAGTGTGGGTAGCTTTGAGCTGCCATCCTTCCTTTAGCAGGCATAATTTACTGTCATTATTTAATTTTATTAAAGGTAAAGACAATTGTGGACAATACACATTACAGCATTTACCTGTAATAATGGTTGTGGGGGAGTGTGAGAAGGAGGAAATTCAGGTTCGGGTTTGAATTCCCAGTAGCTTCTGAACTGTAGCTCATGAAAATTGTTCTGTTCTTCATGGCACATCTCTCCAAGATTCGCTGCTTACCCTGAATAACTTTGGATGGCTCCTTTGATTCAAAAAAATACTTTGCTTTATAAGCTTAATAGGCAACATCCACTCTCAGTGTTCCTTAGAACTGATAATTTCCTAACTATACCTAATAGAGGACAACAACAACTGGATGAACGTCTGGATTGCCCAGTATATACTGAGCTTTGTGGTATTTACAATAATGGAAAAGCTTTATGGGCTGTTGTGATCTTCCTCCAGGCTTTATATTGGCATGTGCTTGAGTATTTATAATTTTTAATATACCTCTTATTTAAAAATATGTCATGTAAGCTTTATCACTACAGGCTGAAAACGGATATTGTGATGGCTCTTACAGAAGCTGCTGTAAAATGTGTTGGAGATTGTGTGGCACTTTTCCATGGAACGCAAACTCGCTGGCAGCACCTGGGCTATGACCTACTAAGGGTGTTCAGCAGCCTGTAGGACTGGCCCTTCTAAATACACCTGCTGGCTTACTCTTGATGAGTTAATTCTCTTTGGTCCTGCAGGGCAGAAGTCTAGTAATGACATACAAAAGACAGGTCCTGGGTCAGAGATTTGAGATGGTTTCACAAATTGCTTAATTCCTTCAGAATTACAATACAGTACTACATTGTCATCAATGCAGCCACCTCCTAAAAGAGACTGGGGACTCATCAGCCTTCCGTTGCTGCCATGCCACAACATTAATTTAATGTAATGGGCAATAACTAGTGTGGATTTTGGAAGAGACGATCCTGTTTGACTAATCTCTTTCAGTTCTTTGGAGAGGGTTTCAGACAAGGTTGATAATAGAGTGTACATATGATATAATCTAATGGATGTTTCAAGAGGCTTTTGATAAATTTCCATATATTTCCCCTGCTTAAGCTGTGTGCCGCAGAGACTCCAAATTGGGAGAGAGAATGCCTAAAGAACAAGTGAAATCATGGGAAATAAATAGAAAAGAAGAGCTGTAGTGTGTAGTGGAATTAGAATTATCCTGCAGCTTCCCACTGTTCTTCCCCATCACTCGGCATGGCTGGAAAGAGATGCCATCTGCATTCACTAATGAAAACTTGTTTAGGACAGGTGCATAACAGAAAAGAGGGCAAGGTGCCATTCAGGATACCACTAAAGGGCAAATTTAAATTTACATTAGCATAAGGCAGATTGAATATTTTTCCTGTCAGTGGTGAAATAATCTATGCTAAATATAAGCATCCATAACTGGAAGATGCCAATGGATGGGGATGGGTTAGGAGGGGAAATGGACTCTTGTGCTAACAAAGGAATGATTTATTATCACTTACACAACCTGGCATTTGTGCACACCAAAGGCCAGGTTTTAGAAGTGCTCTGCTCCTGCAGTTTGAGGCCAGGGTTTCAGTTGCAGACTCCGAGCCAGCCGCTCCCAGCATTTCCCCAGTGTTTAATTTGCCATATGTCAATCAGAGTGTTGATTTGCAAGTGCTGCTAATAGGCAATGCTGAGAGATGAGGACAGTTGAAAATTTGGGAATGTGTCTTATTGGCAGCTTTTGAGCCCCAAACACTGGAAGTACTCACAGGCCAGGATCCCTGATCAGCCGTATGATAAATCAGGGGCTGGAAAGCAGGAAAGAATGCAGCTAATGTGTCAGGATATGCCTGAACGGGACAAGCTCCATAAAAATCAGTGCTAAATGAGAGAATTAAGCACCAGGAAGGGCTGTGGCAAAATCACAAGAAACACTTCAAATAATGAGACAAAATCAAATCAAGGGCAAGAAAGAAGGAAAATGAAGTAAAATCACAGAAGAAGCAATAAAATGCCATCACTGAAATCTGAGTGAAGCAAAATACCTTGAGATAAAGGGACATAGTCATCCTAAAAAAATTTAGACATAGTGTGCCATTTTCCCCTGCTGTTGACAATTAACTCTCTCATTGCTGTAGAATATTTTTTTTGTTCGCTTCCTTGGAGCATTTGCTGAAGCCTGTGCAGTGACTGTGTGATAGCGGGTTTGTTCTTTGGGCTGAGGGGTGAAACTAGGCTGTGAAAGGTTTGGAAAAGTATTCAAAGTTTAAAAAAATAGGAAAACCAGAAGTGAGAAAGAGATGTGTTGCTCATTACATATAACCCCGTGAGAACTGACAGAAAGCTCCCCCCGTGACCGCTGCTGTCTCTCACTTGCAGTACTCAGGGGAGGTTCCTGAGAACAGAGTGGAGGTGGTAGTGGCAAACCTGACGGTGATGGACCGGGACCAGCCCCACTCGCCCAACTGGAACGCCGTCTATCGCATCATCAGCGGGGACCCCTCCGGCCACTTCACCATCCGCACGGACCCCGTCACCAACGAGGGCATGGTGACTGTTGTGAAGGTAAGGGGGAAGCCAGAGCAAATACATGTTTGTCACCCTTTTAGCCACCTCAGGCTACAGGGATTGCCAGGAGCCTGCAGTTCCTTCATACCTTCTCTACCTGGAAATATGAGTGCTTGGATCTGCTGCTTCCTGTCTCTCTCTCCATGCAGGAGTCCTGAATAGCCTCGCTTCAAGCATATGGCCCTGGTTCTGGGTTTCCCAGCTCAGCCCAGCCCACCAGGAGCTTTCAAAAAGCCTCACATGCTGGAGGGTCTTCCCAGCACCCAAGCCTGACCTCCACCTCCTGCTTCTCCTTAGCTCTTTGAGCACCGTGAGAGGGAACAGACCAGGGCTGTGCAGCCTTGCCCTTCTTGAGCCAGAAAGCCCCCAGTTTGCTGTGAATCAAGGGTAGTGTTTCACTGCAGGGATCAGTCAAGTGATCCTCTGTGAAAGCAGGGAGTGCAGGAGAGATCTCAGGAGGAGAGAATTTTCTGGTAACAGAAGGAAAGGAGATTTTCCCTCTGAGTTGTTTGGAAGGAAAAAATTGAGAGAAAATTTCCTTTTCTTAGTGCTAAGCAATAAACACACAGTGTGAGACAAACCTTCATCTGAGGATAGCTCCACTCAAGTGAAAGCCACCCCCTAGGTTAGATCAGCAGAGGATCTTGTCTAAAGACTCTGAGAAGTAAGACCTTAAATATCCACCATCCCTTCTTCCCTCCATTTGCTGTGAGAGCTGGAAGCCTCAAGGTATCTACAGCAAGTATCAAATTGTGTTTCCTTCCTTGCCTCCAAAGAACACGACTTTATCTTTTAAGCATTTGCTTCCCTTTCAGTTTCTGAGGCCAGTGAGTGTTTCTGCAGTCGTTACACGCAGCCAGAACATCACTGGATCCCTTCAGCATTCACTGAAGCTCTTCCCAGATAAGATACCTGTGGATGCTCCCTCTAACTACTAAAAAAAGCAAAGTCATCACACATAGACTGTTGTGATGTGTAGGGGCTGCACAACACCATGCACTGCACCTGGGAAGGATAATACCCACTGGGATGGATAAAGCCAGCATCTTCTGATAAATCTGGTCTTCTCTAACACAAAGTTTTAATCACAAACTCAGGATGAAATACTAATGTTTAGAGAGCAATGTGATTTAAGATGGAAAAAAGAGCTGCTTCCTTCTGATTAGCTAAACAAGTTGTAGTCATTCCTAATGTGCACATTGTGGGTATTAGGAAAAAATGACATCAGTGAAATGCCAATGAGGTTACACTGGTAGGAACGTGTGAGCCTGTGAGCCTGTCCTGTTGTGTGACCCTTAGGCTATGTGTGTGTGTGTGTGTCTGCAGATGATGCTTTGCTGAAACTTGGAGGGAGACATCATCTTACCTGCCAGATGGTATTTCAGCAGGGTCCTTTTATTTATCACTCTTTATTACTCTGTAATGATGGTTGACAGCCTTACCTGGTACAGCGTTATGAAACCTCTTCAAGCTTAGCAATAGCTCTAGACATGTGTATATGAGTGCAAATATGTGTGTAAGTATACACATATCCATATCTCTGTATATTCTGTTAAACAAAAAACATTCAACAAAGTAAAATGCAAGAATTTAACTTCCATTGACATCAGCAGCCAGTCTGAAATTGAAATGCCAATGTTTTCACTGCAAGCAGGGGAGGACCTCTTATCCTTAATGTAGCAAGGTGTCAGGACTGTAGTTTAAAGGCACTTCAAAGTGAACAACAGGGGATTTGCATGATCATCACTGCTGTACAGGGACTTGTGCATAATGAACCATCCCTTATTCAGAATTTGCAGGTAAAAAGCAGGGCAGATTTGTCAAGACACCACAGATGCTGGTGTTGACTTTGCACTGCTGTGTAACCCACAGTGCAGAGAACCACATGCAAATCCCATCTTGTCAAGCTGAGCTCAGAGCTTGAAATTGCATTGGATGCCTTCACTATCTCACCTCACCTGATCCTCCTGGGCACCCAGAATTTCCTACCCTGTCAAGCCTTGAGGCTTTTTGGTGTATTTTCAGCAAGGAGAATGAATGAATTTGCTTGTGATTAAATTTTCATGGTGAAGAAGGGAAGACTCTTAGGATTCCACCTTCTTCTTTGAAATATTTTGTTCTCTGTTAATAAGTGAATACGCTTAAAGATTTGGGCGATGTACGCACATCAGCCTGGGTGGCCAGTCAGAGCTTGTTCTTCACGGCGTGGGAGCAGTGTCTTGCTGGTTTGATCACTGATGTAGGTTGAAGACACAGGTAAAAAATTAAGTAAAGTAATGAACCATTCATTTTCAGACCCTACATGGGTGGATTTTCATGTGGCTCTTTAAAGCTGCTTATACATAATTCCCCACTGCTGCCAGCCAAGGAGTTTGTGTCTGGGCTATGGCAGTCACAGCAACAGTGCAGGAAAGGGCTTTCTGTGAAGAATCCCACCACTTCACCAGGACTTTCGGGACCTGAAGTGGAGGGTCAGAAATGCTTCCAAACCGAAAAGCCCTTTGGAGTTCAGATGATGCTCATAGGGGCCATTTTGCAGCTCCCCTCAGCAAAACCTCATCTGCAGCTCCAGTCTGATCACCAAAAGTGTAACATTTCCCTTTTCTGTTCTTGCCTTTCCAAACCAATTCCATAACTGTGCAAGACCCTAATCTTCAAAGAAAGCCTTGATCAAGGGGAGAAACTTTCCACTCAGATGAGACACTGCAGAGTCTGAAGACGATCTCCTAGAGCAGCAGTGACTGCCCAGTGGCAGCCAGCTAAGTAAAATGTTATTATAAACTCTGCATGGATCAGAGCTGTGAATTTCCAATGGAGATGCTGCCGAAGCTTCAGTTATTATTTGCCTCAACTATAACATCAGGCAAATTTGTTCACTTCAGTTAAAAGTACCTTGAGAAAAGGAGGACACGTGGCAAGCCCTTGGCATCACTCTGCTGCACCCTGGTTGGAGGTGCTCGTGAAGGGAGAGGATGTGCAGCATCTCCAGGGGGATATTTCACAGCCGCTTATGCCAGATCAGATAACAAACATCCAACAAGGGGTATCTGCAAAAGTGCTGCTTTTTAATCTCATGTCAAGTGCTTCTTGGACATGAAAGTAAAAAGCAGGCAACAGTCCAACATGCCCCAAATGCAGCGACTCTGTGTGCTTTGTCAGGGTCCTGTTGTCATAGAATCAAAGAATGATTTTGGTTGGAAAATGCTTTTAGGATCATCAAGTCCCACTGTTCCCCTAGCAATGCTAAGTCCACCGTGTTCCTAAAACCACATCAAACGACCAGTATGCAGCAGGAGGCTGGAAGGGGTGAGCACTGTGTGCAGTACTGTGTGCCATTATCCTCAGAGGGAAGCAGTTTTGGGGAACAGAAGTATGAACTGTTCTGGTAGAAATTGCTTATTATGGTGTGAAAGAAGTTCTGCCTTAGGGCTGGACTCTGTCTGCCTCAAAAGTCTGCTGTCCCACAGGGGTCAATAGCACAAACACTGCCAAAACAGTACAGGCTCTTGATTTTACCTTATTTTTTTTCAACACAACCATGTGAAATAGGGCTCAGATGGGCACAGAATCAACTCTGACTGAAGCGTGGTGGACACTGTGCCACAATGTGCCAGCACATGACACTTATGCCCCCTGAACAGGCTGTGGGATGGGTGATCCCAGTCTGGCTTTGCTGCAGCCCTGGGTTTGTTGCTGTCAGAAGAGAGAGGAAGAAGCTGCATAAACAGCTTTACCATTTTGGGAGGGGAAAACCCCACTACCTTGCAGGAGGCAACGTCCTAGCAGAGGTGTGTGTGGTCACTGTGTCCAGAGCATCATCAGCAGAGGGTTTCCCACACCATCCCCATGGAGCTGCTCAGCTCAGCCCCCCAGCTCCCTCTGAGCCCCCATGGGGAGGGAGGTGCAGAGTGGCTGTGAGCAGGTTAGCAAACAGGCCAGCATCAAATAATAAAAAAAATAAGTTTGAGGGGTGTGAGAAGAAATTGAGGAAATAGATTAGTCAAATTGTTTCAAGGCGTTGAATAGTGTTGAACTGGGAACTTTTACAATGCATCGTTTTTGAATGCAGTACAAGTCTGTGAGTCAGCGCAGGTGGGTGTACTGGGAATCTTTATGCTTCCTTTTATTTATTAAATGTTGGCCCTGCCTGTCAGGAAACCATTTAGCAATGGGAACATTTGCACTTCAATCGAATAGAGATTCCGCTGTTTTACCTTTTGCCCCTGAAATTTGTTTCTCTCATGTAGCCTCCTATGATTTGATTTCTCTCCTGACAATACTGGGTATTAAACAGGACATGGCAGGCAGATCTTGCTGATGTAAATCAGCCCAGCCCTGCCGAAGTCAGGGGTGTTTTACACCGTGAGTGTTGACTTTGCAGACTCAGCGCTGCTGAAGGTGTTAGGGAGAGTGGTTATGCTTTTAAATTTATAAATCACGACAAAGCGGTTTTTAACAAGCAGAGGTGTGATCCTGCATAACTCAGGCCTCCCCGGCAGATGATTAGCAACTTCCCTCATAATAATTAGTGGGATGGTTTAGAAATTATTATTATTATACTGGGTTCAGTCAGTCGTGCCAGCAAAGGCTTTTCGCTCTGTCTGGTTCCCAAGACACATCCTCGTCATATGTGTGTTGAGAAGAGATCTGTGGCCTCCCAGCAGCAATACCCAGCTGTAGGAGTGTGCAGACAAGTTGGGGGATATGAGACACCTTGCAGCAGGACCAGAGGTCCCACTGGAAGGACCACCTGCTCAACCAGACCAGGCATTTTTCCTGGCAGCTCCACTTTTGCTTATAAACCCATGTAAGAGGGGAAATAAAGAGTCCGCATAGACCATCCTAGTTACATAGTCAGCAGTTTTCAGTGCTAATAGCACTGCTAAGTACTCGTCCCATCCCTCTTAACAGGCTCCACCTGTTGCATTAGAGCAGCCCTGGGTGGGTTTGTTCATTTGATGTTCCACTCTCACAGGAAGGTTCACTTTTGGAAACCACTTAGCACTGGAATGAAAAACAGGGCAAATCCTCCCCACTGTTTGCAATTTTTCCTTTGTGGAATTTTTTTTAGTTATTTGACCCTTCAAACACTAGAAGGCCAAATCCTCCAATGGATTGAAGCTGGTCTGGATTTGCACCTTCAAAAGAACTGAGCTCAGGGGGAAACAAGATGAGGCAATGACTTTGATATCATCTGCCTTCTAATCTTGCAGCTTTCAGCCAGAAGGTAGAATTCATTCTCTGCTTGGCTCTATACTTGCTTGTTTGTTTGTTTTAGGCAGTCGATTACGAGATGAACAGAGCTTTCATGCTGACAGTGATGGTATCAAACCAAGCTCCCCTGGCCAGTGGCATCCAGATGTCTTTCCAGTCAACAGCAGGAGTCACCATTTCAGTCACAGATGTCAACGAAGCACCATATTTCCCAACGAACCACAAGCTGATCAGGCTGGAGGAAGGGGTGCCAACGGGAACGGTCCTGACGACGTTTTCGGCGGTGGATCCTGATCGCTTCATGCAGCAGGCAGTAAGGTGGGACACCAGGCAGCCAAGGGAGCTCTCGTGCAGGCAGGGGGGTTCAGCTGCAGCAGTGTGGGGAGCCAAGCTGAAACAGCTGAAAGCTAGTTTGGAAACCAGCTGATGTGATATGAATAAAATGCTTGGCAGGGACTGGCATGTGCGGTCGAGTTCTTGCAGAGTACCCTGCAAGCTTGTAAACTCACAGTTCTGCCCACTCCAGGTAAGCCAGGCTCTGAGCAGCTGGGTCTGGGAGGACAGACAGAGTTGGATCCCATGTTACTGGCTTGCCATGTGCCAGATCACACCTTCAAATGAAGCAGGTGATAACAAGAGTCTCCTGAGTTGTTACGGAGGTCAGGGCTGCATTGTACCCAGTGCTTTGTCTCTGCCTTGTCCAGGATGCTCTGACCTGTGTTATGTTGTTTATGCACTTCATAAACACAGAGGTTTAGAAAAAGGCAGCTTTGTTATTTCTGTTTTACAGGGGGGAAACTAAGGCACAGAAAGGGCTGGGCCTGGATTTTCAAAGGGACTGGCTGGGCTTTTTCATCATGACTTGTGTCACTTCCAAAGGAGTTAGGTTCAGCCTGGCTTAAAAGTGCAGTGCAGAGAAGAGCTGTCAGCCCGTTCAGAGCAAGTCTGGCCTGGCTACTAACAGCTGCTGGGCAGGCTTTTAAGGTGTCATATAGTTCAGTATTGCTTGAGCAGTCAAACACCCATTACAGGCCATTGGCACTTGGTCTGTATCTCACTAATGATCCTCAGCAGCCCTTCCCTGCTCCCAGTAAGTGCCATTTGTTCTGACCTTCCCTTTCTCTTCAGACCAGCTGCCACAAACAACCTCCTCCTTAGCTGCTTTCCCTATGAAAGGGGTTCAGCTAGTAGAATTTTAGCCTTGCACAAGTCAAATATTTGACCTAAGCGGTTTAAGAGCACTTTTAGTCTGCGCTGTGACCAAGGGGGTGTCACTCACTCTGTTTTGTCCCACCTGGGCAGACTGGGGTTGAATCCACAGTCCAGGACAACAATTCACACACTTTCCCACCGGGAAATAATTGGCAGAAAAGTGTGTGTGAAAATGAGAGTCCTTGTGACACTTCCACAACTATTTCAGCTCAGGGTGTGCGGATGGGAAATGCATTTCCTGCTTTTATCTACTTCTACATCCATAGAAATTCAGTTCTTTTTCACTCCCAGCCTGTAAGGACTGCAGTATTTTTGGCAAAACCTGAGTATATGATGTGACCGCAGCTGAGGCCACTTAAACTTACATCAGTTGTGACATTTTGTGTCAGGAACAGTTTGAAATATTTCACCTGGCACAGAGCTGTCTGGTCTAGAAAATGATAGTTTATTCACTGCCTTATCTTGTTGTCTTTAGAGAGGTATTGCGACTTTGGAGGAGAGAGACCATCCTAACTAACAAGCCCATTTTTCTTACATTCTTTTTGAAATATTGGCCTTTGAAGGGTCTTTATTTCCCTGATGTCTGTACCAAGGCTGGTTTTCAGAGGAGAGAGCAGCTCATTTCTGATTGAGTGCTCCCTCTAATGTGGAGGTGGGTGATCTGTAATCCAAACGAGCACCTGCCGTTCCTGTCATCGCAGTGGAGGGTCTTGTAAGACTTTCTGTGAATATGAACAGCCGGTTACTTGAATTGTTTCTTTTCTAGGGCTTTCAGGACACACATTTTGTGTATTCACCAGCGCTTCATTTCCAAACCCCATTTCTCTCTCCTTTTGCATCAGGACAGCCAATGCCCAGGCTTTGCAAGAAGCAGTGAGGCATTTTTGGGGTCCTCTCTCTGTGAGCTATGCAAAGGATATTTTATTTTTTACTTCACAGTTGGCATTGGTGAGTCAGCAAAAAATATAACCCAAAAAACTAAGCCTACAGGTCCATAATAGGCACTGTACAGAGCTGATCCAGCTGCTAAAGCCTTGCATACAATTTTCAGTATCTCTCTAAATAGTTTTTGATGAAATAGTTTTTACAAATAGAAGATAAGGAAGCAGGAGACTCTCCAGTGAGGCACAGCCTGGCATGGCCTCTGTCACACCTCAAGTTATCCTCATTAGCCACAGATACATTCACAAAGCCAGCTTTGAAACTGGATCCCTGGTCATTTAGCAGAGAAAGGGCAGGAGCCTCACAGCAGTGATATTAAAACAAAATGAAAACATCCCAAAGAGTCTAGCTCCATGAAATGCAATTCTTTCCCTTGGCAGGGGCTCGTGCAGCTGTGTGTCGCTTTCCTGCTCACGTGGACTGATTCAGCTCAAGTTTCCCTATGAATTTCAGCTTCAAACAGCCCATTTCTGGACAGGGAGATTCACCAGAAACCAGTAGTGCTCCTGCCTGTGTATCTAAGTACAAAAAAAAGTTATATAAACTATCAGCAGGTCTGAGTTACCCATGAAATAAGCTTTTGTTTGTTTATTTCAGTCACTTATAATTCAGCCATTTATTAGCTTCCAGTTGGATAGTAATGGTCCATCTCAGTTCAAACTGTCAAAACTGAGGGGTAGAAATCAAGAGCAAGGAATAAAATAGAAGCAAGAAAGGAACCAAGAAAGTTGAGCAGGACATCTTGGTCTAGAGAACATGGAAAAAGCCCAGAACAAACCATGTTCACAGCTGGTTCCATAGGACATGAACAGACACGGGCTAGGAGTTGACTGAGTAGCTGGGGGATGACTCAGCCATTGGGTCCTTCCAGCCCTGGGGACATTGAGGACTGCCAAGGGAATTCCTTGTTGCTGCTCTCTTCAAACCTTCCACATGCCTAGGATCACCTTGCCTGCTATTTCAGGAACATATAAAAATGTTGCAGGAGAGCAGGCCTGAAACTGCTTCACCCTTGAGTCCACACCTCAGTAAAGCTGTGAGTTCCTATTGCAGTGTCCCCAGGGCGATTGCTGATGATGATGCAATTCTGATACAAAAGAGTGGCCTGAAAGCTTTCATTCTTCAGTATGGTATTCCCAAACCGTTGTTTATAGGCAGAAAACAGGAATATCCTTAACTTTAAAGCAATACCTGTTTTAGAAAGGGCAAGATCATTAGCACAGGGATCCATCCTTTAATTCAGGCATACGAATGCGATGGTCATTGCAGTCCCCATTTCTCCTTGGCTGCAGAGACCTCAGGCTATGACTACTCTTACCAGCAGGAAACTGGCGTATAAGTGGCACATAGTGGAAAGAAAAACCTTTAAAACAAAAAGAAATTGAATAATTGTAAAGGTCAAAAACCAGATACTCAATTAAGCATTGTGTTTGTCAACAAAACCAGTTATCCAAAGGTCCTTTGAATTACAGGTCAGGAGTCCAGAAAAACCGTATTTCAAGCAATATTAAGGGTATGTCAGTGAAAAGACTGCCATGTATTTATTTCCTTTCTCTGTAGATACTCTAAGCTGTCAGATCCTGCAAACTGGCTGAACATTAATGCCACAAATGGTCAGATCACTACTGCTGCTGTCCTTGATCGAGAGTCAGACTACATTAAGAATAATGTCTACGAGGCCACATTCTTGGCGGCTGACAACGGTGAGCCCAGGCTTCACATTGTTCATGCTTCAATAAGACTCTAATGTGATGCATTAAGAGAAATGATGCCCTGACAGAGTTGTCAGTATAAGTTATCTTTTTCCCAGGTTTTTATGGTCAAAAATGTGAAAGTGGGACGGGAAATTGCTGGAGTAAATTAAATGTGCACAGTATACGGGGAGTGTTATTAAGAGAAAGGGAGGACAAATGGAAAATCGATTTGGGGAGTTCAGTGTAGCACTGTAGCCTGAACTTAAAAAAATGTCAAAGGGATGTGCTCTCCAAGGGCTGCCGAGCACATGGGTCCTGGTAATGATCCCAAAGACACTGATCAGAGCACTCAGTAAGCCTTCCATCAGGAAACCAGAAATAATTGTAGGGGAATGGCAGGAGGGCATTAAAAATAAGCCCACCTGTTGAACTGTGTGTCTGTCTGTCTGTCTGCATCAGAGCTGATCCCTTTCTGGCCGCTACCATTCCTGATGCAGCCATCATCAGATCATCTGGGTGCTGGTGTGCTTTATTACCACAGCCACTGAGGCCAGTCAGTGTCTTCTGTCTTGGAGAAGTCCTGTTAAGGTTTGCTCTTCTCTACTCATTAAAGATCGCTCAGTGCTTTTGGTCAAATTAGCACTAGTGACCCCAGCACTGGCCTCACTGAAGGGCAAGTGGCCCATTTCTGCTGTCCTGTATTCCTGTATTTCTCTTCCTAATTCTGATTAGGAGGAGTTGATGAATTTTGCAAACCATACCTAAATGTGGCCATGCTGGTATTTCATTCATCAGTTCCTCCAGCTGGAAAAGCCTCTGTTGAGGGCTCAGGAGTTTCCTAGGGCAAGGAGAGGGCCTTCATCCCCGTCTCCCACCCTTGCCTTCCCACTGTAGAGTGCTGAGCAGTCACTCAAACCAAAGCCATCCTTCAGCAGCACATTTTAGTCTGGGATTGGTTGTGAGCACCTTTGTTACTGCTTGTGCTCTGCAGGTGCTTTCAGGGCAGTGTTTGTGTTAGATCTTGTTGCCCCTCAGGCTGGAGGTGCCGTGGCCGTTATGAGCAGATATGGTGGTGCTTGCAGGGCTAGTGAAAACCTCCTCCCTCTGGGATTCCTTGCATCACTTCAGCAATTGCATCCCAGGTCACAGGGGTGAGGGAAACTCCTGGAAGAGTTTCAGTGCTGAAGAGCTGTCCCAAGAAGCACATTCTGTCCCTTCTTTTTGCCTTGAATGGTAAGACTGGTCCCACAGCCCCACCCTAAGCTTCCCCTCCATGAAGGCAGTCAGGACAGTGAAATACAAAATATTCTTAAGGGGATTAGCAGTGTTCATCTGCAAGAGACACAGGGCAAAACAGGTCAAATGAGTTGGCTGAGGCTGTCCACAAAAGCAGTGGTAGACCTTGAACCCATCAACCAAATCCTCACCATCTGACCTTGCAAATCCCAGGCACTTAGTACAAGGTGATGTGGAGTTAACCCCTATCTTTGGCTTCAGTGCTGATGCTGCAGTGCATCAGCACCTCCACATCCATCCATCATTCAGCAGCTCAGAAAGTGAAGACCTAGATAAATCTCTTTATTCTGAAAAATTAATCTATCACTGATATATTGCAGCCATTAAAATGCACATAAAGCAACACCTTATTTAAAATTCTGTCTGGAGTGCTTAGGATAACAGCTAAAGTTTCATCTAGGCTAATAGACTCTTTCCACATTTTTCCCAAGTTCCAGGTTCTCTGGCATCACATACTCACCAAAGAAAGGGTTTGGGTCAAGGGTTTTGGTGGGGATTTTTCTTTCTTTCTTGAAGAAGCAGCAGTGTCTTCTTTCCTTGAAGTTCTTTTTGCTGTTCTCAATACATGATAAAGGAGAAGTTCAGCCAAATATTCCTTGGACATGTTCTCTTTCTCTCCCTGGGCTACAGTGCAAAGATATAAGAAAAGTCTTGGCTGAAATGTAAGGGGGTAAAAGGGAAATCCTAATGAACAGCATAGTTTTAACTTGCTTTCCCAGGAGAGAGAGTTTCTTGAATCACACTGTGTCTACACAAGTGTGGAGCCTGGCAGTGTTTCAACCCTTCAGCCAATTTCAACCAATTTCACAGTGAAGCTGAGAACTTACATATATTCCAGCAGGTTTCATGAAACAGGGAGCTGAGTAGTGGAGAGAGACTCTGGGTCTGAATGAAGGAGGGTCCTGCCCCTTCCTCAACATCAGAGCACCCCATGGGAGCTCACCTTTGGGGCCCAGTACTGTAGGGAAACAGGCTGAGTGCATATTCCTGCTTTTCTGCACTCAGTCACAGGAAGATGCTGGTCAGCCACAGGCACGGCTTACTTCATTTTTGCCATGATTTGTCAGGACAGCAGCTCAAGTTCTTTAGCAACTTTTGCACAAGCAGGACGGGAGTGACTCCTGCTTGCAGCTGACCTTGAAAAGCTTGGCTTACACCTTTCTGCAGAATGTGGGATCTGGCACTGTGAAAAAGGCAGTGAACGAGAATGCAACAGTTCAATGTAGATGTAGAGGTTGTATATCCCTATTTCTTTTGTCACTAGTGTTTCAATCTTAATTGCAGGGAGCAGACCAGCTCCTCCACTGGAGCCAGTGATGTTATGGCAATCCTCCTCTGGAGCCTGAAATGCAAGGATCCTTCCTTTTATATCAGTACCTGCTCTATGTCCTTGCTTTCTCCACATAAGACAACTGAAATAACGTGAAATGTTCCATGGTTCCATTTAAAAAGATTGTTTGCTTATCATTTCTCTTGAAACTGCCCCAGAACTGCACTCAGGAGCACAAAGAAACAAAAATACCAGGACGCAGAGCCCAACAATACTCAATAGCCCAACAAAACTGTATTTGTATGTGCAGCAATTGCAGGTTTTTTCAGCCACGTGCCAGTTAGTGCCTCTCAGGACTGAGGGTTTGTGTTCAATCTGTCTCAGAGGTTACACTGGGGGCCTTGCTTTTATCCCAGAAGATATTCTGGGTAATGTGAAAGCACTAAAATCACTTTGCTTCATCCTGAAAGTCAGTTTTCATGTTCAGCCGCAGTGTCCTAATGGTCTCTCCAGAACCTTTCAAGGCTGATCAAAAGACATTGTTTTGGAGGGTAAGCACCTACCCTGTGCTTACTAGATGAAAGGATGAGATCAGTGATTGAAGAACTTATGTAAGAACCATGAAAGAAGGATTTCCAGGGTTTCTTCAGAATCTCCCTTGAGATATGGAGAAAGGAATGTAGGAAGCAAAATCTGTGGAAGCAGTTGTGTAGCTTTATATCCAGCACTGGGAGGAAGAGCCAGGACTGAAAATACCAACTTAAAAAATAATTGCTCAAACCATGCTGCCTGAGGAGGGAGGCAGGCAGTGAGCAGGCCAGCAAAGAGCTGCCAGATAAACGTGTGGGGAGAGAAATGAAAAATCCTGAGCCATTTCTCGGAAGGCTGTTCTATCCTGCCAGGACAGGTATTACTTTGTGTAACTGGTCATTAATCAAGCAAATTTGGACCTCCATCAAGAAGGGGCTGGAGGACCAGGACTGCTGCGCTGCAGAGTCCCTGCTGGGTGGGACAGATCTAAAGAGGATGAAGGACTGTATATTGGGACATCAGCTGCTGCCAGGGGTTAATGGCATCACCCAGAGTGTTAGGTGATGCTTGGCTCATACCATGGGCTTCCAGCAAGGACCTTTCACCACTAAAGCTGGGGCTGGATGTGGAATGTCCTGGAGAGCTGGGCTTTCTTTGAAGCAGTGTAGTGGTCTGCAAATCTGAAACTAGCCAGCAAGTGCTACAGTAAACACTGACCAAGAGATCACACTACTTAGGGTTTTTCCCCTCCAAGCCCTCTCATTCCTCTGGTTAGCTATCTTTCTAATGATTTTTCTTCTTCAAAACAGCCATTACCAAGGTTTGCAGGAGCAGCTTGGCATCACCTGCTTGTATTTTTAGTTTGACTAAGGACATTTCTGTAGGCTGCAGATCTGCAGAACTCAACCTCCAAGTTCCGCAGGAGTGAGAAACAACATTAGGAGGCTTGGGGAAGTTTTAATAATGCCTCATAAAGCAAGGGACCATGAAAGTGCAGTATGTCCCTATTAAGGTCCAAGGAGGGAAGGTGGATATCCTGGTTAATTGAAACGGGAGGGCAGAGAGGGGGCTGGTCTGCGGCGCTGTCAGTCCCACAGCGTGTGGAGCGATGGTGGTGAGTCCATGTTTGGCTCTGCAGGAATCCCCCCCGCGAGCGGCACCGGCACTCTGCAGATCTACCTAATCGACATCAACGACAACGCTCCCGAGCTGCTGCCAAAGGAGGCACAGATCTGTGAGAAGCCCAACCTGAATGTCATCAACATCACAGCCGCCGACGCTGACATTGATCCAAACGTCGGGCCCTTCGTCTTCGAGCTGCCAAGTGTGCCATCTGCAGTGAGGAAGAACTGGACCATAACACGGCTGAATGGTAAATGGGGCAGGCAATCCTGAGGACATTTGGGCTCTCATCCACTAATGAGGCCACGTGTGGTTTCCAACTTCCAAACTTGCCTACTTTTTTTATCCGGTTTTTATTTTTTAAAGCACATTATGGCTGACATTATAGACAAGATAGTTAATCAGAAATGATTTGTATCAGACCTGCAGCATAACTCTAAGAGCCTTGGCACTTGGCTTTTTTTAATGCAGTTCATAATTATGAACAGTTATCAGTGGTGAACAGAGTATAAATCATCCATAATGGCCAAGGGGAAAAAAGCTATTATCAGTCTTCCTTATGTTCCTCCAGTGTAATTGTCATAAGCCACAATCAGGATCAATGTTCATTTCTCTGACCATAATTGCATAAAGGCAGCCTTTTAATTTACCATGGAACCAGGAGGGCTAGGTAAGTGTGAAGATTACCAATATGTGAAGGATTTTTATATTGCAGTGTGCAACCACAAATGGCCCTAATTGCTTTGCTTATTGGTAGTTTCAGCAGAGGATGGAAAATATCATGAAGTTGTGGTCTGGTTTTGGCTTCAAAGCTGGTCCCTCTTGCTGAGGTCTGGCAAAGGGTGCCAGACCAGGGGCAACAGTTGTGCCCTCGCAGCTCAGGGCTCAATCCCTGTTTCACATTGGGATTACCTGGATAAGCATGTTGTCAATGGACAAAGAGCTTCCCAAAAATCCCGAGGTGAGAGGGTGGGCGAATACAGGGCCTGCACAGTGATCAGGGGCAGCCCAGCCTCAAGGAGCATTATCCGTGTGTTACTATTCGATACCATTTTGAACACACACAACTGGACTTGCAAATGGCAGTGAGGTGGCTTAGTGCAGCAGTGAAAACACACAGCATTTTGCAAAGCACAGGCTGGTTGTTGGCCAGACTCTTAGGGCAGAAACCTGAAGCTGTCCTGCCTGGGTGTGTTGTTGAGAACCTCTTTTTCAGGACTCTGCTCTAGCAGAGGAGCCTGCAAAAGTGTGTCTGCAAGGCTCTACCAGTGTCTGTCATCAGTCTGTGTGTCTTGGGCTCTGCAGGTGATTATGCCCAGCTGAGTTTGCGAATCATGTACCTGGAGGCGGGTGTGTATGATGTGCCCATCATCGTGACAGACTCAGGAAACCCCCCCTTGTACAACACATCTGTCATCAAGGTGAAGGTGTGTCCATGTGACGAGAATGGCGACTGCACCACCATCGGGGCCGTGGCTGCTGCAGGGCTGGGCACGGGGGCCATCATTGCCATCCTGATCTGCATCATTATCTTGCTGAGTAAGTACCACAGGGGCTAGCACAGAATCACAGAATGGATTGGGTTGGAAGGGATCTTAAAGATCATCTCATTCCAAGCCCCCAGCCACAGTCAGGGACACCTTCCACTATCCCAAGTTGCTCCAGGACTCATCCAACCTGGTCTTGAACATTTCCAGGGATGGGGCAGCCACAGCTCCTCTGGGCAACCTGTCCTAGTACCTCACACCCTCACAGATAAGAATTTCTTCCTAATATCTAATCTAAATCTACCCTCTTCCTTGTTTCTCAGCCCGTTCCCTGCTGTCCTGTTCCTGTAGCTGGTGGTTTTCAAGCTCTGGGTAAGCTCCATGCAGAGGGCAGATCCCTAAGCTTTGGGCTGTGGGGGTGGTTCACACATCTGCATCTGAACCTCCCTCTCTGCAGCACCAGCAAAATGAGCTCTGCTTGTGTCAGACTTGTCTCTCTAAGACTTGCAGTAGCTTTACAAACTTCATTGTACCTGACAGCAACTCGTAGGTAGTGAGTGTGATAGAATTCTCCACATTTTACAGGAAAAGGTGAAGGACTCATCCAAAATCCTGTGGCAGACTCCTCCATAGTTCTCAGGTCCCTGGCTGACTATGAACATACTGGCTCCCAGTATCAGATGCACTGGTTATGAGAGTCTGGCTAGTCCCTTGCAGAGCCAGTGCATAACTGTGGTTTTCAGGTTTTTCCAAGGAAAAGAAGAATGGTAGGTATTCGTATTGCTTGGGAAATGACCTTGGACTGGAGAATCCTGGAGGATTGTGAGTGTTTTTCAAGGAAGGATACCCAGTTTTTCAGGAGCAATGGAGGGCTGGGGCTGCATCACAAAGGAGTGGCCATCCCTTTGCTCAGGGCAAAACAATCCCTTTTGACCAGCAATGCTGTCAGTCCTGAGTGTTACCAATAACTATGTGTGCACACACTTAAAAATAAAAATGATATCATTATATCTTCAAGCAGGAGTTGGCACAGTAGGAATAGATAAAAACAAGAGCTGAAATGTACAATGAGGTAAATATTCATCAAGAAACACAGGATGAATCCATGAGTCTCTCATTAAAGCTAATAGGAGTTATGGTGCTAAATCACATTTAATATTTACCCCCAGTGTGTTTAAACAGAGAGCAGACAGAGCAACGTATGCTACAAATGTCACCTAATGGGGACATGATATGGTACATTAAGAGAATGGGTCATCCCTGGGCAAACATCCACCCTCCTGGGCCAGTGATGGGAATGTATTGGTGTGTAGTTGATCTACTGGATCAGGCTGGAGAGTGAACAAGAAATGGGGTGTTTGTGCAGACCCTGCTCCTCACCCAGCCCACCCGAGCCCATCCCTGTGCCCAGCCATGATGTGCAATTCCTGTCCTTCACCGGGTGTGGGAAAATGCTTTGGCTGCTGCCCCCAGCAAGGGGGTTTTTGTGGTGAATTCACTGCAGTCACACACCCAGATGAAGATGTGGTGTTTGTCAGCCCCACCACCTTCAGTACACTGGGGAGGGCAGGTGTGCTGGGGCCCCTGGGCTCAGCGTTAGCACTGGAGCCACAGAGGTGATTAAACACACAAGTCTTTCTGCTACTCCTGTATAAATCCAGTGCTAAAATACGATTTGAAACAGTTGAAAATCCTAGTGACCGAAATTAACTTTAGCTGAAGGACATTTGATTTAGGAGATTCCTCTTTCCGTTTTCAGATACATTATCCCATTTTAAATTACGGGTTTTATTACAAAAGCTTATTTTTACATTCATTGTAATTCTAATTGACTTTTTTTTATCTTCAAGAACTGCAAAGCACTGTATCAGTGATGAAAAATGTAATTTGCAATGAGCAGTTTTACAGTTACATCCTTCCAGTGTTTTGCCTCCTTTCTATCTGTTTCATATCGTGACCTCCAAACAATAGCCTAGAAAAAGGCAGGTGTGGGATTTTTTTGTGCTATTTGTCCATTTTAGAGTCAGCAGGTCAAAGTTTGATGACTTTAAAAGGAAGAAGCAGAAAGGGGACAGTTTCAAGATTGCTTCTGTGAAGGAAGTTTCTGCCTTTACCTTTGCTCTCAAAGGGTTTTTTTTTCTTCTTGCTGCCTGATGTATTAGCTGCACAAATAACACATTTAGAAGAGCAATGCAGTAAAAAATTGTGAAGGGTGAAGACAATAGATTTCAAGGAAAACTACATGCAGAGTGAAAATGGGTCTAACAGCAGTAATAGCACTTCCCATTCTGCAGAGTGAATAAAAGGAAGGAGAGTGCACTACATCCACCATTGACACTTTGAAGGTCTTTTTTTTTTTTTTCCAAGGTAGCTGTAAAGGCGTTAATGGCACAGTTTTTTCCACAAGTGCATGAAAAAGTATCATTAAAAAAAAAAAGAGAGAAATAAAAAGATAAACCCCAGTAACCATTATAATATTGTCTTTGTGGACCAGTCAGGTATCTTGTTGTGAGAGACTTGAAAAGGAACAACGAGAAAAGGACTTCAATAGTCTGCTAAATAGCTGAGGTTTTATATTGCAGATAAGAGTTACATTTTCTTTCCTTTTCTCTTTTTCTGTCTTGAATAGATCTGGGATAAGCCTTAAAGAAATGCTGTACTATCTGGAAACAATTCTGTTGGCTGGCAGGCAGGGATGGGCGCCAGTTGGCACACAGCAGCAGTAATTAGCTGTCCGGTCCTTTTCCGCTCACTTCACTGAACTCCTGTTGGGGATAAACACTTCGGTGCTGGGAGGCAGAACTGGCATCCTCCTAACCACCTCCTCCTGTGGAGGGGCTGCAAGCTGGGCTGCCCAGCCCTGTCCCCAGGGTCTGGTCTCAGATGAAAACCACACACTTTGGGATCTCACCTCCTGCCTGGGTTTGCTTGTGTTGGCCATGTTGGTTTGGCACGGCTGAGAGCTGACCCGGGTGAAATGAACCTGGGTCCCACATCTCCAGCTCCACTGTCCATCCATCGCTCCCTTCTCCTGCAGATTGCCACCTCTGCAGCTTGCTGTGGGGCTTGCATGGAGAAGAGAGGGAAAAACAGGCAGTGGGAGGTATAACCCCATCAGCTGCCCTGGCTTAACTTTATTTTTAATTACATTATTTGCAGCTACTGAGCACAAGAATGAAAACAAAGGTATTAACAGGTTCTTGCAGAAGACAAGGTCTAACTTCCTTATGTTAATGGAGATTTAAGTTCCCATATCGGCTTCTATGCAGTAATTCCCAAGGAGCACACAGCCCTTGGGATGCAGGAGGCCCTTTGGAAGGTGAGATTGTGGAGCAGTGAGCCAGTGTTCCCTGTGGGTAAAGCTGTTTAAGAAGGCAAAGATTTCTCATGATTCGAGAACTGCTGTCCCTGTTACTGTACCGAGAGAGATTAGCCAAGCCTGGCATGCAAATGCTGATGCCTGAGGAGCTTGGCTGTGTGCTACCAGATTTGCTCTCCCTTGTTCTGCAAAGCTACCCCTGCTTTCTGAAAGGATTTCAGATTATCTGAGATCTCCTTTGCAGGGTGATGGCCAAATGCATGTGCTAATGTCCTGACTAATGTGATCTTGGAAGTCTAAAGAGCCTCCCACATGGACCAAAGAAGATATGAGGGAATCCAAATTAGATTACAGGAGCCACTGTCATGTGGCCTCCCCAGACCAGTCTTGCTTGGACAACTGCAGACAACAGCAAAGTGACTGTCACAGTCAGGGCTCCTGACCTGAATGGGCTGAACCTGTGCCAAGCTGCTGGAACAGCCCGTCGTGCACAAGTGTTGGGTGTCTGTACCCATTCCCTTCTCTGCAGCTCTCTTCCCTCAGTCTTTGTTTTACACCCCTGAATAAAATAAAGGTGGAAATATAATCCTAAAAATTC
The DNA here is from genome assembly GCA_035221455.1 of Xenops minutus. NCBI lineage: Eukaryota > Metazoa > Chordata > Aves > Passeriformes > Furnariidae > Xenops > Xenops minutus. Next base: position 9,862,356 of record JAWWEE010000051.1, on the reverse strand, counting down.
AGGATTTGTATCAAATATTTTCAGAAAGCTGCAGTTTTCACACTTTCTGGTTTTTTTCCCTTTGATTGTGTGTTTTACTCCTGACAAACATCATCTGGATCAGCGTTGGTGGTGGATCTTAAAGAAATGTTTGCAGTGGTGGCCTGTCACGGTATTTACATCTCTCACTGATCTCTCCTTTAAAAATCAGAACATGCAGTACGATAACATTTTATTCCTCCTTCCAGCAGCCAGTGAGGTTGTCCACAGTAGAGGAGGGCAGGGGAGGTGTTGGGACACTCCAGCCTGGCCCCGTGGCAGGGGAGGTCCCAGCTCACCAGCCTTCTCCCCCGTTGCAGCCATGGTTCTGCTGTTCGTGGTGTGGATGAAGCGCCGGGAGAAGGAGCGTCACACCAAGCAGCTCCTCATCGACCCCGAGGACGACGTCAGGGACAACATCCTGAAATACGACGAAGAGGGAGGTGGAGAGGAAGACCAGGTGAGAAGAGCCCATGGGCTGTGGCCAAGGAGCAGCTGTGCAGTCTGTACTCTTAAAAGGCAGAAACCACATTGTTTTCACTACAGCACATTCAAAGTGTTGCGTTCCCCTTGTTTGGGGCCAGGCAGCTTTATTGGCTTCCCTCATGTGGACATTGGTGAGAGCCAGCAGGTCCAGGAGATTCAGTATGTCACTGGGACACCTTCCTGTGCAAGCAGGACCATTCCAGTACACACTCTGGTGGTGCATCCAGGCCCCCCTACTCTTCCATGACACGCATGGATTTTTCTACCCCCTGGGCAGCTTCCTGGTGAAGGACTATAAATCAATCTATTGATGCTCATGTTCAAACATTACTTTAGTTATTTCAGTCATTAAAGTTGTGTATTTTACCACTGCCCATCAGAGATCTTTGTAAAACCAGCCAGCAGCTACCGCCCTCCCCAGCCCTGTGGCTGCAGGCACTTGGCTTGGCTTGCTTGAGCCTTGAGCTTCTTTGGGTTTTCCCTACATTTACTTAATCATCTCTAATGTGCCTTTAATTTCTTTTAATTTCTGGCTGTGATTTGTGAGAAATGTCTAAACAGATTTGGGGATTTTCTCTTCCATGGCGGAGCGTGCAGTGGCAAAGCTTTGCTGGGTGACAGAGCCCTGAGCCACGGGCTGCCTGAACACATCAGCTTTTCTGCAGTGCTGCTTCTTCCAGGCACCGAGGCTGATGTTGCATGAAAGCTTCCCCAGATGTGCTTTTCCACTGCTATGGATCTGTTCCCTCAGCTAAAACTGCAAAGTTTGGTCACTCTTGTTTAAGTTGCTGGTTTTTCACTCCTACCTAACACGAGTAAAGTGCCCGGGATGCTCTCAAATATGATGGTCATGCAGATTGTGTGACTCCACATCACAAAATGGCTTTATTCTTGCTTGTTGAATTGGACTGTGTGGTTTGAGGTTGGTGATTGGGGCTTAAGGAGCCCACAAAACCACTGCAGCACATCCTGCCATGGAGGTCCCAGTGGCATCCGAAGGCAAAAGTGTGAGCCAGGTGGAATCTGGCATGACAAGCTGAGGCAGGGACTTACCCAAAACTGGAGAAGTTCTTATTCCACAGAAGAATCCTGGCAATTAGCATTTCTTTTTTTCTCGTCACTGTCAAGTTATTTATAAATATTGCTCCTGGAGATTCAATCATCCTCGTCTGAGCACAAGGATAGTTTTACCAGCAGAACAAAGTACTGTTATAAGCATTCCAGCGAGCAGAAGTATCTGGTTTCAGGCAACTACACTGTAGGCTTAAATATTTTAGAAAGAATTCATTAAAAATAACAGCAAAGGAAGAACAGCAAAACACCATTACCTACATGAATACATTTTTAATGAAATATTACCTGGTTCTCATTCCGTGATAGAAACCTATTCTGTTGGGATTTTTCACAAGCAAAAAGAACATAATTACTTTGAAAGGCCTACATGCATAAATGCAGTACACATTTTAATGTTTTTGCTTTTGCAGAAATGTAATTGCAATAATATGTCTACCAACACTGTGTCTCTACATTATATTATGTATTTCATCAAAAAGTTATGGATACACCTCTGCACATGCAAACAAAAGCCAGGTTTTTATCCTAAATATTTAGACGCTGCAGAAAATATTCAGAAAATATTTAAATACTTGATTTAACTTATGTTATAAGATACACTCTAGGAGGTCAATTTCATTAGCTACTCAGAGGTCAGGTTCATCTGTAATTTAGATAGAGGTGCTGCATACCCAGGGATAAGATTTGCCATCAGACTTCAGCTGAGACAGAATTACACCTCTCGACTTGTTTGCACATTGGGTGAATAGATGATCTGAATAAAAAGCTCTTGGTTTCACACTGTGCCTTCCCATTTGTCACAGGATTATGATTTAAGCCAGCTCCAGCAGCCAGAGACCATGGATCACGTGCTCAACAAGACACCTGGTGTCAGAAGGGTGGATGAAAGACCTATTGGTGCTGAACCACAGTATCCTATAAGACCAGTAATCCCACATCCAGGGGATATTGGTGATTTTATTAATGAGGTATGTTGTGTAGGGTGTCCTGCGTAATATCTTAAAAGCTTGAGCAGCCAGATAAAGTCAGGTTTCTCTGACTGCATGGACCAAGGGATGTTACTGCTCACATCAGGAGTCTGATCCAAGCCAGGGGAAGGATTGGAATGAGCAAAAGATGCAGGACTTGGTTTAATAAAGGCATTGAACTTGTAAAATCCAAAGTGGAAGCAAAAAGCCCAAGATTTCTGCCTTGTAACTATCACAAACACCACACTTTTCAGGACCCAGACAGAATGAGCCATTTGTGGCTCCTGGACTTGTAATTATTTCAGCAGTCTCTGCCTTCCTCATAAGCTCTGTTTGGTGTAAAGCCTCAAAGAGTTTGCAGCACAGAGAGACTCATCTCAGATCAGAGAGAGTTTCTTTTTTTATGTTAGATTACTGCTCCTTTATCTGCTTGTACAAATATCTATCCATTTTGGTATTTCTTATCTCATTTTTAGTTTTGAGTGATTGAGTGGTTACAAACCAATCAATGCATTATTTCCTCCAAGACAAAGCGCACCATCCATTTCCTAAGCCAGAAAAATAAATGCTACAGCCATTTAATTCTATTACTACATGCATTTCCTGCTGTGCTTTTTCTCATTATCATCGTTAAAGGCCCTTCTTCCTTTGTTCCTGCCCATCCTTCACTCACATTTGCACACATCCACACTCGTGAAGACTCATTCTTCCACGCACCCCAACTCTTCTCACTGCAGTGAAACCAGCTCCATCTCCCCACACTGAGGCTGAGGGTTCTGAAGGTGGGAACATGGAACATTTTGCTTTATTGCAGGTCTATTCCACCAGGCTTTTCATGATGCTGGGCTGCAGCAAAGCAATTCTTTTTCTCCATGTCCCAAGGCCATTTCTGTGGCCTGCCTACACTGCTGCCCACAATGCACAGGAGTAGCAATGCTTCCCGACCCTCTGCCCAGGATTTCACATCCCACATCTGTCCTAATTGCAGCATTTTGCTAGGAGTGGGTTTTTTTAAGGAATGAAAATCATCGAAATTAAAATAATGGTAGGAGGGAAAGGGTACTGTTACTTCTTTTATTGGCCAAGCTGGAAATCTCAACAGGCAACCCCAGAAAGCACCCGCTGGCCAGAACAGGACACGTTCCAAATCCAAAGCTGGATGCTCGGAAATAACACCCCTCCCACTCCATTCACCCTTTTCAGAGGCACTGGGGGTTACTGGGTGTTCTGCCCAGGGCAGCTGGGAGGGCTGTACTGGGAGGTGCCCCTGGGATGCTCATTTTCTCACCCATCCTCTTTCAGCTTTGCCCCAGCCCCAGCCCTTCCTTAGCACCGCAAAACCCCACAGTGGGTACTAACACCGTGTTTGCCCCCACGCAGGGCCTGCGTGCAGCAGACAACGACCCCACAGCCCCCCCCTACGATTCCCTGCTCGTCTTTGACTACGAGGGCAGCGGCTCCACCGCCGGCTCCGTCAGCTCCCTCAACTCCTCCAGCTCCGGGGACCAGGACTACGACTACCTGAACGACTGGGGGCCCAGGTTCAAGAAACTGGCGGACATGTACGGGGGAGGCGAGGAAGATTAAACTGACCTCATCTTATTTAAAAAAAAAAAATTAAAAAAAGAATAAAAAAAAGAAGGAAAAAATAAAAGAAGAAGAAGAAAAAAAATTTAGGAGGAGAAAAAAAAAACAAACCCACAGACGACAACGTTAACAAAAAGAGCCGATGCAGGAGCAAGAACTGTACAGATGTGGCAGCTTTTTTAATTAATATCCCCTGCTGACTGTATTGTTATTTTTAGTGGTGATATAGGAGGTTTCTTTTTTTTTTCTTTTCTTTTTCCTTTCTATTTTTTTCTTAGAATATTGAGCTGTCTCGCATGAACACTTGTCTCTGCTGCAGGTTTCTTTTTGTTGTTTTGGTTTTTCAATGTCAGCTGGGATATTGCTCGTTTACCTGCTTTATGACTAAAGAGAGTGAAAGGCACTCTGTCTTAACTTGAATTTCTTAGAACAGAAGCACTGTTTTTAAAATATATATATATATATATATTTGAAAGTGCCTTTTGGTGCATGTGTCAGATTCCCTTCAATCTCAGGAGTGATGAAAACAAACATACAACCATCCTGGGCAGCACTCCCTGTGACCCTAAGCCAGTTCTAGCTGGGAAGGAGTTAACAAAAAGGAACTGTGGAGATTGTTTCTTTTTTGCCTTTTTTGTTTGTTTGTTTTGGTTTTCTTTTTTGTTTTTGGGGTTTTTTTTAAGGGGTGACTCATTCTGGGGTGAAAGAGGATGGGGGGGAGGGGGGAAGATGTTTTGAGTCAAAATCTTAACAGCCATCTTTAAGCCTCAGCAGGTGGTGAACTAGTCATCATGTTGTATATAATTCAGTGTTATCAGATGCAAAATACCGACCGGGGGCTCTGCCAGGCCCTGGTCACACTCGATGTAGCTGCATAGAACTATAGCATTGATAAAGCCTTTGGTTATTGCAACAGAAATCTCCAACAGCCCTTGCCTAAAACCCTACAAAGTAAATGGTGACATGACCAAAGGCCCATCTGTTTGTTTTTATGCTATCGCCGTGTTTTGGCTCCCACGACCTCTCGAGTGATGTACATACCAGCTGGGTGAGGTGGTGGTGCCCCGCATCCCCGAGGATGCCAACACTGGTGCTGCTCTCCTGGGGCGAGGCAGGGTGTGTGTGGCGGCTCCGCTCGAGGCCGAGGCAGTGTGAAGGACAGGGACAGGTTATCCACACTTTTCCCATCCGTAACTATGGAGTTAGTCTAGTACCACATCAATGCCTTGGAGCATTAGTAGCCAAAGCTCAACAACATCGTGTAACTCAGCTAATGTGTGTCCTTTCTATTCGGTGGGTAGGCGCTGCTATCTGTAGTAAATGTGTTTTTTTGGAGAAGAAGTGCAACAAGGGCCTATTAAGTATCTTGTGGTTAATATGCTCAAGCATTGCCAAGTAAGCAAGAGGTTTCGCAGCATCCAGGCGTAATTCAACATCAGTATTATAAATGGTAGCAAACTACCTAGTTTATATGTAGGGTCAGTTTAACCAATAACAAATAGTTATTAGCTTTTTTTATTACATTTTTCCTTTACTGATTTGGACTAGTGGGTTTATGTCTAATGTTTGTAAAATGATTTAGACTGCATGGATGTGTAATATAAACCACATTTAATGGATTATGAGCCACTTAATTAATGTGCTATGAAATCTTGGATTACCTGTGTTTTATATTCTGCAGACGATTTTGCAGTGGGTTCGCTAAAACTTGTAAAAGTGCTAGATATATTTTCATTTAAATCCAAGAATGTGCACAGTATTGGAAGGTGATTATCCAGGGGATAATCACGCTTTTTTTGATATCTCTATTAATTCTCAAGTTGAATGCTAAGAGTTAAAGGGGGGGCGGGGGGAGCGAGCGCGTGCACACGAGAGCGAGAATGAGAGAACGAGAGCTTGCGGTGATGAGTGGGCACCTTTCCGAGGGTATACTGGGCTGCAAGATCGTCTCTATAGATTTTTGAAATGCTCCTAGTGCATTTTATATTTCATTGTATCATATTTTCTATAAAATGCAATTTCTGTAAATTAATGAGCATTTGAAATGTGTCTTGTATGAAGCGGAATGTGGTAAAAGTCTGCCCGAGGGGACTCTGGTGTTACTGGTATGTTATTACCTACCAAGGATTCGATCTTTCTCTTTGTCTTGGTCGGTCAGTTGGTCAGTCAATGGGTCAGTTTGTCTTTCATGACTTGGAGAACAAACTCACACTCACCCAAGTTTCCTGAGGAAACCAAGAGGCAATGGCTTGGACCTCGGGAGAGGGACAGCACCCATGGCAGCAGCGAGGAGAGGATGTCGCGCCACGGGCACGGGCTGGCAGCACATGCCTTGGCTGGGATGAGGGGCAGTGCCTGGCACGCTGCCAGCACCCGACACTTTTCCAGATTCCTGTTCCGTAGCTGTGAGCTCAGTCATCTTGTGTGAACACTGTGAAAGCCTTTGTTTGTTTCTGCCATGTGCCATCCCACTCCTCCTGGCTGCTCTTGGCAAGCCCCTGTCCCCAGCAGCCTGGCACAGAGGCTGCATGGCCCCACAGCCTCTGCTCTTTACCCATGGCACTCTCGATTCTTCCCCTTTTCTTTTGGAAAAGCCACAGGCTGGAGTATTTCACCATCTGGGCCTTGCACCTCTGCAGAAGCTGCCCAGGCACAGCAGCAGTGAATAATAAAGATGCACTTGGTGTTTCTTGCTGCTGGCTGCCCGTGGGCATGTTGTGTCCATCACCATAACCTCGCCACCTACACAGGAGAAGGAACAGCTCAAGGGCCGGGTGATGCCAGTGGTTCTCCATCCCTTGGGTTGTTGCCACTGCCTGCCACTCTGCACGGCTCCTGGGATGCTCGTGCGGATCCTGCGATGCCAGCCAGGTCTCTGCTGTAAGCCATGCCCTGCAATCCACCTGGCACTGCCTACCTGGGAGCTAAATCCCTAAATCAGCTAAATCCCTGCTCCAGCGCACTCGGTGCTCCTCATCTGCTGCAGCTTTGGCTGGAGTGATGGATTTCAGGTAGGGAAGGGGCTGGCAGTGTTGTGGGACAATGGCTGTGGGGCCAGTGTGCATGTCCCACTGTCCCAGGGGACGTGCCATGAGGTGAGAGGAGCCGCTGTCAGACTTCAGCTTGTCTAAATGCTTCACGTTTTCAAGAACATTTATGCAACCCAAGTCAAAACTGCTTGAGTGATTAAATACAAACCAACCTGTTCCCATTGGTGACTTTTCTTTTAAGTCAGCGGATACTTTTTCTGCAGCATTTGCAATCAGCTGTTCCAACCCATGAGCCTATAAATCAAACCGACCAGTTTATTGTGTTTTGACCCAGATCTGCTCAGTCTCCCTCTGCAGGACCTCCTCCTCCTCCTCCTCCTCTTCCCTTCCTCTTCCTCCTTTTCCTCCCTGTGTCCTCCCCCTCTGAGCTTTACAGCCCCACAAGGAGCAGCAGCATCAGGTCCCTTTCCTTGCAGTGGGACCAGCAGAAGGTAAGCAAGGGGCACATCCAGCAAAGAAAAGAGATCACTTTCTACAAACCTTTTTGCTGCTTAATGTTCCTGATGGTTTGTAACCCAGCTAGGAAAACCTACATTAATCCAAGGGGTCCCACTGAGAAGGTGACTGTGCCATCACTGTGTCCCACTCTGATCCTCATGGATGTGACACGGTGTTGCCAGTTGCAGCTGGAGGTGACAGTGACTTGCAAGGAGCCAGGGTGGGCAAACAACCCCTTCAGCTGGTGTACAGCTGCTGTTTATTCTTTCAGGCCACACGTGGTCAGTGCACTGATACCAGAGTCCTCATTCCCTGAGTGATCTAAACAAAAGCATTAAACCAATTAAAAGAAGTGGTCCCCACTCTTCACACACCACAAGGCGGTGGGGAAGGACTTGTTTTCAGGCAGGTGGAGGGGATCCCATCCCTGAACCACCACTGTCCCAGCCTGTTCCCCTGTGCCCCATGGCACTGCCAGATCACACCCCCACAGCTCTCCCTGCTGTCTAAGGGATGGGGACAGTGAGTTCCCAGGACATTGGGACACACCAGACACTCCTGGTAGCCTCCCTTCCTCCTAAGGCTGAGGATTGCACATCCTCAAGGCAGGGACTGTGCGGGTCCAATGTCCCTGCTGTATCCAGAGCCACCTCTGGCAGAGCATGATCCACAGTCCTGGTGGTCTGTTTGTCATGTAGCCTAATAATTGGGAGAGACATCCAGTCATGGAAATGTTTTGCAAGGCAAGGAGGAGATTCAGCTGATAATTAATGACAGCAAATAAGCAAGTCTCTTCTAGGTATCCTATACACTAGCCATAGATTTGCTTCTGGTTTTGCATCTTCTTTTCCATTTTTCTTTTTCCTTCTTTGTTGAACCAGGCAATGCCATTGTGGGTTGTACCGCAGTGAGGGGGAGTTGTGTCCCTGTGGTTTTTAGGGGATAGTCAGGTCCAAATCCAGCCTCCAGGAGTGAGTGGGACTTTGGAGGTGGCTGCATCACCTGTAACTGCTTCACGTAGGGTAGACGTTCAGGCATTGGAGAATAGTGATGGACAGTGCAGAGTCTGTACCACACAATATGCCAAGATTGCAACTTTGTTTAGTCAAAAAAAAAAAACATATTAAAGGTAAAATATGGGACTTTTATTTGTGATGTCTTTTGGAGCTCTTTGTTGTAAGTGTAAAAAAAATATTGGGGGAGGGGGAAATGCTGTATAACGATGAATGCGTGTGTTTCAAACAGCAGCCAGACAACGTAGGTGGCTCCCACGCAAATTAACTCCGTTTCATGGGCAAAATAAAAGTTCTTTCCAGCACACACCAACCCCACGTGCAACTGCTCACACACAGTGTACATAATGTAGTTAGTGCTTGAAGCTACAAACCAATAGGGGAAGAAAAAACTAACAGCAACATATAGATGTATAATTGGAGCACTTTCTTTTTTTAATTATTTTAATTTTAATGATGAATTTGCATGTTTCCTTTCTGATGGAGAAGCTGTGTAGCAGCCCGCATGACTGTGGTTGTTCTCAAGGAAGACTTCTGCTGTTCTGCTGTATTCACGCTGAAGCGCAAAAGCAGTTTGCGTCTGTTAACCCAGTTCAGAAACCTTTTTTTGTAACCGTCAACAGCACAAATATTTTGTATTGTTGTTTGTACCATTTTTGTACCAAAAACAAAAGAGGGAAAAAAAAAAAAAAAAGAAAAAAAATGGGAAGAAAGTAAATGTTTTCAATGTGTTTTTAGTGCCACTGCAATCTTGGTTTCCAAACTGAGTGACAGGTTTGCTGATTTATTGTGTATCAAAGCTGAACTGGCGCACTGACGCCTGGCTCCAGTGTAATAAAAATAAAGTCCCCCTTTTGAATAGTCTCACTTGCTTTTATTATTATTATTATTATTATTAGGCTTTTTTTTCATGTTCCTTCCCCACATGCCCAGCCCAGCTCAGTCGCTGCTCACAGCTCTTATCAGTGAGCCATAAGGGTGGTCAGGCTGCAGGTGTGGGGCAGGTGTGCAGACATCAGCGGGTTTTGGAGATCCTGGCTGCTCCTGCAGAAATCTGCCTTCATTCAGGGCAGGAGTGTGACTCCTCCCATGCCCACGTAGCTGACTGGAGTAAGGACGAGGGGGTGCAGGTTCCTCCTGCATCCCAATGCAAACGTGTTTCAGCTGCACTAAACTGTTGATGCAAATTGCTTGGGTGGCAATTTCACTCTTGCCAACACCAGATCTTTGTTCCTTAGTGCAGTACCAGCACATTCAGCAGTCTTCACTTGCTGCTAACACATCAGTAACCCCCTGGCTGCTGCATCAGGACCAGCCCCTCACCTGCCCTCTGCCCCACGGCTGATGCTCTGAGCACCAGCCTCTTTGCTGCCAGAGGCAGGAATGGTTCAAAGATGTGTAGGGAAGGACTGAACACCCTGGGCCAGCTGATGCCCCGCAGAGGAAGGCTGAGCCTGCTTCTCCCAGCTGTATTTCTCCACCTCCTCTGCACGTGCAGGAGCAAAGCCATGACTGGAGATGTTGCCGTGCACAGAGCAGAGTGTGCAAACCTTCACATCTGCATCGCTGAGTCCAGCAGCACATCTTTGTGTGCACCTCCTTCAGGGACATCATTCCTGCTTTCCTGGCCTTCTCTTCCCTGGAGGTGTCCCCGAGAGCCCTGGGAGGGGGCACAAACACCCTCTGGGTGCCAGGCTGAGCAGCAAGCGCAGAGCACACGATTAGCAATGAGCGCTGGCAGGGATCACTCACGTCACCCTGGGGACTTTGGCAGGGCCTGAGCGGGTAGTTGGGTTTCCACCACTCTCACCCCAACACCAATCCACCAATGCCATGAGCTGGCAAGGCCTCAGCAGGTGCTGGGACTGAGGGAGGACAGGAGGACACGCAGTTCCAGCGATCCAAGGAGCTGTTCCGGCCAAGCACATGGAAAGCAGCACCGTCTCATTTTTAATAAACATTAAGATGAATGCAAATCCTGTACATGGCAATTTACTTCCCCCTGGAGTCAGCTAAGAATATTTTATTGCTGGTTTTGCTAATTCTCAAGCTGTTCTGTTTCTCAGAATTATCTTTACCTACTGAATAATGCAAGACTGTTGCATCACAAATATTAGTTTCTGCTATCAGTGGAAGGCTGGGCTCTCATCATCATGTTATTAGACTCTTATCTGCCTGCAGAAAGTCTTGTTCCTCGAATGATTTAGCCGCATGCTTAACTTTGGCCATGTGAATAGTTTTGCTAAGCTGATGGAAACAGTCACCCTCCCCTAAATCCAGGGACTTCTGTACCAAAATTAAAAATAACAACAATTACTATTACAGTTATTATTATAGGCTCTTGGGTTGATTTTTTATTCTCCCAAGTAAAATACCAGAATGTGCAATAGAATTCGGTTCAGATCAAACAGAAGCACACAGGGATTATGATATTTTTTTTCAATAAATGAAATAACTGAACTTTTCTTTGTTCTCCAGTCTAAAACCTTTTCATTACTGAGACCTTTTTCACTCGCACATCTTTTTCAATACAGGACTGTTTTTTGAACCAAAAACTGAGTTGACGCACACATTAAGCAGTAACAAAAAAAGACCATCCCAAACTTTATATGCCATACTGTACTACTGTCAAAACAGCCCCTGTGGGGGTGGGTAGAAGAAGCATTGGGAAGACAAAATGCCTAATTAACCACTGGCCAAGATGTCTCCTTGTGTCAAAAAATTAAAAATGAATTTATAGAATCTAATGTCATGGGGGTTTTTTGTTTTTTTTTTTTCAGTTCCCTCCCCATATAAAGGCGGAGCAGCACCATGCTGTGAGCACTCCTGAGCCCGAGCAGCAGCATCCCTCTAAATCCTGGAAAAAACTGAAAGGTGCCAAGGGCAAGCAAGGGCACCCAGAGAGGACAGGTTTCAGCAGGACCCGCACGGGTGCTGCCCCCTGCTCAGGTGGCCCCAGCGATGCTCTGGTTATTATTTATGGTGTTCTCCATTCCCACTCAGGGCACATCCTGCGCAGGGAAAGAGTTAATGAGACATTAAGGATTTGGATGTTGGTGTAAAGTAGAGGGCGCAGGATGCCAAGGGGAGGGGGTCGGGTGCTCCCAGCCTGGACCCAAGCCTGGCAATGGGCAATTCCCCACCAGAAGCAGGGCTGGACCAGCCCCCAGGCAGCGAGAGAGCCACAGGCAGCCCTGGGCACGGGCAGCAGCACCGTTTCACAACAGCAAACACTTTTTCCCAATAGAGCTGTAGGATTTTCCCCCTCCCCTCTCGCTGTGATTAATGAATGGCTGCTCCGCGCTCATCTCAGCGCCCCAGCACAATCCATCTCCTCTGCTCCTTGCCTCGCCCTCCCACTCCACACTTCCTTTCTTTTAATGAGAAAATATTTTTTTTCTATTTTTTTGCTGCAATGCTCTTTGTGAGTGGGGACACAGCAGCGAGGGGTGGCTGTGAGTAATGGCAGAATCTCCCTGCAATGGGACACGAGGACCAGGCTGCATCCCAGCACACCTCCAATCTGGTGACAAGGGCCTCGTGCCAGGGCCAGGGCTGAAAGATAAAAATATAATGTACCCTCCTGGCTACTCCTGGGGTTTTCTGAAGAGCCATGGCTTGCTGGCAAGTTCGCCCTCCCCACTGGTGTCCTCACCCAGCCCCTTCTCGATGGAGATCAGAGAAGTGGGAGGAGAGATGCATCCATCAACACCTTTCATCCACCTCCTTGGGAAGGTGGTTTTTAAGCCAGCCTAAGCCAAATGACCCCAAACCTTTGCTGAAATGCCTGGAGGCTTTGGTGAGCTGTGCTCAGTTGACCAGGTGGGAAGGGAGACCTTCCTTCAAGGAACGCTGTGGCTTTGTGTTAATTAGTGACCAGTGGCTTCAGGAAGGGTTGTTTCCACCTTCAGTGAAAGGGAAACAGTCCTTATCCTGGTTCTGTTTTAGCCTCCACACCCTCACAAATGTTTGCAAACATAAATAACGGGCTACTTTTGACCTCAAAACAGCAATTTTCCTCTGAGAGATGAAAGTCTCTATGCTGGAAGCTGCCAGAAGCAGATTGTCAAACACCCCTGGGAGGCTGCAGAAGGAATAAGGCAGAGCTGGGTCTCTGTCAATACTTCCATTCTTCATAAACCAGATTTATAATACCTGAGGCCACATGGAAGCTTTATCACTGAGCACATAACAGCCACACCATTAACCTGTGCTATCTATAGCTAAATTCATTACTTTATGAAGTGCTCTGAGTTACCTCGGAGTACAAAGGGCGGCACAACTAATCCTGGTCTCTGAAAACCATATTGATTGGAAAGCAGCCACCAGGTGAGGTGAGAGCATCCACAGTCCTCTGCAAAGGTGCACTGTGAGCACTTGTTGCTCTGTGTACAACCCCCAGCCCTTTGCTTCGGGTGTTTCACATCCCATCATCAGCCCTCAGGGCACAGGCAAGGCAGGATGGGGATGTCCTGTGTTATTCCATGGAGCTTTCCCCAGGCAGGTGGAAATATGGGATGGGATAAAACCTAGTGCCAGACACCACTGGCAATGCCTTGTGACAGCAATGTTGGTGCTGTGCATGTGCTCTGGTTTTGGTCAAAGACCAACACCTTGCTGATTCCTTGAAGCTGTGGGATGCATTTTATACCTTTACACCGTGGTGTACAGGCCAAGATTCCCAGAGTGCATGGTTGCAAATGTCTGTGGAGTTGCTAAGGCAGAGGCTCATCATGCAATTACTACAGCTGGAGCCTCAGGAAGTGCAGATTAGACATGTAGATACATATATTTACGTGAAGGCTCCCTGGCCTGTGTCTCCTGGCTGTTCCCCACCTGTGGTCCTGGCACCCAGCACACAGGCTGATGTACATTCATCATCAGGAATCTTCTTTCACATTGTGCCTCGAGAAGGAGCCAGTACCTTGCTTTAATATAGTGCTATCGATCCTGAGAGCTCCAACAATAACCATCAGATAATCAGAATTCACGTTTTAGCAGGAACTGTGATAGAGTTGCTCTGTTTTTTTAGGGGCAGAAAGACATTCAGCACTATGTCAAGAAGGCACACGAAACCCTGGAGAGGAGAGGATGCAGGAATCCAGCCCCACAGATGACCCAAAATTCCAGACCTCTGGCAGGAAGCAATGTCTGGAGGGTAATACATCACATTACTATAGTACTGTATAAAATATTTAACTTTTAAGTACATTACCAAAGTGGTTTCTTTTGACATTACAATTCTGCTCTTGTAAAAGACATGAAGACAAGAGCAAATATCCATCTCAGAACAACCAAACATCATTGCAGCACCACGACCATGCCGGCTCAGGGGACCTGGGACAAGGCTGACACGAAATCTGCATTACCTGCTGCCCCAGTGTGAGATGCCACCATGTGCTGTGCATCACCACAGCCCCAAAGCCCTGGTTAACACACACTCCTAAGTACATCAGGGCAGGGAAGCATGCTTGTACAGGAGAATCCTGCTATTTAAGTGCCTCTGATCAAAAGCATTTTATCATCTTCCCTGCCTTAATGCAAGGAAATGTGCAAATAGAAAGCAGGGCTTTGCTGCAGGTACCCAGCCCCCTGCAAGCAGGCAGCATGACTTGCTTCCAAACCATATAATAAATGGAAAAGGAACAACCTTTTTCTTGCTTAAAATGCTTCCCTAAATATTTCACTCAGCATCTTGGTTTTCCACTTGTTCTGCCTCTGTTCATGCTTTGTCTATCCCGTTTGTTCTGATAGTTCTGCAGCTGCAGAAGGACCCTGCTGGCACTGCACATGCAAGGAGGGGGAACCCACTCAACTTGCCATCTTACAAAGAAAACAGTATTTCAGCACAGAAACCTCAAAAAAAAAAAAAAACAACAAACAAACAAAAAAACCCCACAAAACACAAACCAAACAAAAACCAAACAAGCTGTAAAACAAACAAACAAAAAGTTCAAAATATTTTCATCCACACTCAGCAAAGAAACAAAAAGTGAGACATCAGACAAGTTGGAAATGATGCCCAGTCACTGGGGAAGTGCTTGGTCGTTGCCACCCCTCTGCAGATGGAAGCTCAGTCCCCATCACATGGGCTCCCTCGTTCTTCTGGGAGACTGCAGTAAACCTTTACACTTCAGACCAAGCAGAAGAGGTGGGTTTTTTAAGAGAAACTGCATTTCATTGCCTGGGAACAACGCAGATGAATAGCCAAAGGGTCAAGTTCAGGCTCAGCCTGCTTTCTGCAGGAGAGCAGCAGGGCAGGGTCCTCAAGGACCACTTTTCCCAAAGCATCCTAACAAGCACAGCCAAACAGGCTCCTCAGAGGGCTGAGCCTGGAGCAGAGGGCAACTCTGAGTTATCTCCAGAAAGGAGATATCTTTTTAGCAGGGCTTCTTCAGCAAAGACAGCCTTGCTCTGCCTGCATTGCCCTCCCCTGCTTCCCTCCTGCTCCACACTGACTGTTGAACTTGTTGACAAGGAGAAACTAAATTGGACAGAGCCAGAAAGATAATTAAATCCCTGCACTTTTTGTGAAAAACAAAGGGCCAAAGGAGGGCTCTTTCAGCTCAGATGCTTCGTTCAAGCAGATAAAAAAGAATTTGTATAGGGAAAAAAGAGTCTCCAAGGCAAAAAGAACTTAAACCTGCCCCAAATAGGGATAAAACTTCCAAGAGGCCTTGCAGGTAGCTACAAGGATTCATGAGGAACCCAGAGACTCTTCACACTGGCACTTGTGGGATGCCCTGTTTGCTGTGGGATCACTGTCCAGCATCCCACCAGGTGCTGGGAGCCCCAGGTAGCTGCTGGAGCAATAAGCTCTGTTCCACCTGCCAGTGAGCTGTGGTGGCACAGGGGCATCTGGAGGAGCAGCATTTCGGATCCCAGGGTGGGGGGCTCAGGGGACAGGGGGCATGGCAGGGCACAGCAGGGGCAGTCCTGCCCAGCTGGCTCCTGCTCTCCCAGCTGCTTCCCATGCTGTGTGAGGGCTGCGGGGCCACGGCCCTGGGTATTTCAAATGCCTGAAAATCATCCCGTGGGCTCCGTCCTAGTTATTTATAGGAGCTTATTCTTGAAAGTCTCAGTGGGGATTGGAGCCCTGCTATGCTAAATCCTCTCCAAACACATAATAACAGACCCCAGACCGAGCTTGCTGCTCAAGTTGTGATTTAAAGTCTGCGTGGAGATGGCAGGTCGGAAGCAATCCTTCCGCAGGAATATGCTGCAAACCTCAAAATATTCATTGCCATCTGTCCTTTTTTTTTTTGTCATGGATTTATAGAGCTCATCTCAGAGTGAGGCCTGGCCTGGGCAGGGCGATGCCAAGGCTCCCAAGGAACATCCAGCAGATGATAAGGTAATCGCTGTGCCCAGGAAATGCAGTTTCCTGGAGAAGACAAAACAGGCAGCCCAGGCTGGGTAATCCTGCACAGGCAGCGCTCGGCTGCCCGCTCCAGGACAGCCTAATGCTGCTCCTTGCAGACTGAGGGTCTTTTGGACTGATTGCATTATAATTTAATCCATCCTTCAGCGATTTTAGCTGTCAAGATTGTTGTTATTTTACACCTCAGCAGAAGTTCACGAGGAACAAAATGAGGTTGCAATCCTCTAGGGGAAGCTGGCAAGAGTCACAAATCCATCTTTGTGGATACAGATTTAAGCTTAGGTCCAAATAATTAGTTCTTTACCCAGGCCTTAAGCTAAGGAGATGGTGAGTTCATCTGCAGAGGCTGCAGAATGGCTTCCTGGGAAGCTGCGTTGTGCTCACATTCCTTCTGCACACTCATTTATAAAGCAGAGGGTCCAAGCAGGGCTGGACGTGGCTCGTGGTCAGGAGCCCCAGCACGGTGTGGGCAGGATGACCCAGCACTCCTGCCTGCATTGCCAGGAGGGATTTTCCACAAGGAGCACAGAGCCCCCCTGGCTCCATATTGAAGCTCACCTGGATAAAAAGCCTTTTTTCCCACCTGCCTTCTCCGGGCAGCCTCGTGCTGCTGTAGCACGGACAATGACTGTGGCCATGGGTTCATCCCCAGGGAGCCCAGCAGGATGGGAGGAGTGAGGCTGCACCCACCAGGGAGGTCCAGCTGCATTCCCAGCAGCAGCTTTCTGCCTTTGGAAATTCATAATGAATTATCTATGCCTTTAGCACCTCTGATCAGAGACACAGCTAAGAACAGCCTCGTGTCAGTGCAAACAGCATGTGAGCCTTGGGAGACAGCAAGTGGCATCGTCCCTGTCCTCCCAGGAGTTGCTCCTTGCTCTCCCTTACCATCTGGATAACATCTCTGTGGAGGAGTCCATGATGCAGAGCTGCTGTGGACAAGTGAAATGCTGGGCTTTAACGGGGCTTTAGCACATTGCCACAGCACCCCCATTCCAGACCCAGCCAAATCAAAGGCAAGGAGGAGGGATGCTCCATGCATCAGCCTTAGTAACGAGGATGTGCTCAGAAAACATCATTTTTCCTCATTGCTCCCCTCCATCACAACAGCGACTGAAGCTTTCCAGGGCAGGAGAGCACAGTGAAATGGTGCTGGGGAAGGAAATGATGAAGGAAACCATCTTCTGAAGGCTGGCAAAGGTGAGGAAGTGAGCCCAAAGATCAGAAAGTTAGCTGCACAAATTTCTCCAGTTCACAAGGCAGGAGAAAGCTCAAATCTCCCTTAGGCAAAGAGTAAAAGGATAAAAACAGTCCCATTACACTGAGCCACTTAAAGCCATTTGAAAGATAATGGTGGTTCCTGCTGTCAGAAGGCAGCCACAGGTGGGAATTCCCCTCACATTTACTTACTTTAATTCCAGGAGCTGTGCTCTGGGACTTCAGCTCATGGGGCTTTTACCCACAGCTGCACAAACATTTTTCCCTCTGCCCAGGACTCCTGCTTTGCTTTGCAGATGGTTCCTGCACAAGAGGAAGGAGCTGGACCTGTGCAAAACTCCCACTGTGCTGCACACAGGCTCCAAGAGCCCCTCATCTCAGACCAGCTTTAAAATCAACCTCTTGGTCTCAAGCACCGAGTTCTGCATCCCTGCATGGGCTGAGTTTGCCTTTGCCCACCCCACATCCCAGGGAAAACCCCATCCACCCCATAGCTGGGGAATGCTGAGCTGCCACAGGCATTACCAGGACAGGGTTTTTGCACCCATGAGGACACAGGGTGTGTGGCTGGGCCACCCAACAGCTCCTGCCACCCCTTTACAGGTGGTCCTGCAGCCTCCCCAGGCTCCCAGTCCCAGCTGAGCCCTTCCTCTCCATCCACACAGCAGAAAAACTGTGAGAGCCCAGAATTCCCTGCTTGCTGCCCACCTTTCCTCAAATCCACACAGGACAAGCCCCTCCTGCACCCCCCACCCAAGACCTCCCCTCAGAGGCTTTCTGAAAGGCTGATCAATACATCCTTCATGCCACACACAGGCTTTAATTCCCCTTGCCAGGCTGCCAGGGAACATAAACCCACCCTGCTCACCACTGGGCTGCCACACTGGCCAGGCTGGGAGCTGCAGAGACCTGGCAAACTCAGCTCAGGCATCACCCTCCTGCTCCCCATAGGATGGTCCAAGCCCATCCAGAGGCATCAGGACACCCCAAGCCCCCACTGCTCCAGCCAGGAGGAATGGGGGCAGAGGCCACACGTCTTGGGGGCCACAGGGACACCGTGGGGACATATTTCTCATGGTGCCACTGCTGAAGTTGTGCTGGGGAGGGAGGAGTGATGGCTCTGTCAGCCTCCCCCTGCCTGCCTTCGCTTTCCCTTATTTATCCCCCCCTTTGAGCTGCAGTGTGTGGCTGCCGAAGCATTTGGAGGTTTGTGTAGAGGTTTTATTGCTTCATTTTTAACCTCTGCTCAAATTATTAGCTTGGGTTTTTCCACCCTGTATCACCCTCCCCTCTGCACTTTTCTCCTCCTGAGCATCCCTGTGCTCCTGCCCACTGTCAGGCAGAGCAGGATGAGGACCTGGCAGGGGATATTTATTAATGCTGAGGCTATTTTTCTGAGTTTTCAGTGCCATATGCAAAGATGTGCACACACAAGGTCCAGTTTTCCACTACTCAGTTCATTCCCACGTCTTAACTTCTCAATTGCCAACAAACCAACTCCAGTTCCTCTCCCACAGCCCATGAGTTGTTGTGAGGGCAGCAATGCCAAGGCATTTCACACACACAGCAGTCTCCAAAACCTGCCCACTTAGTGATACCTGGCACACACAGCCCCATTTCACCATGAAAACACCAAAGCCCAGCCTGGAAACCCAAAGCTATGGCCAAAACCACGGCCACCCTGGGACATCTGCTGGAGAGCAGACTTGGGATGGACAGCTGAGTCCCAGGGCTAACAAAGTGTGCATTCCTACGGATTTTTGACACTGATTTTTAAATCAGTGCATTCCCACGGATTTTTAAATTCCCACCAGTGTGAGGCCATCCACTCCATGCCACTTTGCCAGAGACCATGACTGACGAGAGCCTCGAGGGTAGGGGCATGGTGGAATGGCCATGGTGGAATGGCACAGTCACTAAAATGGCACTGGCCTATTTAAGGACGGCATGGAACTTTCTGGAAAGGGAGTGGAACTTGGGAGGAGCTGCAAATGCCCCTCCGTGAAAGGGCAGAGAGGGGAGGGTCACAGACATAAAGGGTAAAACAGGGCAGAGAGAACCATGGAAGGAAAGCTCTGCTGGGGCAGATTGACCAACCTGGGAGCGGGGGCACCGTGAGGGGGAAAACCAGACTCCATTTTGTATAGCACGAAATAATGGTATTTAACTTCATAACGTGAGGGGAAAACCAGACTCCATTTTGTATAGCACGAAATAATGATATTTAACTTTGCAACATGAGGGGAAAACCAGACTCCATTTTGTGTAGCACGAAATAATGGTATTAACTTCACAACGTGAGGGGGAAACCAGACTCCATTTTGTGTAGCACGAAATAATGATATTTAACTTCGCGTGAGGGGGAAAACCAGACTCCATTTTGTGGAACACAAAATAATGGTATTTCACCTCACAACTGCGAATTCATAAACTGGGAAACCCGCAACAACCCGATTTACGGCAATAAACTTTCCTTTGTGCAGGGTACCTCATTCTTGCAGCTCTCCTTGATTCCTCAACCTCATCAAGCAGTCCCAGTGTCCTTTTTCCATGTCCTTTGAGCCCCAAGGAGGAGCTGCAGGAGGAGCAGGTCCCCCCTGGCAGCAGCGACCCCTTCCCCTGCGATCCACGTCTGAACCCACCACCACAAGGCACCTGATCCCACCCAGTGAGACCAAAGGGTTAAGAAGGCACAGGTGCTGCAGAACTGATCACGCCCTGGCACGCCCGTCTGAGCTCCGGGCTCACCCACCAGCAATAAAGGAGCAGCACGGATTTTATTTTTCTATTTGAAGATGCACTCCTGCAGCCCTGGGTACACACATTTGGTGTTTCACCCTCACCCTGACTGGGCTTGGCACCATTTTCTTATTATGAAAATGCCCCCTGTCCTTGCCAGCAGGTCTGACCCACAGCCAGGCACACAGCTCACACCTCAGCACAAGGCAGTGACTTGGCATTCCAATAAGCTCTTGACTCCTTGGACTTCAGAGGCTGATTTGCCACCACCAGTGGCAAAAGTCACCCCGCCCCAAGAGCAGCGTGTTCAGCATTTCCAATCATCTCAAACCATATTCTCAAGGTGGGGGATAAGATTTGCAGAAGTCTCCCAAAATAGGAATTGTGCCTCTGCAAATATTAGTGATGCAGGCATCGTATGGGGGATTATCCACCGTCACGGCGTGTAGAGGGAAGATGGATTTCAGGATGATAATAGGAATGACACACGTTGCTTTTTCCCCTTTCTGCTGACACACAGTTTAGCAGTCACTGCAGAATTTTCTCCCCATTTAAAATTTCCATTTAATAGCCAAGGAGCTCATGTTAATTCAGATGGTCTTTCCCGCAGCGCAATGAGGAATGGTGCCTCTTCTAGATGCTTTTTTTGAGTCTCAGTGGTTGTGTCTAATAAAAAAATATCTCCTGTGGCTTTGCAAAGGCCATGGAGTATGTGTCCTTTACCACACTATCAAACACCACTTGACCCAAGGTTGGGCAGAGTCAACAGTGTTTAAAAGAGACTCTCCTAATGTCATCTCCTCCTAGGAGGGGCTCCCAGAGCTTTCTCAATCCATTTCCAGGACTGAAGGGGATTGAAGTGAGCATCCTCCTGCCTGCCATCCCACCCCTGAGGCAGCACCCCCATGGCAGGCATGCCAGGCACTGGTGGGGTCCCTGCAGTGACAAGGACATGGAGGGTGCACTCCCCCAGCCTCCAGTGCAAACATCACCCTCGGAGGGTTGGGCAAAGCAGGGGATGTTTTAGATGTGCTTTTTGGGTTTATTCCCATTTTCACATTTCGCCTTCCCCTGAGTCTGCCCCAACCCAAAGCCGTGCCAACCACTGGGTGTGGGCTAACCCTGTCCAGGCAGCAGCTGGCGCTAGCAGAGGAGATGGAAGCAGTGCCCTGGTCCCCCCTTCTCCCCCAGCTGCTGGTGAAGGAGCTCTCTTGGCAGCTCACCCCAGCTGGGACATTGCAGCTCGCTTCATTTATATATTCTCCCACCCAAGTGTAGCTGGCGGTCAGGGGAACCCACCGAGTTAACTTCCTCCTCACTTAAACAAACAGCAAAATCATTACAAAATTCTCTCCTGTGCATTCAAGTCGCATATATTCACTTATCCTATAGAGCAGAAACATGGGGCATTGCTTAATTAAAGATGTGGGTGTAGAGGCTCCAGGAGCAGAGATTTCGCATGCAAATCTGCTGGCTGTGAGCACACAGCCAGGATACATATGGAGCATATTAATGTTTTGTGCTTAAAAGCAGTGGTTAGACCCAGTCTGAGGGAAGGAGCTCCAACACTGAGCGATCCTGTGCTCTCTGCTATTGCTGAACTTTATTTATTTACTCTGTGGATAGAGCTGGAGCAGTGAGGGCATCTCCACACAGACCTCAGTGAATTCCAGTGCCATCAAAACTCCCCTCCTCATTCCTCTCCCTGCCCTGAAACAATGATATAAATCCAGCACTTCCAACTTCTTTTTTTTTTTTTTCCTACGACATAATTCAGGTTATTGCCAAGAACTGCAAATTGTTTACCAGCCTCGTGCAAACAAAGACTCTGATCAGCCGCAGAAGCGCAGCCCTGGGGCTTTCCAGTGAGCCGGAATTCTTTAATTACTTAACAAAAGCTCAGTCTTACCTTCTTTTTAATTTTTTTTTCTTTCCCTTGGCTGTTACCTTGGAAAAGCACAACCCTGGATGCCTTCCACACCGCACGCTGCTAAAAGCCTCGTTTAGCAAGGATTTTGCCAAAGTAGTTTCCTAGTTGGGATTGAAGTGGGGCTGAAGCCGTGCTCCTTCAGGGAAAGCTGCCTGGCACCAGCAAAATGCCTTGGCATGAACTCTCCTGCTGGTCAAAGTTTCTCCTGAACACACGCGTGTGCTCGTGGACACACATGTCAGAGAATGAGCATCTCCTACAGAGCCTGGCAGCTGCCCTGAAAACACCCCCGCATTTCTCTCTAATTTTATACCTTGACCTTTGCTCTCATCTGGTTTTGACCACCAGGACCCACAAAAAGTGTTTTGGAGAGAAGCAGGCAAATGAGTTTTCACTGTTGTGATGGGAAAGGAGGACAGGCACTGGGAATGTGGCTCTCACAGGCAAAACCCACCTCTCCTCCAACAGCAAAAGGAGGGAGAAAAGAATCACCACCCTCCAGCTCTCACCTAACACAGGCAGTCCACTGTCACCACACAGGGAACAAGGCACGTGGAAGGTAGAGTTTACTACAATTTTTTAAGCTTATTTTTTCCACCTCAGAAAAGCCTTGAGCCCCTTTGATTGAAAAAAAATCTTCCCATTTGAAAAAAAAAAAAAAATCATTATTTTAATAAAGAGGCCAAATTTGCATTGCATTAACTGAGTAGCAGTTCAAGGTGCAGAATAATTCACTGTCAGTCTCGGGAAGGCGTCTGTGCAGGGTAAATAAGGCTCGTGCACAGCCTGCTCAGTGTAAGCTGTCATTGCAGCCAATGCATCAGTCAGGAGAAAAACATAACGTTGGCGGATCTCTGAATACATAAATAAAACATGCTTACCACTTGCCATCAGCAAAAAAATTCAAAAAAAATAAAAAAGCCTCCTTTCGAGCTCCCCCCTCACCCCCCCCCCCCCCTTTATCTACACCACTTTGCCTTGTAGCATAAATTCAGTTTTCAACATCTCTGTTTTCAGACATCCAAATGGGCTCTAAGGAAAAGGGGGAGGAACGGAAAACAAACCCAAAAGTTTGGTAAAGCTGAGAAAGTGCCAACTCAGCACAGAGGGACCGCATCAGCCTCATCACAGCCCCTGGGAGTGATTCCCAGGGTTTGGGAAGAGCTGGGAAGGCGTGGCAGGGATGGGCTGAGCTCTCAGTGCTCTGCAAGAGCCCGTGGGTTTCCAGCCTGGACCCCGGACAGCCGTAACCCCGAGGGCAGTGGCATCTCCCAGCCCTCCAGCAAATAAACCCCTCAATTCCCAATCCAATCCCAGGCAGCACGGATGTCGCAGTCAAATGCAGTAAATTGATTTGCCATAAGTCATATTTACTGTCTCAGCCATAAATGTGTCAAGCCCAATCTTTTTAACTGTAAATAATGCCAGAAATTCTCCTTTTTTTAGAAGCTTCCACTACAAAACCTCCAGCAGAGAACGGGAAGTGCTGTATTAAAGTGTGGGGGTGTCGAGGCTGTGTTCACAAAAAGATCTGATCCAGACAAGTTTTGCTTCATCCTCTGGGATCCACCGTGGATGGGGAAGCCAAGGGGGAGGCAGGATGGTGGCAGCTGCAGGATAACCCTGGGCTGGAGGAAGAGGCAGGTGAGACTCCACACACAGCACTTTCCAGCCCTCCCCAGCAAAGAGAGGAAGGTCAAAAGGGAGAGCTGATGTTAATTGTCTTGCACTGAGTTTATTTATCCTTCAGTTCCCTGGGGGAATTGCACACCCAGAGGTACTACCATTATCCATGAGCCATGGGATGCCTGATGCTTGATTTTGGGAGGATTCAGTAAAGCACAATGCTCTAAGACAGAGCCTGCCCACTGCCAGCCCCTGCCTGCTCTGTCTGCACACCCTGAGTGCTGCCAGTCATGAATTCCAGAGCTCCCTCTGGCTAAGTGCATCTCTGCCCCACAAACAGGGATTTGGGCAGTGCATCGCTCACTGGGGCCATTGTATCCAGCATGTTCAGAGTCTTAGTTCCCACTAAAACACCCAGAGCATCACCAAACCCAATGCACTGCCCAATATTCTGCTCTGCATCACGTCTGCAAGTCAAACACATCTGTCTCCAAAGTGCACTCCCCAGGCTGCTGCCAGACCAGGGAGAGACAGCAGTGCAGTAATTGATGTCAAACTGCCCTTTCTGTCAGTGTTTCAGGGCTGATCTGATGGTACCAATGGAAATCACAGCTTAGGTTTAGGAGAAAGCTCTCTCTGAGAAGGAGCCCGAGTCCCCATCCTCCCCCTGCCTATTTGAGCAGTGGTGGGAAACATCTCCCCCCCCCACCCCTCACCTCTTCCCTGCCCATCAGGACCATCCTGACGGTGCTTCTCACCTCCCCTCTCCTTTCCTTCACTCTCTCATCTCTGCTGACAGGATCAAAGCTCTCCACCAAAACCCATCTAATCACAGACAGTCATCCCCATTTCCATGGGATTGCACAAGAAGATCAGGGTATATCACTGCAGGAGTGACGTTTCCCTTCAGCATTCAGATAGGAGCAGCAGCCCCTTCCTCCAGCCCTTCCCAGCCTCTTGCTGTCCCTCCACATGCACCATCAGCCAAAACACCATGTCCAAATCCACTTGGCCAAATGAGACCCACAGCTGGAGGAAGGTGAGTTCTCTTCCAGCTCTCTGCAGCAGAAAGCTCAGCCCTGAGCAGGGCAGCACTCTCCCTCCATCACAGGGCTTTGTCCCAAGGCTGGTCCCCCTGATCCTGCTTCATCCTGGCTGATCCCACCTCATCAGCTCTGCCTTTCCTCTGGATCCCACTGAGCATCCCTCTGGAATCCCCACCACAGCCCATGGCCACGGCTGCTGGCTGTCTCACCAGGCTGTCCCACCAAGGGTTTTGTTCCCACTGCCAAAGACCCCCTTGGGACAGTGTGATCTGGTGGTTGCTGCCACCTGGCCCAAGCTGAATTCCCTTGGGCACAGGGCAGATTCTCACAGGATTTGGGTTTCTCCTGCTGTTACATAAACACTGAAGCAAGGCCAAGCCTCTGACACAAGAGAAGGAGGTGCTGATGTCTTGTGCCTGTGCTGGAGCACAGGGCTCAGGGGCTGAGCTCACCAGACAATCCATAGCTTTCTACAGGCAGATTTCTGAGCACCATCCCCAAGTGCTTCACCACAAACAGCAGCCCCTGTGCAATACTGTTTGCCCACAAAAATCAGCTTTGACACATCAGTTTTGCAGCTTTCTGCAGCACCCCTCCTGCAGCCTCCCTCCCCAGCTCCGGGTTCATCTCAGTAATAAATTGCAGGAGCTGCAGATGGAGAAGTTCACACTGGAAATCAGAAATAAGGGCATCCCTTTGTGAACTCCCAGCTCACCGACGCTCTCGCCGATCATTAAAGCAGGCATCCTTTCAAGATGAGCACAAATCTCCCACTAACCATGCTCCAAACCAGAAGGCACACAATGGAGGCAGCAATTAGGAGCAATTGCTACATAGACAGAAAAATAATTGGTCAGTATTTCCTTGGACGAGCCCAGTGCTGGAAAAGAAACTGAGCTGGGGTGGAACAGACTCCTTGTGAACAGGTCATCCTTGTGATTTGGACATTTTTCAGTTTTATATTTGGACAGAGTTAAATAAAATATTGTTTGTTTTGTTGGGAGGGTTTTTTGTTTGCTTTTTGTTTTGTTTTGGTTGGTTGTTTGGTTTTTTTGTTTTGCTAAATGTTGAAAGGTGGAAGCATCAGAAATCCGTGGGAAAGGACACTCCAGGTGGGCAGGGTGGCATGACTCTGAGCTGAGTGAGGACAGTTTCAGTGGGTCTACCTCTACAAATGCCACCTCCAAGCACCCAAAATGCTGCTCCAGTGGGGCAAGGCAAGGCCTGACACATCATTTGTTTATTTTTGTAGCGGGTTTTCTAATTTGTGCCATGCCCAGCATGTCCTGGGCTCGGCCTGGGAGCCATTAGTGGCACAGGAACCCTGGGGTCTGACCCTCCTGGTGGACACCCCTCAGCAGGGCATGTCCCTCACCAGAGCACAGTGGCCACAAAATTCCATATTACAAATACAACAGCACCAGTTTCCCTCCTGAACTCTAATTTACTCAGGGTCTCTACGGGATCCTAAATGGACTTTGAGATATTTAATAAATGGACTATTCCCTTGGTTTTCCATGTTCAGCAGCATCAACAGGTTTCTAATGCAAACCCCAAGGCAGAGCTTCCCAGATGAGCCAGGTCCAGGGCTCCCTCCCTGTATCTCAGAATAAGCTCCCTGCTTCCCTCTGCCACATCAGACCAAAGCCAGCCTGACACAGCCAGGGAGTGGATAAGAAACCCCCCAAAAGCTTATGCATTACATCCTCACAACAGCAAAGCCTTTCTCTAAATCAAATAAAGAAGACAACCCCTTGCTCCCTTCTGCCAGTGAAGTTTAAACTCCAAGGATAATGTCTGCCACCAATTTAAAAGAAAAATGTGCTGTGCCAGAGGATGCAGAGGGGAGATGGTGGTGGTGGATGTAACGCAGCAGTGAGGGAAGAGCGTGCTCGGCCACTGGATTTAATTTAGGCTGAGAATTACATGCTTATTTACACTTTTTCCAGGCCAATTGGAAATTTCACAGCTTTCCATGAGTGGCTTATGGACGATTACCGAGGTACGTGTGTCCTCTGACCCCGACAGTGCCATGGGCAGGGTGGCAGCTGGGCAAAGCATAGGATTGCTCAGTTCCAGCTCAATGGGGACACAGGGACGTGCCATGGCTCAGGCCACCGTGGGGCAGAGGGCAAGGACAAGGTCAGGTGGTTGTCCTGCCTTGGTGTCACCTCCTGGGAGGAGGAAGAAGAGGGCACAACCCGCTCCTGCCTCCCTGCCACTCCAGCGCCTGGAACCAGTAGTAAGGCTGAGAAACAGCCTAATGCAAACACTAATTACCCTCGTTTTGATACAGTCTAAACTTCCCACGCTTGGCTTTGTAACAGGAATGTTTCTTTTCCATCATCCGGTCGGCTGTGATTATATTTAGGAGAGAGGAAGCACAAGAAAGCACAGCTGAGCTGCTCGAGCCACTGCACGTGTGAAGGAGTTAATGCATTAGAGGCTGCTCTCCTATTATCTCGCACCTTAGTCACCATATAATCAGACATAAATCCAATATGCAAAAGAGGCACTGAATGAAAAAAAAGCACTTGAAAGTTGCTTATAGTTTTGTTCCATACAGACAGCATTGATCTCCTAAAACATGGGCATTTCAAGGTGCAAATGAGCCTTTCCTGTCTCTTACAGGCTTTTCTAGCACTTCGACTTTGTGTAAGTGAGGTTAAAGAAGGTGTGAGAGGCACTTAATTACAAACACACCAAATTCCTTTGACAAGTCCAAATGAGAATTTGCCTAAGCAAGAATCATTTCAATCCCAGCACAGAGCCACCACAGGCTCTGAACCATGCATGGGGAGGTGAAGGGAGTATAATTTAAATAAGAGTCAGGGAAAACAAATCTTTGACTGCAAAGATCATCAAGGAGAGTTCCTGATTTTATACAAAGCTACTGATCTCAAGGGGGAAAGAGTTTGCAGACCCAGTGAGGGAAAAACACAGAAAATTTGCTCAGAGGTCCGAAACACAGGCTCAAATTAATTGTGTGGGAGCTAACGCTTGGGTGAGTGCTGCAAGAAATAGCCACTGAATTTGGAGCCTGAATTTTGAAACAAGCTCACCTCATTTAGGCTGTGCCTTTCCTCACATTCACTTCCCATGAATATTCAAGCAGAGCAGAGAATTCGCTGGCAGGAATATTAGCGAGAGCAGTGCCAATATCAGAGCATATATTAGCTGGTACTGGAACGTATTCACAGGAAAGTACATTTCAGAGCTGTAATTGCACTCAGTGGTGCCCGTTCAGTGGGGCCTGGCAGCGCCCTGCCAGCTCTGGAGCTGCTGCCAAGCACAGAGCCAGGGCAGCCCCCGTGGCTGGGCCAGGGTCCAGAGCCTCTGTACACACCAAACATCCCCAAAAGAGGTGGCTGCATCACCCACGGGGCTGGAAGCCCTGCTCAGGGATAGCTACAGCCAGAGTGTGAAAAAAACCCCAGGGGGATAGAAAGGAGGCTGCAAAATAGAACCTGGGAGGTCCTCACCTCTAAGGATCCCTTCCAACCCAAACTGTTCTGTGATTCATCCCAGGATGGGGACACTGGAAGATCAAGACCCATGGTCCCCACCACAGGAAGAGGGACCTGATGGCCCCACTGAATGTATTAATATTAATGAAATTGAAACCTGTCAGGTCTTTAGCAGATCCCATTCTCCTGAGATGGGAAGGGAGCACATTTGTCTCCCCGTGGCAGCAAAAATTTATTAATGTGCCTTTTGCCCAACACACTCCCATTTCTTTATCCAGCTGAGTGTTATGTGGAAATGCAAACTGAAAGCCATGAAAAATATAAAGTGGGACAGGGCTATACCAAGGGCATCAAATATTGGCTGGGATGGGCACAGCAGGACTCAAACCCAAACAAACCTGGGGGTCTAGCAAACACAGTGGGAGTGGGGGACTGGATAAAGGCACCTGCTCATCTGGGAGTGGTGACAGGACCAGCTCTGTGGTGCAGCCACAAAGCTCTGAGTGGTGAGAGACACAGAACACTGAGGGGGTTTCCTGCAAGAGGGAGGAGCACCGGCTGAAGGATTGTCATCACAGCATTCCTATGGGAATGGGGTCTGCAGAGTAAAATTGAAGGGATTTGCCCATGTGTGGCATTTAGTGGTCACCCCTCAAACCCACCCTCACCCCCTTCTCCCCAGCCAGCTGAAAGTGCAGTTTTGCTGAAGGGAGGAGGACTCGTCCAGTGCTCAGTTTTTTGGCAAGGTCCATATATCTCAGGAAGCCTATAGCCAGTGAAATGCATGACACACAGAGGGAAGTGGCACTGAACATATGGCTCTGTGGTGTAATATATTCAGAGAAGTTTGATTTAAAGGTAAAAGAGAGGAAGCTGCAGGTCCTACAATCTGTTTAGGGGGAGCAGTGCCTTTCAAAGGATTTTGAGGTTATTTGCACTAAAATCAGATGTGACACCAAGCCCAGCTCAATGACACCAGTGCTGAGACCGTGGGGATGGCATCAAAGAAAATGCCAGGAGATGCACCACTGTCCAGGTGTGTCTGCACTGGGCTCAGGGGGGACTTTCCCACCTCTCAGAGGTCACCCCATGGCAAAGGGCCCTGCTACTTCTTGTGCTAAAATGCTGGGTCCATGTCAAGATCCCAAACATTAGAGCAAAACATCGTAAACAAAACAAAAAACCATCATAAATAAAATGAAAACCCATCACTAGAGACCATGTGCAATGTCCCCACGTGTGCTGACTCCTGCCCAGGAGCAGGAGGGAGCTGATGCTGAGCCTCTGTCCTGCAGCAGGACCTGCTGGTCTGACACAGGCTGCTCCACACAAGGTTTAAAAGAAATAATTAGGTATAGTAGTTTAATACACACACAGCAGCACTCTGCTGGTCAAATGACCTTAATTAGACTGTAAAGTGTGAAAAATGTTAATAGGAAACAGTGCCTGCCTGGAGATGATAAATAAAATGCATTGATCTCTAGGTACTGAGTTGGCAATTGTTTGTTAGCAGGAAAACATATGATTAAAAGTAATCCAGCAGCAAACACAGAGCAGCCCCTCTGCCATTTGCTGTGGGACAGGTTGGTTGAGCATTGAGCTACAGCTCCTTTTTATCTAGGAGCTTGTGATATAATTGTCCCTTCCAGCCTCAAAGCTGGGGTCTGTGCAGCCATCAATGTGCTGTCAGTGAGGCAGAGGGAGCTTTCCTTGGAAAAATCCCACTTGAACTCACAGATGGCAAAAGGGGGACATCTTTGCTCACCTACCTGCACCACCTCCATCTCCCACCTTGTGCCATGGACAGTGCCTGGAAACCTCATGTGGTTCTTCAATAGCAAAAACACAGCACTGTTTCCTCAGCGCTTCTATTCAAGTGGCCCCAGAGCCCAGAGGGTCAGTGGACTGTGCCAGTGTGCTCTGAGGGCACCCAGGGCCAGGTGGAGCCAAGTATTTAACACCTGCTCATTGCCAGCCTGGCCATAAACCGACTCTCTGCAGACCCAGGAGTTCATTACTGGAGGTGTTCAATACAATTACATTTTCTAGGGCTCGTCTGGGAGAGTGAAGGTGAATCTCTGCAAGAGCAGGAGGAAGGAGGGTTTCAGTGCTTGTGCATCCAAGGGCTCTGCAGGTGATTTCCCCAGCAAGGGATGCTGGCAGCATATGCATCATCTCCTTCACCCCACACAGCTTGGAAATGGATTTTCCCTCCACAAAGCCCCTTTCTCCCTCTTAAAATAAATCCTCCAGTGCTCCCCAGTGTTATTCCATCTGCAGTTAATTGGGGCCACCATGGCTGGCACATCCCCTCTCTGCTGCCCCTCACTTGGAGCACAGAGCAGATAGCAAGTAGGGAATTTATCATGTTGATTTTGCCATTGAAGTAAAGCCCTTTTCATCTCCACAGAGCTGAGGAAGTCAGAATCTCTTGGCAAAGGAGCCCCCAGTGAGCAGGGTTTCTTGCACTGTTCAGTATTTCTCCTTCCCACCATTCCCACACCCACAGGGTATTTTGCTGGCCCCTTCTCCTCTCATCTCTCAGTCTCCAGCGCTCCTGTGGCTGTCCTTTCACCCCTGTATCTCTCACAAAGCCAGAGGAAACCTGGAATCATCCTGCATCTCTGTACCCCAGAGTACACGCTAAGTGCCAAGAGATCAGCAAACACAGCATTGGCATTGGGTTTGGAGGCTACAGGCAAGAAGGCTGCAGCAGTGTGTCCATCTGGGTGTTCTCTCAATTGCTCCCATCCCTCCTTTTCACACAGAAGTGCTTTCTCTGGCCAAACTGCAGTATTGGTTTTACACGGCACGTGCTTGGTTTATGATGTCTTTCAAGGGACTTCTCTGCAGAACTATGTATTAAATTCCTTTCCAATTCATGCTTGTTTTGGTACCAGAAGTGTGTTATCATACACCAGATGGAGCTAAATAAAAATACCACGAGTGCTGCAGTATATTGATGTGATAGATATATAATAATTAGATGTGCTGTAAAGCTATTAAGGCTGAAAATCTGAAGTATCTATTATATTTTCTCCATTTCTATTTCTACAACATCCCTCATAGCATGGTGACAACTGGCAGTGTTAACATCCACATACATCTTTTTAAGGCACACACAGGCTGCAATATCTGCAGGATTTATCTTGCTGTGACTCAGTCTATCTGACAGTAACAGAATGAAAGCGGAGCCCTCTCCCTGCATGGGAGGACACTCCAGACCCTGTCCAATCCCTCCTGGTGGCCGGCTGTGGGAGCAGCAGAGCACCCACGCTGTGAGGATGGGCAGGGACAGAGGGACAGCGGCCGGGGCATCCAGGGACAGGCTCCGATGTGGAAGTGTCAGGGCACAGGAGCCCCAGGTTTGCAGAGGCAGCAGCGTGGGGACACTGCTCCCTGCCTTCAGGCAGCAGGACCACAAGCCCCGAGCTGCTGCCTTGCAGGGGATGCCAGCGGCTCCTCAGGGATCCCTCGGGGATCGTAGGGCTCATTGCTCCGGCTCGGGGAATCTCAGTCCGAAGGGAGCAGAGACGAGGAGGACACAGCCTGGCTGAGCCAGCGTGGGGGAATGAGTTCCCTCTCTCCAGCAGGTCCACGGGAAAAGCATCCCAAAACAATGCGCCTCTGCTGTGTCTTCCCCTCCAGTATCCCTTAAATTAAGGGACCAGCACCCCCAAGCTTTGTGATGCCGCAACAGCAGCCGGGTGTTCACGGGGACCAGCTGCCCATCACCCGGCTATTCTGGGGAGACAGCACCTGGCAGGGATGCAGTGACTGAGGCATCAGCCCCAGAGCATCCCCACATCATCCTTTAGTGGAAACCCCCCCACGGCACGGGCTTCTCCTCTGCCCCCGTCCACAGCCCGCTCTCCTGCCCTGTGCACCCAAAGGCACCTGGACTCACACCTCCCTGTGCCACAAATGCCATCACCCACTCGTGCCCCCGTTCCCTGGCAGGGAGAAGCAGCTTCCCAGCCCTAGTGCAGCCCTGGCACAGCCACCCACCCTTTATCCATCGGCTTTTCCAACTGCCTGCGGGCTGTTGTGTTGGCGTTTCTCTCCCGAAACGTGGATTTTATAACGACCCTGTCATCTAAGATGAGTGGGCTCTATTTTAAATCACTCTTTATGTTATTTAAAAAGAAAAAAAAAAAAAAGCCATTTCCAAAAAACCCCCACAAACCATAATGAAAATCCCACAAAAAGCCACCCCAGGAGCCCTGTGCCAGCTCCACACCACGCAGCTGTGGGTGCCTTCATAGAATCATTAAAGTTAGAAAATACATCAAAATACATCATCAAGTCCAGTCTTTGACTGAACACCACCTTGCCCACTAAACCCTGTTGTGAAGTGCCACATCTACTCCTTTTTTGAACACCTCCAGGGATGGTGACTCCACCATTTCCCTCAGGGGCCTGATCCAAGGCTTAACCAAATTCACCCGGCTTGGACACCCAGGTGATGCCCAGGGTGTGCCAGGCCTCACTGCCCAGGTGCCTGTGCCCCTACAGCCTCCCCCTTACCTTGGAAAATGCCATTTTAAGGATGTTTTGACCAGTTCATCCAGTCCTTCCCACCTTCCTGGGTTGTTTTTCCCTGGCTGCACTGGTGGAAAAGTCAGAGCCAAGCCCCTGCAGCCACAGCAATGCCCGAGAGCCACTGGGCTTTGGGCTGCAAATGCCAGCCCAGTTCATCCACCACTGGACTCCCTCTTTGAGCCCTCTGCTCTGCACCCCAAACTCCTCCTGGGTTACTCCAACCCCTCTGGAGTCCCCTGGAGCTTTGTCCCACAGATAGGGGATATTGTGGCTGGGAAGGAATGCTGATGCTGCTTGTTCTGGAAGTGGTGAATGAAGGAATTTTTCCTACCTATTTAATTAAACATGTTACAGGGGGAGTTTATTGGATTCCCCCCCCCCTTCAATGCACTAGAGCTCATTAAAAAATAAAGGGGAGGGGGGGTGTTTGCTGCAAACACAGCTTTCAAATAAGTCTTAATTTAAATAATTAAACAGGCAGCATTTATTTTTCGTGTTGTTTTTATTTTCCTACCAGCTTCCTTGTCAGTTCAGCTCAGAGGTAAGGTGCTTTGCAGCGGTGGGCTGGGTGCATGCCTGTGTGATGCCATGGGCTCTGGACCCCAAAAGTTACTCCAGGAGTTTGGCATGTCCTGCCAAGATCCCCGGGAATGGCCCCAGGCTGCCTGTTTTGGATGATGTTTCTGCCCTGGTAGGACCAAATGTGCCCCCTTGCTGTCAGTCTGCAGGGGCTGTGTTGAACTAAGCAGCCATTCCTTTGCCCACAACTGCAGCCAAACCTCCAGAGTTCCTGTTTTCAATTTTCAAAGAGCTTTGGGATACATTAGACAGGATAAAAATTTTATAAGGGAAACATTATACACTTTTATACGTATAACCCTCATGTTTCAGGGTAAAAGGCACCTCCTAACTGCTTGGGATGAGGAGGAAACTCCTCCACTGGGTGCATTAGAGCCTAATTGTATGTTATGGATGTCATGTGGTGCCCTGTAAGTTTTTAATAAAACCTCCAAACTTTCCTGAAAACACACACACACACTCAGGACAAGTCTCAGGGGACAGAATACACAGACTTGGCTCCGGGCAGGCATCAGCATCAGCCACAGCAGACTGGGGGAACTGGGATGGGGAGCTGGGGAGGGGCTCAGACACTGCCCACCCCTGACACCCTGAGCAGATGGGGGTCCCCAGATAAACCCCCCTGCCAGCCCTGCCAAAACACAGCGTGTCTTTCCTGTTAGCAAACACATCCAACAAACGTGTTTACATTTGAGTTGTGAACGGTGTCACATCCCCTAAGTGTCTTAAAGTAATACTTGCTGATATTCTCTCCTTCAGTAAACATATTGATTAGATTACAAATAAGATTAGCACTAAACACAGCCCTTCACAGAGCACGAGGCACCACCTCGGCTTCCTCCTGTCAAGTAGGTTCCAGTTCATTTGTTGCAGAAGCTCTTGATTATTACGATTCAATGTGACTCTGCTCTTCCTCCCCCCTCCGGGGACACCAAATAATTAGTGGCTGCATTTTGGGGTGATTATAACGCACCTCGGGGGTGTTCAGGAGGCAAAGAATTACAGAGCAAAGGATTTAACGAGGTAGAAAACAGCGATTCCCTGGCACTGTGCTGCCTGTGGGGTGGTTTGACCTGGAATCGATGCAGCAGTCGGGGCTGGGACATGACAGTGCTGGCAGCCAAGCCCAGGCCAGCCCTTGAGCCACTGGGTGACATCAGAGTGTGGCTTTGGGAGCGTCTTGGAGGTCTGCAGGGACCTGGCACTCAGGGAGGTGGGAGAAGGGGCAGGCTCAGCCCTTTGCTTGCTGCCAGGGATGGGTAGGAGGGAAATAGGGTCACATCACTGCTGTCCCCACAGCCCAGCCCTGCACTCACCTCTCCCCATCTCTGCATCCTCCACTGAGGGGTCAGGGGAGAGAAATCCCACCGAAGCTCAGCTCAGCACAGATTAATTGGGATTTAGGGCCAAGAGCTGGATCCAGGCAGATGGGAACCCACACCCCCTTGCTTACCCACATGCAGGAATTGTCCCACAGAGGCAGTAAACAGCAGCAAATTGGATGGTGACAAGAGCCTGGACAGACCCTGCTCTGCAGCCCCTGACAGCACTCCCAAAGCACATCACTGGGATATTTGGGATTTTTTACTTCCAGCAGACACAGCTCCTGGCTCAGCTTATCTCCACCCTCTCCAAACACATCTCACATGGAGCCTCATAGGTTTGTAACTTGTAGGGATTGCAGTACCTGAAAGAAGGGAGGAAATTAAGAAGAGGTGGTTAAAATGTTGGCTCTGTGTGTACCGTGCCTTTTGACACTGATTTTCTCACCTCTTGCCATCACCAGAAGTTCCCTTTGAACATCTCTGTCCTGTTTGTAAATGTTTCTAATCGGCACCTTCACTTTCTCCTGCCCCTCTACTAATTCCCCCGGCTTGTACCTGTCTTTGCACTTCTAAGATCACAGAATCTGCTCCACTCGGCAGCTGTGCCCTCCAAAAAGACTTAAATACATAAATAAATAGTCCAGGGCAGCCATTCTCATCAAAGTCTGCTGAAGCACACAGGGTTCTCCTCGTTCCTTTTTTTTTTAAATTTATTTTTTCAATTGGAGGTTTGGGTTTGGGTTTTTTTCCCTGCCACATCATCCAAGCTACATCCCCTTTCTTCCCCTTTGCACTTTCTTTTATTTAGCGCTCAGCAAATGAATAATTTATACTTTGCATTAAAGGGAAAGGCATTGCCCCTACTCATTGTGTTTCCCTGGGGAGCGATGGAGCAGGGACGGAGCGGGGATGGAGAAGGGACAGAGAAGGGATGGAGGAGGGACGGAGGAGGGACGGAGGAGGGACGGAGGAGGGATGGAGGAGGGATGAAGGGATGGAGGACTCTGCCGCGGTACCCGGGCTCAGAGCACCCTCTGCTGCCCGCCGGGGTGCGGGCTCCCAGCCCTGCGAAGGGACAAACCCATACGGTGCCTCATTAATGACAGAACAGCAATTACCGGGCGGTTCCCAATTGAGGAATTCAGGGATGGGATGCCGTCGGTGTTAATCCCCTCCGACAGGGGAAGGCACGGGACAGCGAGGCCCGGCTGCCTCCACGATCCTCCCCTTTTCCCCATACTTTTTTTTTCCCCGAAATCATTTCCTTCTCCTCAACCACAGGGCAGGGCGACCCCAGCACTGCCCTCTCTGCTCCCCCCGACCCGGCTCTCTGCCTTTAAACTCACGCTGAGTTTTCAACTACTTTGGCAACACTTCGATTTCTTTTTTTCTTCTCAGCTTCTCATGCTTCCTCCCCCTACTCCTTTTCCAAATCCAGCCCCAAAACACTCTACAAGAGAAATGTTCCGTGGATACAGGGGGGGAAACCCAGGAACTTTCCTTGCAGTAGCTATTAGCACCCCTGTCCTCAGAGGGAGCATCCCCTGCAGTCTCCATGCACAGGATGAGACATCCAAGTGGGTCCTCTCTGCACAATTCCAAACCAATTCCGTCTTACACCTCTAAGGATCTTTGGGTGACACTTACGCTCCCCAGTTCTGCAAAATCACCTCTTGTCAGGACCAGAGACACAGGAGATCTGCTGGGTCACAGAGATGGAGGGAGAAGGGAGTGTCCCAGCAGAACAGACTTTGATACATATAAAGCAGACTTTTATAAATATCTATAAGTGTATGTATATATTTGTATACAAATATATATTTGTGTATATACACCCACAGACACATATATTACATGTGTGCATGTGTCTGTCTATAAATTGAGCTGGGAGCAGGGGCAGTGCCTTGGGGCAGCCCATGCCATGAGGAGCCTGGGGGCTCCCAGCACATCTTGACCTTGCCCTGTGATTGCAAAGCAACTTCATAAACTCACAGAAGATTCTTTCCAAGCCTATAAACCCCCCAAGACAGCAGTTCTCATCTTGGGAATGCGATATTGGCACTGGGGGGGATGAGTCTTCTCCTCACCTCCTCCACAGCCACTGCCCACCCAGCAGACCCCACTCACCCATCACACACAACCTTCCCCATGCTCCCTGCCTGCTTCTGTTGCCAAGGAGATGGGGGATGCTCACACAGACCTGCTTTGTGTTGTGTAGGTACCAGGTTTGGCTATTTTTTAAGGGAATTTATTTATTTTTTAAATTTATGGGCAGCCTTGGGCACATTCCCACAGGGTGAGGCTGCTCAGAGCTCCCAGCTCACCTATCCCACTCTGCCTCACACCTCAGCAGTCCAGGTCTTTCATTCCCTCCTTTCCAGCCATCAGCTCTTGCCCTTATCCCTATCCAAAGGAGCTCTCAGGCATTTTGCAATCAGGGAACTGAATTTTGGGGAGTTTTTCTGGGATCAAGCTGCAGCAGTGCTGGCCATGCAGGGACAGGAGGGACAACCCAGGAGAGTGGCTGGATGGGAACGGTGCTCACCTCCACTGGTGCTCTCAGCTCTGCCAGCACAACTGGCTTAGGGCTGTGCTCTAAACAGGGACCCTGAAATATCTGCATCAAGAATAAGCAAATTTACACAAAACATATGCCCACCACTCAAGAATGGTAAGGATGAAGAAAAACTACTGTATGGTGGAAAACCCACAACTTCCAATCACACACCATTGCTGTGCATCAGCAGGGAAAGTGAGAATGCAATTTCCTTAAAGGAATTTAACTCTTCTTTCTAAAACATAAATGATCAATCCCATCAATTCCACCTTGAGGGGAAGGACCTTACCGGTAACTTGCCCAGATTTTACTCTTGTCCCTCTGAAAGTAGAATAAAGGAGTCAGGGTGCTAAACTGTGACACACTCGACAAGACAGGATGATTTTCATTTTCAAAGAGGCTGTGCCTAAACATCAGCATGCTGCTCTCCTGGGAAATTAGATATATTGTTCTTCATATTCCAATCTGCCATAATTGGGCAACACTCCAACATGTTTGCTTGAAATCAGAGCACCAAATGCATCACAGCAAACTAGAAAGCATTCACAACTTTTTTTTTTTTTTGGCAACTTAATTTTGTTATTGGATTGAAAAAGTATATAAGTGCCCAAGTAAAAGCGTGTAGTAGTTTTACAGTGCAGTAAAAGGCAGACTTGTTATGCATTTATTCAGCACTTGCACAGCAGTGTGGTACATATCACAGCCCAAACGCTGCTCGCCTTGTTTGTACAAGTCCTCTATTGACTTCGGAACAGGGAAACTCCCAGGAGGAAACCAAACAGGGTGCAACCCAGCTGCTTACAGAGAATAAGAGTAAATAAGCCAAGCAGGAAAACAAAGGGGAAATATACTTTGGTTCACAAGGAGAGCTATTTCTGAAGCAGCAGAACAAAGCAAGATGAGGCTGCGAAGCCTCCCCGCAGTGCCCCCAGAGCTCTGCTCGCTCTCCCACAGCTGAGGCAGCACAGGGTGAGCTTCTCTCAGGTGCCACAGGAACGCAAGGACCATGACTGAATGCCTAAAAGCAAGTTTTAAAGCATGCATTTATTCCCCTTCTCACAGGTAATAGCACCACTGCACAAAATAAAGGAGTCCTGGCCTGTCTGTCTCAGCCTCTGGTGCAATGAATTCCCAGGATGCCAACGGGATAGTTGAGTGCAGGGTTTGGTCACTTCAGCTTTGCAGGGAGAGGATGGATCTGTGCTATTAAAATGCTGGCTTAATCCCCCCAGAGTTCAGCCTGGGGGATATCCTAACTGGAGGGCTTTGCATGGGACAAAAAAAAGGCAGGCAGCACGTGCTGCCCTCCCTATTCATCCCTTCAGCAAACAAGCATCTCCCAAATTCATCAGCCTGGCAACTTTCACAAACAGTGAAGTCACTCTGCTAAAAAACCCTTCCCAAATACTGAAGAGCAATCCTTACACATGGGCCTGCTTGTACAACATTCCCAAAAATCTAAAGATTAGGACCAACCTATGCTACTGAAACATTTTACCTCTTGGCACTTTTTACCACATTTTAACACATCAGGTTGGCCTGCACTTGCCTAAAGCCCCGATGGGCAAAACTCCTGGCAGAAGCACTGGAAGGGACCCTCCCACCTTGCACAAGCAAGCACAGGGCCCTGCACACTCACCTGGGCACGTGTGTCCACACTCACACTGCAGGGGAATGTCACTGCTGAAATGGCCAGCACCCCGTGCCCCCAGCCAACCCCACCTGACTTACCCACCAAGGTTGAGATTCCTCTCTGCAGATGGATAAATAGCTGTAAGAAAATGGTTTAAAGGATCCTTGCATTGGATTTCTAACACCATTATTGGAATGTAAGCAATCTCGGAAATACGAGGAAATCTTTTGGATCACATGAAAACCTCAAATAAAATCTTAGTTACTGTGAATTTGATGGTATTTATCAGAGCACTCATGCATGCATCTCTCACTATATAGTTTTCTGAAAACATATCTGTTTAGTTATAGATCTGTGAAATAAAAAAAACAGGCTGAATTCAGAGGGCCTTATTATATCCTACTTGTTCTGTTCAATTTTTGTGCTAGAAAAAGGATTTTATCAAAAGTTTAGCAACACTGCAGCTATGGACTGTCTTATCAAAGGTGTTAAAAAGTACAGAGCCATCGAGACTTCTGTAAAACAGGGCAGAGTCTACTACAAGTCACACACTTGGAGGCAAGAGAGAAGCAACCTGACCCTGATTTGAAGCTGAAAGTGTGATAAAATGCAACAAACCATCACACATAGAGAACATCCCAGCTGTGGCAAACTTCAGTTTTGGGGGTGCTACAAAGAAGCTGCATCGCTCTTTGTACGAAGAAGATGAAACAAAGGGACAGCAGATTCTCTTGCATGTTCATTCTCACTCTCTGGTGAAGCTGCACAAGCCTTGGGGCCAGGAAAGAATTTCTCTCTTTACAGGTCACCAGCACACAAGAGAAGTGCTGCTGTACATGTGTAAACGCCACCTCTCCTCAGCTGACTTTGCTTTGAAATGTAAAACTTCAGAACAGCTTCAAAATGTTATCAGTTTTATAATAAAAAAATACCACCACATTAACAAAAGCCTGCTACTGCTCTGCCATGAGAACTTCTCACAAGTGCCAGTGGCCACATGAGGTAGTGTTCACTTCAGTGCTGACCATAAAGTTATGTGCCAATATCCCAGTCCAAAATTCCATGAATCTGAACTACTGGAAGGAGTTTTTTCTGACTAACAGAGCAGGAACTTTTAAAAGCTGAGAAAAACTATACAGAGTGAAGGGCTGACTGTGCACTTAAACCCCATGTTATTTAAAACAAGCCAAGAGCTGAGGTATTACAGACCTTTCCTTCCCCCTTGCTCTCTCCAGTGTATTTCTAAGTTACTGCTGAGCAGGGAATGCAAAGTACAGCACACCATGTCATAACTTTAACTTTTCAAACACTTCTTACCCCCAACTTGCTGTTGGAAGCAACACCTGAAGGTCAGTTTCTTCCCCATTTGCCTTTGCAGACACCAAGCCAGTGAGGATTAACAATTACAACCAACTCTTGCTACAGCAAAAGGAAGGCTCTGACAGCGTTTTGGCCAAAAGCCAGAGGTGTTTGTTTCCCCATAAGAACATGGCACACTTTGAGAGACAGTTTGGAGTTTACAACCAAAGAAAGTGTCCAGGTCAGCATGGTACAGGTGAGTACATCCCTTTAGCAGCTAATCCTCTTTCCAAAGACGCTGATCTCCCGTGGGATGAGTGCCAGTTCCACAGCAGGGTGCTCGGGGCAGCAGCCTGGGCACAGATTTGTCTGTATGCAAGGAAAAATCACCAAATTAATGTAATAGCAGCATTAGGCCCTGGCAATTGTGAATTATTTTAAGTTGCCCATGAGAGGAGGAATTAAAAGAAAAACAAGCCAAAAGCTAAATATTCAGTACAGAGCATCAGATACACTTCTCAGACTTTCACACTGTTAATCAAGTGTCCCTGATTATATTCTTTTATAAATGTGCTCTAAATCGTGCTTTATGTCCCATCTTTCTCTGCAAACCATTGTAGTTCATTGTGTTTGAGGGAGCACGATGCCTTCAGGAGGGTGCTTTATTAAACCTTCACCAGGCAAACCCAAAATATTTCAGATGTCTTCAGACACCTTCCCTGCTTAAAAAACAAACCAAACCCACTATCCACCAATCTCAGTCCAAGACCCCTAAGACAGCAATTAAATGTCAAGATTCATAAAGCCACATATGTCCAAAACATTGACAAAACAAAGCAATATAAAAACATCCCACGGTGCATCTTTAGGAAACAGCATCCCCTCAGATAGACTCATGTTTTACTGTACCAAGAAAAATAAATCCAAGTGGAGAAAAGATTTAGAGAGAAAAATACATTAGCAAATACAGATAAATTTGTTTTTAATAAAGGAGTTAATTTTCTTTCAATCCTATATAAAACAATAGCAATTAAAAACTTCATTTTTGAAAGTAAAATATTTACATATGAACAAGTAACTGTGCAAAATTTACATGAAAAAAAAATGGAAAGACAGGATTTCCTAAAAGACAAAATAAAAGGGGTGTAACAGTTGTCAGGTGTTGATAAAAATACTGATCAGCATTCAGTTTACACGCAAGAGAGTTAAATTCTACCATGAGAGTTCACACAAAGAAAGCCAAAGTATTTACAGTCATAAAAGTACTATCAATAGACAATTTAATACAATAACCTCTGAAAATATAAAGAACCAATTAGTATATTTGTAATAAAAAAATAGGTACAAAGAAGGGACTTTGCTCTGGACATCTTTAAAGTAGGCCCACAGCTTGCATACAGTCTTTTAGCAAAATAATTATAGTTTACATAGCCATTTTTATGTTATGTGCCAAAAATTATGTACAATTACTGACAAAATACACCAACCATTTTTCGACACTTGATTCACACTGAGAAACAGTCTTTTGATGATTCCTCTCAACTTTTGATTTTATTTAATCTAAGCTTTCACTTTAGCTAAAAAACACAGTGCAAGTAAAATATATTTATGCTGAAAAGGTTTCTCTTTTTTTCCTTTTTTTCCTTTTTTAACTTTACAGCTTTACAAACTATAGCAAATAAAATGCATTTTTACAGATGCTGCTAAAACATTCAGAAGTAACCCTCCTTTATGGGATTTCAGGGCCTCTAATAAGCAATAATGTGATTAAAATTGAGGTTATGTTTAAAATTAACTGTATATCCCTCTAGATTTTGAGCATTTTGGGGAAAGATAAATATTCTTTAAAAATCAGTTTGCTTTGCTAACTGACTGTTTAAAAAAAAAAGCTAAATGAAATGAGGTCATCTGCTGTAGACATATGCCTATATAATGGATTTAGTTGAATAAAACTGAACTAAAATGAACAATTAATGTTGAAACTGCTACAGGGCTGACAAAGGGTAGCTAGTTATTTGCTAAACGATTCCATCAGTCTTTATATATGGCTTGTTTGGCAAGAAGGCCACTCAATCAAGAGATGAGTTAAAATTTAATTGTCCTTTTATAGTATCCACAGGCCTTGTAAGTATTCCTCACTGTTACAGAAATGTATTTCTCTTATACTGAAGAGTTTATTTATAAACAGGAATATAAAACTGTTCCATGTAAAGAGGTGGTTGTTTTTTAAACAATATCCCATTTGCTTGTTACAAAAAGGCGTAATTTGCAAATATATTAAAAAATGTCCTCAGGCGTCTCTCCGTCAAAAATACCTTGATCTTTTCCATTTTACTTAAGGAATGCTTTGTATAGCAATAGTGAATGGCTTGTCTCTCGCTCATTTTCTAAACAAAATATGAGGTCCCTGAGGTTCACCCGCGTTATCCTTTGTCGCGTAAACTGTCTGGTTGTTCCAACTCCAGAGCTGCCTGGGACTGCTGCACTCGAGCCAGATCCCTGGAAATGAGAAGAACAGCTAAATCAGTCCATGCCCCCACGTATTCCAGAACTTTTCAGGGAAAACACACAATGTAAGAGCTAAGTGACTACGTACAGTAAGATTTATAAATAAGAATTAAACAGAGAGTCTCTAACCTGTTAGCATAAACGACAGCTGAACGATTAGAAGTTTCCAGTGATATTTAATACAGACAAAAAAAACCCTCAAAGCACTGCTTGTATTTTTAGGAAGGCTCTAGGGACAAGCAATCCCTACAGAAGGGACAGGATCCTTTACACCACCAGCACACAGATGCCAAGGGCAGCCCTGGAGTTCTGGATGATCTGGGGAACAGTCCCATTCCCTGGACTGTGAGGCCTTGAATAACATCCTACATCTCCCCAGTCTTCCTGGCAGAATCCAGGAAGCTCTCCCGAATCCAGGGCTCTCCTTTTGGAGACAGCAGCTGTAACCAGGCTCGGGACTACATTTAGAAGGAGCTGCCCTAGACATTCTCTAATGTTTGTCCATCATTCAGCATCACTCAGCCCTCTGGTGCACACTGGTAGTTTCCCACACAAAGATAAACAAGTTGTATATTATTATACTCGTCAATTAGAGAATACAAAGAGAGAAAAACCGAAGGAAAAAAATGATTTGCTATCTTCAGAGATACATCTTTGGGCTCTTCAGACGCACTCTGGGGTGCGGGGCGCAGGGAGCGGGAGCGGCAGCGCTGCAGGAGCGCGCAGTGACCGCCAGGTGGCGAGAGCGCACCGCCAGCAGGGCTCTCATCCGGCTCCCCCTCCATTGCAGGGCACCCACCTGTCTCACACTCCAATCATTCATTCTTGTGGGAACACCTTATAATTCTGGGGTTCAACTAGGGATTCTTTTCCCCCTCCCATTTAATTTGCTAGAATGTTTTCCTCTTTTCTTTTCTTTTTTTTTTTTTTTTAATGGAACTTTTGACACTCAATGACACCAGAAGGTCCAAACACACCTCACTACTGTGTAAAGATTTATCTCACCAACAGTTTGGAGAACTTTAAGCAAACCTTTTCTTAACAAGAATACCCCGGACTTGAAATGTATAGTAGTGCAAAAGTCATGTGAGTAAGCTGCTGGGGCTCACACTGACACAGTCCTCTCGACAAGTGAAAACAGTGTGTTTAGTGTCAGTGAACATCATTGCACTGGAAATGCTCACCCTGGGACAGCAGAACACCGTGCTCAGAGCAGGTGAAGTTGCTTCACCACACTGCTAATAGTGAAGTCAGATTTTTGATTCTCAAGCAAGTTACC
The DNA here is from genome assembly GCA_035221455.1 of Xenops minutus. Taxonomy (NCBI): domain Eukaryota; kingdom Metazoa; phylum Chordata; class Aves; order Passeriformes; family Furnariidae; genus Xenops; species Xenops minutus. Next base: position 9,818,593 of record JAWWEE010000051.1, on the reverse strand, counting down.
TATTGACCCAGCAAACACCAAATCACCAAAATCCTGCAGTTAGAACTGCTTAAAGGCTGGGTGTTCAAAGGGATATTTTAAGGCATTTGCCAACTTAGATTACTAATTTCCATCACTTCAAGGGAAATCAGAAGATGCAGGAGAGCACTGGATGCTAAGAAAATTGTCTCAAATCCATACATATGATCACTAGACAATAGAAAGAATGGCTGGAAGGGTTTTATTTTTGGTGTTTAAATATCCTTTAGTAGAAACTCAAGCCTGATTTTATTCTGTAGACCATAATACTTTAAATGCAAAGGTAAAATTTCAGGAGTCTTTAAAAACCATGCTACTCCTAAAAGGCATGGAATAGGTTCAGAAGCTCTTTGGTAACTTCCAGTAAAATCCCATGGACATAAAACTCTAAAACTGACAGCAACTTGTTTCACTGAATTTGGAAACAAAACAGTGCAACTACTACTTAGAAGTGATTTTACATGTAATTAAGAATCAGTATTCCTAGACATCAAAAGCTTGCATTTACAAATCTGTGCCTAAGTAGTGACAAACCTTATTTTCCACACTTCTTGTAATATGCCTTAACCACAAACTGCATACAAATGGTGACAAGTGGAGCCCAATTTGAAAATGTCAAGTGACACAGCAGCACAAGCACAGCTGTGAGTATCAGATCAAAGGCAGCTGGTTCTTAATTAAACAGACAAAAAGATTAGATTTCCAGGGAACCTGCAGTTAATTGGTTAACCGGTAAGTGATTAATCCAGGATAACTAAATTAGTCAGATTTAGATGAAATACAAACAAGTGCTCACAGTACATGTAAAATACATCCCATAACCTAAGTGACATTAACAGACCATTAAGGTGGCACAGCTGAGCATGCAGGAGGAAGCAATGCCAACATTAACTCTGCATGAGGTACTTCAGCATATTCCTCTGAGACAACTTCATTTGTGTACACATCTATCTTTGTAAAGTGCCCTATTCTGCAATTTTCATAATTTTAAACCACATTTATAAACCTTTAATACAGTTATTTGTCAACTTATATAAAAATAAGTCTTATTATCAGTAACAGACACTTCAGTATATTTCAAAACTTAAAATTACTTTAAAAGATGCTCAAGAGGTTTGATTTCTTCACAAACAAAAATAACATTTACTAGTATTCAGACTGTTCTCTAACATTTTATATCAAGCACATGTAAATTACTGCTTCTAGAAATTCAGCATTAACCAAGGTGAACTCTTTGGAGGCTCTTCTACAGTATAAATGCTGTAGCACTGAAAATTCAGAATGCTCAAGGAATAATAAACAGAATTATTAAACTATTACTATCCTATCACTTGCTATCAGACAAAAAACCCCACAGGGAAAAATCCTCAAATTATGAAGAGAGCTTTTGGCCCAATAAATGACAATTTTCAAACACTAGAGAAATCCCACATTGAATGGCTCATGCAGAAAGCAATTTTATATAGTATCATGTTTATTCATTTGTTTAGATAGTAGATAGTCCTCTACCAGAATGTAAGTTAATATTAAATGAATCAGACACTGAGCCTTCTAACATTTAATCTGCAGAGAAATATTTAACAGGCCAGATTCAACAGTACAATACACAAAGGATATGCAAGAACATCATAATAGGATGGAACTGGTCAAACTGACGTGCTGTGGAGACACTAAAACTAAAGCAAATCAACTGCTGAAGATAGAAATTAGGCAAGTTCCTGTAATTTGAACCTCCTGCTGTCAAACTTAGCAGTGATTCAACTCTACCACCCCACCTACCTCAGCAGCATTGCTCTGCACTCTCAGTTGGCCTGGCTACAACCACAAGAACATCTTCCCAACCAATGAAGGTCCAAAAAGCAAAGACTTGTTACAACTCAAATTTTACTCCCTGTGCCACCAGACAGATGCTAAAACTTGATCGTGGCCTTGGAGCGAGCAAATCTGAACACAAAATATGCTTGTGGTGCTCAGAAAGCTTCGACAACCTCAGGAAAAAGCTCTGAAGAGAGAGGTTTGCACAGAGGCAGCAAAACCCAAGATGGCAGTGATACTGTACCTCTGCCCCTGATCCAGATCCCGGGGAGTCTACTTTCCTCTTCTTCCTGGGACCGATCGCAGCTAACGCAGTCAAGTTGGCATCCCTCTGTCTCATCTGGGCGAGCTCTTGCTGCTGCATCTGCATTTGCCACAACAAGGACAGGTCATGACTTGTCTTTCAATTTCCAAAGTAACAGTTCATGTTAAGGTGAGCACTCACCTCCTTGGCCTTCTGTTTCAACCGAAGCTGTTCTGGATCTTCTTGTCGAGATCGAGACTGTGTTGATAAAGGATGGGCATGAAACGGTTGGAGGAAAAGAAAGAAAATAATTCGGTTACAAGAGCAGTTAAAGACTAAGTTTTACATAGCATATGAAAGCTTTTCTTAAACTTCAGCAGGAAGTGGGGAATACCTACCACTCCCTGAGAGGGCAACAGGGGAAGGCAATTTTTAGAAATTAAAAGGAGTTTTCCATTTCTTAGGTATTTTTGAAAAAGCATCCCCTTTTTCTGCTTTGTTAAAGATAACAAAGGAACAGCCAAGCACTTATGCCTTAAAACCATTACAAGAGACACAGACCTGTGCACAGACATTTTGCATACCAAAAAAGGAATTAGACCTGTATTTTTTGGAAACATTCCTCCCCTTGCTGTGTAACTATGCACTCACTCAGAACAGATCTTTCTGCTAAACCTACACATACAGGCTGGGTTCCTGTTTGAACAAACTGCAGCTGACTGACCCACAGATCACTTACACCAGCAACTGCCCATTTCCTTGGGCACCTGCAATTCCTTGTATGTGTCACACTTCTAGAATCACAGAATTGTTTATGTTACAAAAGACCTGTAAGAACACCAAGTCCAGTCGTTTCCTCAGCACTGCCAAGCCCACCACTAAACCATGTCCCCAAGTGCCACATGAATGTGTTTTTTAAATACTGCAGGGATGGTGACTCAACCACTGCCCTGGGCAGCCTGTTTCAGGCCTTGACAACCCTTTTGGTGATGAAATTGTTCCCCATATCCAATCTACACCTCCCCTGATGCAACTTGAGGCCACTTCCTCTTCTCATCAAATCCTGACTCTTGTTAATCCCATGCTTTCTTTAGACCAACAACAAAATATGTTTGGATTTTGAAATTACCAATCCAAACCAGAGCATGAAATCAACAGAAGCCTTAGGTTGCTTTGTGAATTATTTCTAGGGTGGTTTTATCTAATTATATTCATTCTATACTCACTGAGTAAAACCACAGCATTTAATGGTTACATTTGTGCTTACATCAACTGCTTCCTGTGGTATTTCTCCAACTTGTAAAAATCTTTCTGATTTCTATTTCTAGTCTCAAAATACCTGTAGCCTCTCTATTACATTTAAGAATACCAACCTATAAAATTCAACTTTTTCCCATTGCAAAATGCAAAAACTAAGTTTTAAGACCTACTTGAATTTGGGACCTACTTGAATGGGACTGGCAAAGAAGCTGTCTGTGTTTTACCATGAAAAGCAGAACTGAGCTCTAGTTAAGAACACATTCATCAAGTTCCATCTTTGAAGGTTAGTCTTCCCCTCCATTGCAAGTGTTTTAGAATGAAAAGAAATTCTGCTGTTTTGATGTCAGAAATGACACTTTGCAACCACGTGTGAAATCCAAGCACTTGCCTTTGCTGCACGCATTAAAATTTCCCTTTCTTGTTCATCTTTACGCTGCTTTTCTATTTGATCAAGTTGTTCAAAGAACTTGAGCTGTGCCCGAACGTCACTTGCTTGTTCGTATCTTTCATCATCCTGAAAATACAGCAAATATGTTTCTCATTACTTCCTTAAAAACAAAGCTGTTCACTTGTACTGTGCTGGGGAAGAACATACACATTCAAAGCTCCAATGTTCACTGTGTCCTTTTCAGACAAATAGCAAGTGTATATTTACACCAGTCAAACCAGCTAGAACTCTTAAAAGCATTTTGTTCTATTCCATGAATCATCAGATATTGACTTCTAAACTAACATCATCACAGCTTTAACCTCTCAAACATATTTCACAGAGCTGTGTGGTTTTTTTAAATGCTGCTAAGGCATTTGCATCTATTAAGAACACACATCTGTCAGATAACAGTCTCTTGAGAATTCAAAGTAGTGCTTTTATCTGTCTATCTGACTGTACAATCACTCACACTCTAAACATTTGACATAATAAATAAAGGGGAGGGGCACAGTTTCTCTACATTTGTTTTAAAACTATTTTGTATATGCAAGTTGAAAAGTTCTAGTCACCCATGTGTATTAATATCTTAATGGCAGATGAATCAGTCAAAGAGAATAAACAACCACCTGAACTCCTGCATTACAGTCAGCACAGCAGCCTGCAGGATTCCTGCAATTTTGCCATTTCATTTGTGCAATTAAATACAGTTACCTTGTAAGAAATATTCCTTTGCTGAGCAGTTTCTGATAACTTTTCCACGAGGTTTTGTAGTCTTTGTTGTGTAGCATGTGATACGTAGCTAACTACATCAGGATGGATTTCTGTTATTCCATGTTTTTTACCTACAATCAGGACAGAGGTCAGGTGTAAATAAATATTTTACAACACAGATAAGCATGAGGCCATTCTCAGCCGTGGAAATTTAAATGCCTTTTGCAAAATAATGCTTTCAGGCATTTCTCAGACAAGCAACAAATTGGAAATGGCATATACATGAAAATTTACGTTAGTTTAACAAAGTTTACAATACATTAACAAATGCTGTACAGTGTAACAATTCAAGGCTGCTTTTTGTTTCCCCCTCAATTCTAAACTAAGTAAACATGACTAGAGTATTTCTGAGTTTATTTCATTGTTTATGTCATGTTTGTTACACTGCATCAACTTAAAGTCAAAATTTTAACCAGGTTGAGTAGTTTTGATGTTGATTGCCATCATTTTAGAAGGCAACTCCATAGCTTTGCTATCCCTTAACACTATTCAACTTTCATAAGCCAAGTGATTGCCCACAAGCATCAGAATATACCAGAAAATATCAGAAGGCAACAACTCCATCAACTTTAAACCATTCAAATCAATTTCCAAGGAAAATGCTTTTAATTAAACCCGAGAGTAGTGAAATCTGTTTCATTAATGTCCAAGACAGAACAACATACCTATTTCTAATATCCTTCTTTGTAAAGGTGCTGGGAAAAGGAAGGTTTCATCTTTACAGGACCTTGTTAATGTGCCCACCAGCTCAGAGTTTGTTGCCAATATCCGAGCACTTTCTTCTGACAGGTTGACTCCAGCCATTGATGCAACATCATTAATGTCATCATCATCCCTTAAAGAAAGGAAGACTTATTATAATATTATAATATTTAGTGCCTCTCTGTGCACACTACTACAACACCACAGCTGCATATAATGAATTCCACGATTCCAGAACAATTCCATAAAACCTGAATACTTTTATTTTTGCATTTTATTTGGTTGTTACATGATAAAATAAAACTAATTTGATTGTAAATGAGAAATTACTGCTTTGATTTCAAAGAGCACTAATTTTGTACTTCCTGCTTTTTCAAGATCCTTTCTTTTGTAATGTTTCAACACCTTAAGAAACAAGAGACCAGACAAATCACTACCACAAACAATAATAATCTGCCCTCATCACTAAGACAGGCTGTACATCCAAATAACTCATGCAGAGCTGAGAGAAGTGAAGGAATGAATTCCATTTGCTTGTCTGGGCAGGAATTGTTTATGAGGTTTAGTGCCAGCTAAATGCTAAAACCAGTCTGGCACAAATATGTCCAGCGCTGTTTGTTAAAGTCTTTAATGAAGAAGCAAACCTGCACCCACAAAATCCACCTCTAGGTTACTGTGATTTTCCCCATCTGGATTCAGCACCCAGGAAGGTCCCAGAGTTCAGCTGCCCAGGCAGCACAAGCACAAACATACAGTTCCTCACCTGAAAGAGCCTCCCCCAGGTTCTTTCAGTTTATTCTTCTGAGCAGCAGCTACTTGTGTCGAAACAGTGGCAATAGCTTTGTTTCCAGGTAATACTGCTGGTTTTACCACAGGTACTGCAAGAAGACAGACAGGATTTGTACTCCATCAGTAAGAGTTCAGATTTACAAGCCAGTCACAAGCACTTATGGCAACAGATCTGGTACAAAGACTTTACCTCAATAATTTCTGCCAGCTTTTCACCTTAAAAACAGGACCCTCCCACACAATTCCAGCACCCAAACAATTCCCCAGCTGTAAATGTTGCTCTGACAGATGTGTATCCCCAGCCACTATGACACCACACACTGAACATTTTAGGAGTAGTACAAAAGTCATCATACAGCTCCAGGACATTTAAGAACTGACATTCATAGAATCACAGAATGGTTTGGATTGGAAGGGACCTTAAAGATTATCTAGTTCCAGCCCCTCTCACACCTTCCACCAGACCAGGTTGCTCCCAGCCTAATTCAACCTGGCCTTGAACACTTCCAGGGATGGGATGTCAACTTCTCCAGATGAGCAGTTCCTAAAGAACACTTCAGGTAACACTATCAAATATGGCATTTACCAGGTATCTTGACCCCTTACCTGTCTGAAGTTGATTCAGTTGAATTTGAGGAGTCGTGAGCATAATACGACTGTGTGGCTGCCGCAATGCTACCATGGGTGTCTGTGTCAATGTTACTTGTGGGGGCCTTATCAATGCCCCTGCTTTTTGAGACTGTTGGATAACCTGCAAACAATAAGGAAAAAAGAACTGTAAATAACCTGAGAATCAAGCGGGAAGAACAAACCCTAACAGCACTTCAACCAAGGTGCATTTTAAATTACACTTTTTTCCTTAGTAGCAGGTTTCTCTGAAGAGCTCAAAGATCTTTGAGCTAAACCACTTTGAGCTGCACTTCAGCTCACGTACCAGTGGCGTGGTCTGGCCTTGTTTACTAACACCAACTTGTGTGGGCTGAGTGAGGCTGATGACAGGTTGCTGGAGGGTACTGGTGACAGTGGCAGTGGCCTTCCCTGCCGTGCGCTGGACCGAGGAGCTGAGCAGCACGGCTGCTGCCGACGGGATCGTGGCTATCGTCGCCTGCGTCGTCGGCTGCTGCTGCTGGCTTTGCTGAATGAAAGCTGCAGAGTCTGGTGTTAACTGTCTCAAGGCAGGTAAACTCCTCTGAAAAGAGGGAAGGAAAGGATTGTGTTGAGTTTTCTAATCCCCACGCAAGAAAACGTTAACTGGAGTAAAGCATCGCGTCCATTGGATCTGTCTGTGTGCACCTGAGAGAAGATGAGAGCTGAGCACACAAAAAGACCAGGCTGCTCACATTTAGTAAGCAGGACAGAGGACCTTCTGGGTATCAAGAGCATCTAGGTTATGCAGCCTATCTGGAACCCCTGGTATGTACTTAGCAACCCAAGCCCATGCTGCCCTCCTTGACTGCTCCTACACACATTCCCAGCCACATGTGAAGGCTTAAAAGACATACTGGAACACCAGGGAAGATCTTAGAATAGCTCAGAGACCACAGGGTTTTAGTGGATTCTTAAATTAGTTGTTTTCTTATGGCAATAATTTTTATCCTCAGGAACAGCTCAAGGTTGAACAAGCATTTAAGAACCCAGAAATGTCAACACACACCTACAACTATATCCCTTAATCATATATTAGTCAAGCAGTTATATGCTTACTATTCAATGTTGTTGTACTTTCCCTAATTTCCATATGGTAAATATTTTGGAATAAACACTATTTTAAAATGTGTCCAACTACTAAAAAATTTAAGACAAATGTGATTGATTATTGAGAGGTGACAAATTCCCTGCTTGTCCACACAAACAAGTGTAGAGCACAGGCAGAAGACCTGCCCAGAAGGTACAGTTTTCTGTATCATTCAATCCCTTGTTTTCTTTCAGGACTAAAAAGAGAACAATAAATCAATTCTAGGTTTGCTGGTATCAATCACAATGGAAACTTTTCAGATTTCTCAAAAGAGCTAGAATGTGACACTATGGTAGAAATTGCATAATAACTGAGGAGTAGTAATATAATTACTACTGTGCCAAGGAATCACACTAACAAACTCGTGGAACTTAGATGCAAAAATACTTTTTAAGGGAGCAAAAGCCTAACCAGGCACCATTTAAAACTTCCATTTACATCATTTGGGAATTACATCTACACTAGTAAAAGATGTACTGTACTTGTGTTCATTGCTGATCATATACAAGCACAGAAATAAAGAGAGTAGAGAACACAAGTTACCTTCAGGAAAGGCACAAGGTAAGGTTGAGGTGAAGAATTAAGTTCTCTGTACAGTCTACTGGTAAAGTCTTCTGGTTCAATTTTTCCATCCTTTAAAACAGAAAATCTAAGTGAACAAACTTGTAGAAATTAACTTTGACAGACATTCAATACCAAAAAAATGTAACAATTTATTGGAAATAAGCAGCTTTATCATTCCCTCACTACTTTTAGTTACCAAGAGCTTTATGGTAGTAACCAAATTTACTAAATTTACTATAAATTTCAACTAATAAGATCTAGAGACCTCTGGTTATTATATTACATCTGGAATATACAGCTCTGCTAACAACTGGGCTAAGCAATACTAGTATTCATTCTATAAATATTAACTATGTCAAGGCTTTACATTTGAGTCATATACCTTTTTTCCCCCTAAAAATTTGTGATTTCATACACTCAGCTATTGTACTAGCTGTAGAGTCTTGTCTCCAGTACATCATGAATCTTTTTATTCACCATTTTATCAAAATGTAGAATTTAAAGAGCAACTATTTACATTACAGTTCAATTTAACCCATGTTCTCATGATGAATATAAGCAATAATATCTCATTTACAAACTTAACGGAAAACTTATGCATCTATTTTAAGTCAGAAGAAGCAAAGTTAATTTATCTTAGGCTTTATGAGAAAAACAAACTCTTCAGTTCTGAGTCTGAATTTACCCAGAAACTGTTTCTTCCAACTTTTAATGTATTTCTCTTACCAGCAGGTTCTGTACTAATTCTTTCACGTTGGCCGCAGTCTCTGAAGACTGTTTTCCAGATGATGCCAGTTTTATTAATGTGGACAGGAAGTTTTTGCATTTCTTCACATTTTCCATAGTTTCCTTGGGAGAAAAAGTAAAAGGGAAACAGTCAGAGAAGGGAAGATAAACTCTTTAATACATGATCTGACCATATACTTTGAGAAATAAAGTTCATAACTGCAGAGTATTATTTAGAGATTTATGTTCCTCAATGCTTAAGACATAATCAGACTCAAATTATGATTTGGCTTCATATATATGTATGCATTGTACATTTTGGCTATCAAAATTTAAGAAAGTATGATTCCTCAGGAAGTGAGGAAACACCAAGGATTTTAATAACGGCACATGAGAAAATAAGTGTTTTGGCAGGACAACAAATAGCAAAGCTCTTCTTTCACAGTGCACAGTCCATGGATTCTCCCTGTTCTGCAGTCCTGGAAACAGGCAGCTTGAATAAATCAGTGCCAGCTTCTTATTCCTTGATTCTACTCTGCAGTACTGAAAAACTCACTGTTCAATAAAATACATCTGTTTTAAAAAACGAGTGCTTTAAAACCATTACAGAAACAAAAATTAATACTTTGACACCTATCAAAACTCAAGTGACCTGTAACCATAACCACACCTTGTAAATTATATGGTTCTACTAAAAGTTTACCCTTCCAAGACCAACAGGTCACCGAATTCCTGCATCTTTTCTACTCTCCACTGTGATCTGTATTTACATGCCCGTGTATATATACATGCACACATGTCTATGTGAATGAACAAGAAGAGATGTTAAATTTAGCAGTATCTTACTGTGGCAGCAGTGGAGGTGGCCGTTGTTCCTTGCACTGTTCTCTGAGGAGTTCCAGTTTGTACAGCTGTTGCTGTCCCCAACGTGGTTGTTTGTGCAGTACCACCCAGAACAATCTGAGGCTGCAGAGAATACAAATACAGTATTATCTTACTTCGAACATAATAAAGATCTGTTTTTCTGAGCCATCAAACAGAAAATGGGCCTCTGGACAGTGGAACACCTTTCACAGCTGCCATAAATAAGTCATTAATGTGTGATCTGTTGCAGTGGACAGAAATAGCCACCAGATGGCACTAAACACATTCAAAACGGGAATCCCGAAAGTTGAAAAATTGCGCGATTTTTGGTCACTGAATAAAATACCACAAATGTATCTCCAGCCACTGTGGTTTAAAAACACAGCTAAAACGAGTGGTGAATTCCTGTGAATGCAATAGCTTCTTTTGTCTGTTTCCCAAAGGCAGGAATTTCTAAAATGGCACAACTGACACAAAAGCCCAGGTCTCATAGAGGTCTTTGTGATGAACAATGGACAAAATATTTTTCTGGTTTTGTAGACAGATCAGTAATTTAAAGTAGGAATATCACCTCTAAAGAATTACCATTGTAAACAAGAACTTCCCACATACACAGCTCATTCATGGGCTTCCAACACAGTCTAATTATTAACAACAACCCCAGGACAGCAATTCCTATCCAGTTACAGCTGACACTCAGAATTTTAACAAATCATTTGTAAACTTGCTCTTTATATAAACGTGCACAATAAAAGATGCTCCAGTGCTGCTGAAGCTAACTTTCACTGGTATTTTGGGAGAAGCTAAAGAAGACAAGGGTTTCATTTGTCTTATTTTTCTGAAATCAGGATAAATTAAGTCCATGGTGTGCTCATTACAGCACAAAATATGCAGATGGAATGATTCTTCTTTTTTTTTTCCCCAGTTTAACAGCAGTGCAAATTAAGGAGACTCAGTTAGGTAAATTAACTCTTAGATCTGGAAAGATCACTGGTGTAGGGAAAGGCTCTCTGAGGGGAAAAAGGTTAACTGGATGCAAAGCAAAACCTGCATGTTTTAAATTAAAACTCTCTAATCCTGTCTACTCAAAGGATGAAGAAAGCACAATGAGACAGATTAGGTAGCAGCAATCATATTGTATCAGTGGTGCCTGGAAGCCATGTGGAGAATTTCACACTCTTGCACTGTTTTTTAAACTCGCACCACAATCTCTCAAAATAAATTTCCAAGCAAGCCCATGATTACTAGAGGCCAGGCCATGAGAAGACAGCCCAGACTGCCACCACAGTCTATCCTTCCATTCTCAGTCTCCAGAAGGACACAGACCAAAGCACAGACTTGTGTGAGAGGGAGAAGGCTTGGGGAAGAGAAGGCTGCAAGTGCAGTTGTCTTTGCAATGGCAAATTTTGCTGCAGAATTCAGAGGACTGCAGATCCACTACAGGAATGACACCACAGCTCCAAATCCAAAGGGAATTCTTGTCACTTTCTTGAGGCAGAAAACATAAAGGTATTTTATGTTTGTCAGCTCTGTGGTTATACAAACTACTAACAGAATACTTTCAAATAGACATGCGTATCGGTATAATATGAAACAATAAAACTATACCTATACATCCAAAACATACATTGAGACCTGCAAATGTTTTAGAAGGGATAATCCAGAAGGTATTTCTTCCCTTCACTTAGCAACTGCATTTCCTGTCTGCCTCGCAGTCTCATTGAGACATTACTTTCCTACACACTCACTTGCACAACCGGGGGACGCTGTAGCGTCGTCGTGGGTTGCACTGTCGTTTGAGCCTGAGACACTTGCTTGATAATAGTAGTTGGTGTCACCTGTCGTGCAATAATGGGCGTTCCTGGAGCCTGGGGAAGAGGAAAAAAAACCAAACACATCAATGCCTGTAGTTAAACATCCTCTGCCTTATCTAGTATTTTGTGTCTGGATAGTTAACATTTCTACAGATACCCAAGAATGCATCTAAACCACAATAAAAATGAGGATTTTTAGATTTGAACTTAATGCAACTGTCAAAATCGCAGTGTACCTACACCCATACCCACCTTTTTCATCTACATTTTCTCTGGGGAAAAGAGTCATACACATTAACCATATGTGATCTTCTCTATATCAAGGTTTTAAACTTAATGTGATTCAGAGAGGTAAAAATATTTTTGATGAGTAACAGCCAAGCTGTAACAGAATTAGGAACCAAATGTAACACCTCTGCCATGTGGAAAGTAGATTTAGATTTCATATTAGGAAGAAATTCTTTATTATAGGGGTGGTGTGGCCTTCGCACAGGTTGCCCCAAGAGGTGTGGAGGCCCCATCCCTGGAAATGTTCAAGGCCAGGCTGGATGTGGCTTGGACCAGCCTGGTCTAGGAGAAGATGTCCCTGCCCATGGCAGGGGGATTGGAACAAGATGAGCTTTAAGGCTCCTTCCAAGCCAAAACATTCTAGGAATCTATGAAAAGCCTCTATAGCCACAGTGAGATCTATGGTTTCCTCAATCACTAACACCATACCTTACTTTCTGGTGTATTCTTCAAAGGAAGAAAATAAATCTTACAGTTTTTAGCACTACAAGTCACTGAACTGACCTGCACTGTCGATATCTGCACTGGGGGTGCACTGGTCGGTGTAGCAGGACGAGGAGTCAGAGTATTCTGAGGCTGAGACTGGGCATGTGCCTGTGCTTGCATCTGTGCCAAGGCTTGTTGGGGGATCATCAGCAACTGCCCGTTCTCACTGCGCACAAGGACCATGCCTGGAAAACAGATACTGGTCAAGAAACACACATCCTGGCCAAATATCAAAGGACATCTTCGGCTGGTTTTTTAATCCAAGTTGGGTACATATGGAATTAATGTACTGCTGAAGGACTGCACAACTAACAAAAGGGATTTAGAATAAAATCAAAATACCCAGCTGCATTATGACATTTTGTGTAGAATAGTTTCATTTCAGAAATACTGTCTAAATGCTCAGTATATGGTACATCAGAACACTGTGATTTGTTGACCCACAAAAAATATTCCATGTGACTCAAAGTTAAAATTAGCAATCATGTAAAAATCCTACCTGCTCTTTACTAAGAAATTCGTTTTGTAAAACACTACAAATAAAAGAAAATCCTACTATCAAGAAAGATTCCTGGTAAGAGGGGAAGAAAAATAATCAAACATAAGCTTCACCATCAACGGGAACACAATTGCCTAAGTTCTAAATTAAATTCCCATAACCAATTTAGTAATGAAAGTGGCTATAAAATCATAATCTCTCTCATGTGCACCAGCAACAGGCTGCACTGTGCCATGTTACACCTCCAAAGAAAAATAAACCAGAGAGGGAAATGAGACTGTCGTTCCCTGCTCAGTCACTCAGGTCAATACACTTAACCCCAATGGGCAGCTGTAGGGAACCAGCTTCTAACAGGCAGGTTTTCTCTCTTCCTTGAAGGCACAAACAGGATCTGGGCAACCTGAATGGTTTTCCAAGAGCTCCTTCATCCTACACGCCTCAATCAGTCCAGGAGAGCCTCAGGACCTCATCAGCTCTGAAAAATCCAACTAAGGAAACAAACTGGGCACTCAAAATTAGTTGGCTTTTCTGAGCAACTACAGGAGGAAACTTCACCATGAAAATCAAGAGGCACTACTGAAATCAGAAAGTTTTTCTGAAGTGTTGTTCAGTGAATCAAAAGCCTATACACGCTCCCCAACAATGTCTGGAGATCTGGTCTATGACATCTCAGAGCATGACTACTTAGAAAGAATCAAGCTTTTATTTGCTTTTCTATCCAGATGAAGTGCCAAAATATTTACAGACAGCGGCTTAAACAGTTTTCTTGGACTGTTTGGAAGTTAAACTGCAAAAATCCATATACTTATTTCTACAAAAATTAGTTTAAAAGAAAAGCCTTGGTTGATTTGTCCCTAATTTTTTCCATACACTCTCTACATTAACCCTCTTCTAATGAAGCAGAGTCATACAGAGACATTAAACTGATTTACGTCCAAAAGGTCATTTGCCATTGCCACTTATTTAGAAGTGTTAAGGTGGGACCCACAATGTGCTACAGACAAGAGTTACATCTAGAAACAAATATTCTCAAACTGTTTTTCTTTAGGAAAGGAAGAGGGAGGGAAACCTATTTATAATTTTGCAGTCTGTAGAAATAAAAACTCTGTTTAGCTGTCAAGTCCAAAAAACTATTTTCCAAGCCATTCCAAACAGTAAGGCCTTTTCTCCAGTAACTTATGTAGGGAGATGTATTTTCCTTAAAACAGCAAGGGCACACACTACCACCACAGCTTAGGAGAGCCTTAAAAACTTCAGTAGTGAACACAGAGCTTGATCCTGTCAGCTGCTCATTAGAACCATCACTACTTTTTCTCTATCAGCCTAACACTACAGGAAGGAGGCTACTGACAAATAACAGAGAAATTCACTATTTTAAAGACTAGAGAGTGACCTACTACTACATGAAGCTCATTCCTGCTCAAACAGAACCTGGCATCCTCTTCCAATGTGCAAACATAAAATCTTGGGAAATTAATTCATGTTACCCATTTTTGTCATTCCTCATAATAATCAGCTGAAGCAGCTAAATGTGGACTCAGTAGAAATCTTCAATATTATTATTATAACTGAAAACATCAGTAGAAATCTTATTAGAGGAGCTATTTTCAAGTAAACATCAAATATTAAGGTTTGTTGAGTACCATTTAGTTTCTAGCAATTGAAAAGGCCCAATGCAACTACCTATGCCTGTGCTTTCAGAAGTCCTTAAATGACACAGAATTAAACTGACATCCCGTAAAAAAAACTCTCTTTTTCTTAAAATTCACCATTTCTGGGGTTCCACAGGATATTCTAAGGTTAATGTACCATCCAAATTCTTTAAAGTTATATCTTTTTCCCCTACAGAAGCAACATAAGAGATACTAATCATAGTTTGGGAAAGGAGGATTATTTTTTAAACTTCTCTCCCAGTGCAAATGTGACTAAAATTATTTGAAAGCACCAAGCCAAAGCACCTCACCTGCATATGAGAAACTTTTATAGCATCAGAGTTCTGTGATACCTGGTCCTGTCTCGAGCTCAACACACACATCAGGCTCAGGAATGGGTCTGTGCCACACCCTGATGTCCTGCAACAGCACAACCATCCCCTGACACAGAAGTCCTGTCATCTTACTGGTTTTCTCCCCAAAATATGAATGAAAGAGGGAAAATAACCACAAAATGAAGGTTGAATACCCCTGAAGTGCAAGCACAATGTCTGAACAATGAAATATTCTCCCTGAGCTACATGCAAAATTAGAACATGCCTACACATTAACATAGCACAACTGCTCAAACAGACAGTTGAAAAGCATAGTAATGTGAGCTTTAGAAAACATATCAAGAAAGTTCAATTTTTGGCAGCAGACAGATAAAACAATCATTTGTAATTCAAACCCTGACTTTAAGTACTACCCTGCTAGATTTCTAACTATGGGAAGTCTGAACTTTCCATCAAGTATTGCAGTCATAATAAAAAAGTAACTCATACAAAGCTACATTGAAATAGTTCTTTCATTACCAATCAAATTTGATACACAGTTATTTTCAATGTATAGTTTCTAATCTGTCCTTAACTCAGAGCCTACCCCTTGAAAAATTCCTGTGCACACATATTGGGCTATATACAAACATAAAGACAATTACTAACTTCTGACTAGTCCTGCCTAAACTTTAATCATGGTATGATGCTATGAGACATTTTACCTGCTGGGAATGCTATCTTGTTGGTGTATGGGTGATTTCAGGAGCGGTGCAAAAATTCAGATTGTGATGAACTTGGTTGCTGAAATTTCTGTGCAGAAACTCACCAGCACCACAGTGTGCAGACAAATGAGTTTTGACTGAACACATAACACCCCTCGAGCCTTGCTGAGAATTCTTTAAAAAGGGAGGTGGAGCTCCTCTCTCAGCTTCTCCCCCCAGCCCAACTACAGACTCTTTTCTAACCCAGATGCCTACAAAAGGAACTCACTAACCCAAAACTATACCCAGGCTGGTACTAAGTGGATTTGCAGTAAAGTTCAGAAGGCTCATTGGCCCTAACTCGATTAAGAATTAAGAAGAAAGTCCCATTTATCTCCTCCTTCTAAACAAAGTCAATGCAGGGCTGTAACAGCCCCCTCTCTCCATCCACACATGAATCTCAGTTGATCCATTTGTGGATATAGAAAAGAGGAAGGACTGACAATCACGTGTCGAGAAAGAAATTTCTTTCTCCTCTATTCCAAAACTTTTATTTTAAATATTTAAATACAGATAAGTATCATAACCTCAAACTCCAATTCACAAGGCTGCAAATGCTGAATGCACCAGGTCAGAACTGACTAGTAGGTACCAGCAGATGGCTAGAATTTTATAAGGTATCTCACTGTTTCAATTAAATTCAGCAACATACCTAAAGTAGGATGAAAAAGGATGAAAAACATTTTTCTGTTTCAAGTTTATCATCCAGGGTTTTGTTCCACAAATGGATAAATTACTATTTAAGCTCAAAGAGCTAATAAAGATCATTGGAAATGTTCAATTATAAAAAGGTGACAATAAAGCTTGTTCATTTTAAATATTTCTCTGCCTTCTTTTTCCTAGAAAGTCTGATCACGTGTACCCTAAAATCATATTCAATATTAAAAATGCAAATATTCAAGCACTCTTTCAAAGTCTCTCATTGAAAAACTAATTAAAATTAATTAACATTTTTGTTAGAAGTTAGAGGTTTAAGAGAATCCTGAAAGAGGCTCATATTTTAGTCTGAATTAAACAATTCATCATGGCTCCAAATGAAGGATTAACAAAACTGAGTTGGATTGCTCCTTATGCCAAAGGGACTTGTGCTCCTGACTGGTACAATGGTCATCTCACATATTCTTGTGGAGACCTTCCCAGATGTCTCCTGTTCATCAGAGTGTTTGGAATGGAAAATGTCATTATTATATGATGTAGCTGCATGATTCTAGTGTGTCATCTTTGCCTCTTGCTTATTTGTCTTTCCATTTGCTATTGGCGATTCCATTTACAAAGTGATGTGCTTTGGGTTTTTTTAATTTGTTGATGTTTTTTTCTTTTTTAATTAATAAAACTTGTGAAATCATGCATTGGAATCAAAAGTGAAGAGCTCTGGCCAAAGGACATGTCAGTAAAACACAAACCAGGCTTTTTTGTAACACCTCCCTCTTCCTTCTTTCTTTGAAATATGGTTTGGCTTAACAAAGACTAAAGAAAAAAATTAACAGAATAATAAAGAAGACTAATAAAACATTTTGTAGCCTTTTGCAGACCACTCTGATTATCTGTGTAATTCCCAAGACATACAACCTTCTTGCTAGAGGATCTCTACATCCAAAAAAACCCCCAAAACCACAGAAGTTTCCTGGTTTATTACCAGTTTTTGCTGGTAAATCTGGATTAATAACATTTATAGGAGCTGGACTTCCCAAAGAGAATTAAGAGTTGCTCCAGATACAGCAGGCACCTCACAACACTGATCTGAAGGTGCCTGCTGTAGAACAGAAGGTTCAAGCTTACAGATTTTGCTCATTACTCACAATATAGCTCATAGTCTAATCCAGATCAATTCAGAACCATTACTAAGAACCCAGACTTTTAATAGGTTTTTTTTCAGTAGCTGGGACACAACAAAAGAATTAATGGATGTATGATCTTGAAAGTGCATGAAGAATATGCTTTTCCAACATCCTGAGGAAATTCTCTTCTAAAGTAAAAAGGTAACTGAACTTTATTTCCCAAGAAAAAACAGCTGGGGTCAGGAAGAACTATTAGGCAGCAAAGAATCAATACACACACACGCTGGTGTTCAGAAAGAATGTCCAAGCCTGAAAGAATAACTAGAGGATTGCTGCTTCTGGTGTAGGAAATCAAAGTCCTTCCAAACACCTCTAGAAAAGAAGGTTATTGATCATAGAGTCCACCGATATCTGACAAATCTTCAAATCCTAACTAGATTTGCCAGGGCAGTTCACTAAGAGGTTATCTTCACGTCAAAGCAGTTTGGGCCTTAAACTCTTGAGCACACACTTCTTTGTGGCAAGATGCTGCAAACATTTGACATGGCAGAAAAATCTGACAGTAATCCTAAGTGGGTTGTGCCACATTAGCAAGAGAAAGCTTTATGAGAGTATCCCTCAGGAGTTGTCAGAAGAGATTCTGCTGCAACAAAACTGAAAGTGAATGTCTGTAAGGTTATGCAAGTTGTTATCATACACACCACAAAAAACATCTAAAGCAAAGGGGACGAGTCCATGCTCTGCAGGTGATTGGACCAGGTTATACAGAGATCATGAGATTAAAAAACCTTTATAAAAGCAAGAAGTTTTTAAGAATTTTCCAATACAAAAAAGCCAGAATACTGTAGAGCTGGAGAAAAAGATAGCTGCCTATGCAAGCTACAGGAAGAGCTTTCAGCAGGAGTGATACATGTGCCTTAGTGCAGAAATGGAAAAGATAACCTGGTACTGACATCAACACTGTCCAGCAATCCACCATTCCTTCTCTCACAGTAACTGGCCCACCTGGAAAAGTTCTCACTCTACAGGAACGAAAGGCCAAGAAAAACAGAAAGAACCTATGAAATCTACCAGTCCACTGCAGCTCCATGAATAGCTGGGTAATTAAGGGAATCTTCCCTAACGCCAGATAACGTCTAGCAAATGTACACAATTATTTACACACATCAAAGAGCAGCATCTGCAACAAACCAGCAGATGTGTAGCAGCTCATGAAGGACAATCTATACACCAACTTGTGAGAAATAGAGACAACAAATCAAGATGAATAGCACAGAACTGTAAATGGTAACACAGCTATGGATTAGATGTTACTGAAGACTCATTATTTTGCACCCCATGGGAGGTGTGCACAAGTGCATTAGATGCTCTGGGTTAGCTGAGGTGCCTAGAACCTCGGGTGACCTGTGCTGCACAAGAAATCCAGAAAAAGCTTTTACTTGAATTTTCTTGCCAAAGCCTTTGACACCATGAGAGATCCAGGCTCTCGAGTTTCATCAACTAAAGTGGTTGTTTTGTGACTTCTATAAAGGCACCTCAGCTCCACAAGGATAATCACAGTGCAGGTATCAGCTCCTGCAAACCAGCCAGCTCAGAATGAACCCACGACTACATGTGACTTCAGCTGCTCCCCAGCACTGGCACGATGAGGTCAGGCTGCACAAACACGGGTTAGCAGGAGATATGTTCCCTGCTCAGCTGCAGGTCTGCAGGCCATAAAACTGCCAGCAGAGCTAGAGCTGTCCAGCACACTGGAGCAACCTGAGAGTCTGTACTAGATTCCCTCACGGCTGGTTTCAGAGGAATGGGCACCCCAAAGCCATGAAGCTGAGGTTCTGCACAGCTGCACTAAGCACACAGTGCACACTGTGCCCACGCATCTGAGAGGTGCCTGTTAAACGTTCAGCACCTGTTGTGCTGAAGGTGAGCTACAACTTAGCATGAAAAAACATGCCATGACTGTCAGGTGTTGCTTCAGAGCATCTCTAATACAAAACACTGGGAGTCTCTCCCAACAGGCACTAAATATTACATATAGTGAAGATTGGCATGGCACAGCGTTTTGGACAAGAACTACAAAAGCACATCACTCCATTTACTTTTCAACTCCTGTCACTCTGGAATAAAGTAAAATTCCACCCAGATCCAAGGCCTTCAAGTTTTGGTACAGCAATAGTTTACTACAGCATTTCACTGTTTGCCATCATGCTTTCTCCACATGCCCAACCTGCATACACAGGTCACAACTAATCGTTATGGTCTTGGAAACACTGATTGATGATTATTGCCAAGACGAGTGAAAAATACATTTGCAAATGTACTCAAGAATCCTGACTGCAGTGCACAGAAAAAATATTTTGTACAGACCAAGTACACAAGTTTGGAACATGAAAAACTGTTTTTGTTTGTTTTTTTTTCTTTTACTAAAGAGTCAACAGACAAAAAATTCAATTTCATTTTAAAAGCCTTTGCTTACTCTTACCATGCAAGAATTCAAATTACAGAACTCAACTGTACTGGCTAAAAGGTGAAGAAGTGAATCATTTGTAAAATATTGATTCACAAATCTGTTAAGAATATAGAGGAATAATGTCATCCTGGAGTGCCAAAAAGCCACAGTGATCCCATATGGAGAAAATCTTACCTGCTCAGTTGAAAAGGTGTGTAAGAATTATTCTGGGAAATACATCATTTTATATAGCAACAACTGACAAATGCTTCAACGACAATGTGATTTGAAACTATTTTGACTTCTCTGGAAAGCTATATTCCTTGAAAGTGTGTTAACATTCCTTTCTAGTCAAGCATAGAAAGCCAAAACACCAGAGTGCTCTGTTAAATTGCAACCCAATCATCACACAAATCTGCCTTTAGTCTAATGTAGAAAGAGCTACAAAAAACACTATCAAAAGCTAAACCAATTTCTTTAATTATTGATCTCCGAGTGATTCAGACTTAGCTCCCCCATTAATTTCAGTGTACTTACATCAAACAACAATTCAGTTATACCAAAATCGAATTTGGGGTTGAGAAAGGAAGACACAAACTGAGGTGTCACTAATTCTTTTTATCCAATATTTTAAAAAGGAGATTTTAAAACTCAACTAGTCTTCATGTGTGACAGTTTGTCTATACCAAGGCATATCAACGTTGGTGCTGAATGGGAATGGCCAATCTACTTGGCATTTACCACAGTCTGCACACAAATACTTCGTGAGGAGTAATGATTTAAATCAATGTTTTCTTCCTTCAAAAAGCAACATCCTAACACAACTAAGTGCATGAAAAGCCATAAAAAAATGGATTTCTTTAATTTGTTCCCACTGTGAACACCCTACTCTAGGCACACCACCTTTGTAATTTTAGCAGTGAGAAGACCCTGTGCTGGTGCCACCTTTTCACCTGGAGCTGTGGAGACCCAATGCTGGACCACTGACAGCTCCCTGGGGCAGCCTCAGTGGAAAGGTTCTCTCCACATCCTCCTCTGGGATTTCATGCCTCTCACTGCCCATACAGGAGTTATTCTGCTTTGAGAATATGCCAAACACTATGCCTGCAAGTTCAATACAAACTATCAACGGGAACATGATATTACATGTCATTTGGCTGATAGCAACATTTATTAAATAGCTCTGCTTTTTCAGTTAGTCTGAACACAGAAACAGAATTATTTTCACACCTGTAAGCTTGAATTCAGAAAGCTTTTCAACAAAATCAGGTCTCGTTTTGATTTTTACTAACCATCAAATGCACAGTCCTGAGTAATGACTAAGCTTAATGACTGGGTATGACTAACACTTATAAATAATTAGTGCCTTCTCTCCCCCTCTCCCATGGAGGACAGGGAAGGAAAGGAAACCAAATGATACATTGAAAAAAAGGAAGAATGAAAGGAAATAAGAGGTTGGAGCTCAGTGCATGAACACTTGTATCTCCTCCCAATCCACCCTTAATACTACTGCAAACATGACTGCACGTATGTCTATTAAAAACCAACAACTCCTCACGCCTGTCTATTAACTTCCACACCGTTTAGTCACTCAGCCTTCCTGCTCCAGACCTCTTCTCCTGACATCCCCCACTGATCCCTCAGCAAACACTCTTCAGGTCACCTCCATCAACTCCTTGCCACCAGTGCTGCAGTTCCTCAGTGTTACTCCTCAGAGCTGGTACTTCTGACTCATGTGCACAACTGGTCTCACTCGCCACACCACCATTCATGCTGAGTACACCTGATGTTCTTTTACATTTGGAGAGAGGTTCTAAATCTGACCTTCCCTTACAGAAACATTTGATTAATAAACTGAAGGAAGGTGTGCAGACAACTTACTCCAGCCTTGCTGTCCCCTCTAACCATTTCAGAAAGGCTTGAGCGTGGCACCACACCTCATTGTTTAGTTTTGTTTATACCCTGGTATCTAGAGCACACATTTTTCAACTATACTGGTTGTCAGCACAGTCTACCCAGCACGTGCTTTATTCTGCACAAAAGCACCCTGATAGCTTTCAACAGTTCAGCTATTCTCAGAAGCTTGTATTAATGAAGTTATAATCATAAGTTAGACCATTCTTACTAGAGAGGCTCACTCGATTCAACAGAAATCATAGAACAGTCAAGTAAAATAATATTACACACTGCTGCAAGTTTTATGTAACTCATTGTCTAGGTACTGGTTACAAGATGTTACTGAAAAACTTATTTTAGTAATGCATTTTAAGGAAAAAAGCACCAAAATATATTCATGATTCATAATTTCCAGTTCTAATTTATAGAGCTCTACAATTACAAAAAGTTACTTAATTTCTATCAATATACTTCTCCAAATCCCACAAAAAGAGTTTGGTATCCAAGTCAGACCTTGCACTAAATCCCTTACAAATACACAGCAAAAGCACCATCCCTGGGTACAAGGATTTATTATCTATTTATGCACTTTGCTGAGAATTAACCTTTGATATTCAAAGTGTAACTTTCTGATCACGGTAATATAAGTACAGAAACTCATCTTTTTATTTCTAGCCTTACAGACAGAAGATAAGCCACCTCTGTACAATGCCTTGAGACAGCTCTATTGAATACTGAGCAGACCTCACTACAGAAACAGGACCCAGGTGTATCAATTCCTTATGATTATCACCTCCTTTCTTGATTATTGATAATCTATACCATTATATAGTGAGGATAATCAAGGTTTTGTTCTCATCAAAAAATATTCCATAGTTTAAAAAAATCCTTAAAGGCATAAATAAGGCGTCAAGGACAATTTCATTTTACATTGAATATTATGCTAAAGACACCTGAAAAAATTACTCCAAGACAGGAGGCTTTGTGGTAAAAAACTGGGTCTCAGTTCCTTGAGACATTACACCTCCAAAAGACAACCAGCATTTCTGGAAAGAAATTACCACAGAAGAGAACTGAGGTAAAAATTTTCAGAGTAAGCAGAGGTCAAACTGTGCTAAAACCACCAACAAGCTCTATTTGTGTGTCTGTGGCCTCAATGAAAAACAAGGCCTCATCTCATCTGAAATATGAGTGATCACACAGTCTTTACACCTGTTTAATTACAGCCCGACCTATGTACAGTTTTTAGGCTTCTCTCAGCATCTGAGCTGGATATGGGATCATTTTGCCACACTAATTTAGTCATAAAATCTCCAGTGTGAAAACAACCGTGTCCTTGTAGAAGCAGCTTGTTGTATGAGCTACTTTGCTTCGCTTATGAGGAAACAGATGCAAGAGGGCTGATACAGCAAAAACTGGATCCAGACAAGAAAGGGTTTACAACTTTCAAGAAACGTGTATCAGGATAAATACACAACTTGTCACATTTAGGCAAGATCTGAATTAGTTTCAAACTGAATTATTGTTACTGTGTTAACAGTAATTGTATGACAACTGTGTGCAACCTGTCAACATCATCCTGAGGGTCTGATGCCAGGAGGGCACCAGGGAACCTTGGGCAACATTCACAGATCAAAACTATTTGTACACAGGAACATCCCTATGACCATGCAAAGAAAAAGCCCTTTGTAACTTATGAGCAACATATACTCTCTCTAGAGCTTGGCTTTTCTTCACACAGAGCTTTATGGTTCATAATACACCTGAAAAAAACTGTCTATTAACTATGACGATCTCCTTTCTATCACTGCCTTGCCTTGTGAGAAACAGTATTTCTAAAATTATTTTCTTCATAACACTACCTCTTCAAATCTTCTTTCACAAGACATAACATGCCTCACATAAAGTTAAACTTGCAACTAGAAAAAGCCCTTTTTTTGACACAAAGCAATGGCATCAAATTCAAGGAGCAGAGTCAGATAAATAGAGTTATAAACGTTCATAAAGTTTCAACACAGAGAATAACCTTGGCAAGAGTAGTCATTTTCAGGTAAAAATGCTGATTTTAAGTATTTCTGACAAAAACTGCCTACAGTAACAAAAAGTGTTTAATGTGTAAAGTGACTTCCATGTCCAGTTCCTTCTGAGCAGACTCAGTTTTCAATCACACAGTTTTCCTGAGAACAGAAAGCAACTTTTACACACACCAGTACCTTCTCTTTGCCTAAAACCATGTAGTTTAAGCATCAGCATTTTCGACTGTGTTCTTGAGCTACTTCATAAAATTTTTTAGAATTATATTTTCATACCATTTCCCAAAAGATGGAAGACAAACAATAGTAAGAGTTTTCATACACCAAAACATTTCATTTGAGGAGTGTTTGTGATATGTACTAATTTGTGTCCTATCAGTGCCCCAAACTGATGCATTTTCACCCCAGTTTGCTAACTTTGCTGCAGCATCCTGTGTCAGTAAGGAATTCCAAGTCCTGGGTAGCATCCAAATTTGTGGTCCTCAAACCAAGAAGCTGCATTTTATAAGTAACCTGCTAGATTTCCAGAGATGGAAAACACGTAACTTCTTGCAGAGCACAAAACAGCTCAAAATAAATACATCACTCCCTTCTGGTCACTGACCAACAACCTTTATCATAAGCCTAATGATATCCAAAAAACCCCAGAAGACCACAACTTCAAGCATAGATAGGCATGGGAAACAAATTTACACATGCTCTTCCAAAGACTGTTGTGAACAACAGTATTTTCCATAACAGAAGTGAACAATATGGAGTCAAAGTTAGTAGCCTTCACAGCTTAACAGAATCCTAATTATATTCCCATTAGATCCCATCACTTAACAAAACACTTTATCAGATGTGCAAAACACTGAGACATTCTTCTTAACAGAGCCAAAAAATGCTGTTGCACATCTCCCTGAGCCTCAAGTCTTTGGGGTACAAAGCCAAGCACACAGGATTCCTCAGTTATGGAAGTTGCAATACGAACAAACACAACTTTCAGTCTGGCAACATATGGCAGATCTGATGTAGCAGATTCCAAATAAAGCAGAATGTTCCTTTTGCTGATGCATGATTTGAACATAAAATCCACCCCTCACCCAGAAGAGTTCTGCAGAAGAGATCCACAGTTATCTTTCAGAAAGGGAGATACCGCTTTAGGCACCAAGTGTAGGGCTCCCAAACCCTAATCCTGGCAAAGTATCGATTCCTGCATGGCCTTGGGCAAGTCATAACTTCTCTAAGTTGCTCTTTCCCCCAGCTCTAAAGCAGAGTTCATACTACTTTATTTACCAACCACACAGGCATGTTGCAGGGATTAAGTTTTGTAAAATGCTTTGAAAGTAAAACATACTATAAGTACTTTAAGGAGTTCCTATTGTCATGGTGCATTACAGACATTATTTTTAACAAAATCGAGCCATGCCAACACAGTTAACAGGCATAATATTGGCAGCACATGCAACATACAGGGAAACTATAATGAGGATATGTTTGAACTTGCTTACTAGTCAGTGAGAAATAGAAACAACCACATTCCACTACTTCATAGTATTTCTATAATTCCTTTCTGTAATTCTTGTATTATGGGAAGTCTGATGATTTCCTCATCTACCTACATCCTAGTTACCTTGGGCACTTCTGAGGTACGTTCCAAGTACAAAGTAACCCAAGGAACCAGGCAGTCAGTATGAAAAGTAACACAAACTGATTCGTTTGATTCTTTTCAGCTGCCACCTTTTTCCCATTTTTATACACTCTCCTTTGCCCAACCACCTCTTACCCCAATTCCCAACTGCAAGAAACAGAACTACTCCTGCAGAAGTTATTTTTCAGTTACTCCAGCTCCAAAATGCTCGGCTGCTCAAGTCAAAAGGATGTAAATCCATGTTTTAAATTACATATTCCAACAGTTTTCCCATCCTAAAGCCCCTCAAATGAAGGCCTAAGTTAGAATCCTTCTTGGACAGCGAACACAAGTCAAAAAATGGTCAGTTTCTACATAAGAAGATCCCGTTTAACACCAAGTGAAGTTTTGAGCCTCTAAGGCCATGCAGAAAACCTTGAGGGTGCATATTCATGTAGTACATCTTCCAGGACCCGCAGGTGTACAGCACCAATGCTCCTCCAGGTACCCTTTGCTTCGAAGCACCAACGGTAAGTTTTAACCACTGGCAACGTTCAGAACTCCGGAACATTCCACTGTTAAAGGGGCCCCAGCAGTTTCTCAGGCTAGAAAGGTTCCATCCTGTCCTCAACACAGAAATAGCACGAGATGCCCTCCAGGAAGAAAGTACGGAAGAAGTCTTGTCTCATCCCCTACCATCAGCTACTGGTGGATCCAACTGAGATTTGGGAAAGTAATAAAGAAGTTTTATTTTTAGATACAAGGCAAAACAACTCTGTGACAGCAGTTCTACTACAGCTGCATTACTGCTAGCAGAAACACTGGTCATGATTGCAGAAGTTAAAAAAACCCCATAAACTATCAAGACAACCCATCCTATCTACTAGCTTCAAACAGAACTGTCACAAAATTGCATTTACTCAGGAAAAAAAAAGTTAGTCTTTAGGGTCAAGCCACCAAATTTTCATAAGTATGAAGAGTCACTCAGCAGGTAAAAGAGGGAACAAGGGGAAGTGAAAGTTTCCAGATTTCAATTTCACCTAAGCTAGTAGTGGAAACTGTGCATACCCACCTGCACTATTCTGTTCTTAATATATAGCTACAGCACTCACCAATCTGCTCCTTTCTCTAAGCAGGCACCTTAAAAACTTATTATGAGATGCTTGTACATAAAGCAGCAAAATAACAACATAAAGCACTTGCAAGAGAGAAAACTGAATCTTTGAACCCCAGGTTGACAGTGCTGCTAAAGTAGAAATAACCTCACAGTGCTGGGTTTGTGCTACAGCACTGCTGGACAAGATAGTATTTTCAACAGTGATTTTATAGAACAAAGTTTTGCCATTTTACAGGACGATTCTACCCTGTGTCAGCAATGACCTCTAAACACTTTACAAACTCTTAACAATGCAAAAGACAAATTTTAGGACATAATCCCAGCCAGTTTTCTGCAGACTTCTCTGAGCACCTGTAACAGCTGAACACTGACTTACTGCTTTAACAAACTCACTGATTTTCCTACTTCTTACCATGTTATTGTACAAAACACGTTTCACATTACTGAAGGACTCGGAACAACAACCTCCATTCAACTTGTTTTCAGTCAGTTTCAGTAGATGTTGCATACTTAAGGCAGTATTGTCTAAAGAGAAACTTCTGTTCCTGCCTCCTACAAAATCAACTCACAATATTCCTGTGTCTTTGCTAAGAAGGTGTAAATAAGGTTATTTTGAGATCTTCATCACCCTAATCTGTCCCCCTGGACCACAAAGTTCTCCAGGAGCCTCTTTTTGGAAAAGACAAAGTGCAACAGTCCTTTCCCTCACATATGTCAGTAGTGGAAAACCACTACTAATGCACAGATCCTCTCAATAGTCCAGCTGCTTGGAGAATCAATATACCAAAATCCAGCAAGGCCACAACAAATATGGCCCACTGGCTCTTCAAAGGTCTCCAGTTTGCCAGTCGAGGTTAATATCTTGATGCCATACAAAGCATTATTCTAAAAGCTGTATGTTTTAAAGATCACTGAACACGTTTATTTTCCACATGCTCTTTTTAAGAAAACATTTGAAGTCTTGCAAGGTTTCCAATTCTCAATTCCAGGTTAATAACACTTACTGACACTTTATATTCTGCTTTCCATACATGTGACACTGCAACTGTATTTTGGAGAGCTAGAAACAGGGATTCTGGGTAAGAAAATAACTGTAAAACATGTGCTGCTTATTGGTCAAACCTTCCATCAGAACTTTCTAAGTGTTTGCAACTCTTGGTGTAGATAGTTGTGTGTGCAGTGTATGATTTCAAGCACTAAGTCTTAGAAACTCTTACTAGCACACACTATTGACTTTTAAAAACAAACTTGTGAATGCAAATGTGATGTATGCAGTAGGTGCACAGCATACCAGCACTGCAGCTGCAGTGTCATACTACCAAACTGCCTCCAAAAACCTGCCCTATGACGCTGTCATTAGAAATACAACTTCAAAAGCACAGCCACATATTCTCCTTTCACTATGAATGTACCTGCACCCTGCAAGATCACAGCAGCTTCATGTGGCCAGACTTGCAGAGGTGCTTGGCCCTGGCACCTGAGCTCAACATCAACCAATTCTTAAGTGTTTTGAAAGAAATTATTTATCCAAAACATTTTCAAAGTTGGCTACTTTGGAAAGTATAAAAAACAAGCTGAAGCAATTTAAAAGAAAAATAATCTGTTTCACTAAAAAAAAAATCCTTTTCAATATTAAGTCTGTCTTGTCATGCAAGAACCAAATTTCCAATTTCTATCTATCCAGTCACATACACTTGCTTGTTTTAAAAGTCATGCTTATTCTTTTGAAGTTATAGATATTTCTTAAAGTATAGGACAGACAAGAAAAGTACTTGATAAAAACCAAGTGTTTAGAAATTATATTGTTTTACTTTGATCTATCAAGAACTCCAAAGGAGCAAATTTATAGCCCAATTTTACTCAAGGACTGGCAATGCTGCTTCTAAGAGTAACACATTTCAGCACGCTGTGGCAGTTTGAGAAACATCAGCTATCTGAAAAAAGGTCCTGCTGGACTCCACTGGAGTATTTTTCCCCATAATCAGATTTATAATGCAGTATTAACAAAAAATGTAGGTATACATGGCAACAGACTGTAAACATGAACAATCCTTTGATACACTACAGCAATAAATAAATAAATTAGAATTTTCTAACCTATCAATTTACAAGCTTCAAATGAAGCACTGGGATTTCAAGATCTGAGTTTTACTATTTTTTACATTAATAACATTGTCATTCAAATTACTTATATACAGAATAATCTCTACAAAAAAAAAAGAGAAATTCTTATGACAGTTAGAACTTGGATACACAGAATGTTTGACAGACTTCATCAAACTACATGGCATCACATACCACTGATAGTATAATATATGTGATATACACAAAAAGACAGTGTGTAGTAACACAGTACCATTCCTGGTCTACTTTATTTGACAGGTGCATTGCTCTGAGGTTGGTCAGGGGTTCCAAGTGATGTATTTTTACCAAGATCCCTTGAAATAAGATGATACACAACCACCACTGACTTCACTCGGTATTAGTAGCAAAATTTCATTAGTTATTTTTTGTATACTGCCCTGAAAACACTGAAGAACAAGAATACAGCTATTGTATGTATTATTTGGAAGACAGGAAGTAACGTGTAGGTTCACACAAGTACTTTCAGTCAAAAATCAAAGCAGATACAACTAACAAGCTTGACTCAAAAGAATAGCAAATTTATAATCTTAAATCTCAAAATCTAGGATATTTAAGGTGGCACAGACCAGTTCTGAGCAAAGAAATGCTTCCCATCCTGCTTTTTACTCACCCACTGAGTTCAGGACTAGATTCCTTGTCCAGAGATGCTCAGCACTAAGCATGAGACTAGCTACTACACACGCTGCAGCCCTAGACACAACAGGGTGAGGTAAGGACATAGGCAGTCTGCCTTTTGTATCAGAATGCCAGTGACTAAAAAGATGATCATAAGCTTCAAATCTGTGAGTTTTAAAGTCAGACTTGAAGGTATTTAAAGCAAAAGAAGGTAGTAGTTTTCTTGTGTTGTATCTGCTGCTTCTCTATTCAAGAGAGCTCTGCGGTACTGGGGGCATGCAGGGACAGAGGGAATTGAGCAGCACGTGAAGGTTACAAACTACTGACAAAACTGCCTGAAAAGTCAAAATGCCTTTCTTGAAAATGAAGTATCAATATTTCATTGCATAATATTCCATTGTCACCCTTTGGTAGTTTGCAGCTTCATCTACACTCATACTGAAACAAAGATACCAGGCAGAATTATTTTCAAATTATTACTGCTGAAAATACTCTTTGGCCACCCGAAGTCATACCCTGAGTAGTAGAATGCTACTATGCCACTACTGAACACCAGATGATTCTCATTGTTACATGTAATGTCTTTTCTACAATTCACAATTAAACAGCAAGGAATCTTACTTGGATCCCTTCCCTCCCTGCAACAAATACACTTCCAAAACAAAACCCCTCAATCCTCTTACTTACCTGGTGGTAACTGAAAATTCTGAATGTTAGTCGGATTCTGAGGTGGCTGAGGCAAACGAGGTGCTAAAACTGTAGGAGTCAAAGTTGCTCTGATTCCACTTGTAGTTGGTGTTGGAGTCCTTGGCAGACTTTGTGCCACCGTATTGGCAGTGCCTTTAGCCATTCCTGTGGGGGTGCCAGGAGCCGCAGGAGGTATCCCACCAGGATTGGGAGCAACATTGGAGAGCCCAGCTTGCATAGTTTGCCCAATAATCATGTTACCCCCTGTAGTACTGGGCTGGCCACCAGTAGCCAGCGTCTGCTGCTGGGATACTGCCTGGACTATAGTTTTAGGAGACTCAGATTTGATGACCTGTGTGGCAGGAGCTGCTGGCACAGTGGAACCAGACTGGCTGTTCACCAGTGATGTCTGGAGGGAAACTCCAGATCCCACAGTGGCTGTGGCAACAGCAGGAAAACTCCCCACACTGATGGTTGAATTGATCACAGTATTGCTCCCATTCTGAGTGGCTGCACCAGCTGCAGCTACCGTGGGTCCTGCTGTGTGGATCGGGGGCCTCACGAGTGTCACCGTGGGCGCTCCGGTTCCAACGCTCGGTGGTGGCTGTGAGGAGATAACTGTGGGTGAGGAGGAAGATGCAGAGGACACAGCAGTGTTTAGGAAAGAAGTCTGGATGACAGTGTTGGAAGCTGACGGCAAAACAGCGTTAACAGCGTTTCCTTTCCCCACAGATCCAGGTCCATTGTTAACGAGAGGGGCAACAGCAGGTGCAGGAGCGGGGTTGGCAGTCACAGGAGTCCCAGGGAAAGCAGCACTTCCTGTGTGGTGAGAGTTCATCACCACGTTACTCCCATTCAAAGTCTGCACTGTTGTGGTCCCAATCTTGCCATTCCTGGTGGACAAGGCAGTTGCCATGGTGCTGATAACCACCGATTTGCCCTGACTGAGGGTCCCTGGAGCAGCAGTGACTTCAGATCCTCCTGCTGCTGCACTGGTGGTGCTGGTGCTCGTTGTGGTGGCTCCATCCAGAGCTGAAGTCTGGGACCTGGTGTTATGATTAATAACACCCCCCTGCACTCCTCCTGCTCCTGCAAAACAACAACAAGAGTAAACAGAGAGAATGAGCAGGAACAGAAGTCCAGCAAAGACAGAATGTTCTCCCTCATCACCAGGTCTTCTCCATCTCCCCAGCTGCCTGCCTGGAGCCAGGAAAACAGGATAAAATACAAACTGAACGTGGCTGTGAAGACATTATCTTGAAACCTCCAGTTTTCCACCAAAGACTGGTAGATTCCATATTAATTGTAACACCCCTGCTTTTGACACTACAATAAGACAAAACAGGGAAAACAGATTTAATATAAACCAATTGAAGGGAGGAAGAAGATCATCTTAGACCTCTTCCTCATTCTAGAGCCTGACATCACATTTAGCAAAAGGAGTGCAACCGCAAGGAGGGGAAAATAGCCATGGAAGACACATTATTAAGACATATTCCCTATATCCAGCACATACTACCCTCTAATCCTGTCATCTACTACAGAGTAAGTCAGTCAGATCACGAGCCTCAACAACAGCAAAATCTGAAAAGTGAAAGGAAATAAAAACATCGGCCTGGCAAGATAAGAAGTACTGCAAGACCTGGAGTAGGTTGCTAGAAGACCCCTTCTCTTTATTACAGAATTTGTTCTTATGGACCTGAAGTTCCCACAGCCAGAGACAGTTAAAAAATAAATAAATAAAAAGCAAAGCTGGCTTTCAGAAGGGACAAGGTGATGTAGCTTCTTGTCCTGCATAATCCTCATGCCCCTTGATGAGGTCTGGTGTTATCACAAGTACAATCACACACAGTCCAGGTACTGGCCCTAAGGAGACAGAAATGGGAAAAGAATTGTGACAGACAGACACTGAGATGCACGTTATAAGGGTCAAGGAGATCCTCCTAGAAGAGCTTCATCAATCATAACAGAGGGTCTGTAGGATCTTCTTACACTTTAGCAAGTCGAAACCAAAAAAAAAAAAAAATAAAAAAGGAGGGGGGAGGGGAGGAATTGCAGAGAGATTCTGGGGAGACATTTCTCCCAATCCCCCTGAAAAACAGCTTCCCTCCATTCCCACGTAGTGAGCCCTCAGCCCCAGCCTTCACACTGCCCCCCTACAACCCTCACGACACGAAGAGGGGAATATTCCCAGGCAGCCCCGGGGGTGGGCGGTGGGAGAAGACGCTGTGCAAGGTGGGGTGTTGTGGCCTGAATTCCCCCCCTTGCCGGGACCCGGCGTTGTGACAACCCCCCCTTGAGGGCACAGGAGGAACGGGAGGTGTTGGATGTCCCCTCCAAGCCCCTGGAACAAGGGAGGGGGTGCGGGGGGGATATCAAGGCAGGCAGATATTGGGGGGGAAGCATTTTGAGGGACTTCCTCCCCTTGAAATCCCCCCTCGCTTCCTCCTCTACAGGAAATAGGTGTCATGATTAATAACACCCCCTTCCACTCCAGCAACAGCGAAGGGGGAGGGGAAGGAGCATTTACACAGACAGCTAAGGCGGCATTATCAAGAGGGAATCCCCCCCATCCCCTCCACGTCTGGAAGGCACGGGGAGCAGTCACAGGCGGCACGGGAGGCACGGCCACGGCCGAGGGGGTGGGCTCTGCCTCCCCTCACCCCCGAGCCCGGCAGAGCCCTTTTACACTCCAGCAACAAGGGCAGGAAAGGCAGAGGGGACCGGCGGAGTCAGGCACGGGCACTGCCGGCTCCTTGTGCGGGGCGGCTGCCCCCACACATGATCCAACACCCTCGAGTAAGCACGGCGAGGAGGGAAAATAAAGGGGAGGGCGCAGAGGCGCGGATAAACACGGAGGGGGCATGATGAGGGGAGGCTCTCCCCCGTATGATCGATACCACCCTTTGCACTCCCGCTCCTGCCACAGCGAGAAGGAGGAGAGAGGGAAAAGGGGGGAAAGCAGTGAGGGAAGGAGGCAGCGGAGCTGGGGAGTGGGGGGAGGGGAGGGCCCCTCTCCCTCAGAGCCCCCCACCCCTGCCCACGTTACCTGCTTTTGTGATCTCTGGGGCACTCAGTCCCATCTTGCTGCCGCTGCCGCTCTCTGTTTGGGCATTAGCATTGCCTCCTACTACTACTCCTCCAGGGCTGGGGCTCGGGCTGCTGCTGCTACTGCTGCTGCTCACAACATGGTTCCCCAGCAGCCCCCCAGCGGCCCTCAGGGGCTCCTGCGCCTTGTGGTGCTGGTGGTGGTGGCCGGAGGCCGCCAGCTGGGACTCCAGGGAGCCCACCAGGTCGCTCACCACCTTCTCATCCACCTCCGTGTTCAGGAAAACCTCATCCAGCAGATCCGAGCCCGCCGCCATCTTTTTTTCGGAGGGTTCCTGTGAGCGCTCCCTCCTCCCCCCCCTCCCCTCCCGCCGCTCCCTCCTCCCCGCGCCCCGCCCCGCCCCGCGCACCGCGCACCGCGCACGCGCGCGCGCCCGGCCCGCACACCGCCCGCCCGGCCCGGGATTCCGCCCGCCGCTGATTGGCTGCCGCCCGCGCTATAAGAGCCCGTGCAAATGGCTGCGAGTGCTCAGTTGGGAGTCGGGCGGCGGCGGTGGCTCGGCCGGGCTGGGGCGGGCTGGGTTGGGTTAACCGGGCGTGTGCAGCCTTACAGCGGCCGCACCGCGGAGAGCAGGGCAGGGCAGGGCATGGCATGGCGGACAAGGAGCAGGGCGTGTGTGTGTTTGTGTGTGCGGCGGTGCGGCGGCGGCAGCAGCGAGCGCCGGCGGCTCTTTGTCTGCCTCGGCGCAAAATGGCTGCATGTTTGTGCCCGCTGCCCCTCTCGGCGTGCGGGGCTCCCCCGCCGGCGCCGGGGCCCGTCCCCGCACCTGTGCCAGCTGCGTGTACGCGCTGCACGGGCGGGGCGGGCGGCGGGCGAGGAGGAGCCCCCGGGGCTCCCTCACGGCCCGGCCTCCCTCACGGCCCTCCCTGACTCAGCACGGTAACAGCGCTGCGGGCCGGGCGGGGGTGGCGGAGCGCAGCGAGCCGGGCCCGGGGCAGGGGCAGGGGGGACGAGAGGGGGGTCTGGAGGGTCTGAAGGGTCTGAAGGGTGCGGGCAGAGCACCCCCCGCCCCGAGGGCCGGCAGGTGCGGCCCCGCACTTCGGACCGCGTTGTGCAACCGCCCTGAAGGAAGTAAATAACGATTAAAAAAAAAAAAAAACAGACACACACACATAAAAAAATAAAAACCACGCCTTTCAATAAACGCGCTCTTTTCTTTCTGCTTCTTGTGGCCAGGCGTTGTCCCCCCCCCCCTCCACCTCTGGCAAAAGAAATGGGTTGCGGGATGGGTATTGGGAGATTGGTTTGTTTTTCAGGGAATAGAACCGTGTGATTGTCAAGGTTGGAAGAGACCTTTAGGATCAAGTGCGGCCATAAACACGGCACTGCCATTGTGACCCTGAGCCACCGACCCACGTCACCCAGATGTTCCCGCACCGCTGGAAATGATGACTCCAACACCTCCCCCAGCAACCCAGGCCAAAGCTTCATTTAAGTTTTAAGGGGTGGCAGGCTTAAAATAGCACCCCTTATATCAGTATTTTAAAATAAGCGTTGCTCTTATGTTTTGGGAATGGGTGGCATTAAGGGCTGGAACTCTGCTGTGGTGGGATGGGCTCAGCACCTGCTGGGTGGTGATGCCCAGAACTGAGTGGCCTCAAAGCTGCTGCCTGGGGGCTGCTGGAGACCTGGAACAACACGAGCTAGGAGTTATCTGTGAGAAGAGGAGCTCTTTGAATACATCAGAGGATTCTCTACTCAGGGTTGCCCAAATGTGGGTGTCAGCGCTTCACCCGTCACAAATTTGGGGTGATCACTTCCCCTGTACTGCTGTAACATGAATTAAGTTGATCTGCGTGGCAGGTGACCCTGTGAGCCATGGGAACAGTGCTAAGTACTGTCCATGTCTTACCCTGCCCCCAAATTTGCAAACAGACCTACAAGGGAGAAGCTGTTTGCCAAAAGCTCGCAGGGAAAACATAAAAATGGATGGGTTTTTGTTCTTAGCATACAGGCCTCAAATAATAGTGTAAGTATATTTAAATTGAATATCTTAGAAATTCATGGTAAGGGATATTTTTCTTATAGTTTCTATGTTGTCCACTAACCTGCAGCAGACTTTGCTGGTGACTGAAAATTACAACAGTGAGCTTTTCCCAAGGCTCTGCCCACTTCACCAGGTGGCATCACTAGGAGGGACTGCCTAAGTCCCCTGAGAAGTTTTATATTCATCTCTCATTCTTGTACTCAGATGCTTTTCTCAGTCATCACCTGAAACTCAAGGGAGAGAAAGAAAATGCCCTTTCCATCACTATGACTTTTAGCTTCCATTTTATCAATTTCTGACAAATTACAGTGCTGCAAAGTAGCTGTGATTTTACAGACATCACCATAGGTCACGTTGCCCATTTCCCTACAAGACAGGAATGCTGCTTCGAGCAGGGCAGTCCCAACCTCTGCTGCTGCTTCAGTCCAGCACGTTGCTAGTTTTAGCTATGGTGAAATTCTATAAGCAGCATACCAAAGAACTCTCTGGAATAGAAGCCTGGTAACATTCCCAAACCAGCAGAAGAGTTAATCTACATCAGCTGCTCAAATGATTTATTAAGGGTGAAAAAGCTTGACTTAAGCTAAAGCAGCCCAAAAGTGCAGAGTGGCTGAAAGGCTTTGATGGCATCTAAGGAGGGTCCAACCCTGTGCTGGGCCACAGTGCCCGAGGGAAGAGAGAGGAAGAGGAGGAGATGGAGGATGTTATCCAGTGGCAGCAGCAGCCAGCACGAAGGGGCAGAGCAGCCTCTGTTCTTCCTGTGCTCACATTCTAGGACAGCTTGAATGTAGTTTACAGATGCCTACAAAACTAGAAATAAAAACCTCGAAGTCTTCACGTCCTCATTCTAACACTCTCTTTAGTGTACCATATGGCACATCTACCATATTAGGTAAACAACTTTACAAAATTACAAGAGCAACTGAGATTCATTACAACTTGTGCATTATAAGTGTGTTACCGAATAATTTATCTTCTCATTCTCTCTGTCTCTTGTTTGGCATTGGAAGTAAGTTTCTTGGCTGAATTCTTCAGGACAGGGATTCCATCTCCTCTGTACTGTACTGCTCACATTTTAAATTATCTAAAGGAACAATTTGCATAAGAATTCTTGCAATGGATTACAGGTAATTATCAATGTTGGTGTGGAAATAGTCAAACTCAATATCCAGTGAATGCTGTGGACTTCTCCCATCAGCGATTAGATCAAAAGATCTTGAATATTACAGGCACATATGGATTCCCCATGTGTCAAAGAGCAGAACTTAGCAGGAGCTATACAGGAAAAATGGAGAAATGTCAGTTCTTTTAACCTGTTCCCTTTAGGATATCATTATTTAAAATACTTATTTTTTCCCCTAGAACTATGTAGATCGTGGCACAGAGACTGTGTCTCAGGTTATGGTAATGCCATTCTCTTTCTGCTTGTTTTCTAAAAATGTAATTAGCTTAGAACTCATTACAGGAATATATGACAGAGGTATGGATTGGGGTGATAAAGGACAGAGCAAAGAAGCCCTCAGATGGTTTTAGTCCTAATTGACCTGTCAGAAGACTAAAGGACCATCAATAAACAGATGAAAAACTGATAGTGATAGTTTTGACTGGTGAATTTTTGCTCACCTTTCCTGCCCTTTTCTCTGCTCCTCACCCACCCACCAATCATTTAAAATGCTGAAAATTGGGATTTAACCAGAAATACCTTCATTCCACAAGTTCATTCAAACAAGATGAGAAATAACACAAAAATGTTGAGTTTATTAGAAAGCTTCACTGTTCTTGTAGCCAGTATTCCTCCCTACCTTTCTGTACCCCCTTTCCTTTTTTTTTGAGGAGTACAAGAGCACAATGGACCATTTGGTAAGTACAGAGCCCTGGCTGAAGATGATGCAGTCCTGTGCAGAAGCTCCCACTTGGTAAACTTGAAATTCTATGTGCTATGACTCTTCTGCAATTGGGTATCAGTGTCCTCTAAGTGTTCAGCAAAATCAGCAAGACTTCACATGCATCTTGAATACAAATGTATGACAATCTGTAGGAAAAATATTCCTGTTTTTTTTGCTTTGAATTTAGGGGCAAATGCAGTCTTTCCACATGCATATACCCGGAAATAAATAAAATAACTTAAGTGCCTATTTGCAGTCTATGCACTTGACTGTCTGGATCTCAAAATACTGTTAAAATCTTGGTCTTCAAATCATCCCACGTACTTCAGTTGCCCTTAAGTGAATCTCTGAAGAAGTCTAATGCTGCTAATAGGAATTAATATTCAAAATTAAGTATGGTGTGCTCCAGGAAAATGTTTTAACCCTTGCAAAGTAAATTGAGAAGAGATGAACAGTAGATTTGGAAAGCAAGTGTACAGTTCCTTTTTATTTTACGTGAATCACACCAACCTACACTCCTATTTCCACTTAAGGACAGCGTCTGTCCTCATGAGGACTGGACTGTCTGTCAGCCACAGAAGCACCACTTTTGACTGCAAATAGGTGTTCTGGACAGAACACCTCGCTAGGGAAAGGGTATTCCAGAAGCACCCACTTAAATAAGTGTTTGTATTTATGTAACTTACTGAAACTCCAGAGCAGAAAAACAACCAACTTTTATTTTCATAAACTATATTCGATTGAATAAACATAGCTTTTCCTCTTTTTAAACACAAGGTATTGAAAAATACCTAGTGATTAAGCAGGAAGTGCATAGAAAATATCTGTTAGAGATGAGTTCTGAGCTTGATTTTCAAAACGAAAAGTTAGCTGGGCACACAACTGCCTGGCAATGTCCTCTAGTGTTAATGGGACAGAAAACTGCGTCACTAAAACCTGCTACATGCAACTTTTATTATTGAAATATAGTTATTGAAATATAGCTGTCCTGAGGCATCCCAAATTCCGTGCAACTCAGCATCCTGTGCCCTGCAGAAGATGCCCAGAGAATATACTGTGGGATAAAAGGTTATTGTTTAAAACCCTTCAAGGCTTTCCAGCCTAAGAGAGCTGTGGAATTTTGGTTTTCCCTCCCAACTGCTGCTCTAACTCGTCACGCTTGTTACTGCCTGCCAAGATAGGAAGTATCAATATCCAGAATCATCTCTAAGGGAATTCCTGGGGAACTTTCCTAAGAAAAAGGAGCACTTGTATAAGAAGATGGAAGTTTCTAGACACACAGCCCAGCAGCTGGCAGAGATTTTTTTAAGCAAACCCTCTGAATGGAGATTATTATCAAATGTCCAGAATTTTGCCCACAGAAGAGACAAGCAGCAGGCATGTCAACAAAGCTCTGTGTTTTATTTGTTCTGAAAAATGTCTTGTGCAAGTCTACACAATTCATGGGGAAAAAAAATATTATTAAAAGATTAGAGGTCCTTCTGGTCACTACAATCAGCTTCAGTAATTTCACATAGTTTGGATTTAGTAAATTATTGGAACTGACCAGGCAAAATGAAAATGCTTTTCTCTCCAAGGAAATTAAAGAAATTTTGGAAAATTGAATCACTATTTTCAAGACAGAATATGTCAAGAAAATGTGCCTACTGATGGGTCTCATTACTGGAAATCCAATTTGCACATTTTACAGTCAGGATTTGCTAGAATACATTTGAAATATTTCTTTATAGTGAGAGGTGACTTTGGCAGGTTTTGCTTTGATTGTCCTGGGATTCTTTGTAAGCAAAGTATGACCCTCCCAGGGATGTTTTATCAACAATACACCCTCAGACAACCAAAATGGTACATGGTACTCCACCAGTGCCCTGCTCTCTTGTCACTGATTGTGCTGCTCATTGCCTTCCTCACCCCTCTGACAATGTCCTGTGTCCCATGTGAAGCTGAGAGCCAGAGGAGGTGGGAACCTGGATGCTGTGATGCCATCACACTCTCCAGGGCAGCACATCCTCCTAAAACTGGAGCTCCTTAGACAACTGAGGACTGCTGGATTTTTTCCAGTCACTACCATGACACAGCTTTCTTAGATCATTTTCTTTTTACCCCGTCCAAAAGAGTTTTTACTGGACACATTTAACAATAGACCATTTATGGCAATCAGTGTTATCCTCCTCCTTTAGACGCTTCCTTCCACTCACTCACTTTCAAAAATACATAAATAAAGATAAATGAAAGAACAGAAGATGAATCTTCCTCTTGTTTGCTCTTGGTCAGTGCCAATAGCAGGTACAGTCAGTGCCTCCATTCTGAAACAGCAGTTGCTGTAGTTGAAAACATTTGTCCTGTGGAATTTGATATCCCAATGCCTGGAGACTGTAAGTTACAGGAGCAGAGCTGGACACATTCTTTGCCCCTGTGCCCCTATTTAAATCACTCAGTGGCCCCACAGCACCCCTCTTTTAAGATGGATAGTTATTTAAAAAGAGCATTCTGTGTGTACCTGAATATACACTTTTTAGCTCATTAATAGCATCAAATGAAACTTACAGGCCAAAAAGTTGGTAAAACTTTCAGCATATGTTCAATACTTGGGACAAAATCCGGATTCCTGTAGATTTGAACTGGAAGAATAACCACGTGTGCAAGCAGTTCTGAAAGTCATCTTTGGATGACAAAGATGCCTAAATCGTTTTCCCCACTCCATCTCCAGTTCACTGTCTGTCAAATGCTCTTACCAAGCCTTATGAGATGATGGGACTCCTCAGAGCAACCTGGCTAATCTGAGTGACATTAAGAAGAAAACAGACCCGAAAGACACTGAAGTGGAAAGCCAGTGTAGACAGGAGAGGTATGGAAACACCATCATTTAAAGGAAAAAAAAAATGAAAGCAGTCTAGTAAAGAAGGTTTGTTTTGGTTGTAATGAAATGAGATTTTATCTGAATGTTTTGTGGCTTTGGAATGGAAAAAGTATGTAAGAAAGATTTTGCCGAGTTTTTGTATTGTTTTGGGTTTTTAATGACTTCTCTGTAATGACTGATTGAAATAAATCATGTCGTAGCTTCTTTATTGCTCTGCCTCAGACTGAATGAAAACACAGCTAGAAAGGCTATTAGACAAGTTTGGGTTTTTTTCTGGATTCTCCAGCAGTCTAAATAGCTAAGGATGTGATTCCAGACTATAGGTTACTTTCTTGCACTACCTAAAATATATTCTCACTATCAGAGTTCAAGGAGTTGCCCCTGTTCCTTTAATAAGCTTTTGCCCATTTTGGAAACTGAAAACACATCTAATAACTCTGTTAAATATGGGAAGTGTTCCCACAGTTGCCTGAAGAAATGAGTACATGTTTTGTAGCAAGTCAGACAAAAGATTTTATTTCTCAAAATACAAAATGGGCAAAACTTCCAACCCAAAGGAAATGACACGCCCAGATGAATGGCCAAGGGGTTTGTGTCAAGTTGTTCCCTGCTGTCAGTTTTGTCTATATGGGCTACCTGGCAATGCTCTTCCATCACCACAGAAGTATAACAAAATTGCTGTCACTATTACTTAATTTTCTAGCTAGGACAATAATCCCCTCCATCTGTGTGCAAGAACCATTTATTAATGACCAACCTAAATGGCAGGCAACAACTATAACTTCTTGATTAGGAAAGATGATTAGCTGGGGAAGCAATGGACAGTTTGTGTGTTCTTGTGTAAGACAGCCAAATTGGTTTTATGAAACTATCAAACTTGTTTCTCTTCATTATTTTCAGCAGAGCAAGGCAGGGAAGTAGTTTTGCTGCTCTGTGAAGTTTAGTGGGCCAGTAAGTTTGCTCATTCATTGCTATTCCTTGACAGGAAGCCGTGCAAGCAGAATTGTACAGCTTGGCAATTATTATCCTCCTGCAGCTCAGGTAGTTGAAAAGCTGTGCAGTGTTATGTCACTTTGGGCTTCCTTCATTCTCCTGCAGATGCAAATATCACATTTCTTGCAGTTTAGAATAAATACTTCTTTTTTTTTCCTACCTCACAACCTCACCCTCAGCTCTGCTTGGCGTTCTTTCTGTTTCATCAACAATAATTAAGATTCTTCACACCAGTTCACGCTCCAAATTAAACTTGCACACACCTTTTGCCTTCAAAATGTCCTACTAGCAACTGTATGTCCCAGATACTTTAGAAGTTTGGCATAGGTATGTCATGGGCAGAGTAAAAGCTGATGATTCTGCTGAGGAAAATGCAGGGTCAAAAATGAAGCTGTGGAAAAATAATTAAACATATTGATAAGAATTAAGGGAGAAAATTGAAATGCCAAATCTCAGATGTTTTGGGTCCTGTGCAGAACAAAAATGTGGTTTAAAAGTACACTATTAAACCCCTTGTCATATATAAAATAATAGAGAAATGAGGTATAAAGTACAAATAATGCAAAGGCTTTGGAACAGTAAATGTCAGGATCTTCATGTTTATGTGAAAAGTGTGTACAAAATACTACAACAGTAAGGAGAAGTATGAGTTAGAACTCACCAGCCCGAGAGACACTGCTGTCCTCTGTGAACATTGATTTACAGTTTAGCTTCTAAAATGTGAAGGAGATTAAATGCCTGTTTATTGCCATACAAAAATAAATTACTTTCTGAAACTGCACTAAAACCCTCTTGCTATGAATTCTTTACCGTTCTTGGTTTCTTTAACCTAAACCTGAATTAAAACCTATAAACTTTAAACTCCGAAGCCTACTAAGTCTCATTTTAAAAAGGAAAATAGCAAAGATAAATGAAGAACACCCTAGCAGATAAAACAATGGCTAATAATTCACATCCTCAAAGACATCTCTGAAACATGCCTTTCAAAACAAGCCCAGGAACAATTCAAGCCATGAAAGCTGCAGCAGATGTTACGCAGGGAAAGAACAGCTCACTGCCAAGCCTGGGGAAAATGATACTTTACCTCACTGAGCAGAAAGAAGCCAAACCTACAAGTCATTTTCAAAACAGGTAGGGAGAGGGAGATTCATTTCTTTGGCTGAAGAACAGAGTCCACTGTAAAGAATGAATGCAGATGAGGTCTCTGAAGTAAATTATCTAATAAAGCAGCTCCTTCCTCTGTGTTCTCAGCCCAGGGATGCACGTTGTCCTGTGGTTTGATTTGCACCAGCAAGAACTGTGCAGCAGGGTCTTGCTTCAACCCCATTCCAGTCTCAGTGCCAAAGAAATACTGCTCAGTTCTGATGGCTGGAATGTGTTCAATAATTTGTAGAGAGAGAAGGAGGAGCTCTTAAAGAAACACTGCTGTCGAGCTTTCTGGAATTTTAGCCAAACCCAGCTGGTGAAGGTAGATTTTTCTGTACAGGGAATGGTGACATTTGCTGTCTGCAAGATCCAGGTGTCCCAACTGAATACAACTTGTATTCCTGCAGTGACTACAACTGGTGTGCTCCAAAACACTTGATTTTACTCAGAGGAGACTGGTCACTGTCTGATGTCACTGTATCAGGCTGTACTCCCATCTGCTCCTTGGTCTCTCCACTGAGACCTTGTCAAGTGCACCAAGTAGGTCAGTTGTGACACTCTTGTTGTACCTTGGGCTCTTTTCAGCCTACAAGTGGGTTTAGGCTGTTGGTTATCACTGCAGCTCTTGAATCTCTAGGAAAGCTGGGCACGAGGCTACATACACAGATTCTTATTCTCCCAGTTAATGCATAAATGTGAACTGCTGCAAAATCTTTACCTGCTAATCCTCTGCAGCATTTCATCCCTAAAAGACAAATTTTTTTACCTCCTTTCTCCATTTATTGTCTCCTGTTCTTCTGTCAGTGCGCTCTTCACTCCACCTTTTGCTCAGTTCATGCCTGAAAGGACTTTTTGAAATGCTGCTTTCATCACATGCCCTCCCATGGGTGCATCTGTGAGAAGGACACAGAGAGGATTGCAGTTCACTTCAGTGCAACGTTATCCAAGGAAAAACAGCCTATGAAGGAAAAAAGTCCACAATCAGAGAGTTTTCCTAATGGAACTTTGTGTCTCAGGCTACGTTCTGTGCTCCCCACTGTCCTAGACAGACAACTATCTCTCTTTATGCCCTAATTGTTTCTGAACTTAAGGCTGAGTCCTCTTACTCTTTTGAATGGGAGATCAGTGTGTGAACACCTGTTTTAGAATCTAGGCCTGGGTAATAAGTCCTTATCCTTCAATTTTTTGTGACCACACAGCAAGCTTCAGCTTTGTCAGCCTTTTTTATATCACACACATTATCTATTGACTCTAAGAAATAAAAGGACCTCCTAAAATTATCTCCAGCTTCCACATCCATAAGTACATCATCACCTGGTTAGTCAGGATAACTTCATCTTGCTATTTGTGATCCAGAAAGTCTCATTATAAAAGGCAATTGCACTTCCTTGGCTGTCCCCCCACCCCTCCATGATGAAATGAGCTGCAACAACAGGCAGGATTTTGGGTTGTGTTCTTTGCCTTATGTCCAGTGCCAGCTGTGGATTTTAAGTCTCATTTCCATGACGTAGACACTGGTGTAGTGGTGTGACTGTGGAAAGTTTGCAATAGCAGTTTATGCTCATTCT
The DNA here is from genome assembly GCA_035221455.1 of Xenops minutus. Taxonomy (NCBI): domain Eukaryota; kingdom Metazoa; phylum Chordata; class Aves; order Passeriformes; family Furnariidae; genus Xenops; species Xenops minutus. Next base: position 9,774,980 of record JAWWEE010000051.1, on the reverse strand, counting down.
AATAAAAGACTTTACACCTATCCAAGATATACCAATTTCATAAAAATAAGTAAATGTGTGTTCCCTCCTTAGTCTGTTGCATCAAAAGAATCCCAATGACCTATAACCTTGATAGGCTCAGGCAATCAAACACAACTTTTACAAGTAGATTTAAGAGGTACAAACAGCAAATGCCAAGCAGGTCAGAGCAGCACTGTTGGCTTATCCCATACCTTTAGGGGATCTATTGAACCTGTCTTAAAAAACTGCAGGGTCTAGAAGTCGGGTGGATAATCTGAATCTTTCACATGGAAGTCCTACACAAACAGAAAAATTCTCTAGCATGTTTTTGTAATTTTTACCTTTGAATTTCCACAAGTACAAAAAGAAATTATCATTTTGTATTAGAGCAAGGAACCATCTTTACCTTTAGAAAATGATTGATTTATCAGGGAAAGGAGTAGCTGACTACAGGAGGAAAAGTGGGATTGAATGCTTACATGGAACAAGAAAATAAAAATGTATCATTTCAATGTGAGAGTGTTTATAATAAAGCTGACTAAACAGTGTGGATTTAGAGCCTGTTTACCCTAGTAAATAATATAAAATACTCCTTTTTTAATCTCTATAGGTAAAGACATCTCAGAAACTGACACCATGCATTATAAACACTGTGTGTCTGTAGAAAGCAGTAAGTTTGTCTCCAGCCCAACTCACACAAACATTTCCTCCTTTGATGTTTGTATTTCACGCAGTTGGAGTATTCAAATAAACAGCAGTGCCCACAGTGTGGTCTTGCTTTCACACTTACAAACTTGGAGTGTCTGGACAAGAACTTTTATCTCTCTGCCTTCTCCTTCTTATGGGTAAAATCTATTTTGCCCTTGGACAGCTGAGAAGTGCAATGGAATAATGCAGATTTATGCCAGTGCCACTGAGTACACAGTCGAGGTACTAATTAAGACAGCCAAGCCCACACAAGCCTAAAACTAAGACATTTTATAAAATATTTCATTTAAAATCAGGATTTAAACTGACTTTAAATTTGATATGTGGAGGTGGAATGAAAGATGTCAAAATTGAAGTGCTTGAGGCACAGACTCAAAACTGAGAAAAAAAGGAAGAGAGAAAGGGGAGAGGGGACAGAGCAGCATCACAGGGATTACAGTCTCTGTATTTATTTCTGAAATAAAAGAACCCTCAACACCTATTGTTTTGATGGATTTTTTTCAGAAGAGAGACCCTTTTCCCTGAGATATCAGACAAATTATTGTAATGAAATGCTATTTTCTACATACATCATTGTATCTCTTTTTTTTTAGACTGTGAGAAATATAGAAACTAATTCTATTAACCCCACATTGTCTAAATAAATGTTACTAAGATTTCATTTTTTCTATTTATTCATATTTCCATTTTTTCTTCTCCTTATTCCCTTCACCTTCCCTCTCTTTTCCCTTTATTTTAGTTTCTTTCAATTCACTTTACATGCTTTTTATTCTACTTCCTCTGCTTTTCTTTATTTAGAATAAAAACCCTTACAAGGATGGATTTTTTTTTTTTTCTTTCTTATCTTTCCTGTATTTTTTTCAGTCTCTCCATCTTGTTCTAGTCCCTCCTTCATTCCTGGGCTCTTTTCTACTACCCATTTCCCACATCACCACAGAACTGTGTGCTTTACTTGGTGACCTTTCCTTCCTTCCCGCAGCTACCACAATTTTTCTCTGAAGCTGCTGCCCTGTTTCTAACTTTTCTCCCTCTAAGGCTCACACATTCCTCCCTTCCTTTGCATCATTTTCCTCGTTTGCCATACCCAAATTCCAAACTCTATTCCACTTTTACTTCCTCCGTTTTCCCTGCTTGTTCCTCTCCTCTTCTTTGCCACCAAGAGCAAACACATCTCCCTGTGCCCAGGTGTAAGAGGTGATGCTCCAGCAGCCTGGCTCCCTCCTGCCCACAGCTGGAGCTGGCTCAGGTGTCCTGCCAGCAGCTGGTTCCTGCCATGAGCTCTGCCATAGCTCACCAGATCACCCCAGCTCACCCTGCCATGGATGTGGCCCCTGTGGCACCACACAGTTCCTCTCTCACCACTGGCACCTCCCAAATTTCCATCACTGCTGCAAGTCACGGGTTTCTCTTTCAGCTTTTGTGAAATGTCATTCGATATGAGGGTGATGATCCTCCAAAACTCCAGCTGCCACTGGAGCCTCCTTATTTCTGGGAACACAGGTTTTCCTGGGAATAAATTAATCATATAGTTACATTTACTATACCCTACCTCCAGTCTCCAAAGACCAGAGGTACCCGTAGTCCAAATTGCTGCTCTGTGGGTCCTGTGTCTGCTGTGATCACTGGAGGCCTCTCTGCCAGGTTTCTTCCTAGTGCCATGATGAACTGCTGTCAGCTTCTCCATAGGAAGCCAAATATCCCCTCTCCATATGAAGCCAAATATCCCCTCTCCATATGAAGGATGCCCAGGATTGCACACTTGTCATGAATTTGCACAGTGAAAGATGCTCTTTCCTTCCCCCTTTCAACACTTAGTGGATGAGGAACTGTATTTTTTTGTAGAATAAATAACACTAACAGGGCATTTAAAATGTCAAGTGTCGTATTTCTTCTTGCTGATCACTTGTTATTTCTGACTGTTGTCAAACAAAAGATATTGAGGAAATTCATTACAATATCTTTCAGAATCCGGTTGATTTACAGCCATGATTATCATAACTAAAATTCGGTATGTTTGCATATCTCTCCTCGCCAGTGGATAGGTCATGGCACTTTGGTTCAGCTTTCTTTTTCCACACTGCTTTAATCAGCTTTCCTGAAGGATCCACACCACTGTGTTGGTACATCCCTTTCGCCTTTGTAGTATTTAAGGGGGGGGGAAAGTGAAAGGATAAAACAATCATAAGAGTTTTTTTCTTGAATAAATAGCAAAATACTGGGATGGAGGTGCTTATGAACCAGCGACACTTTGATTTGCATAAAGAAAAAAATTAATTGAACTGCAAAACCCAGAGCAACATTTACTCTTTCTAAAAAATAATTTAAGAGTGGAAATAAGGAACATCAAGTTAAACATACTGTGGAGCTGGAGGTTGTAAATCAAAAGAGGGAGTACTGCTTCTCTACCTTTGGTTGTATTGCCCATACTGGCATTATTTTGCTAATTATAAATAACTATCCTGGCTGTCCCAAGCATTTTATTATGTCCTGATTTATTTTTCTCTGTTTGGACTTTTCCACATTCTTAAACTAGACACTCCCCATGCAGGAGATGAGTTTTTTCATCAAGGAAGTTTCTAAGCAGTAATTTGCCCGCTAAAGGGCACTGTTTACTGCAGTAAAAAAGGCATCCCTTCTTTTCCTGTGCAGGTTATACTTAAGGCTGAGCTAAAAATCAAAAATGATTGACTTTAAAGGCTGACTTTCTCTCTCCAAAAGTACTGCTTGCTCAATTAATATGTACAGATTATTTACTTCATATTTTTTTAGCAGCTCTGTGTCAGAACAGTGTCAATTTAAGAAGACAAAACTGCACACGTGTGTCTGTAAGAGTGGAAGGGAAGGTGCCTGCCGTGTTCGGGCAGGGAGCTCTGCTCTCCAGGCTGTACAAACAGCGTGAAGAGCAGCACCATGAAATAGGAAAGGTCCCAGGGCAGACAGCCTGGGGCTCTGGGAGAACAGCTCTGCGAGCCGTGGTGTGCAGGGCAAGGGGGGTGTCCTGCCACGCGGGTAAACCTTGGGCTGCACGTCGTGTGTGGCTGATGGCAGACACGAACAATGAACCATCACAGAACCATGGCATGGGCAGCTCCAGAGACCCTCTGGCACTCACACAATGGCCCTGCTGCATTGTCTGCAGCTGCTGCCTCTGCATCTGATCCACGTGCCTCACACATCAGCCAGACCTGCGCCCTCTGACCCCAAAGGCGGCCGCCCTGCCGGGTCCCCACGCGGGCTGGCGCTGGGTGGGGGCACTGCCCTCCTGGGACCGTGTCTGCCACGTGCTGCCCTTGTCTCTCGTTGACCCGCAGATGGCTGGGGAGCTGGGTGGCTCTCTGGGGATGTCACACGGAGCCCTCCATGCTCCAGCTGCGGCCTGGCCGCGTGGGGCTGCTCCAGGGGGACCTGCAGCCACACAAAGGTGTGGTGTGACCCGCACAGGCAGGGCATGGTGGCACCCAGGGCTCTGCCAGCAACAGCCGGGGGCTGCGGCGGCCACGGCACACGAGGGACAAGGGGCTCTTCTGTCAGGGGAAGGGATGATCCCCCGCTCCACGTGTTGTGTGACAGCAGCTCTGCCACACGGGTGAGGGGCAGAGACACACGAGGGGCAGAGACACACAAAGGGCAGAGACACACGAGGGGCAGAGACACACGAGGGGCAGAGACACGCGAGGGGCAGAGACACACGAGGGGTAGAGACACACGAGGGGCAGAGACACACGAGGGGCAGTGTCACACGAGGGGCAGTGTCACACGAGGGGCAGTGTCACACGAGGGGCAGTGACATACGAGGGGCAGTGGCACACGAGGGGCAGTGGCACACACATGGTCAATGCTACACACGAGGGGCAGTGACACACGAGGGGCAGTGACACACGAGGGGCAGTGGCACACGAGGGGCAGTGACATACGAGGGGCAGTGGCACACGAGGGGCAGTGACATACGAGGGGCAGTGGCACACACATGGTCAATGCTACACACGAGGGTCGGTTGTCACACAGTGTCCCACCATGTCCCAGCCCCTCTCCGCTCAGCATGGGAAGCGCACACACCACACACACAGAGACACACACACATACATACATATACACATACATACATATACACATACATACATATACACACAAATATACATACACACACACACACATACAAACCCACACACACGTATACACACACACACACACTCACACTCACATACACACATACACACTCACACTCACACACACACATACACACACACACACATATACATACACACACACAGACACACAAACACACCCCCACCCCCACATATACACACACACACACACACACCCCCATACACACACACAGACACACACACACCCCCCCATACAC
>JAWWEE010000051.1:9749614-9769809 GCA_035221455.1 Xenops minutus | reverse complement strand
CTCCCCCGTCTGGTCAATCGCGCCCGGCGCATGCGCGGGGCCCACGCCCCGCCCCCCGCGCGCCCCCCGGCCGTTCCCCCCTCCGCCCGCGCCCCCCCCCCCACCCCCGCCCGCCCTATATAAGGCCGGCGCGGCGGGGTCCCCGCTCCGCAGTGCGCGTGGGCGGCTCCGCGCGGCCCGGGCCTAGCGCCGCCGCCATGAGCTCGGGGACCCCCTACATCGGCAGCAAGATCAGCCTCATCTCCAAGGCGCAGATCCGCTATGAGGGCATCCTCTACACCATCGACACCGAGAACTCCACCGTGGCGCTGGCCAAGGGTGAGGCGGGGCCCTGCGCGGGCCGCGGGCGGGCCTAGGCCCGGCGCGGACGGGACGGGACGCGGCGGGGCCCGCCGGGGCCTGAACACTGAGCGCGGCTCGGGGCCCGCCCGGCCCAAGGGGGGGATGCGGCCCCGGGGCCCGCTGCTCCCCGTGAGTCAGCACCGGCGAGGGCCGGGCAGGGCCCGCGGGGCTGTGGGCAGCGCTCGGGGCCCCCCCGGGCCGCTGTGGGAGCCGCGGAGGGGCCGCCCCGCGGGGCTCGGCCCGGCCCGGGCAGGGCCCAGGCGGGCGCGGGGGCTGCGAGGTTGGGGTGGATGTGTCTTTGTTCCCTCCGTGATCGATAGCCGGGCCCTGCTCAGGTGAGCGGGTGGGAGCTCTGCCCTCAGCGCCGTGGGGCACCCCCACGTGGGGCCGGCCGCGCAGGCTCTCCATCGAGGCTTTGCATCGCTTCCCTGTGGAAATACTGGTCTTTATGGTCTCCCTAAGCGGTGTCGTTGGGATCCCATCGTCACCTGTGCTGGGAGCTCCCATTTTTCCTCTCAGTGAAACCTGCCCTGTCTTTTCAGTCTCTCCAACATGATCTTATTTCTGCACTGCTTTTCATGTTCAGCTTGGCTACTTCAGCTACTGTGCATCAGCTCTTTTTCCCTGGGTTTTGCCCTTCCTTATTCTGGGAAGTTCACATGTTGTTCTTCATCGCCTTCAGCCACCCATCTGAGCTGTCCACAAAACAAACACCTTTTGTTTTGAAAGGCGTTTTGCTGGCAGGAGGCACCGACTTGTCACATTCACAACTACCCTCAGGGCAGCCTGTGTCACACTGTTTATCCAGTATAATAATGTTTCTGATAGATGCTGGGCACTATTTGGCACCTATTATAGTGTATTCTGAAATTAAAAATGTGAATTTTCTCAAATGCACTTTTTCTCCAGGGATGCAGCTGTTTATTTGTCTGTACAAGTGTAGCTGTTTATGTTAGTGCTTTGCTCAAGGTGCTTGAGAGGTTGCTGAAAGGATGCAGTTCCTTTTCTGGATGTGCAGGAAGGTCTTCACCTTGACCCCGCAGCAAGTAGAAATGGTTCCTCACATAGTTCTGCCTTTCAGAGAACACTTGCTACTTCAGAGCTGAAGTGGTGTGTTTCAAAGGCATGTGTGATTAGAGTGCTTTATGCTGTGAGTAAGTACATGCTCTTGATAAGATTTCTGGCAGTTCTTGCAGTTATTGGTTTCTTAGTGTTCAGGTTTTGATGAACTGGAATGCTGAAGAAGTGGCTGTGACAGTAGATGGAGAATACATTAAGTTGCTGCTCTGTGAACTTCACAGCACAAACCCTGCTTTTCATTTTACCTCAGAGGGGTTTGTCAAATTTGGAGACTTTGCATCAAAATTAATGTCAGAACTATGAATGTAGCAACAGCGTTGGAGTTGGTGACTGCAACTGTGTGGAGAGGACAGTGGTTTAAAACACGTGATCTCTGAAGGGCTAGAAGAGCCATGAATTACTTATAGGCAGTTGAAGCAAATTATTGTTAAGTCCTGGATGCAACTGCTTAAGGCTCAGACAACTTCAGTGTGTAATGTAAATGCCATTCTCTTTACTTCTACCATTCAAGTGACATAAAGAAAAATTTATGTTGAAAGGGACCTCAGGAAGGAATCTGGTGTAGTGTCTAACTCAAAGCCAGGCTAACTTCAGTTGACTTATATTTTTTAAATCTCAACATGTGCACAGTATCTTAAATGCTGGAGATTGCATGTGTTAATTACTACCAGAAAATTGTCTGTCTTGGTAGATGCTAAACTTAAATTGCAAATAAAGGAAGCTTAAGCCCATTACTGTCCTGTCAGCAGTGAACACCAGAAACTTACTCCCCTTTCTATAGAAGTCTGAAAGAGTTGGAGTTTTTGAGGGAGAAATATCCATGTTAGCTCTGTTTCCAGTCACCGAGTCACAGTTATGCTTCCTGCTCCTTCAGAGGCTGAGCTCCACAGCCCTACACGAGTAGGAATTGTGTTGTAAAACACGAGCTGCAGTGGTGTGGGATTGATTTCCTGCTCATCTGCAAGCAATAGTCACTAACTCTGTGGGAGACAGCCCTTCCCAGCTCTTGCAGGAACTTAAAGTGCATGTTGTGCTGTCCCAGAAACAGTTAAAACACTTCAGGTGCAGGGACAGGCAAGCTCAACTCCTACAACTCTCTCACATACCCTCACTGCTGTTTTGTCTACAAGGATATGGCTTTCCACCTTTTAGTTAGAAACCTTGAGACCAGCCAACTGAGAGGCTGCCTGGACAGCTTTGGCCTTTGCAGGTCATGTGGAAGTTGATAAGCTGGTTGTGGTGCTTTCCAAGTTTGCTGTGGGATGCTGCAGTAGTCCCTGGATACCTTTAGTATTTCTTGCCTTGAGCTGTGTGCTGTAATAATCTAATCTTGAGCTGGGATGTCAGTGGTACAGTTCATGTCCAAAAGGCCACAAGCATTGCTTTCAGTTTATAATCTGCTTCTAGTTGACTGAGTTACAGCCGTAATATGATCAAACAGCAGCTGGAGATCTAAAATAACTCGGAGAGGTTATTTACCCGAGGAACTCATGGGTGATGGCCATTCAGAGGAAGTGACTGACAGCTTGTCTCTTTACCAGTGAAGATTCCCTTCCTGGTAGGTGCAAACTGAGGTGCTGAGCAGTGTGATAAGGACACTCTGGCACTGACCTGCTCCTTGGCAGCTCATGTACATGTTAACAGAGGCACTTGGAGCCCTAACTGCTGCTGGGTGGGATATCCACCTGGATACAGCCTCTCATCTCAGAACAGGACTCTTGAGTATCCCTGCCTGCAACTGCCAGCACTCATGGGAAGTTAGTGGCAGTATGGTGTGTCAGGGATGCTCAGTACTGGGGCTCAGTGGGTCTGCTTTTGGTGCTCTCTTTCCAGGGAAGCTGTGGTGCCCCTTATCATCCATGTGACAGGGCTGTCTGTGCCTTTTCAGCTGTGCAGTGGGAGTGGCAGCTGGCTGGCATGTCACCACAGACTGTGACATGGCAGGTGCTTGTGAAAGGTCTGTTAAGGATGCAATTTGTAAAGGTGCTGCAGGAATTGTGGTGTGTTCTGACAGAAAGGTTTCAATACTTGTATGGTAACCTGTTAGAAGCAAGTGATGGAATTCCAGTACAGAATTCTTCCACTGGCAGAAAATATGCATAAACCAGTCTGTGCTGGTGTTTATCCAAACTGGCAAAGCCTCGTGAAGGCAAAGCAATTAGACTAGTGAGCTGGGTGAGCTTCTGTAACTTGTGGCTGAATTTTCAAGCTTTCACATGTCAGTGTCTGGTACAACACTGACATCTACTTTCCTGCAGCAACAATTCAATAAATCTGTCTGACCTCTTCCCCTTTAATGGTTCAAATTAATTTACGCTTTTACCTGGTAGCTGCCACAGTCAGCTGAAGCCTTTTTTCCATTCTATGGTGTAACATTGCTGGTTAGTGCCTGCTCAAGTGTCCTGAGAGCTGGGACTCAATAAAGCCTCCCCAGGCACTGAGGTTTTAGATTTGTCATTAAAAGCTTGCTTTGTAGTCATATTAATCATTGAAATAGTGACATGGAGTAGAGAGGGAATTTTAATAGTCAGTTCTTATTATTGAGGGAACTTTATCTGTATAATAAATGTATGAAACCAAAGGTGCAAATTTGAGCTGAAAAGCCTTCTAAGATTTCCTCCTGCTGCTTCAGGGGCCTCTCCCCTGGTGTGTTGCAGTTGTCTGGAGCTGAATGCTTGCATGGGACAGGTGCTGGGAAGGGAGTATGGCAGTACAGCACCGTGGGTGAGTTCTTGGGTGTGGAGTGGGATTCTTCACTCCAGCTGGTCTGTGGTCTTTACCTTCACAGCTTGATGTAAACAAAACTGTTTATACAGGCTGCTGAAAAAATTGCCATTTGAGGGAACAGATGTGTGAGAAGGAGATTCAGAGTTCTGGAGGTAGCCGTTGTTGTTGTTGTTTTTACAGTTGGCAAGTGTTACAAGAGTCCTTTTTAACTGCACAGATCTTAACTTGCTCAGAGCTGCAGTGGGAATCCTGCACTAACAGTCATCTTTTCAATGCTCCAGTGCGATCCTTCGGTACCGAGGACCGGCCCACAGACAGACCGGCTCCTCCCAGAGAAGAAATATATGAGTACATTATTTTTCGAGGAAGTGACATCAAAGACATCACTGTCTGTGAACCTCCAAAAGCTCAACATACTCTACCACAAGATCCTGCCATTGTCCAAGTAAGTTAGCCTGAAGTGTTGCTAGAAAGCTGTGGTAAAATGTTGTTGGAGGACTGGATTGTGGTATAAATGTATAAAAATGAAGGCCAGTCAGTGTCTCCAGGAATCTTCAGATTGTTTGAAGCATCCTGAATTTTGTTGTAATGTTTAAAATAGCAGCAGCATTAAAGACTTCAGTCAACAAAAGCCAGATCTTAGCTGAGAATGCAGGAAAATCATAAAGAGGTAAACTAACCCTTCTGAGTATTTACTTATGCTTTAGTAATGCTGTACATGAAGTAGGGAATCGCTGCCAAAGCAAGTTGACTTCTGGACACAGTAAATGGAAATGTACTTTGTCTTGTTACAGTCTTCACTGGGCTCTGCCTCTACATCATCCTTTCAGCCACATGTGCCTTACAGCCCGTTTAGAGGTATGCCACCTTACAGCCAGCTTGCTGCCAGCTCTTTGCTTAGCCAGCAGTATGCAGCTTCCTTAGGTTTAGGTAAGTAACAACTTTACTTGCTAGAATAAAGGTACAGTCCTTGTATGCACCTACTGTGAAAACCAGTTAGAGTAACTAATACCATACTCCTTGCCAAGTGTCAGGCTGCAATGAGCAGTGAATAAGTAGTTAACTTTGTCCAATGATTTTACTATGTGGAGACCTGTGTTTCACTTACACATGCACACACACACACACAAGCACAGGAAAGAAACAAACTAAATAGCTCAAGTTTCTTTCTGAAAGTAATGTGAATACCTAACAGTTGAGATGAGTTCATTTTTAATCTAGCACACCTTACATATACATCACATCTAAAAAGACCTTGTATTCCCAGAGAGGACTGTAAATAAGCTGCTCTAATGCTGCTCTAGAGATTCTTGTATCTCTTTCCAAGTCCTTCAGATGTTTCATTACCTGGTATCTTATCCATGTATCTTTGCTCTCTCTTCCCTCTATCTCTTCAGAGAAACTGGTAAGCCCTCCAGCATCAGCAGCTGCTTCCAGTCCTAGTTCTTCTCCGTCTCCACAACCTGTTTCAGAGCCTGACATGTCTTCAGAGCCCCATCAGCTCTCTTCCAAGGGTAACAGCAGTTTGAGGACTCCAAATATTTGGAAGAACTGCATGGCACTTGCAAACACTGTTCTTGTTAACCCCTCCTAGAATGATGGTGCTCATATGGGTAATGCCAGTAGAACTAGTTCTCAGCTTTTTTTTGCCTTCCATTACATGAAGTATTACCCCTCCTGTCCTAGAATTACCAATTAGAGAGACAGGAGAAAGGAAAAACCATGACAGTGGATCCTCTTGTGTAAGTATCAGGAGAGGGATGAAGTTTAGGGATGTTATTCTGTCCAGGAACATGTGTCACCATAGGGATTGGGTGAGGAATTCATTAGCCTTTCCTGGAAAGACAAGCCCACTGCTTAAACCGTGGGTGGCCTTGTGGTTAGAGACCTAGGGTACTTGAAAATTCAGGAGTATTTCTGTGATTGAGGAAATATCAGGGCAGATTTCCTGCATGATGGGGCGTTGTATCTTGTCCAAACTCCCAGTTAGTAAAACATGACTAACAGTAAGCAACTCCTGAGTGGTGGGTAGAGATAACAATTCTGGGTGCTTGCTTCTGTGTGTAAAACATTTAAAGGAGGTTGAGTACAGATACTAGACTGACCATCCTCAGAGCAGAGATACCAGGTGCAGCCTGCATTTAAACATGGTAATTAGTTTCATCTTTATAGCTTAAGCATGTATGCTTGTGTTGGCATGAAGCTTTTTACTTACTCTGGTTTTGGCCATCTCTCTGTTTCTCAGTATTCTGGCTAAACTTTGAAACTTTCTCCTGTTGCACACCAGCTTTGTCCTGCCGAGTAATCCTTAGGATATGTCTGTCTGTCTTGCAAGTTTTCCAGGTTTACATTAACTGGGAACCTGCATGATGTAACCTACTGGGTATATCTCATGTGGACTTGGGTGACGCAGAAGTGTCAGTGGCTTGGTTTGTGTGTACTCTTCAGCTTTTCACTTTTCTTGCTCTTTTAATATATTCAGTTAAAATTTGCTTCCAAGCAGTTCTTATGCATAACTACATAAACCTGTAGTACTCCAAACCTTCTAATTAAACCTAGAATGCAGTGTTTCTTCTGAGTACTGAAGACTGTCACTTTTTAATATAATTGGTGTAAGGTATACCAAACCATGAAAAGTATTTACATGTTTTGTAGTGTGAATAAATAAGCCTGGATGGAAGAGCAACAGAAGTCTTGGTAACACTTTGGCCTTGACCAAGAAGGAATTTAAAAGGGTAACTTTGAGATCCTGGTCTGGTTTCAGGTTTTCTTTGTCTGAGAGCTCTAACAATGAAAGCAATGAAGTTGAAGGACTTCTAAAAGCAGCTTACAAAAGGGGATATAGCTGAGGTGCTTAAGTGTTTGCTGCAAGACTTTTTTGACAAAGTGGGGATCTTCCTTGAACAGTTTCAAAATCATGACTTCTTGTTTCAGATTTAATGTATCATATAAAGTAAAATCCTGCATAACCAACAATACACCTAGAAATTATATTTTGGTATAAACTGTCTGAGAGACTGACCTGGCTTGATTATCTGATGTTTGTCTAACTTGGCTTAAGAAATAAAGGGGTAGATTTGCTGATGTTGAGGCTCTGGATTTCAGAGCCAAGACTTGTATGGCAGTGGTGCCTTACATAGAGTATGTGGCCCTTAAACTTAGCTTGTAATGATTCACACTCAAGGCTTTGAGTAATTCTTGAGCAAACGGTTTCTCCATAGAAGTGGGCAGGGTTTGAATGGTGTTGGCACGCTTTCCTAGAGGCACTTAGTCACTGGGCTTTTTTCCAGGTGCTGGCTTTCCTTCTGTTCACCCAGTCCGCAAAAGCCCCATGGTAGAGCAGGCTGTTCAGACTGGCCCCGTGGACAGTGTGAATTCCCAAAAGCTGCCCCCAGTGAAGGTGACCCCAGGGATCCCGCGCAGTGCCCGGCAGGTGCCACCAGCCACCAGCAAGGCCAGCGGTACGTATGCACCACCTCAGCTCTGAAGGGCTGCCTTGCAGAGTCCTCCAAAGGGGCACTGCAAGAATGAGCTGCTTTGGGTTGGTTCTCGTGCCCCTTTACCAAGTTTATCCTTCTTGTTCAGTAGATACAGTTCAGGCAGCACCTGTGCAAACCCAAGGACAGGTGAACGATGAGAACAGAAGACCTCAAAGGAGAAGATCGGGTAGGTTAAGCTGACCCTAAACAGTCACCTTAGCCTGTAAAGGCAAGTGGTGTTAACTTCAGGGCAGGATTGTCTGATAGAAGGCCAAGAGCAAAATGAAGCTTGATAAAGCTTTGGGTATCCAGAGGTGCTTCCCTCACAAAACAGGTTCTTGAGCATTCCAGGGATAGAATTCTAGAACCCTTTCTAGAAAACTGAAGGCATGTTATAAAAATCAATGCTGTGAGTTGGCAGCAGTAACTGGCTTTCTCTGACGCCTCAATTATTTTTGCTGATAAGGGTAGCCTGTTTAAGACTTTCCAGAGTTATTTTGTAACAGGAACTATGGAGCCCTCACTTCCATAGAGCAGAGTGTTTTCCTATCTCAAAATGGCAGCTTAAGCATGAGGCAGAAGAAAGGGAAATTCAAAGAGATGTTTCTGCCCAAGCAAAATCAGAAAAGACAGGAAACAAAACTTCAGACTCTTAGGTCTTCAAATTAATTTGTGTGTAGAAGGGGGGTTACAGCTTTTCCAAAAAGGAGAGAATAGTGTCTCAGTTGGAAACCAGAAACAACATCAAATACAAGCTCTCTCTCTGTGGGTAGATGAGTCTTGGGTGGATTTCCTGAAACCTCCTCTTTGCCATGGTGACAGGTTTGTAGGGTAGTTACAGTGCTGTCCCTGCAAGTGAAGAGCAGACAGGAAAGATAGTTTTCCCCACTTCTCTCAGCTTTTCTTGCTGTAGTACCTGTTCTGACTTCCTCTCTGCACTTTGGAAGGAAAGTTGGGTGCACTGTCTTAATGGTAAGACTGACATCCAGGAATGCTGCTCAGAAAGTTAAAGTGTTGCTGTAATATGTCTTCTACAGCCAAATTCAGAAGTTGCTTTCAAAGAGGTGTGGCCTAACCACAGGACTGGAAGCCAGAAACTCCTGAGTTCTATTCCTGGTTTCCTCTGGTCTTGAGCAAGTCATGTAACCTTCCTGTGCGTTACCAAGTGTTTAAACTCTCCTGCTTTCAGGAAACAGGAGAACCAGAAACCGTTCTAGAGGACAAAACAGACCAACTACTGTGAAGGAAAATACAATAAAGTTTGAAGGTGACTTTGACTTTGAAAGTGCAAATGCACAATTCAACAGAGAGGAACTTGATAAAGAATTCAAGAAGAAACTAAACTTTAAAGGTTTGTGCCTTCATTAAATATGAATTGCTGAGCTAGTAGTAAACACTGCATAGACAAACTTGTTCTGAGAAACTGCATGATTACATCTCAAATCTTGTTTGAGGGAGCAAGAGAACAGATGGCTCTGCAGTGTGCCTCAAGGAAATGTAATACATTTCATTATCTTCAGATGACAAAGCAGAGACGGGGGAAGAAAAAGGGGACCCTGGAGTGGCAACCCAAAACAATGATGGTAATGCAGAGGAGGATCTGCTGGGGCCCAACTGCTATTATGATAAATCCAAGTCTTTCTTTGACAACATTTCTTCAGAACTGAAATCTAGGTGAGTGTTTTCTAAAGGCTTGGTTTCTAAATGGAATTTTAGGCACAAAAGTCTAGGCATTATCTTTGTGACATGGTTTAAAATCATTTAAAAATTTCAGAATGCAAGAAAGTCAGCAGGACAGACTTTGAAAATCAGTATTGCCACCTGTTTGGTGGCTCACAAGTGATACTGACCAACCTTCATGCAGTGGTGTCAAACAAAAAGCATTTCAGCTGGTATGATACACGTGCCTAAACTATGATACAGGAATTTCCAGTTTTGTTTCTCAGTACTGACTTTGAACCCATTGATTTTAAACAAATTCCTTATCTGGTTTGTGGGAGAGGAGGTATCAGGGTCACGCTGTGCTGAAGGAGTGAGCCAAGGCTGGAGCTGGGGCAGAGAAGAGGTCAGGTCTGGTGTGGAAATGCATAAAGTGTTGGGAATATGAAGGGAGAGCTTCAGCTTTCACTGCTGACACTGATGTTACCAAGTGCCTGGAGAAGTCAGACATCCATCCCTTCAGTGACAGCATGAGGGATTCCCTTGGCAGTGTTTGTGCAGACGGGTTGGGTTAGTGTGTGCTGCGGCTGGCTCTTGTTCAGTGCAGCAAAACTGGGGGCTTGAGGCTTCCTTGCTAAGTGAGCTGGTGACTCTTTAATGTTCCTGTTAAACCTGAATGCAGCCTTATTCAGTTCCAGGCGCACCACGTGGGCTGAGGAGAGGAAGCTCAACACAGAGACCTTTGGAGTGTCTGGACGGTTCCTCCGTGGCCGCAGCTTTCGGGGTGGATTTCGAGGTGGAAGGGGGAGTGGAGCAGCAAGGCGAAACCAAACCACTCACAGAGCTGGTACTGGCAGAGTGTAACTTGAGGCAAGTGCTATAACAAGAGTAAACACTGAATCTGAGCCACATTTGTCTCTTACTCCTTGCCTGAATGGTTTCTTCTGCTCTCCAGTCTCAGATATATCAAGAATTGTTCCTTATTGGATCTGATGGATCTTTCTAAGTGGTAGAAGGAGATGGGAATGGTTTAACCTGGTGTTTAACTTGCTGATTGTGCTGTTGATTTCTTGGGCTCACCTGTCTAAGTGAGCAAGAGCTGTTTGAGCTGATCCTTTCTAGCTAAGCATCTCATTTGATAGAGGGATGTGAGCTTTGCTGCTTTTCTTTCTCTCAGGAGAAGATCTCCATGATACCAAATCTAATTCTACCTTTTTTCTGGATAGGTTTGAACATCTCTCCTGAGAGGGTGAAACTGTACATAGAAAGAAAACAACCAACTGCTGCACTAACGTGGGAAAATGGTTCATATTGTTTACTGTTTCAGCTCAAGCAACAGAACTTCATGTACTACTGCTTATATTCTGGACTTATTTTGGACCAGCAACAGTCAGCTGGAATATTCTTTGGAAGAGGGAATGTGTTCAGGGGTACCTTCTTCAGGGTGTCTTTTTTTGTTTGTGGTTTTTTTAAGTGCAGACTAACTTACACAGTTCTTCTTTCTGGGTCTCTCAAAGGCTGCTATAGTCTAAGCTTAAAGTCAGACTCCTTTTCTGAACCCTGGAGAAGAGAAATCATGCTGTTTTAACACGGAACCAAAGCTCACTTGAAATAAACCAGCTATAATTTGTTTTGTTCTGAGAAACTAAATGGAATTTTTGGTGCTGCTGGTCTCACAGTTCTCGGCAGCAGGTGGGAAGTAGTGCTTGGTATCTGGAAGAATGGATTCCTGGTGCTGAGGAGTTATGTATATTGTCACTTGGGAATACTGGAGTGTTTATCATGTAGTAGTGTAACTGACTGTACAGCTGTTTGTGGGCTAGTGCTGGGCTGGAGGTACTGCAGATCCATGGCTTTCCCTCGAGCTGAAGAGTGTTGGGAATGCCTTGGGGGCTTGGAGCTCCTGAATGGAGCATGGGGACAGCGTGTGGGATGGGAGCAGTGAGTGTCCCCTCGTGCGCTCAGTGCAGAGTCTTTTTTTCTCCTCTGGGAAGGAGATCCAAACCCTGACTTGTTGCCTCAGTTTGTACCTCACTGGAGGCAGCACCAAATGCAAACAGTTCTCTGTACTCTAGTAGACTGTGGTGGAACACTTTGGAATGTTATCATTCAGCTGGGGATGGAAGTCCATTATAATGAAGCTTAAAAGATGGGCATGTTTAATTTCGTTCCTCTATACCCCCACACTGTAAATAGTTTAGTTGTTTTTCTTTTGTTTTTAAAAAAATTGTATGTGGGGATAGGGCTGGGAGGGAGGGGTTACCTTTGTTTGCATGAATAAGTGGGTTAAATTGCTTATAGGCATGTGTCCTGTTTTTGGTTGGTAGGGAATTTTGTTGAAAAAGCACCTTGATGACTGAACCCCTTACATAGCTCGAGTTTTTTAGTTATGCATTGACCTAGGTTACTGTAAAAGCTTGGATTTATTTTTGTAGGACTTTATTGCTAAGAATTAGAACATAGCAGTGGGGCTGCTCTTTGGAGTAATGTAAATTGTAATTATAATAAACATGTAAATGTTTAATGTTTCCCTCCACTGTTCTGTGCATGGTTCGGTAACATCACTCCCTACAACCTTGGGGCTCCAAGCCAAGCTGGAGAAAACCTGGCTCCAGAGCCCTGGCAAGCCTGGGAAGTGCTGCACAGTACAGGAAAAGGGCTCAAACACCCCAGTCCAGGCGCTGCTTGCTCACTGTTACTGTTGCCCTGGTTCCTGTGAGGGGTGGGATTTGCCTGATGACCCCAGCCTGTGCGGAGCTGAGTCCCTGGGCTGCTGGGGCTCACCTGGGAAATGAGGAGTACTGAAAAAGGGTTCCTTTGGAGCTGCTGGGAGCCTCTACTTTCTCTGCTGGAAAAGCAGCCAGTGTGACTCCAAGTGTGGAGGTGGGATTGCACTGCCTGTCCACTGCCCTACCAGAGAGACGTGGCTGAGGCAAATTGAGAAATCATCCTTGCTCCTGTGTAATCACCATTACTCTGGTCTAACTTTTTAGTTAAAAGGCAGCAATTCCCTTGTTTCCACAGGAAAGCCTCAGCTCCCAGGCATCATTGTTACTGACACTGCTGAGTTTGTGTCCTATGGATGTGTTCCAGCCTCTGAGCCAAGTGCTGGTGTGTGGGGGCAGTGTGAGGGCACCAGTGGCTGTTACGTGCGAGCCCTTCTCTCCAGGAGCACTCATTCCCCTGGAATGCTGCCCTGTTGATTTCCCATGGGAGATTTCCAGTGTGAGGAATGATTGTGGTGACTTGTGCAGAGAACCAAATGCTGCGAAATGACACAGTATCTTGCTTTCTCTGGCTGGTGTGGTCCAACACTTCCCTGTCCTTGACTCCCGTGGGATCCTCTGCCCACACTTTGCAGCCTCTCTCTGTAAACAGCTGAGTGCTGCTGCAGGTTTGTGTGTGCTGCCGGGGCCCCCTCGGTGGGGAGGTGTCCCTGAGCTGCCTCTTGCAGGGCCCTGGGGCAGGGTCGGTCCTTGCTGTGCCTGCTGCCAGCTGGGTCCTGCCCCGACCCTGTCAAACCCTGCCTGCGTTGTCAAGAGCTGCTCACACGGGCTGTTTGGTTCCACCCCTAGTGGATACCAATGGGGAAACTTTTACAATAGAGGGCACCTTTTCCTATTGCTGCAGGTACTGTGACTTTGGGGTATGAGCTCAGCTGTGGGAACCTGAGGCTTCTCTGGAGATGCCAAAATGCAAACATCTGCCTGAAACAACTTCCCTTTCCCACCCACATCTGCTTTGGACTGGTTATAAAGCATCTGAGCAAACAGCTGCCACCTCACATTTTCAAATTTATTCATTTCTAAGCTTATGCCATTACACATGTGAATGGCAAACACTGGGACTGGGCGCAGTCCTGAAGCAGAGCTCCTGGGCTAAGGGGCAGAGAGGAAGTGTGTGAGGGCAAAGACAAAAGGAGAAACTGGAGTAGAGCTTTATGGTTCAACTCTGTAGTAACATAGGCTGTAGTTATTGTTTAGTTCCTGGTGTATAAATCCCCTCGTGGGCAATCACAACAGCAATGCTTTATTCTGAACCAGAACAGCCATGCACAGTTGATGGAAGCACCAGGTCATGCACCTCTGTCCTGAGGATGTGCCTGCAGCAGTGAGTTCTCCTGCTGACCCCCCATCTCTGCCTTGTCCTGCACTGCTGAAACACTCACCTGCCTGTGTGCAGGCCCAGCCCTTTCACCTTGATGCCAGTTAGGGACTAAAAAGCCCAACTCCATTATTAGTTCTGTTGAGGCCATAACACAACCCTTGAGACAGCTGCTTAAAAAAAAAACAAAAGGGAGAGGCTGAGAATGGAGACAGTGCAGAAAAGAACCATTAAACAAAGTGAAGTGTCCAGGGAAAAAAATGCAAGCAAAGTCTCTGTCCTTTAATGGGTCACTGCTGCTGTTCTGTAGCCAAGCAAATCATCCTGGGTAATTAAAATCCAAGGAACAGACAGATTTTTTTTAAATAACAGCTTTAAAAAAAAATCAGTAGGTTTATTGTAGGTCTCAAGAGGGCACAGTATGAGTAAGTGGAATGCCTACATGTCTATACAGAAAAACCCATCACTCGAATTAAAAAGAAGCAGCTAAGCAGTAGCATTTCATTCATCATGATGTCTTCTTCTGTTTTTTCTTTTCATTTTCTTCCTTTTCCTTTTCAATTTCAGCAACGTACTTCTCAATTTCTTCAGGGTTTAGGATCTAAAAGAGAGAAACACAGGTGACCCTCAAGATACTAAGGAACTCAGAAGCATTTATGGAAGCAATTCTAGTTCTGCCCCGGGAAGAACATTAACTGTTTACCCGGAGGCAGGTGCCTGCTGCAGACACAACAACATTCCTTGGCCACTAAGAATAAACTGAAGTGTTTGTCAGTGTAGAACGTGAGATTAAGGGCTGGGAGTTCAGGGAGATCAACAAAGAAGTATCAGAGATGGGTTCAAAGGGAGAGAAGCAAACAAGGGCCTTACCTTCAGTGGCTGCTCCCGCCGCATGACGGCCAGCTCGATGTTCTTCCCACCAGACTGCACCACCTGAGAGGCACAGGGAGGCATCAGGAGCCTGGGCAGTAACTCACTCCAACCACCCCCTCTCAGGTCTCCGTGGAAGGAGAATTACACTCCTTAGCTCTAAGCTCTTGCTTTCAGTAGCAGTGTAGCTCTCAAAACATGCGGGTCTTCACATTGGTGCCAGTGCTCTCAGCAGATGGAGAACATGAGACCACCTCAGCCCCATCACCTGACCTGGGATATTTTCTGTGTCTTAGACCTCAATGAAAAAATAAAACATTCAGCATGTGTTTTAGCACACCTTTGGTGCCCAGAACTGAAGTCTGTTTCTCTCCCCTGAGCTCTGGTAAGTTCTGTGTAAACTATGGACATTGTTACCCTAAATATTTGGAACCTGGAATTCAACCCCACAGCCTCCAGCAAACAGCTCTCTCAGATCCTTTGCAGTCCTTCCCTGGGACATCCACACAAGGGATCATAAACAGCCTCACCTCGAGAAGAGCCTTGATGACAAGTTTAATAGTCAGATCATCTGTCTCGATGGCCTCATCGGTGTAGTTTTTCTCCAGGAACTCACGCACAGATTTGGCTCCTCTGCCAATGGCATTAGCCTGGAAACATTGAGGAGAAAAAAAGTGGGATTTTAGAAAATATGTTGTTTACAGAAATAAGCAAGAAATACAAATTGCACAATTACATAATCTGAAGCCATTTTATGATCACCATGTATTTTTCAGGAGGCTGAACATCTTACTTCCCTCATGTCAAATACAGACAGTTGTCAGGCACAGGTGGGTTGGTTTTTTTGGGAAGCAGGACAAGGTTTCCCAAGGAAAGCTGAACTACAGACTGCAACTCTCAGTACATTTGATCATCGAGGATTTTTGCAGCTGTGAGCCAGCACCATCTGGCCAGCAAGATCTTTCCGCAGCAGTACCTCTTTAAAGGAGGCATGAACTCAAAAATATTTCATTCCATCTCCACAGGAAACTGACTTAACTCACCTTCCAAGCATGGTATGTGCCGGAGGGATCGGTCTGGTACAGCCGTGGGGTTCCATCAAAGTCAAACCCCACGATGAGGGCAGAGATCCCGAAGGGTCTGCGGCCATTGCTCTGCGTGTACCTCTGAGCAGGAAGGACAGACACTCAGATGAAGTTCTAAAAACATTCTTGGAGTGCAAAGCAGACACTGGAGAAGTCACAACCAGAAAAGCTACCAGAAATACTTTTAGCTGGCTCTCTTACCAATCTCCCTGTTAAGGTTCTATATCTCAGAGAACCTTAACAGAGAAGCAAGTGGGAAGTGGTTCCTGTCCCACCCCTGTTCCTACACCTGGTTACAGCTACCAGAAGCATCTCTCCCCAGCTGCTGGGTGGTGCTGAGGCAGCCAGAGCCACATCTGCAAAGCCCGGTGTGACATGAGCGTGGTTAAGAAGCCAAAAAAAGATGAGGACAGCTGGACATGAAGTCAGTTTTCACCAACAATTTGCAACAATTCCATGGGAAAGCTGGGCAGCTCCGTGGCTGTAAGGAGGTCACACTGGAGCCTGTGTCACAGCCCTCCTGGGACACTGTCAAGCAAAGTCACTGCCACGTCACACACCAGAACCAGGAGGGATGACCTGCAGCACTGTGGCAGCAGGAACTGGGCCAGGAGTAACAGTTGGGGAGAAATGGTGAATGTGGCAGAATGAAAGACACAAACATGACATTCACTGTAAAGAAACAAAGTGAAACTTTGGGAAGTGATGCCCTGCTCTGGCAGCCTAGTGATTATTACAAGAATCACACTATTTCCATCACCACTGTACCAACACATGGCTGTGCATAAGTAAATTAGATTTTCTCTAATCCCCACTAGTGGATGAAAATCAGTTTAACACACTGGCAAATAAATAATTTTCTCACAGAATGCAGTTGGGAATATTTTGATGCTGCAATTCATTTGAAAACATGAATATCAAGCATAAACCATATTAAGCACTGCACCAATTTGCTCCCTTTTTGCCCCTCCCTGCAAAGCCTTAGCAGGAGGAAAAACTCCCAGAAGACACGAAGAGGTTGGACAGTAATGCAGCCCCACTGTTCTGGGAGCAAGCTGGAGATGAGCAAAGTGTTCCTGATGGCACAGCACAAGTAGCTGTGCTGTCCTTAAAAATATTAATTAATTTCTTTTTCTCTGGGGGAAAAAGCCCCCCAAAACCAAAGAGCACTTACTCCTTTTCCATTGCTACATCTCCATTCCCAATGAACACCCACAATGTGTTTTGTTATGCTGATTTTTACCAGTTGAGTAGAATAAGGACAGACATTGTACATATGGAAGTGTCAGATATTACACATGACACATGTTACATGCTACACACTACACATATAAGTTGTCATACATAACTTAGGTTAGCATATGTTATGCATCATATACATCTCTAACGTAACAGGTCAGGACACATTTTTAAGCACCCCTGTGCAGGCCAAAGTACCTGTTTCAGGCTGGCAATGTAGCGTGTGATGTACTCCACGGTGACAGGATCCTCCACCGTGAGCCTGTGGCTCTGACACTCCACACGGGCTCTGTTTATGACTATCCTGGCATCAGCTGTCAGCCCTGGAACGACAGCACAGGCTCAGAGTCCTGAAACAACCTCGTAACAGAACCAGTCTGGCCCCAAGAGGCCTGTGGAGTCAGGGAAAACAGCAAAGGAGAGCTCACACTCTCAGGTTTGCTGAGCAACAGCATTCATAAGGCAACAGAAAGTGCCTAATGTAGCAAAACAACTATGGGATTTAGTTTACAGCTTCTGTGTTTGTGAGTTAGAGGACACACATAATTCTGAACCAGGTAATGGGAGTATTGCTGATTTGCTGGGATATGGAATGCTGTCAGTAATGTCCATTCTCACACACATTTATTCCTCATGCAGTGCCCATAACTATCAGCCAGTTTTAGCTGCCCAGCAAAGCTTGTCTAGTTGACAAAGCTACAGCAGCATGATGTTAGTTGAAAAAAATGAGCGTGACTCTTTGAAGACTGAAAAGAAATTTAGTTCTATTTTACTTTTTTCCATTTACAGCCTTGCTTTTATTAGAGAACTTTTCTTCAAGTTTGTAAAGCCCCCTGCACGTATCCCAGCCCTTGGCTAAGGGAGCAAGGCAGGGGAAGGAGCTGAACGTCTCCCTCCTGCACAATAAACCTAAATCCTGTTGTTTTAGTCAGATCTCCCCTTAAAAGTACTACTGACACAAAGAGTCTAAACTACATGAAGAAAGGAGAAACCTCCTGAAATACATTTTCTCTCAATTTATAGGTTTATTTTTTTAAAATTTTCACACCTCCTGTTTCCGCTTGCACAATGGAAATTAAAGCGTTTGGAATAGAAA
This sequence comes from Xenops minutus, assembly GCA_035221455.1. NCBI lineage: Eukaryota > Metazoa > Chordata > Aves > Passeriformes > Furnariidae > Xenops > Xenops minutus. Next base: position 9,752,128 of record JAWWEE010000051.1, on the reverse strand, counting down.
GAATGTGAAAACAGAGTATTTACACCTCAAATCCAAAGCTTTTCACCCAGGAGTCTTTTGAACTAAAACAGAAGAACTTTTACTGTGGTTTATGCATTTCCAGTCATCAAATCAATGCCTATTTATCCATACAGCATGCTACTTTTAGTGAAAAAAAAGAATAAGCAACTTGGAAATATGCTGCTTCCCCACAGTTCTCAGCCAGTTGCACCCAGTATTTTATATTCTCAGGATCCATAAACATACCCAAAAACCTTGTAGGGAACATTTACCTGCAAAAGCCATGCAGACATTGTCATCCAGAGCACAGATCTTCCGTACAGTTCTTTCATCCTGGAGTTTTGCAACAGACTTCTTCTCCACACCAAGGACAACAATGTCCTTCCCTCTTACTCCAACCTTCAGTGCATGAAAAAAAGTAAAAAGAGTTAAGCTAGATCCAAATATCCTAGTAGTTGCAGGCTTTACTTAAGGGAGTAGTAAATACCAAACACAAAGCCCACACCGTAACCAAGTCAGGATTTTATTTCCCATTCACTGCCACAGCCAGGAGGCAGAACTGATGTAACAAATATTGCATTAGATTTCAGGGTGCAGTTTCATAATCAGTTTACATCAATTGAAATCTGCATGGCTCCCAAGAGATACATTCCAACTCTTCTCCCCAACTTCCCCATCAGTGTTTCCACAGCCACAGAACCAGGATCAACACGGAAACTCCCAGCAGTTCAGTGGCACTGCCCAACTCAGAGCCCCAAACACTGAAGATCAGACCATGGAACACCTACAGCTGCCTGTCAGTAGCTGCCTTAAGCTTCTGATTTATACTTTGAACACACCTTTTCCAACATCAGGGAAGAAAAAACCTCCTTGACCTTTCTCCCTCATTCCACTGTTTCTCCTAGAGTGACAGGAACAATCTTTTTCTTATGGCCCTCCTGTCAGAAATTTAGATATTCCCAAAAACATTAAACTCAACAAGAGAAGACAGGGGTGGGTTATACTGGATGTTGTCTCCACTTTTACACTATTTTTAATTTCTGGGGGAAAAAAACAGAGAGCTTATTTGGCACTAAATCTTGTTACAATCATTCCCATCCCAAAAGTGGTATGTTTTCTGTTTGCTATTGGAAATTAATGCTTATGAGAATTACTAATAAAGTTATTACTTGTTACATTTAGAGGTTGTTATTATTGTTGTTGATTTGTTGTTCTTGTTAATGTTACTATTATTATTACAACTTACTACAATTATTAATACAAAGTTACTTGCAATCCAATGCTTTTTTTTCCTCCTGCCCCAAATGAAATAAAACTCACTGAGCAAAGGCTTGGGACAACTGTGAGCCAGAAGGGCCCTTCTGCACGGCTCTCCCCGCAGGTTTCCCCACCCGCTGGGGATCTGCAGGGGGCTGGGACACCGAGGAGCACAGCAGAGGGTCCCTGCAGGCCTGGCACACCGCCCGGGCCCCGCAGGCCCCGATGGTGTTTAATGCAGCCCCACAGGCGGTATCCTGCCCCACATAACACCCCGGGGGGGCTCCCCCTCCACCACCACCCAGGCCCACCAGGCCGGGGCCGCGGGCCCACCAGGCCCCGCCCGCGCTCCGGCGGCCCCGCCAGCCCCCGCGCCCGCCGACTCACCGCGGTGGAGCCCTTCTTGACGGCCTCCTGCGCGTACTCCACCTGGAAGAGGTGCCCGTCCGGGGAGAACACGGTGATGGCGCGGTCGTAGCTCATGGCTCCGCCAGAACCCGCACCGTCACGGGCCGCCCGCCGCTTGCGCCTGCGCACTGCGCCCCCCCGCCCGCCGTACGCCACCGCCGTACGCCACCGCCGTACGCCACCGCCGTACGCCACCGCCGTACGCCACCGCCGTACGCCACCGCCGTACGCGGCCGGCACGCCCCGCGCGCAGCCCGGGAATGGGTCGGGTTGGAAAAGGCCTTGGGAATTGTTCCCGTTCCGAGCGGGTCGGGGCGTGTGGCGGTAAAAGCAGTGTAAGGTTTATTTGCTTCCTGTGGAGGATACGGCAGAAGGTAAAGGGAGGGTGTGAAGCGATTCGAGGAAAGCAGAGGTCTAAGTGGCGCCTCTGGTGGATCCAGAGGATGGTTTGGGGCAGAGGGGGCCGCAAAGCGCTCCTCGTTCCAAGCCTTTTCCGCGGACAGGGACACCTTTCACTCTCTCCAGCCCATCCAGCCTGGCCTCGGGCGCTTCCAGGGATGTCCCGCCACCCTCCCCGGGGTTGCTGTGGTGACACCTGAGCGAGCCCCGCTCCGGTTCCATTTTAACCCGCCCCTCACACCCCGTGCTCTCTTCCATCGCCTCTGCCCGCCCCAGCCGCGCTCAGGCAGGACCGAGCAGGGCCTGCTCCCTCGGCCTTGCCAGGGCAGCGCTGCCCCAGCCCCTCAGTGTCCCCTCAGTGTCCCCTCAGTCCCCTCAGTGTCCCCTCTGTGACCCCTCGGTGTCCGCAGTGGCCCCTCAGGGTCCCCTCCGTGTCCCCCCAGGGGCCCC
>JAWWEE010000051.1:9715154-9749514 GCA_035221455.1 Xenops minutus | reverse complement strand
CCCCTCAGTGTCCCCTCTGTCCCCTCAGTGTCCCCTCTGTCCCCTCTCTGTCCCCCCGTGCCGGTGCCGGGCGGGTCCCCCCTCAGCGCCTCCGCTGCGCACTTTGCGTACGCCGCGCGCCTTACGCACTCGGCGCAGGCCCCCGCCGCACTCTGCGTGTACGCAGTTGCCGTACGCATCCGGCGTACGCAGCTGGCGCGGCTGGGGGAGCCGGGCGGGCCGCACCATGTGCGGGTGGCGGGGAGGCGGCGGCGGGGCCGCTCCCGCACCGCTCCCGCACCGCCCCGCACCGCCCCGCCAGCACCGCCAGCACGGCCAGCACCGCCCCGGGGCCCCGCCGGCGGTGCGGGGGCCGCGCCGGGCCGCGGCCCGCCCGCGGGTGTTGGCGCGGCGCAGATCGTACCATGTGCGGCCGCCCCCCTGGCCGAGCACTGCGGAGAATCCTCGCACGGCAATAGCAGCCGGATAATAACAATATTATTAGAGCCTGGCACCGATATATTATAGGCACATAAAAAAACCCCACCATGTCGGTTGCCTTTGCTTCTGCTCCCCCAAGAGGCAAAGGGGAGGTCACCCAGCAAACTATCCAGAAGGTAAAAGAGCATGCTTTTATACAGACGGGTTTAGGCGTTTATTCCGTCCCCGCTCCCGCAGCCCCAGGCTGGTTTTCTGGGGCGGTCAGGAGAAGTGGTGGATTTGCGAGGGCTGCAGAGATGGACAGCTGGAGAGAGAGGTGGGGGAAGGAGGAGGAGGAGGAGGTGGAACAAAGCAAAGGTGTTCAGATCGGTGCGAGGAGAGCGAGGGAAGGACGCAGGGAATGAAGCCGGGATGGCACCTTATCCCTGCTGCTGCCCAGGGGAAACGCTGCCCAGCAGCACGGGGAAACGGCAGTAAAATTCGCAAATATGCCATTAATTTGTGACGGTGTGTCAGCTTCTGGCCCCCCAAAGAATCCAACCTGAATTAAAAAAAAAAATAGAATGCTGAATTTGCAAGGGTTTTCTTTTGTATCTGGATGCAGAATTTTAATCTCTCAGAAGATAGAGGGAGCACCAGCCACTGGTATTTTTCGTATACTGTTATTATTATTATTTGTGATGTGTTTATTGGTGTTTAGTGGCAGACAAAGGCTCTGAGATGTTCCCTCTGGAGGGGAGATCCCCGCGTGGAGCTGAAGCAGAAGGTGCCGAGTTGGGAAGTTATTGTCTCCTATTGCCCAGGCTTGGCACCAGGGGCTGCACACACAGCTCGAGGTGACGGTCAGGGGCTGGAAATGCCAATAAAGGAACGTGCATGCTTGTACTGGGGCTGCTCTTTGTCATTTGTGTGCCTGCCCTCGTGCGCCAGGTGCGAGCTGTGTGTGGTCCCTCTGTGAGGAGTGACCAGCGCAGAAGTGCCACTGCAAACACAGCAATTAACCCATCACCAGGGGCTGTGCAGCCAAGCCGGGAGCTGGTGCCAATTTATGGCTTCCAGGGGAAAGGAAACCCTCCGAGGGAGCCTGTGACAGAGCAGAGATCAAGGCAGAACAAACTGCCACGAGAGAGACTGAAGGGATGACTTGCATCTCAGGAGACTGTTTGGAAACATCCCATTTTGGGGAGCTCACGTGGTATTCTGAACCAATTCGTTTTAAATACCGAAATATTTCAGACCCAGTGGAGAAGTTTTTCTCTAACCTCCAGATCAGATGGAATTATTTCATAATTGAGATAGTTTGTACCTAAACCCATGGCTGTCACAGACAAAGGGCAGATGAAGTATCTTTAGTTTGATTTTCAAGCCCTTTCCCTTTTGCATATTCAGAAACATTATGGAAGTTCTATCTTTACAAATAATGAGCAAAACCCTTTCCCATCTCAGGTACATTTGATGGTAGGTTCTTCAGGGCTGTTCATCAGTGCTGGGCTGTTGGCAGGGATTTTCTCTTTGACAAGTGGCATTGCTGAGGAAGAGACTTGCAGGCAGAGGAACTGGATGGGATTTATAGTCAAGGATGGAAATGGGGCATAGAGAGCAGGAGCAAATGCTCCCTCATTTTTTTGAGCAGGAACTCCAAAAGTCTTCATTAAAGTGAGCTTTTTAGAACACATGCCAATTTAAATGAAAAAGATTATTCTTATTTGTATTCATGTTATATAAGCAGCTTATTTATTAACTTGATAGTCTTTCAAAGCTGTTCTTATTCCAGTATCAACTATTCCTAAAATAGAGGAAGTTAGAGCTTTTGGCAATAGAGCAGTGATGGTGATGCTCTAAAACAGTTCATCAAATAACATTTGCAGGACAGTAAACTTCAGTGTCTTCTGTGTAATGGTTCTTTCCTCAGGAATTCTCCTCCTGTCCTGATGACACAGTGGTTCAAAGGCCCAATCTTGCAAGTGCTTCATAGCAGTGGCAGCTACAAACTCTATTATGTAGTGAGCTTTTGCCAGAGGCAAATCCAATTTTTTAAATGCCAATGTTATTTTTTTATTCATTCACCTGCAGAAAGCTTGTCACATTCACAAGAACTCTGGGGGAAAGAGACAAAGTATTGTATTTGAAATTTGAAAACTAATCAAAGGATATTTTAAGCTTTTAAATGTATCGTGGGTTCATTAAATAAAGGTCAGTGGTCATACACATTAATTTACTGATCATAGAATCATGGAAAGGCTTGGGTTGGAAGGGACCTTAAAGATCATCTTGTTTCAACCCCCTGCCACAGGCAGGGCCACCAGATATATACTGTGAGATGTATATATGATGTATAATTACTCTGTATTTTCATTTTAAGTCTTCCCTGTATTGGAACTGAACTATCCCAAAAGACATATTGGGATGTAATTCTCTTGAATGTGATTTCAGTAGCTCCAGCAATGCAAATTTTATATTTCATCAAGTTCAGCAGTTGGCCATGCTAGTCCTGGACAGGAAAACTTGTAGGCTTGATTGTTTGAAAGTTTATTTCTTATTTTAAAAGGGTTGAGTGATATTTTAGAATGAGGCAGAGGTGTTTCATAGTGAAAGTGTTTTCCTTCTTCAGCATTAAAATTTATCTGCCATTGAAGGAACAAAAAAGGTAAGTCCATTAATTCTTCTGTGGTGGTTATTTCAATTAACTGCTTTAAAGGTAACTGTTCGTAAATGAATGATTTGAAAGCAGAATCTTGTGGCTCAATAAAGTCACGTGTAGGTACTTTATTATATCCCAAGGCAACAAAACTGCACAAAACACTATCCAATGCCAGGGAGGGTGGAGGATCACAAAAACACAGGATTTTTACATAGTTCTTGTAGTAACGTGTTTTGATTGTATTTTATGCAGATGCTAGATGAAAATCACCACCTAATACAGTGTATTATGGATTATCAGAGCAAGGGGAAAACTGCAGAATGTACTCAGTGAGTATTATGAGTTTGGGAGTTGGTTAAAAATGTTTGATGTGTTTTTCAAGAAGGGTACTGTGAACAGTTCTGGTTACTGAACACTGAGAAAAGAGTTAGGTTTTTCTTTTAGATCCACTTGTATTACGAGATGTATGTTGTTCTTGAGGTTTTATTTCTTAAGTGTTTGTGTATTTAGTATTTACAATATTTGAACAGACCATTTATAAAAATAATTATAAATAAATACGGTTATTGGACCATTTGCTCTATTTTACCACTTTCCCAGATATTTTCCCCATATCAGAAGAAAATACTAAAAAACCCTTTTCTCTTGCCTTCTTGGCACCCTCCCTGTTTCCAGAAGTCTGACTCTTCCCTTTGCTCAGTGGCACAGCTGTCAGTTTGCTTTGGAAACCTTCCTGTTCTTTATTATGAGCTTTTCCAGTTCATCGAGAACTGTGAAGAAACACAAATGGCTCTGGTGGTGGTGCTTACTTGACTAAACACTCCAGTTAGAGCACTCTTGAAAAAGATCTTGTTCTTCTCAGCTTGATGGCAGGGAAGACAGGTTTTGGGTTTTGGAGTTCTGGAATTTCATTACTACTGGGATCCTTGTTAGACAGAGGAAGGAAAAGTAGTTGATTGTTAGGGCAATCTGGGTATCAGTCCTCAAAGGCTGAGCTCCAGCTCCACAGGTCAAAGTGGAGTGTATTCTACTTTCAAAGTAGAGTGTATTTTAACTCTCTCTTCCCCCAAGTTTATCCTTTTGTAAAAGAGGTGGTGAATGGACTGATCCTTGATGGGAAACATGACAGTACAGATACAGGTCATTACTACTGCTATTTATTAGGACAGATCAAAAATGGGCTAATGTAATTCAACTAACTATTTATAAATAGGGGGAAAAAAAAAAGGAGGGAAAGGTTTGGGATTTTCTGTATTGTTAACCCTTTCCAAATAAGCTTTACTCCTTGTTCTGTAGATACCAACAAATCTTGCACAGAAACCTGGTTTACTTGGCAACAATAGCAGACTCTAACCAGAATATGCAGTCCTTGCTTCCTGCTGTAAGTACCAGTCCACCATCAGATACATTAGCTGTGCCAGAGGGAAATGTTCTTTGATTCTGTCACTGACCTCTATCAATGAACCATTTTCCAGTATTTTTCCAGCTAAAAGCTTTGAAGTGTCCAAGGAGGCCACCAAGCAAATCAAAAGTTAATTTTACTGTCTTTAAAACATGTTCTTTGGGACATTTGTGTTAATGTCTCCATAGATGAGAGTATTCTACGCAGTACAGTATACAGAGTACAGAGCTCCATATACTGTAAATGGTGCAGGGGTACAGATCTGAACAGCTCAAGATTTCCAGATTCATTACTCTTCATCTATTCTTATTTTATTTTTACTTGGGGAAAAAATGCCAGTATTTTATGTCAAAAGTCTAACTCAGCACTTGGGCATTGGTTTGTCGTTAAACATTGTGTTATTCTTGCTCAGGGGATTGATTTGGGAGGTGTCACACGTAACACAACCTACAGCAGAGCTGGCAAAGGTCAATCTGTCAACACACTTCTGTGTTGTCTTTGCTAATGCATTCCCTGCAGTGGTTGTGTTCTGAAATCCGTGTAAGTAGGGAAGGACAGGCACAGCAACCAGCATCTGTAACAAGCCCAATTTTAAGACCTTCCCTGTGCTGCCTGTCAGCTGCTCTGTGTCGTGCTCAATGTCACTCACACGGAGGAGGCAAAGGAAGAAAGGTTTACACAGAAAGCAAAGGAAACACATATTTAGCTGAGGCACTCATAGTCATAGTCAGACCAGTTTGGGGGCTATTCTTTTTCTAATTAAAAACCTAACCAGAAATTTGCTTCTCCTCCTTGTTGTTTGCAGCCACCGACGCAAAATATAAACTTGGGCCCCGGAGGGATGAGTCAGAGCGCATCCAACCAATCTCTCCATTCCCAGAGCAATCTCAGCGATGCCATTGGGACGGGCCTTCCTCCTTCCTCCCTCATGCAGAGTCAGATTAGCAATGGTGAGCTTTGGTCCCCTTTGTGCTGCTTTGCTGTTGCTTGGCAACAAAATCATTAATGCAGAATATACTTAGAGAGCTGGAAAAGACCTCTCCTAACTCACCTTTCAGGCATATGGGGATTTCAGGCACATGCTGAAATCACCACAAAATGGCTACAGGCAGTAATGATGTTGGCTTCTGCAAGGACTCCAGTGTGCTTTGTATTTCTGTAGAGGAAATTAAAAGCATTTTTTTAAAAAATGCGTAATGAAAATCACCAAGATGCATCCGAGTTTTTAGTAAGAAAAATTAGATATTGTAGCATTTTTGTCATGAAAGTGGTGGGGTTGGCCAGGGTAAAACAGAATTGCTTGCATGGCTAACCACACAAGCAAGCCTTTAAATTGCAGAGCTTCCAGGATATGTGCCTTCTTACAAATCATTTGGTGTTGCACCAGCCTTTGTCCTCTACAGAAGCCTGCAGAGATTGTACTGCATAGCCCAAGACTTTGCACAGACATTTCCTGTTAATAAGATAATATAATTTGTCTGTTTGTTTTTGTTCATGCAACTAAACTAATTGAAAAACATTTTTTTAATCTGTGCATTTTGTATTATGAATAAGCTATTTATTTTGTAGCTCATAGTCACCTAGTCAGTTCTTGTCTCTGAGGGTCTTTCACAGCGTGACAGAGAGCAAAACCAGTTCCTATAAATAGAAATATCTGATTGTAAAATCACAGACCTTGGCAGAGGGGCTCAAGAGCACATGCAAATTACTTCTGAGTTTTTAAAAATCCATTTGTGGTCAAGCTGATGGTACCTTTTAAAGTAATGGATGAGGTACCTGCTTTAAACAGCTACAACTTATAAAATGAACTTACTAAATTTTTCAGGGCCTTCTTTTTGAAAGACTTAATGCCTAGTATAAGTAATATAGTAAGTCAGTCAAAACATTGTGATGTGCTATTAAGAATTGACGTTTTCAATGTTGCTGTTGCTGGTTTCTCTGATTTGCCCCCCACGCTCCAGGTCTTTGTAGTAATTTAGTGCTGATTGAAAGAATCAGACTGGCAATCCTGAAGACTGGAATTATCCACAGGACAGGCCAGACAGGGCCAGTTCCCTCAGGTTGCTCCAGCCTGGTTCTAAACCCAGCCTGAGCTGTGGGGTCTCAGGGTAGTGCAAGGTATTTTAGCACAAGCAGTATCAGTGCACTGGAAACCTGACTGAGGATGTAGCTACACTTCAAATCAAAGGTGTCACTGAGAAAGCAGTAAATTACCTCTTTGAGTAGCCTGGGTAACAGCAGCAGTGATGGCACGTGCCTGCTCTGAGAGTAGGACACTCACACCTTTGCTTGACAGTGGTTTTTTGAAACAAATGTGTGGATTGTAGTACTTGTCAAAACTTCTCATCTAATGGCAGTAGAGATGGAAGTCTGTAATGAAAAGGAGCAGCATTATAAAGGAGGGAAGAAGCCATAGAAGGTACTACATTTTATTCTTTATTGGCCTCAGTCACGCCTTGACAGGAATCACCTCTGCAGGACAGTAGCTAGGTCATTCCCTACACACATCAACACATGGATGTTTCCAGAGTCCATGTGTTTTCTGAAGTACCTGAAAGTACTGACAGTTGTTAATTCTGCTGCCTGCAAGGATCTGGTTCTAGGGCCTTGCTGGTTTTGTTCTTCCTCTCTGCAATCTTTTATGGCCTTGATTTGGCTGCCAGAAAGAGAAAATCACTCCAACTGCGGAGAAGGCAGTTTTAATTTCTCTGTAGATAACAGAAAATTTTAATTTATGAGGATTTTGGGTTTTTTTGCCTTGTCACAAAGTATTTCAGAAAGGCTGTGAGGGCTTTAATGCTCACTGTACATTGCCAATAATAGCACAGATTTTCTTGTCGCTCTCTCTAATTTTTCTAGGTCCTAATCACGTGTCTATGCAGCAGTCAGGCCAGAACACTATGCCCACGACCTCTCTGAGTATGACTGTCAGCAGTCATGGGACTGGCCCTGGTTACAGCCACACAGTGCCTGCGTCTCAGAACGTGCCAATGCAAGGCCAGGGGTCAATAGGCAATTATGTCTCTCGAACAAACATCAACATGCAGTCTAACCCAGGTAAACTCCCTCTTCCTCCTTCTGGACCAGCTTGACTTTTCAGTGACCTCAGAGGTTTACCACCACATGAATTTGTTCTGTAAATATTTTCTGTAGACAGCGACAAACTTCCAAGAGGAAAAGCCAGCTTTAAGACATCTCTGAATTTCAAGGTGTCAGGAGGCAGTGTAAGTCAGAACAGTTTCACACTTGCTTTAACTTAGACTGACTTACCATGGTTAGTGATGAGCTGGGGAAAAGAGGGTCAGACAGAGGTGCAGCAGTACCATCTGATACCCCTGGCAGCAAATCCAGGGATCAGAGGGTTCTGAGAAGCACCTTTTCCAAGCTGAAAGAGTCTGCCAAAGAGTATAACACATTTACTGTTTATACTTTACTACCCCATTTTGTTATTTTATTGATACTTCCCACTGCTTGCAGGACATAGAGAAACTAGCAGACAACCCAATTAATCTCTTAATCTAAATTAAAATTACTCTAAATTTAAAAAAACCCCTTGCTACTGAGTATTGAATGAGATGTTTCCTGCTTTAGAATTCTTTCCGACAGTAAATATAGGGATCAAATAAATCCTAGAGGATCAGTTTATTCAGACTGTGTAATCATCAGGTACATAAGAAGATGGATGCAGAAGAAAGAGTTTATTAGAAAAGAAAAGCAGCAATTATATAGTGAGGAGGTAGAGAGGAACAAGCATCAATCCTTCTTTCTTTCTTTAACCCTACTGCAATAAGGTTTATAGCCTTTTATATAAACTAACTAATAATAACCAAGGCTAGATGTATTGTTAAGTATCTGACTGAAGTAAATGGCAAGAACTGACTGTGTAATAACCTCCTTTCTGGATTACAGTGCAGAAGAGTTAAATAAATGCATTAGGAAAACATCTCCCCTGTGGAAAATTCACAGAATTATCAGCTTGCCTGTTAGTTGGAGGTTTTAACTCGCTTCCAAAGAGACTGGGGAGAGAACTGCCACATCCTTTTAGAAAACAGTGTTTTCCATGTACATTGTAGTGTCCATGATGCACCAGCAAGCAGCAACGTCACATTACAACTCGGCACAAGGAGGGAGCCAGCACTACCAGGGACAGTCCTCCATTGCCATGATGAGCCAGAGCAACCAAGGCAACAGCATGATGGGGCAGCGACCCATGGGCCCTTACAGAGCATCACAGCAAGGTAAGGTCTGCTGTTAGATCACTGGTACAGCTGTTACTGGATTGGTGATACCCAGTCCATCCTGCGGGGCACATGAGTCAACAAAATTTTCAAATCACACAGGGAATCCCGTCCAGGAGCACAGGAAATCCCAAATGGTGGAAGTGTCATGACAATGAGATGAACTTGAATCTATTTTTCAAGATTTATCTATTTAATTATTTCAGGTGTTTAGAAAAATAATTCTGTCTAAAAGGGATCATATATCTCTAAAGAAAAGATGAACAGTTTGATATACAGCTCATTGAAGCCACTGGGAATCTTTGCAATTCTTTCACATGGTGTTGGATCAGCTGTAACATGGCACAGTTAACAAGGAACACATTTCTGCAAAGAAGATATAGTTTACCAGCAATTAGAATGAAAAATTAGGCCAAGGAAAGGAAAACACCAAAGGATAACTATCATGCTCTAAGACCTCTCTGGAAAAAGTTCTAAGAGGTAATAAAGCTGCTAGACTGATTCTAACATAAGCTGAATTTTGCTAATAATGTATTAATTAAAATATATTTAATTCTGATTGTGTTCTTGAGCATGGAATACATTCCTGTGCTTTCTAATAACTCAGATTAGTAGATGAAATGTAGGATTGCTTTCGGTGTTTCCACAGAAGTGAGTGGTTCTAAGATGTGTTACTGACTGTTGTGTAGTTTCAATTTCAACCATCTTTTTTTGAGAATACAAGTTTATTTCCTTTTTCTAGTGAGTGAAACATCTTTATAACTGCTCTCAATATACATAGCTTGTTTGTTTATCCAGACATAAACTCTGTTTTCTTAAAAAAAAAATGAGATAAGAAAAAACCATCCCTTTGGAGTCCACAGGCTCAGGTTGTTCTCTCTTGTCATGCCTTGCAGGTTCCTCACAGCAGTACATGGGTCAGGAAGAATATTACAGTGAACAGTACAGTCATGGCCAAGGCTCATCAGAACCCATGAATCAGCAATACTACCCAGATGGTAATTCCTCTGAGCTGGAGTCACTGTAACACTGGTACAGTGCAGACCACCACAACTGCCACACTCACGGACATGGCAAACCTATTATGATTCCTTTCCAGTTTAAATGCTAGAAAATGTTAATCCCGAGGCATGGGAGCCAAAATTTACTCATCAGTGCACCCTGCTATCCAAACTGCTGCAAAAGGGCCCAAAACCCAGTTTGGATTAGTAAATGTAAGAGATTGATCCATAGCTGTGACTTTCCTTGCCAAGTGTTTGACCTCCTACCTAAGAGGTCTATATTTCCTCTTAGTCTCATCTTGGCACATAAACAGCTTCATAATACATCATTCAACATGTCTATATTTTTATTAACAATGTATGTGATAAATCTTTGTGACCCCTTGCAGGACACAGTGATTATGCCTATCAGCAGTCATCCTATACTGAGCAGAGCTATGACAGGTCATTTGATGACTCCACACAACACTATTATGAAGGAGGTAGGAAAATATATCAAAATCTAACCAGTAGTACATCAGTAAGTACTATTAAAATATCTGAACTCTAAGTTTAACTGGAAATACTAGCTTAGTTATGATACAGCAAGGTCGCATTTAGAAGAAGCAATGTTGCCCATAGAGCCTGTATTTGTTTTGTTTCGGGATACAGCAAATGGAATTTCCATCATAGGCATTTCAAAGAAATACCAGTAACAATTAGATATCTGGGATATATGAACAAACATCATTATCTAGAAGAAAATACAGCGGGAGGGGTTCTCGGGGAACTTGCTGTTTACCCAGGCACCTTTATCTTTCTGACTTTGTTTTTCTTCTGAAACACATCTGGGGTAAAAAAAAAATCCTTTGGGGAACAGGCTGCTTGTTTGTTTGTTTAGTGATGTGTATAAATAAATAACTCTCCAAAAGAATTAAAAATCACTGAAGAAATAAACATCCTGCTTGGCAAAATGCAATCATCTATTTCTGAAAAGAAAGTTCCAGAGTCTGAGTTCCAGACCAAGGCTCCTTACACCTTTGTTTTCCTTATGATTTTTGTGTACAGTGAAATACCTGCCTCATCTATAACCAGTGATTTCAATTTTCCCCTCCTTAGGAAATTCTCAGTACAGCCAGCAGCAGGCAGGATACCAACAGGGAGCTGCACAACAGCAAACATATTCCCAGCAGCAATACCCAAATCAACAGAGTTACCCAGGACAACAGCAAGGATATGGTAAGAAAACTGTCCCTGGCTGGTCAGCTGTTTGCAGGGCTTCATTCTGGTGCCTCTTTCCTAGGCTAAAACAGGCTGTGAAGTATTCCCTTGCTTCACCTTGGTCATCCATGTACCAAAATTAGCCAAAGAGCTAGTAAAGGGATTCTAGGCAGTAACATACATTAGGACAGCACTGCATTCCATACTGTTTTGTTAGCATCATGAATCCCTCTCTCTTTTGAAACAAAGTTAAACATAGACATTTGCTTCATGTTGACTTTGTGGTAAACATCTTCAGGAGGTCACTGCCTGGGTTCCCAGGCCTCCTGCACACCAAATTCTTCCGAAGTGACATGAAGAAGAACATCAACAGTCCAGAGAATCCCTCCTCCCTCACTCATGGCACAGCCAGATTAGATAGGAATTTAAACATGTAATTGTTACTGAAATAGCCAGATAGCTTCATAGAATTAATAACTGAGCTGTGCCAATACAGATTTCAAAGAGGCAAATCACTTAAAGGTATGTCACATTTTCTCAGCAAAGTTTAAAACCTGAACTGAGGTTTACACTGCTGCAACTACATTGTTATTAGTATTAACAACTCCTAGTGTGAAGCTAGAGGGGGGTCCAGGCAGACTTTACACACAGTTCATACTCACAGAGCTTACTTTATTGGCATCGTGTTTTACATTGCATTAACCATAAGAATGCCCCCAGCAAATCAGGCCTTTTGTAATGGAGTTTACTCTCTTCTCAGGTCCTGCACAAGGAGCTTCTTCACAGTATTCCAGCTACCAACAGGGACAGGGGCAGCAATATGGAAGTTACAGAGCTTCCCAGACAGGCCCATCCGCTCAGCAACAGAGGCCTTATGGCTATGAGCAGGTAAATTGCCTAAATCTGTGCTCTGATAAAGCTGATTTAGCTGCTAGCTCTGCACATAAACCTATTTGATAATTTGGTGCAGGCAAATTGGTGATACTTCAATGGGTCTTGTAAAATCCACAGACCAAAAGAAATTGCCTCACTGTAAGCCTCCCATATATAATCCTTCAACCTTTCTGTTTCTCTTTTTTACAGGGACAATATGGAAATTACCAGCAATAAAGGAATACGATGCTGTGTCAGATTTATTTCAATAGTATCTTCTCCATCTTTTGAACTGGATGTACAGGCAGTTTTGATTAATTGTAATATGTTGGTTACCCCTTAGCACAAAGCAGCGTCTGTATGTGAACAGTGTTCATTTCATGCTGGATATGAAGCAGTGCACTACTGGTAACAAGACAATGCTTTAATGGTTTGATATTTGGTGCTGTGTATAGTACTGTATGTTGATACAATGCAGAAGTTTTCCATTTCCCCCCCCCCTTGCCCCATTCTTGATGTTTCTAAATAGCTTTAGGATCATTTGATCACAGTTGTGCCCTGTTCTGGAAAACAGCCAGGTTGTTCTGCAGTCTGGCTCAGTACAAAGCCCATCACTCACATCTCAGTCCAGGGAAGTTCCCTGCAGTAGGTTATTGATCTTTTTCTAACTGAATGCATTGAAGATTACCTGCCAGCCTCCAAAATCCATGGCTCTTAACTCTACTTCTTAAGAACAAGGGGATGGATACATTCCTTTTATAAAGAGAGTTCTTTGTTATCTGATAAAAATAACATTAACTGCAGTTTCTGTAATACTTACCTACCCAAATGTTATAATTCAGTAATCTGCATAAGTCCACATTTCTGTTGTAAAAGGTACAGAAAGAGGATGCAAACCTGTAATTGTGGAAATGCTGATCACTAGAGGCACCTTTTACATGTCCATGTAAACAGAGATATTTCTGTTGTGGAAAGAAAAACAGAAGGGAGCTCTGGGATCTGCAGTGTCAGCCTGCTCGACATCAATATTGCTTCATATCGTGCTTAGCTGAGAAAAACATCTGGCAAAAGTCTCGTCTTGAATATGCTACTCCAAGTTTTATAACTTGCATATACATTTTCACACCAAATTTCACAAGCAGGTGGCTGGCATCATTTATTTCTGGTTCTGCTGCTGCCCTTGCTCAGATTTCCCAGCAAGCACTATAACCATAAATATTGTCAGATTTGTTAGTCTGTAGTTCTTACAGCTCATCATCACTTTTATTTTCCTCTTGTAGCTAGACAGAAATAGTTCAGAAGTAAAAGAAAAAAATCCATCTTTATTGCGGATAAGCAATTCAGCTTTAATTGTGAAACACTATTATGCATATAGAGAGGGGAGCTATTAATGGGGTCAACCAGTGAGAGAATACCTATAGAGGGAGAATTTAGAGATAAAAACTAGTGGTATGTAAAAATCAGTATGAACAATGTAAGTCGCTTCTATTCACTTTTATATGTTCTTATAAAGTGCTAAAAAAAAGGCACTTTTAAAGTGCTTGTATAAGTGTTGAACAAAATACTGTGTCCAAATTTGTCTGAGGCAAAAAGGTGGAGTGAATATACCCCACGAGTGTTTTTTAATATGAGATTAACTGCAAATTCGCAATCTAGAGTAAATACACTCTCTGTGGGATTTTCTCCTTTTCTTTGTCTGAACTGGTGTATTTATGGGATTTTGAGTACTTTATATTTTTTAAAAACCAAGACCACAAGGAAAACAGAAACATCTCTCAATTCATTACTTTTTTTCCTTTATAGGAAAGTCTTTAACTGGACAACTGAAGAGTTTACTGATAAATGCTGTCCAAGCACTGCCCTTCCTATGTTAATAATTTCTTGTAAAATAGAAGACATTTTTTCAGTCAGTCCTCATTTTCTCTCATCTTTCCTGCTGGTGTTTTCATACAAATAAGTACTCTCAAATAGCAAGGAACAGAAAGGAAGATGGTTTTCTTTATAATAATGAATATTACAGGTAGCCAGAAGAACGCAATATTGCTCTTTGCCAGCTTGGAAATACGCCTTTTATGTGGTTTTTGAAAGTCCTGAAATGCTTTTGAGAGAACATGAACAACACTTAAACTGAAACAACAACATTACATCAATCTGAAATGTCTTACATTAAGAACTTCGTGAATGTTGTGTATATAATGTATTTGAAAGAGCACTTTGGAAATAGTTTGTACATTTATTTCCTAATTTATACATGATTTTTGGTGTTAATATTTCTAATTGTTAATAACAAGATGTTTATTTAATGTGTTGTCCATTTTTATGTATTAATGTGGAAACAAAGTGATGCCAGCATTTTGACTTCTTCCATGAATTGTATCATTTTCTGTTTTGTAATACAAAATGCTTGGAAATTGTTTAGGTTAAATATTATCTGAAAATGGAGTTGGTGGTACTTTTCTTATGGCACGCAGAATGGAAACAACAGGTAAAGGGGGTGACCCTCAGGGGGTGTCTGACCCTCGGGGGTGACTGATCCTCAGGGTGACCCTGAGGGGCTGACTCTCAGGGGTGACTCTCGGGGTGACTCTCAGAGGATGACTTTCGGGGTGACCCTTGGGGTGATCCTCAGGAGTGACTTTCAGGGGGTGACTCTGGGGATGAATCTGGGGGTGGCCCTCAGGGGTGACCCTCAGGGATGATTTTCAGGGGGTGACCCTCAGGGCGAGATGGACCCTCAAGGGGTGATGGACCCTCAGGGGATAACTCCTGGAGTTACTCTCAGGGGGTGACTCAGGGTGACTCTCGGGGTGACCCTCAGGGTCACCAGGGGTGACAGACTCTCAGGGGGTGACTGACCCTCAGGGTGACCCTGAGGGGGTGACTGACTCAGGGCTGACTCTCGGGGTCACTCTCAGGGAGTGACTGACTCTCAGGGTGATCCTGAGGGGGTGACTCTCCAGGGGTAACTCTCAGGGGGTGACTGTCCCTTAGGGGGTGACCCTCAGGAGGAGACTGACTCTCGGGGTGACTCTCAGGGTATGACTGTCTCTTGGGGTGACTCTCGGGGGTGACCCCCAGGGTATGATTGTCTCAGGGATGTCTCTCAGGGTGCCCCCCAGGGTATGACTGTCTTAGGGGTGACCCCCAAGGTATGACTGTCTCAGGGGTGACCCCCAAGGTATGACTGTCTCAGAGTGTCTCTCAGGGTGTCTCCCCCCATGGTATGACTGTCTCAGGGTGTCTCTCAGGGTGACCCCCATGGTATGACTGTCTCAGGGTGTCTCTCAGGGTGTCTCCCCCCATGGTATGACTGTCTCAGGGTGTCTCTCAGGGTGTCTCCCCCGCCCGGCCCTCCCTCTCCCCGGCCATGCGCGGCCCCTCCCCGGCCCCTCCCCGCCCATGGCGCTCTGTGCTGGCTGTGCCGGCCCGGCCCGGGCCGCTCTGCGGGCCGCTCTGCGCCGCCCTGGCCCTGGCCCTGCTCTGCCCTGCCTTCCCTGCCCACCCTGCCTGCCCTGCCCGAGCCCCCCGAGGTTCTCCACGGGCCGTGCCCAGCTCCGGGGGCAGCGGCAGGGCCGGGCCCTTTCGGAGCGGCGCCTGGTGAGTGCCCTCAGGGCCCTGAGGGGGGACACACCGGCCCTGCCCGGCCCGGGGGGACCGGCCCGCTCCGTGAGGCCTCCCCGGACCGAAACACCCTTCTGACACCTGAAATATCGGGTCTGTTTATCGCTGGGTCCTTTTAAAATCATGCATCGGACTCAGCTGCCAAACGAGGCAGCGTTTTGGGGCAGGGAGGGTGCGCGCTCCTTGAATTTATTCCTCTTTCTATGTTTACACATGGAAACGCTTGTTTTCCAGAGATCCATAAATCGCTTCCCGTCTTAAAGCCGTGTTTTCCCGTTTTAAAGCCGTGTTTTCCCGTCTTAAAGCCGTGTTTTCCCGTCTCGCCATGTGGTGGTGCCAAACATTTCTCTCAAAGAGGCTTTTTAAGGCATCACTGATCCTGGCATAACTTTAATTATCAAGAGTTCGGTTTTGAGGGTCTTTTTTTCCTCTCAGTTGCTTCTCTTTGGTATCATAACAATAATAAGACTTTTTCTCCCTCACTATTTGTGCTGTTTATTTAAAGTGGCCCTTATTTCCCATTCCCATAAAGTCCCTTAGCAATGGACAGAATTGGAATGTTACCGTGATTTCCTCCTTTCATCTCTCTGTGTAAACAATCCCCCCTGCCTGTATAAATGTGCTTTTCCAATACCTTCCCTTGGGGATCTCAGCCCCCTTTCTGGACATGGGTAAACACCATCAAACCTGCTTTGCTGACAGAAAAGCTGAGACATGGTGCAGCATAATTAGTTTGCTGAAGTCAAATATTAAGTTAATATCAGAAATAAAGCCAGGATTTGGAATTCTCTTTACATGGTGTAGATATATATTTATTTTAGGCCTTGAAGAGCTGGTGTGGCGTATACTAAGATTTTCTCTGCTTATTCTGTTTACAAGTTCTTTACAGTCTTTAATACTTTTCTTAATTATTGGAAGATTGTAGTTTGCCTTCATTTCATTGCCTGTTTCAGAAAGCAGTGAATTGGTGTGAGAATATCCCTCCCACGTGTGCACTGTCTTTTTGCAAATTTGAGTTCAATTTAAAGAAGCAAAAAGCCTATAAATTTGTGTTTTCTTTTCCTGAGCAGGGAAACAATTACTTAAGTGGTTTTGTTTTATAGTGTGGTAGCTGTCTTGAGCTACCTGTCAGCATTGTATAACGGTATTAAAAGGGTATTTCTCCTGATATTAGTTCCTTTAACGTAAATTTTGTATTTTTTGGTGCCTGAGCTGCTGTACTAGGTTATATCAACATAGGCTCAGGCATCTACTTTTAAGGAGGTTTTTAAAAACACTTGGAAAATGAGATTTTTTTCTTTATTAATACACTGCATTTAGTTGACCTGTGAATGGCAGGAGAGTTCTGATATTTTTTTTACTGTTGACTGGAACTCAGCATGACTAAAACCAGCAGGTCTGCCTATTACTAAAACTTCTTGGAAGATGACTGATAAATTGTACTCTACCCTTGCTACAGACACGATATTTCGTGGATCACCGGAAAGTGCGCGTGGTTGGAGGACAAGGAGGAGCAGGGGGTCATTCCTTCTACAGTGAGCCCAGGAAAATATATGGAGGTCCTGATGGTGGAAATGGAGGTGATGGGGGGCACGTCATTTTGAAAGGTAAAACTCACTAAATCTGTTTTGTTTCATGTTATTGTCTTACTGCTTAACACCCCACCCCAGCAAGAACAGCCCTGCATGGATGGCAAGAAATGGTGAATGCCAAAAATGTTAAAATGGTAACTTCTGTATGAGATCTATTTGCTTTTCAAGCTTTGTCCTGAGCTGTGGTAATTGGGACACAAATGACACTGACAAACTTAGAAAGCATTTTGAAAATCAAGGTATTTTGCAAATATTTTAGTGGTTGTTGCCTGACTATGTTATGATAAGGCTGGGATCTGATTAAGTTTTCCTTTTAAGATGAATAAAGCTGCTTCTGCCACCATCCTGCTGCACAATCTGCTAATCTAGCAGATTAATTTTCCAGGGTATTTTGTAATGGTTAATTTTGAAATTACCATTATATTAAGTGCATGGTTAATAAATCCATGTAAAGGCAGTTAAACTTCATCACAACTGAGATTGACATTAGTCTTCCCTGATATGTTATTATTGAGACAATAAATAGGATATACATTCATGCAGTATTCAGAAAGGGAAAGAACAGTTAGGAGGTTAATCTTCTGTGCCTGTTTTACCAAAACAGTGTGTTCAAAATTGTATTTTGCTTTACAGCTGACCAGCAAATGAAATCGCTTTCTTCAGTGCTCCCCTTCTATCAGGGTTTTCATGGAGGGAAAGGAGGGAAAAAAAACTGTTATGGAGCCAATGGTGCATATTTGTATGTTAAAGTAAGTAAATGAATGAATGTTGCCTGCTGTGTGTTAGATTGGTACACTGCTGATTTTCAAGCTGGAGAACCTTACTGTGAGCAAATCTCCTGTGTGTGTTTGCAGGGAGCCCTGTGTGCTGTCTGCTGGGACAGAGCTGGTTGGCACAAGGCAGATCTTCTTTAAGTTGTTCATAAAAAATGAGACTTCATTGGAAGGTGTACGTGGTCAGAACAATTTGCTTTACTTCTAAGGCTCATATACCCAGAGCAATCTGAGCACAGAGCTTCTTAAGCAGAAGCAGACTTCTTTTCTTCAACTGGCCTGCACACCTACAGTATGCTTTTCAGCTTGCTGCTGTTCTCAGGCTTCTTTTCTTACAGGAGTTACATGATTCTACTAACACTTTAATGAAGGGTAAATGTCTGATAGTGCTCTTTCAGCTCCATGAAATACAGTGCTCTTTTTAGATTCTCAGCTTGAGAATATGGAGTGATTTTCAACTTGCCTGAAATTATCTGGTAAAGGATCTGCTGCCACTGGCTCTGCTGCAGGCTTTGAGCTTCCATCTAATGCTTGCATCTCTCTGCACTTTAAGGTCCCTGTAGGTACTTTGGTGAAGGAGGATGGGAAGGTTGTGGCTGACCTCAGTCAGCATGGTGAAGAGTATGTTGCAGCTTATGGAGGAGCTGGAGGGAAAGGCAATCGCTTTTTCCTTTCCAATGAAAACCGCGCTCCAACGTTATTTACTCCAGGAGAGCCAGGTCAGGAAAGGGTCCTACATCTGGAACTCAAGACAACAGCTCATGCAGGATTGGTGAGTTGCTGTGGTTCTTTGACTTTCTTATCATTGTAGGGTGACAGTTGACTGACTGAAGAAATAATGTGTGATAACGTTTTCGTTAGCCTTTAGCTTGCTTGTTTAGAGAGGCAGCTCGATGCTTTCTTGCTGTTACTTGGCAGAAGGGTGTCCAAAGTGATTCACAGACCTGTCACTCTCCTGCTGTTTGTTGCTGTCCTACTTCTGCTAAAATACACACTTTATATAGAAAAGCAATGTGCAAGATTCATCAGTGATCACTGATGATGTACAGCAGCTTTGTCTGTTCATTCTGCAGATGAAAAGTATAGAGAACTCTTCTAAATTAATTTGTTTTCTTGCTTTTTTTTTTTTTAAATTGGTAAAGCTCAAATAATTTCTAATTCATCCCTGTATTTCTCTTTTTATAAATAGTAAACATTTGATTTTGTTAGATCCAAGTTGAGCATCCTCTGGAATGAAAACTCTATTTAGAGATGAATGCTAAGTCAACTTAGAGCTTAAGCTTTTTTCATATTGGAGTATGGAGATGTTCTAACACCAGCTGGTAGAGCTGTTGAAGTTATGCTTTGCTGCAGAGTGTTTGTGCTGTAGCTCAGCAACTGCAGAATAACTATCTGGTCTAGCAAAATTTTGTGGATTTGTTTATAAAGATTAAGAAATTTAAGCGTTTGTATTCCAGGTGGGCTTTCCCAATGCTGGCAAATCCTCCCTTCTGAGAGCCATCTCCCGTGCAAAGCCAGCCGTGGCTGCCTACCCCTTCACAACCCTAAACCCCCACGTTGGCATTGTCCACTATCAAGACTATGAGCAAGTAGCAGGTAAGAATTGGAGTATGTTTTGTGTCCCTTGGTGCCAATTTGTGTCACCTGGGTAATGCTTTGAGATGCTGCAGAAGTAAGGTTAGCAGTTCTTGAAGAATTCTAAGGAGCTTCAAGCAAAACTATACTGAAAACCCTTAATATCTAACTAGCAATCTGTGTTCTGTCTGCATTGGAATAACCTAAATTTACATGTTTTAAAAGATAATAGCAGCAAACTTAACATAAGGTGTGCTTTAATACTGATGCACTGAGACATAAGTGTCAAATATTTGCACTGGCCAGTAAAAGACCGGGGGGATTTGTTTGGGGTTTTTTTAATTGGCCATGTTGGATTCCCTGTGGAATTTCTCTCGTTGTAGTTGCTGACATTCCTGGCCTAATCAAAGGTGCTCATCAAAACCGGGGCCTCGGAGTGGCCTTCCTGAAGCACATCGAGCGCTGCCGCTTCTTCCTGTACGTGGTGGATCTCTCTGTGCCTCAGCCGTGGATTCAGCTGCAAGACCTGAAATATGAACTGGAGCAATATGAAAAAGGACTGTCTGAGAGGCCTTGTGTTGTCATCGGGAACAAGATTGACCTTGCTGAGTCCAGGATCAATCTGCCCCTCCTCAAAGAGCAGGTGGCTGAGCGGGTCATTGCGTTGTCTGCACTGACGGGAGACAACTTAGAGGAGCTGCTGTGGCATCTCAGAGAACTGTATGACACTTATGTGAAGACAGAACAATCACAAGGGCAAAGCCCAGTCAAGTGGTAGGAACCAGAACTGCTGTGAACTGTGCTGGGAGAACAAAAATAAAATCATCGTTTCATTAGATTGCATTTCTGTGGCTTGAGTTTCTTTTGTTGGTTGTTTTCTCTTAAAATGCAAGGGCACAGCATGTGGATTTGTTCTGGACTGCTGCACTGGAAGGATTATTTTGTTTGTTCACCTGCAGGTGCCTCGGGTGTTTTACAACAAAACTTGAAAATTGTAATCGTGATGGTTGTTGAATTGAAAACCTGGATCTTGTCTGGCACTAGATAGTTAATTATGGAATTAAGAGAATGCTGTCTAGTAGAAATGACTGAAATTCAAGATCTGGCAGAGATGCTGGCTTATTTTATGTAATTGTAGTGAAGTTACTTCTCAATTTTCACTAATCAAAAATTCTAAAATAAAAATAAGGTAGTCCCATGTTTATCTGTTTTTATAGGATGACCCATTTGAGTCATCTTCTCTTAACCTGTTTTCCTTCTCTGTTGTGATTTCGTGTGGTCTTTTACCCTCAGAGGAATCACAACTTCTCAGTAATTTTAGGGAGGAAGAGCACCAAACAACTGCAATTAATAACTGAAACTATTTCTTCATTAGTATAAATAATTGACTATCTTTAAATGCTGGTAGCAGCTAAGTAGCAGTATAAATTAGCCAAGGAACAGCCATTTGAGACTCATTTCTGAGTTTTCCAATTTTCTTGAGGAATCTAAAGCAATGTTCCTTGTGCCCCCTCCTTTATTTTTTAATTCACATTCTGAGTATTCCTTCTTGTGATCAGATGTGGGAAGTAATCTATACATTATAAGCAGTGATATCAGTATAAATAGGATCAGGAAAAAATGAAAACTAATATCCTAAAGTCTCTCGTGTTTTGCTTCATCCCTGGGATTTACCAAACTGAATTAAGTAGAAGGTAATACTGAGTTCTGTCCTTCTGTTTGGTTTAGTGCAGCATTTTTAGGCTTTACTGTTGTTTTCCCTTCTATTGCTACAGGCTTTTCAGCCACATTTAATGAAACCAGGAGAAGGTTGCCTGAGCACCAAAGCTGGTGCAGCTTCTTTGCAGATTTTTGAATACCTACAGATACTTTGCACTCTCTGACTGTGTCTCAGGATGCCAGAGGCTGTTTTAAAAACCTCTGTGCTCACAGGAGCTTTCACCCTTACTCCTGGTGCTCAGGAAAGCTCCGTTCTTGAGAGGAGAGCGAGTTGTTTACTGATGTGTGAAAAGCACAGCAGGTTTCCTGACAGCTTCCCATTGAACGTCCTATTGATCCCGGAATTGGGTTCTTTGTGCTTAACATTTCAGCCACCTGCTCTTGGGTGGCAGCACCGTGTTCTTACGGGGCTCAAAGGGGCTGTTTTGTTTTTTTTCCATCTGGTCATGAAAAGTGCCAAATAACTCCAGCTTTAGTGCTAGAACAACTGTTTGTAAAAGCTGGAGCTTTACCACAGTCAATATACACCTATACCGAGGGCAGTCACCTGTGCCACAGGAGGGTCTGTGCTCACAGTGCTCAGTTACTCACTGGGACCACGTTTCTCCAGAGTGCTCCTTCAGATTTAGCATGAAGAGCTCTTGGGTCCCATTCCAGTGCAGGCATGGGACTGAGGAGTAACCTCTGGGGCTGCTGAAAATAAGGCGTTCACAGAGGAAACACGTTTTGCCTCTATAAACAGGAAAATTAGAGAGAGGACGATGAATTCTCTCAGGGAAGAGTTATGTGCTGTAGGATTTCTTCCCACTTTCTTTGGCTGGGGTTGCTGTGGTGGATTTCTTCTGTGTGACTTTCTTTACCTTTTCCTTTCTCCTGTCCTTGCTTTTTAAGCTGGCAAGAAGAAAGATATGGTAGATTTTATTTCTCATTCTGACAAGAAGCCATGGGAATTTAACATGAATTGAAGTTCAGTCAATTCTCTATTTCCTGGAGAAGCTTGAGCCATAATTTTGTTTAGCACTTTACAGTACTCATCTTTTTAATGCATTTTTTTTTTAGTACATGATTACAACACTATTTTGGTGCTAATTGCAGGGGGTTTATATTTATTTTCAGTCCTCTCCCCCTTTGTAGGACCTTGGAAAACGTAGGTGGTATGAATTGCACAGAAAAATAAAAGCGAGTGATAATGTAAAAAGGAGCATTTAAAAGGACCACACTTAAACGTGGATATTGCAGTACCATTAACTAAAGCATTGAATCAGTGTGTTTAAGCATGAGATGTTTTGCAATCTGCTTCACTCACGGTTTGTAAAGCACTGTTTTGTATTACCTAACGTTTTTGTTTATTAGGGAAATTTATTTCACTATTGTCTGTGTACTTACTAAACCTCTTCACAGTGATTTATGTTTTTAAGTAAATTTATGTAAAGTAAGGGAATAAGTACTCTGACTTGACCACGTTTAACAACTTGTTATCTGTTGTTTTTAAATATTATTTCAATTTGCAGGACGACAGGAGTGGCTGTGAAGCAGAGATGCTCGTGCTGATGGAGTGGGATCTTGCCCCAGGTTTGTACAAGCTGCTGGATACAAAATCACCATGTGAATTCCTGTTTTCCATGGGATCTGTTGCCTGGGCTCCCTGGTCAACACCTGCAGAGTCAGGTTAGTGCTGGGAGCAGAGGTCAGGTGTGCTGCAGGTGTGCAGCTTAATGAGCTGTTCAATGAGTTGCAGGTGGAACCAAATAGGGAACAGCTGGGCTGCTGGAATAGCAGTTCATCTGCTAACCCTGCAGTGGGAATTAAATGACAATGAATTTATAGTTCAGCTTAACCTTTCTACAGATATCGTGTAAAACGGATTTTTGTGAGAGGCAAGATTCACTTTGGGAGCTTTTATTTTTGGGAGCACCGTAGCCCACAGGACAAAGAGGTAAGTTGGAGCTCAGCGTCTCTTTCACAGCCCTGTCATAACTGAAAGTTTTATTTTGCTTTTGGACCATTAATAATTAAGTTTATTACCATTGTGAAAATGGGTTTGGTGTAAATTAAAGCTCCATTGTGCTGAGTGCTAAACTTCATCCCAATGTTGGTGTGGGCCTGGCCTTTGAAAAATAACTGTTTTCTGCTTGTTTCCCATAGTGTAGTTTCCAGTGCCATTCCCCAGTAACAAGTTTTCCCATTTTGTTAAACAGGGATTAATTCTGGCTGCACTATAAAGGACTGGGAAGGCTGCAGTTATTACTGTTTGGAGGGAAGGTTACATTTGTGTGCCAATAATGATAAGGGATGATTTTGCAACTCTTGATAACAAAACAAAGCTCCCTTCAGGCTGTGCTCTCGATTTTTCCTTGAGCAGTTCTGAAATTTATCATTTGTTATGTGCCCATTTTTCTGAGACATAAAACTTACCTGGTAGGACAAAGGAAGATTTTTATCAACCTTTTTTTAATGTTGAGATTGTGTTTGTCCTTCATTTCCCCACTGAGAGTAATTTTTCATCTCCTCTTCACTGATTGAAATAGAAATGTCCAAGGAGGCCTGATTTCTCATCCACAGAGCTTGGGTTTTTTTCTCTGCCCCTTGTTTATACGAAATATCACTTTGACTTCTTAAAGTGTGCATTTCTTGCTCAGTTCTGTTCTTTGTTTATTGATGTATTCTTATATCACCAAGTTGGTTACATGTATTTGTGTATTATATATACATTTCCTGACTGATGAGTGAGGATAAAAAGCCAGCCATACTATTAATCCATATAATTATGCTTTAATATCTAACTTGTCTGCATGTTTCATTTCAGTAAGAAGTAATGGCAGTGGCTGGTTACTTTGCTACAATCTATTTTATTCTGGTAACATTCAATTAATTTTAATTGGAGGGACTTGCATAATGCAGTGGTCAGCCAGGCTCAGGTTGGTGGGGTTTTTAACCTGGATGTAGCACTGCAGCACACTCAAATGCTGTTATTTTATGTCATGATTAGGGGGTAAAACAAGACACAAAACACCAAGGGCCTTGTGTGCTTAGTCACATATGCTGAAAATGTTTTATACAGACACAATCACCTTTTAAAAATGCAGGTTTAGAAATGCACTTAGGTCCAGACTTGCTAACACTGATTGAAAAGCAGGACTGAAAATGAACTGCTGAACAAATTATCTTGTGTTATTCAAATGCTCAGTGGGGCCTTTTGGTCTCTGTAACTGGACAAATCGATAGGCAATTAATGTGCAGGTAGGAGTCAATATTTCAGAAAGCATCTTATGGCTTGGCATCAATTTTCACATATGGAAAAGCTTTGTCATAGTTTCAAGATTTCTCATTTGAATCTTGACATTTGGTTCCTTGGTGCTTAATTACCACTGAGGCTGGAACATCACTGTTGTCCAAAGATGTGAATCCCACCCCGAGCATCCTTTGTACACACACTAATCAGCCATTGGGAGAACTTGGCTATTCACTATCTAAATCCAGATACATGAATCTTCAATGCTTATGAAGAAAAATATTTGCATGAGGGAATGTAATTGCTAAAACACTAGTTGTCAAGAAGACATCTGTGAGACTATGGATGAAGTACCCATATTTTGATTATCTTATTCATGAAAACATACTGGTTTGTGGCTATTCATTTCCTGTTGTTTTCTTCTGTAATAAGTCAGGAAGATGGGTTTGGGCAGCTAGAGTGCTTTGTCTGTACAGGACTTGCATTTATCACATTTAAAAAGTAACCTGGTAAAAGGTCACTGTATTAAATCAATATTTTTTTTCTGCATTACTTTAGAAAATGTTGATTTTCTTCCCTTACCCACCCCCACAGCAGACATGGCATGGGAGTTTAAAGCAGCGGTTCAAGTCAGCAATTGCTGGGATGCTGAGCTCTGTCTAGAAAACCAAAACCTGATAACATTAAATAACTTCAGAGCTGTGGGTTTGAAGGTTGCCCATCATTGATGTGATGGGTTAGCCCCCATTTTAGCTGTGCTTAAGGCCTTTGTATTTATAGACTGAAAAAATGTATTTTATTTTGGCAAGTTAACTCATCTCTGTTTCTATATCAACCATAATTTTCTAGCTTCATTAACTAATTTACAGCCATTAGGAAAATGGCTTTGAAGGATGAAAATTTCCTGAATTTAATTTTTTATAATAATTACAGTACCTTAAGTTTGTGAGTGATTTTTTTAACCTTCTTTCACTGGTAGAAACTGAATCACAGGAGGCTGAGGTCCAAGTCTAGCCAAGATGGGAAGAGCCTGAGTCCCATTGAATTTTAGAAATCTTGATTTAAAATATCTGTCTGGATTTGGACCCCAGCAACTTGCACAGTCACACAGAAATTCTGTGGCAAGGCAGGGGACCTGGAATTTGGAAGAAACCTGCCCTCCACAAAATCCTTCAGTATCCACTCTACCTTCTTCATGGGACTGCAGCCCATGAAGTTCAGGAAAGCTCCCTCAGGTATCTCTCCATTTATTTTCTCAAGGCATTCCAGATCTTTTTCACAGCAAACAAAACTTGATTTGTAGATGGATAAAAACAATTGCCATGTGAAACATATACAGTTTACCAACTGGTGCTACTAATTGATGTAATTATCACTAATTAAATATTCTAAAGATAGTGATTTTTGTAATGCTTATTTAATGGGTTGAATAGACTTATGAAGCTGATCAACACAGAACAGTTCTAGAATTGTATATTAAGACTAAATTAAGTTAGTGGTATAGAAGGTATTTTCCTAATGTATTTAGCCTGGAACAAAACCAATATCACACTTAGCTAACCAAGTTGCTTGATGAGTAAGTGCACAGTAGGAAATCTGCTTTTAGTGAATATTCAGCCTAAAAAAATTAACTATATTCCCACTTTCATGCTAGTAAAGCCTGAGTGCTTATATACTAATGGAGAAAATAATTGCAGAGGGTCACAAATGTGATTGACTAAAGAAGGAACTTGTTCAGATTTTCTCAGAAAATATGTTATGCTTGTTCATGTCTTTCACTTAATAGATGTGCTTTTTCTAAGGCAATTTGGTAGATCCTGTCAGCACACAAATACCTCTTCAGTCTGTTGTACAAGTGGCATTTAGGCTGACTAAAATTTATGTTTTCTGTTCTTTTGGTGTGGAGGAGGCAATTCCTCTGCTTTGATAACTTGTTATGCCACACTTGGGAGTGATTAATATTGATTACAAATATTTACTATTTACAAATGGTAAAGCACTTTCCTAAAGTGGTGCATAGTGACGATTCTCAGTGAAATAATTGCTGGGGTGAAAACATGGCTATTAAGAAGAGTCCATCATAATGGCATTAAGTATCTGATTTCCCAGTTTTTAATTGTCTGTTCAATACTTCAGCTGGGGCACCTCTCAAGAGGTGAGTGGAGGAAGGTTGTGTTCCTAGTTTGTTTGTTTGGGTTTTTTTTCCAAAGGAAATTCGTATGATCTCCCTGTTTTCAGAGACCACGTTTGAGATGGTCCCTTTGAGGCAGAGTTCCTGTGGGACTTGTGAGGGGGAATTTCTAAGGTATTTCAGCTGTCTCTGACAGAGATGGACTGTTCTGCAGGCTGCTGGCTGCATGAGTTCTTCCCAGTGAGAGCTTCAGAAAGGATTTGATGGGCATTTTAGTCCTCTGCTGAGGTCTTAAATTCTCTTGTTGCCGAATACTTGCACTGACAGTCACCATATTTGACTTCAGTCTTTTCCTTGCTCTAGAATTAGCTATACATCAGAATCTCTGTGTCTATACAGTTCTGTAACAACTTTGCAACCTTCATTTCAATTAAAAGTATTAATGGCAGCAACAAAACATCTTACTTGTGACTTTCATGAAAACTCTTGGATTGCAATTTAATTCCTAGTTCTCAGAATGCTGACCACAGGCCTCATACGAGTATTATACATATTATTTTATCCCTGTATATTTTGAATACAAGCTGTATCAGAGATGTTAAACAGTGTTTTAACCATAATGGTCTAATAAATTTGTGCCTCGTAGAGTGTAAATTATTTCCATAAGGGAATGCTTGTTTTGCCAATCCCCCATCAATTCATGGACACTGCAGGGTGTAGGTGCAACCTTGTGTTTGAGGGATTGTATATGCAACCCCCATTATTGTTTGTTCTTCAATAAACAGCCTCTAATCACTAAAGCTGTGTGTGAGCTGCGACTTAACAGCTCAAAAAGTTGCCAGAACTGTTATTGCCCTTCTGGCAGAGAGCTTGTTGTTTGTGAATGCTCACAGAGATCTTGAATCAGATTATTAACTCCTTTGCAGTCAGTCTGCCTTCAGTGTTAATTGTGCTGCAAAGTCCTAGGATATCGTGTTAAAAATAATTCAACAGTCAGTGTCACATCACAGACACATTTTTGTGCTTAAAAGAGCAGGTGTCTAAGTTGTGGGCACAGTCTGCCTATAACAACTCCAGCTTTGTCATTAATTGTGTGTTTACATGCACAGGAGGGGTACTTGTGATGTTTGTACACACACATCTCAGAACTGCCTCCTTTCATACCATTTCCTTGCCACCTCTAATATATAATCATAGTATATTACAGCAGGACGTCCTAGCAATTATTGGCAGGTGTTTGATGTGTAAGACAAGCCTTTACAACACAACAAAAGATGCTTCTTGGTGCTTCTGAGTAATTTTAAACAAAATTTCAGGTTGTGGAATTTTACAAATGGAAAAATAATAGTCTTGTTCTTCCATCACAGATGTGCACACGTAGCTCTGCCTGTGATGTTTGGTACTTGGGTTAAATATGAACTCCCTTTTGTACCCAGACTGTGCAAGCAGTTTGTAAATTATAGAGTGAAAATGTGAAGCTTGTAAATACTGAGTCATAAGTAATGCTCGTGCATCCTGGACTTCAGCACTAAAACTGGTGCTGATCTAAAGAGTTACCAGCATTTCTGAGCTTGCAACAAGAGGCGTAGGGACAGAGGAGAGTTTTTTGCCTTTGAGGTGTGTGCAGGTTTTCCTCTCCCAGGTGGCAGTGGCTTTGTTGAAGTGAATGCCAGTGATAGTGTTATATCTCAATAAAATGATGGTACCAGGTTACAGATAAGACCTTTCACCCTGCAGAATTCTTAGTTGCTTTTCTAAACCACATCATTCCTTAATCCTGCAAGTCCAACTATATTGACAGAAAATTGTTGTAAGGAGGAAGATTTAAGTCAAGGTTAAGGGAACAGAAAGTGCTGTGAGTTCCCTCCTGTCCACAGGAGCATCTGTGCAGTCTGGAATGAAAGGCTGTCTTTGTGGTGTCAGAAATTGAGAGAGCTTTCCTCTTTTGTGGTGCTCATCCAGAGCAGCCAGCAAAGAGTTTTTATTCTTGTCTGTGAGTCTCCCATCAGAAGTCAAGATAATAACCCTCCTTACTGTGCCCCATCTATTTGCAGAATGAGTTCTGTACAGTGCAGGAGGTCTCTTTTAAGTCCAGGTCTGTGCTGCAAAGTTCTGCTGGTGTCACTGCACGAGAGCTGCCTTATGAAAAATGAATCCTCTCTCACAGAAATTATGTTGTTAAAGTTCTTTCTTTCTTAGCCTCCTGTCTGTCCATCCTAGTTCTGCTATGAAAGTGAATGTTCATTTGCAAAATGAAGGAAAACCATTAGCATTCTTTCAAATCAAAATATAATCACATCTTCCTGATTTCAAAGCCCTTCCCTCTTGGCAAATCTCGTTAATTATCCCAGACAGGTGTTTTTCAACAAAAGCTCCTTCTTGGGTTGTCTCTTCTTCTCCAGCCTCCTACTTGAGCTAATGAAGCTCCAGTGGTGTCTGTGGAACAATGGAGCAATTTGTGTAACTGCAGGTTGGAGAGAACAAATAAGGAATGGTAATTGAGGAGGGGCTGGAGGAGAGGCTGTGGGAGCAAAGTTCCTCTGTCTGGGTAAAGAGATCTCTCATTGCTGGTGATTAGGGAGGAAGTATGACAGCCAAGAAGAAAGTGCTGAAAAAAGATGTTCTTTGATAGTTTATCGATATGCAGACGCTGCTCTGTGAAAGGACCACAGACCTCGTTAGGTCCCGAGTTAATGGAGTGTAGGTTTGTTCTAAGAGAGGGGAAGTGGCATCACCCCCACCCAGGTCCCGTGGGAAGGCACTGATTGAAAAAGCTCCTGGGCATGACTTGCTGCTGCATGAACAGTTTCCTAACACCACAAACTGGGTGCTTCTCTCTGGAATAACCTGGGCTGCTTTTCTGTGTGGAAATGTGCTCTGGAAATGAAGCCTGTGTGCTTCCCCAAAGATTTGATGCATGTTCATAATTACAGCAGCTCTTCTTTCGTGGTGGTTCAAAACAGGTCCTGCCTGCTCACTTTATGCCTAGACAATAGGAAAGAGGAATTTTTTAGCAGGTAACCTAAATTATACACGGTGTTTTGCTGGGCTAGTTGACAAGCAGCCCTGCCTTGTCTAGTGGTTATGCATTTTCACAGTTCATATCTGATTATGCCAAGAAACTCCCTCCTTCCTGCCTCTTCCAAATGCATGCAGACATTTATATTCTGAACACTAAAAGTCAGCAGAATTCAAATACTCTTTTAAGCATATTTGAATTAGTCATCAAGTGCTCTGAAACTTCAGACCAGCTCATAACATTTTCAGCATGAAAACCAGGCTCAGGTGTGACCTCATGTCCAGATAAAAGTAGTTATTTTTCTTTTTTATTTGGCAAGGCAAGAGCTCTTTTTTCAGGAAGGAATATAAGTATCTTCCCTGCAAAACCCACCAGTGAATAAAATTACTTTCAGCCAAGTGTAGATAATTCTGCCCATACGGAGGTCACAGACCATGAAAATACTGTGCAAAAGGCTCACAATGAAATATGTCCATTTCTTCACTGTTTGAGGAAGAAAGGTGTAACAACCAGCACCTTTTCTTTTTATCAGTAGTCCCACCTCTCCTGATGAACAAAGGAAGAGGAACACAGCAGGAAATGGGTGCCTTGGCCATGTTATATAACTTTGTCATTTTTTTAGGCAGGCCGGTGGGGTTTGTAAGTCACAGGAAGGGTTAAGAGTTAATGTAACCTGTCCAGATCTCAGTTGCATGACCTGGAAAAGACCCAGAGCTGGAGAGCACTGAGTGATGTGCACTCACCACCCCCTCAGTGTGCTCTCAGGAACCTGCTAACCAGAGGTAAGAGATGCTCAGCTATTTCAGGAGCTGGGTTTTTGTGAAATGCACAGGCTTCACCTGCTTCCTCAGGCAAAGCCACAGATGCTTTGTTTCCAGTTGGATTTTATAATATCCAGCAACACCTTTTTTTACAATCAAATATGCGTCAAGCTTCATATAAAAATACTTTATTGGGGTTTTCAGGAGGGAACAGAGCAGACACAGGGAAAGGTACGAGCAGGTTCAGTGGTACATCCTGTCAATTCATAGCACACGTACTTCAAAGGGTATATTTTAACCCATGCATAATAGACTGACAGAACATGTCACAAGACTAGAACATCATATACACAAGACAAGACATCATTTAAATCCTGACTTCAGATGACAATACCAATCTACTTAACAAACACCACAGAAGACAGTTGGCTGGCATTTTCTTTTGCTCCTAGCAGCAGCCAAAAAGCAGATTGCTTGCAACAGCAGCGAGGTGTAATTGGCCATCACAACATCATAAGCCTTTTGGGTACTACTTCACAGCACTTGGGTTTCTATTTGTAAGTGTAGTTTTCAGACTTATGTTCTTGAGCTTCCTGTGCAATACTGTTAAATATGAGCGTTTGCCATGGCAACTAATTACATATTTGTGTTACTACATCAGTGAGCAGTGCCAGCAGAGATGGGCAGTGGAAGCTGCCTGCTTTTTGATCATGCTCTCTGCCCAAAGAGGTTACAGAACACGTGGGCAGGTGTGATGAAGCATGAGAAGGGAAGCAGAGATAAAATGCCCCAAGATTTTATACTAAATCCGAGGTCAGAGCCCCTGGTCTGTTGAATCTGGCACTCTGCCTGTGGAATTATTTGACTGCTTTAAAAAAATAAAAGAATTGATGCTCATGTTGACAGATTATGTTAATTCTCCATTCAAGTGATGTATTGTAAAAGATAGAATGCAAGAGTTCTGAAACTTGCTAAAATTCCCCACATCATGGGGAGTGGAAAGGACACCTATTGCACCCATGGAAGAGGGATCCAGATTATGACTGCAGCTGCTGTAGCAAAAAGCATAAACAAGGTGTCTTCCTTCTTTCCTCTGTTCTTTTCTTTCTGTGTCATCACATGTGTGTAGTATCTTAAGAAAAAAAACTCCTCCCTTTTATGGAAAAAAATCAAGTCTGTGAACAAATAAACTGTAGTTTAGTGCAGTAGTTTAAGGTCAGATTTATTTCTGTTAGTTT
Source organism: Xenops minutus (assembly GCA_035221455.1). Classification (NCBI taxonomy): domain Eukaryota; kingdom Metazoa; phylum Chordata; class Aves; order Passeriformes; family Furnariidae; genus Xenops; species Xenops minutus. The sequence goes on along the minus strand of JAWWEE010000051.1, from coordinate 9,718,078 downwards.
TTATTTTTCAGTTTTTATTTTTCTTTATTTTAGCAAAATGCTGGTGCTGCTCAGCCTGACTAGGTGGCAGCAAAGCTCTTCTATGGCACCAGCAAGTGGCAGACACAGATTTTATGGTCTGTGGTTAATGTAAAAAATAAAAAAAACCCTTTACCCTCCTAAGATGTGGGATTTTGATGTTGATGAAGTAGAATAAAATAATAGTGGTCTCACTACTGCCTTCCTCACCTGCCCCAGACCACAGCTGCATTCCTACACCAATACTGGAGTGACAAACCAAGACTCTTCTCATCTTCACACAGGACTGGCTTCACTTTCAGCAGTTCTGAAGGGCATCGTGAGGTTGAATCTTGAACTTCTTGGGACAGAGGAGTTTAATAAAAGCCCTTCTGAAGCTGTAGTGGCAGAGAGGGTACAGGACAGGGTTGACAGCCGAGTTGATCCACAGCAGCCAGAAGGAAGTCTCGTACCAGTACTCAGAGATGCAGCGGCCGTGGCAGCCAGCACGGATGATCATCAGGAGAGTGTAGGGTGCCCAGCAAATCCCAAAAATGCCCACGATGATTGCCAGGGATTTGGCCACTTTCTTGTCTCTAGAGAGCCTGAAGTGTTGGGTCATGCTCTGGGACACGAACTTCATCCGTTTCTCTAAGGACAGAGTGCAGGCTGAATTTTTACAGCTCTTTTTGTTGCAACCCTTGGGTTTCCCAGAGCTCTCCGAGCTTGTTGCCAGCAGGTGTTTGGCACCCAGGCTGGAAGTGGAGGCTGTTGCTTGAGCTTTGCTCTTAGAGAGGTCGAGGGTTTCAGCTGACTCCTTCTGCTCCCACTTACAGCATTTCAAAGAAAGCTTTGCCTCTGGGCTCGTTTCCATCTCTTCATTGAAGGGCTCGTTGTGCGCTTCGTGGAAAACATCCAGGCGTATTTTGGTACGCTTCTGGATGTTCAGGTAGATGCTCAGGTTGAAAAACATCACACTGATGAAAGGGGTGAAGAACTCCAGCGTAGAGGCTGTCATGAGGAAATACCAGTTGTAGAAAAACTCAGCGTAGCACTCCCCCGTGGGTATGATGCTCCGGCCTGATATGTACTCCCAGCTGATGATGGCAGGGCCATACAGCAGGAATGCCAACACCCACACCATCACCATCTTCAGCACTGCTTGCTTGGTGTTGCCTTGCTGGGCTCTGTAGGCTACCTGCAACAGGAAAACCTTTCCTTAAGGGTGGTCACACACCCCAGCTGGTGGAAGCTCCTCACAAATGAACTGTTAGCGTTCCTGGCAAAGTTGCTAGGCAATATCCCAGCAGTCTAACAAACCCATATGCTTTAGGCAACAGGAGCAATTGCTAGACAAATCACACTCTTGCAAGCAAGATTTAGGACACTCATTTTTTGCAGCTCCAAGATGTGATTTCTGCTTAGTGGAAATGTACTGACTTGGTTGGAGCCTGTCAGTCCTCTGTACCCACCACTTGCCTGAGCTGCCCCCAGCTACAACCTGTGACAACCAGGCAGATGCATACATCAAACTCCTGGGCAAGGCAGGCATCCAGCTCTGGCTCCCTCTTAGCCTTGTAGCTGCTCGGTGTTGTATTTGGAGTCAGGGGATGAGCAAACAGCAGTGGATCAGACCAAATGTGAACTGCCTGTTACCTCCTCTGATGGGCTGAGTGTTTTCATCTCCCCACGTACCCAGAGACCTCAGGGCTGTGCCCTGCCAAAGCTGGCACTGCAATCTACTGCCTTGGTAGCCAGGAGAAGCTGCAAGTCTGACTGCAATCCACTAGTTTGTCCTGGAGATACTAAGCCCCTACAAGTTAGTAATAGGTCTGCTTACCTCACTGGCTCCCTTGTACACTCCTATCCTGTCTTCTGGGAAGGGAACACCTGCACAATGGGGTCTGAGGCTTAAGTGATTTAATTACGCCAGGAATACCGATCTGAAACCACAGCTGAATTATGTATTTGTGGATAATGATTGTTTTCCATCACCAGGCAGAGAGAGTCATAATTTCTGTAGGATTCAAAGAGCTTTTAATTATTGCAGAGAATCTGGAGAATACGGCAGGAGGAGAGTTATTTCCCTCTCAGCTGCCATGACAGGACTCACCGCTCTTGTCACCGAGAGGAATCTGTCATAGCTAATTAGTACGATGTTGAAGACCGAAGAGGTGCAGAGCAGGTAATCAACTACCAGCCAGAGTTTGCAGAGGCTTCTCCCGAAGATCCATCTCCCCGTCAGCACATAGGGCACATACAGGGGGATGCAGAAGGCACCTGCAACCGGAGGGGGGATGCGGGGGGTTCTTTGCTGGGGGGACAGCGGGAGGGGACCCGGGGACCACGGGAGGGTGTCGGGGGGCAGGAGAGGGGCACGGCCGAGGGGACCTGGGGTGCAGGTGGGGCAGGAGGGGTGCGAATGGGGCAGGAGGGGTGCCGGTGGGATAGGAGGGATGCCGGTGGGATAGGAGGATGCCGGTGGGGCAGGAGGGATGCCGGTGGGGCAGGAGGGATGCCGGTGGGGCAGGAGGGATGCCCGTGGGGCAGGAGGGATGCCGGTGGGATAGGAGGGATGCCCGTGGGGCAGGAGGGATGCCCGTGGGGCAGGAGGATGCCGGTGGGATAGGAGGATGCCGGTGGGATAGGAGGATGCCGGTGGGGCAGGAGGGATGCCGGTGGGGCAGCAGGGATGCCCGTGGGGCAGGAGGATGCCGGTGGGGCAGGAGGGATGCCCGTGGGGCAGGAGGAGCCCCGGGCACCGCTGCTCCTCCCGCTGCCGAGTCGCTGCCGTGCCGGGCGCGGAGCCCCGCGGGGCGGCACTTTACCTACTAGGAAGTCCGAGATGGCCAGGGTGAGGAGGAAGAAGTTGTTCTGGGTGCGCAGGCTGGAGTCCGCCACGAAGGCGAGCATCACGAGCGCGTTGC
>JAWWEE010000051.1:9657963-9715054 GCA_035221455.1 Xenops minutus | reverse complement strand
TGCCGAGTCGCTGCCGTGCCGGGCGCGGAGCCCCGCGGGGCGGCACTTTACCTACTAGGAAGTCCGAGAGGGCCAGGTTGAGGAGGAAGAAGTTGTTCTGGGTGCGCAGGCTGGAGTCCGCCACGAAGGCGAGCATCACGAGCGCGTTGCCGGCCACGGTGACGGCGATGAGCAGGGCCATGAGCGCGCCCAGCCCCGCCGCGCCCGCGCCCGCGAAGCGCCCGGCGCCGCCGGACCCGTTCAGCGCCCCGCCGCTCTCCATCGACCGCCCCGCCGCGCCGAGCCCGCAGCAGGCGAGGGGGTCCCGCCTCTGCCCGCCCCCCGCACCCCACCCCGCCCCGCCGCAGGGACCGCTGCTCCGGCCCCCGGCAGCCCCGACACCCCCGGAGCATCCCTGCATCCCTGCAGAGCATCCCTGCATCCTCACCTTCTCTCTTGCCCTCTCAGTCCGGGAGTACACTTGTATTACCCCAGAGCACCCCTGCATCCCTACAGAGCATCCCTGAGCATCCTTACCCTCTCCCTCTCAATCCGGGAGCACCCTTGTATTACCCCAGAACACCCCTGCATTCCTCCAGAGCATCCCTGCATCCCTACAGAGCATCCCTGAGCATCCTCACGTTCTTCCTTGCCCTCTCAGTCCGGGAGTACACTTGTATTACCCCAGAGCATCCCTGCATCCCTACAGAGCATCCCTGAATCCCTACAAAGCATCCCTGAATCCCCCCAAGCATCCCTGAGCATCCTCACGTTCTCCCTCTCAATCCGGGAGCACCCTTGTATTACCCCAGAACATCCCTGCATTCCCCCAGAGCATCCCTGTGTCTGTACAGAGCAAACTTGAGTGTCTCAACCTTCCTCCTTCCCCTCTCAACCTGGAAGCATCCTTGCTTTACCCCAGAGTGTCCCTACATCCTTCCAGAGCATCCCTGAATCCCCCAGAACATTCTCCCCCACTCCCCCTTCCCCTCTCAACCCTGGAGAATCCTTGCTTTAGCCCAAAGCATCTCTGCATCCATCCCGAGCATCCCTGAGTCCTCCAGAGCATCCTCTCCCATTCTCCCTTCCCTTCTCAGCCTGGGAGCATCACTGCATTACCTCAGAGTATCCTTGTGCCCACCCATGGAACATCTCTACATTCCTCTTTCCCCTCTCAGCTCAGAAGAATCCTTGAATTCTCACAGAGCGTTCTTGCATTTCTCCACAGTAACATTCCTGCTTCTCCCCAAGGTGTCCCCCAAGCCAGAGGCCATGGGGAATGCTTATGGTTCCTGCCATGGAGTGTCTGCCTTAATGCAGAGAAGTGGAGGGCAAGGCTTCACTTGCCTTTTAATCAGAGGCAGCCAGGAGGGCTCCCTGGGCAGGTGGAGCACAGAGGGTGATGCTCTTACCCGTGCCCCTCATGGCTGGCAGGAGGAAGATGCAGACCATGCCCACTGGTCTGCAAACTAAGGAGTCCTTGCTCCTGGCCCCAGCTCCATGGAGGAGATTAATGTTTCCTCCTCCTTCTACTCGTTCAGCTTTTCACAGCTGAAGAAAATAACTTTTGTCTGAGTAATTGCTTGACCTGGTGATGCTGCAAGATGAAATTGCCCATCACTGTACAACCTGTGTGCATGGTGTCAGCTCCAGACTGCAGGAGTGGAAACGTTGTCACAGGTGTCATGTCACTGGGCAGGATCAGCTCCTCAGTCCCCATCCCTGGGGAATGGCATGGGGATGTGCAGAGCAGCAACACTGGAAACCAGAGAAGGGTACTGGCTGGAGCACCTGGCCAAGCACTCTTCTTTCTGGAGAAGTCTGGTAAGTCGTGTACGTCTGTGAGGAACAGATAAAAAGCAAAGCAAGAAAATTGTGCAAACCTAGAAACGTGCCTGAAGCTCATGCCCAGAGGTTTCGCTGCCTTCTGATTGCTCCAAAAGCTATTTTCACATCAGGAACTGCTACAGCCTCGCTCTTCAAACCCACTACCACAGCCACTATCTTGATAGCAGCGGCTGATCCTGCTGGGAGGAGGCAGAGAGGGCTCTCTTGAGTCACAGTAAATCATTTGCACCCGGCAGAGCTGAGCAGTGGGGACCCTTCTCAGTGCTCCTGTAGGGGTGGTCTTTATGGCGCCCACCAAAGGGTGGCCTCGGTGAGGACCAGCCCCATCCTGTCCCTTAATGTGCCCAGCACTGGGACAATGTCATGATGTTCAGAGCTGGGCTCTCTTTTGCCAGGGCTGGGCAGGGTTGGGCAGACGTGCAGCTGCCTGACACGGATTGTCCCCTTCCTCAGAGGGGCAAATGTCCCCAAGCCACTCCACTCCATGGATGGCTCGGTCGCTGCCATGTCCCGACAGAGGATGTCACTGTGGGTTCGTGGGAGAGAGGAGGATGCTGCGAGGAACTCCTGGTCGGTGCGAGAACTGGTCCAGGAACCTCCTGCGTGGCTTCAGCGCTGCTTTGAGGATAATCACATTTAACACCACACCTGCCTGCCCTCCCTGCAGGGTCATGAGCAGCCTGGCTGGGCAGCGCAGAGCACCTGAATTTTATACCTATCCCCGCAGATGGAATGGAGAAACAGCTTTTTAAATAACGCCCGTGATGGTTAACGAACCCACAGGCTGATTTCATGGTGTGACTGTTTGTGATCCGGTGTTATTTGTAATCTCTAGCTACTCAGTCAAGCATTAGTATTCATTGAAATCTTTGCAAGTTCCAAATTGCTGTGTGCTTGCTGCAGTGTTATCCCTAGGAGCTGTCTGCTGTTTCTTGGCTGCCATTCATTATTCAGAGTTTTCACCGTCAGAATAGGAAGCAAAACTGCCTTTTAAGGTAATTTATAAAGTGGTACAATATAATGTGGACAAATGACAATTATTGTTTATCCAGAGTAAATTGCCAGGATTGTTAGATAAACAAGAGGTGACAAAGCTCAGACTATGGGTTTCCTGGTCATGAAATTTCTCTCTTGCTTCAGCAGACAGGACAAATATATTTCTAATATATTTCAGGAAACGTGCTGTCTTAGTAATAAAACAAAGGAAATCACCCAACCTAAAGGGGTGATTAAAACAGATCACATACAAACATGCAAGCAGATGGTACAATAGCTAATGTTTGGACCTGGCTCATGCAGCACATATGCCATGTGTAACTATCCCATATGTTCATAAGCACTTATGTATGTTCATAGAGGGTTTATTGATCACCCTGCAGTCAGGCCATGGGGTCCTCTCCTGGGTTAAGAGGCCTCCACTTTGATGCTCTCAATCTTCCTCATGAACCAAGGAATCCAAATGAAAGGAGCTGGGTTGCTCCTCCCTGTGGGAGTATTGTCTGATGAGATAACCTTGTTGGCTCGTTTTGTTATTTTTATCTGATTCGCTGAAGTTTTATTCCATTAAATGCCTTTTTAGATCTGAAGACAACATTAAAGAGTTTCTCAAAGATGGCACCATCTTGCCCACAGGTAGCTCTCTATAAACCTGGAGTAACATCCCCTGGATGTTGATCAGCCTCATTCCACCCTTCCATGGAGGAATTTGCACTTTGGTACAGGTTTAGATATGTGTCATTGCAATTGCACAGGGAGGACAGCTGTGAAATCAGGGGTTGTGGAAGTCAGAAGACACATTAGCAGCAGAAATCATCAGTGTGGAAAAGAGAGCTTTTTTTGACACCTTCCCTTTGTCCTGTGGCTCTGTTTCCATTTCCATGGAGGCAGAGTTTCCACAGTGAGGAGTTTGCCCTTCCAGGGGCAGTGAGGATCCCCAGGGCTGGAGGCAGCATGAGCTCCAAGCCTCTAGGAGAGGTGCTGTGACTGTTCTTGGCTTCTTGGGAACTAACTCCTTGAAATTACAAATCACCTTGACATCAGAGAAAGTCACATTTCTGTCCTTGTGCAAACCAACAGCAGTTTTGTGAGCAGGAAAATGCTGAGGTTGCGATTCTGGGGGAGGAAAACACTGCAGAGCAGGATGAGTAATGCTGTTAGTAATGAAGGAACTGTCTGATCAAACACCTGATTCTTGTCAAGGCCAGCTCAATATTGTATTTTGAAGTGAAAATTTCAGAGCACAAAGGGAATAAAACCAAAAGTCATCCTGCATCTGTCAGCTTGGACCGAGTTGGTGGCTGTTGTTAAGACCAATACATGTTTTCAGAGAGAGACAGCAGGGTCTGAATATCAAGACATGATATCCATGTGCAGCTGCTGCCAACGATGCTGGAAGCATTTTACCCATGGAGGAGAGAATGAGAAAGCTTTGTTAAAAAAGTGTCTATTAAATCTGGTACTCTGTGAGGGGATGGTTGAAGAGGCAAGGCAGGGCTTTGTTCCTGAGACTCTTGATGGCAGTGGGTGGTGTAGCTTATGAGTGACAAGAGGACATTTGGGAAGGACTAAACAATTTCGAATTGAAGCCAGTGCTGTTCCAGGCAGATGGGAAACAGAGCAGCTGTAGAGAAATGAGCTGTGGCACAGTGTGCTCCTTAGCTTTCCATCAAACTTCATAAAACTTTATGACACTAAGCAATTAGAGAGGTAGAGTTCAAGCCCACTTGTGGAGTCCATGGGTTTCCTCAGAGCTACCACCAGGTTCTCACGTGAGGAGACCTACAAATGTCATCTCCCTCTCTTCCTGCTGGGGCTCAGAGGCAGGGAACTCATTGCTAACCTTATGTAATATTTAACAGACTTCCTTGGCTAATTAAGTATATTACTTTATATAGTAACTAACATATCTCTAATACGTATCAAAATTTAATTCAGTTTAATTCATTATCACTGCTCAACATGGGCCCCATTCTCTTCCCTCTTATAAAGATGCAAATGCATTCATTCTTCCCATGCATCAGGGAAGGTGACAGACCCCTTGTTTTGCAAGAGCATTTCCAAACAGAAACAGAGAAAACTTTGCTCTCGTCCCTACCCAACTTCATTGAACCAAGAGAGTTCTTTCAGTCATGCCAGGGCAGTTGAGAGCAGAAGCTGACCCCAAACACTCCACCATCTGAAAGGGTCCTTCCAAACAAGCTAATCCAACCTTACAAGCTCAAGGGTCCTTCAGGCACAGTATTTGAGGGACTTTTTTTTAAGTCAAAACCTGTATTTCCCATCTGATACTTCTTCCCCAAGCATATGTGGTTGTATAAGCATCATGGAATAGAAGGAAGCATATTTCTCTGGAGAGCAGAAGGCAAACGATCTCTGTGCCTGAGATTAGAAAAATCAGCAGTGTGGCTCATTTTAGCTTGTTTATTTGACCATTTGGCTTCTGTAAAGCTCCTTGTAATGAAGTCTGGTGTCCCCAGGCTGCTGGACAGTGTCTAACCAAGAGGACTGAAGCTTGTTATTCTGTCCCTCTCCAGTGTCTCCTGTGAAATGAGGCAGGAGCATCTGTCCAGGTCCTGTGGACAGCACTCATTCACCAAGACACCCTCCTCATGAGAAGTCCCTCTCCCTTGCAGACAGGGCAATCTCTGCTGTTCCAGGCTGGGCTGCACCTCCTTAGCAGAGGGGATGCCTCACCTGAGCCAGCCAGGAGGAACAGCAGAGAATCCTGTTGACACACAGCCCCTGAGAACAGCCCCCCACCAAACCCACAGAGCCCTGGGATGGGGACACAGCTTTGCACTGGGGACCTGCAGGGGCTGGAGGTCTTGTCTGAAGTGTGCAGGTTGTCCCCAGGAGGGGAGGTACAAGCAGAGATTCAGGCAGCACTGGCTTGGCTGGACCAACAGTGCCTGTCCAAAGAGTCTCTGTGTGGTCATGGGCTGTGGTTGGCACCTTTGTCAGCCAGGCACCCTGGACTGACCCGCAGATCCTTCCCAAGGCATCCCGTGGGTGAAGAGCAGGCAAAAGTTAGTGGAGATGGTGCTATTGTCATTCTTAGCAGAAATTTCAAGTGTCTGTGTCTCTACAAGCCCTCTCAAGGGCACTCTGTGAAAGGCCATGAGGTCCAACAGCTTCAGCATCAGTTAGCAAGCTCATTTTGTCCAGAGGAAGGTACCCTTCCTGAGGAGGGGGGAACGTGTCCCTGTGTCTTTCCAGCCCTCATCAGCTCTGCCAAGCTCCCTGTCCCACCCTCCATGAGCCACTGACCCGGGTGTGTTTTTGAAGAGCCTGGATTCTGCTCAGCTCCCCAGTTAGGGCTGTGTTACCAGGGGGATGCTGATCCCCCCACCCACCCGTTGCCTTCCAAAGCCTGACTCGCAGTCTCCTGATCAGTCTAATTTAGAAAGACCTTCATCTATACAAGGATTTTCCCTGACTCCTGGCTTTTCTCATAAAAACCCCTGTCTCAACCTTATCTCTGGCTGCTTGTGACAATGCCAAGCCTGCCCTTAGATCTGTCTAACAAAGGCAGATGGAAAATGTATTTCCTATTGAACCTCAGTGTGCCTAATGTATTCCCTTCTATTAATGCTTGCTCTGGGTCCTGATCTCCAATTCGTCTTCTTTTCAGCCTTCCTTTTGATGTTTGTTATAAGGCAGCAGAGACTAATAGAGAGTATGTCAGGCATCTGACTACAAAAGCATGGAGAAGAGGAATTCAAAGGGACATGGTGACAGGAGGAAGACAAAGCATTTAGGAAGCATCAGCTCCCCACAGGCGAAGCCCCAGCGATGCTCAGGATGTTTTTGCCTGTGCTGTTATCTACTGTGTTCCCCTTCCAAGCCCAAATCTTTGTTCCTGGAGCTGGTTTGGCCTCTAGACAAGCCAGTCATTTGGAATCAGATTTGTGCAGACAAAGATAGTATGGGACAAAGGGACCAGAGCCCTCCTGGATATGGAGGGGAGCTGAAACCTCCAGCAGGTCTCTTTGCTGGGCTGGCTTGCAGCAAGCAGTGTTTCAGCACCACAACCCATCTCATCAACCAGCCTGGTGTTTGCTGAGGTTTCTGGCCCATTCCTCTGTAAAGAGAGGGAGTTTGCTGTGGTTGTAAGCAACTGGATTCTCATTTCCCTGACTGTGATGATGAGATTTCTCTTCCTATGCAACTCACTCAGCTGAGCTGTCTTGGGGGACTCCAGACTCTGCAGAGCTGCCACTGGATGTAACAGCTGCTGTGGTGTGGGGAGAGTTCAGAACATCCCGGAACAAATAATGGGAAAAAGACAAACTGGAAGTGCTTCCCTCTGCAATAAGTAATCACGTTCTGCTGGCACTGACCTCTGCCTAACCAGAGTGCAGCCGTGCTGGAGGTAGGAGAAGCTGAGGACAAGGCACATTAGACACCTCCAGTGTAAATTATAGGGCTGAACCACACAGGGGCTGTAGGAAAAAATGATGTGCAGGAGCTGGGTCTTCCTTCTGGAGGGTGTTTGCTGTCATCCCACTGATTGTTTTCTGCCCCAGCACAGCAGGGTAGTTGGTCAGATCCCACAGCTCCAGGGCATGATGGGCAGTGATTTTCCTGCATGGTGTAGTGCCAGAAAGAATAGGAGCAAGAATTTGGGGGATGCAGGAGCCAGGTCTCCTTTTACACTGAATGATAAACCATACCTGCTTATCCCCAAACCAGTGGCCACAGAAACTCCTCTGTTGCTTCCCACATCTCCCCTCCGTGTGGAGGCTGAGAAACATCTCCTGCTAGCAGGACAGGGGAAGAGAAAAATAATTCCCCACCTGTCTCTTTTGTTCTTTCCTTCCTTTCATGGGGCCTACAAGACACTGTGAAGCCTGAAAATGCATGTCAACCACACAAAAAAGCTCTGTCGTGCAGTCTTTGCAGGTGGTATTATCTGATGAAGGCTGGGTTGGTGCTGGGTGGGTGGAGGATTCCTTAGTAATTTGCTTGGGAAAAAAAAAAGAGAAGAGCAGCAAAAATAGAAATGAGGTTCAGGCCTGAAAGAGGAGTGAGGATGCCAAGTTTTGCTGTGGTTATACAGCTCCCCTGAGGCTCGGGGTATCTCTGGGCTCTGCACAGAGGGGCTGTTCCTATTTCCCAGGCAGATGCTGCAGGAGACAAAAAGCAGTGACACTCCTTGGGCAGAGAGGAGCCCATGGTCACCCCCAGCTCCTGCAGCTGCTGCTGGGGCTGGCCAGAGGACACAGCCAGGGCAACTGGGAGAAGGGCAGGGGACCACACTGGGGCTGGTGCCTTTGGCCTCTCTCTGGTGGCTGAGAGTTCTGGCAGTAAGTGATGAGCTGGGACATTCACCTTCCCCACTGTTCACTGGGGCTCAGATCCCACCACCCTGCCACACCCTCCCAGTCAGCACCACAGTGCCTTTTCTCTTAATTTCCCCTTCTTGTCTTGCTCTGCTTTAACTCTGAGTGAGATGGTTCGTGAAAAAGGCTCTGCCTGTCACTTCAGATGCTCTTTCCCTTTTTCTTTGCTTTCTGCTGTCCATCAGTGTTGTCTGAGAGCACAACATGGTTCATTAAAAAAGGGAGGCATAAATTGTCCAAATAATTTTGCAAACGACGGTGTGCAGGGGTACAGAACAGCTTTCTGAAACAGCTAATAATTCCAGTTGTTAATAATGCATCACATGCAGCTGATGCTGTTCCAAGCACCCACGTCTGGGCTTTGCAGATCCCACTTGTTTGCAGGCAGGTTGGAAAGGAGAGGGGAGTGATTCTGAATAACATTTCATGTGACACTTGGCATTTAAGAGTATTATGGCATTACTTTAAAGCACTTTACCAGTTTCTAAGCAATCCCACCTGGGATTGCGTGCATGAAAATGTGATTATTTGTTTCCACAAAATAATGACTTTATTCACGTCATCTCCTGTCACAGCCCTTTTTTGCACATCAGCACACACAACAGACTTCCACAAATTAATTGTGCAAAGTGCAGTGTTTTGAAAAACAGTTCCTAAATAGATACTTGGTATTGAGCAAGAAAGGTAAGCAATTGGGAAAGCCCATGAGTTGCTATTTACAGCAGCTGGATTTCAAAAAGTTTTATCAAGTTACAGGCCCTCTGGAAAGCAAGCAGGAAATATTCCATCATATTCCTTTAATTCAATTATCATGATTAAGTTGGGGATTTTTAATAATACTAATTTTAGCAGCTCAGACCAGCTGAAGTCGATGTCCTGCTCGCTGCCCTGGCCAGCAGTCCTGCAGAGGCATCTCCTGAAGGGATGGTCAGGGCTGATGGAGCTCCAGGGATGTGCTTCAAAGAGCTTTTCTATCACTCTCTTCACCATCTTCACAGCTCTGGTCTCTGTGCAAGTGTGGAACAGTGGATAAAACAGTGCAAGGACAAGGAGGAGAGAGGATTGTGTCTGTAATTGCTCCCCTCTAATTATCTGCCATTGTGCATTCTGTTCCTGCTCCTCATTAGCATGGGACGGGGCAAGTATTTAATTGCAACACGGCTGTATCTGTGGCATTATCTGAGAGCAGAGCAGATGAAATCAGCCTGCCTGGTGGGGATGAGGGAGCCATCAGCTCCTCCGGGGCAGGAGGGGACTGCTGGTCACTTGGTGGTGGCAGAGTCCCAGTCCCTGTCCCCGAAAGGCAATCCTGGGCTTGCACAAGGGCAGCAGCTGCCTGGGGGCACAGGAACAGGCTCTGCTCCCGGCAGGATGCACAAGGAGAACCGAGGCTGAAAAAAGCACCAAAATCAAGCTGTGACTTGCAAGAAAGAGGCTCCGTAACACTGAAATGTGCTTGGCCACAGTCTGATTTTGTCGATATACGTGGGGCATGACACAAATTTGAGCTGCTGCATGCAGAGCAACTAGAAGTGGAGACAAAACTACCCACACTTGATCTGTGGTCTGGCTCCCAGTGAAGTGGGAGATGCTAAAGCTGCTCCTTCCTCAGTCCCTGCTCCCGTTGCCCAGGCTGGGAGCCCAGTTCAGCTGGGCATGGACCAGTGGCAGCCCCTGATGTGCAGGATGCCCACCTGCACAGGGTGTAGGTGAGTGGGATGCTGAGCCTGCTGTGGGCACACACCTTGGTACCAAGGCACACACCTTGGACTTTGGAGGCGGCTCTGGCATCACTTTTGTGCCACGAGGTGAGGAGCTGGGTTTCAAACCAATTCTCTCTGCTCCCAGCTGCCCCCTTCCCTGCAGGAAAAGGAGTTTTTTCATGGCCTGGCTCGATCTGGGCTCACGAACCAATCTGACCAGAGAGGATGATAATATCAACACTATTACTTTGGCATATTAGCCTGAACATCCAAGGCACCACACAGCTCTGCAAACACCTCATCTGCACCCATTCCCACAGCCCTGAAACGCTGCCATGAGCTTTAGACATAACAGCAGACTTAATTAAAGGGTGGCAGCCTGCCAGCATCCAAGAGGCAGAGCTCAGCTGAGCTGGCTGGGCTGCTTTCAAGGGGGTATTAAAAAAAACCCCAAACCCTGGGAAATAACAGGGCAAGCCCTGCCACACTGATGTCAGTGTGGGTCAAGCATCTGTTTTGCCCCAGGTTCATCCCCTGGGAAGAAGCCTTGTGCAGGGGCTTGGCTGGTCCCTGCTCCCAGGAGGCTCCCAGGGACCCTTCCCAGTGGGGTGCACAGTGAGCTGTTGAGTCCCATCTCCATCCTGCTCTGCTGGTGATGGAAAAGTGGGATCCCCCTATTTCTGTGGGTTTGGTTGGAGCTCAGGAGAGCTCTGGGCTCTTCCCCTGTGTTGATCTGGGTGTGACAAGGGACTGCAGGTGGGGAGCCATGGCCTTGTACCCCAGATGTGTGTTGGCAGAGAGCTGAACACACAGATGTGCTTCCCTGCCCATCTCACCTGCCTCAGCCCCAATTAGCAGCCTTGCTAATTCTTCACTTTCCAAAGCCTCAGGTTTATTCACTTCTGTGACAAAACGAGATGAAGCAACATATTTCCATGCTTCTCTGAGATCTAAGCATCTCTCCAGAGACCCCAGCAGGAGTGAAGGCTGGTGACCACCTGACCTGGGTCTCAGCCCTGCTGTGGAGTTGTCGTGGCATCTGTCCCTTCGTGCCCTTCCCAGGCCATCTGATAGTCTCAGAGCAATCTGGATGCTGGAGGATCCCCAGGGATGGATACTCCCTGCCCCTCCTCAGAGGACAAAAGCATGTTTGCATCTGGAAGCAAGTGCCAGCAGCCACACAAAAGCAGGACAAGGATGAACCAGGTGGGAGGAGAAAGGTGAAGTCCTCGGGTACCACTCTGCAGCAGGCAGATCCCTGTGGCATATGTGCTTCCCAGCTCCAGGCAGATAACAGACAATACCCTCACTATTGGAATGCACTGTGCACTAACTTCTGTGAATGTCTGGTTAAAGAATATCTATTCAAAAAAAAAGAAAAAAAGAAAAAAAAGACCAGAGAAAAAGAAATCAGCCTCTGGTTTCTGAGTCACCACTTTGCTTCGCACTCAGGATTTGGTCCACTGTGTGTCCAGCATAATTATTAGGCAAGTTCTGATGGAAGAATTTTATTTACCCAGCCTCAAAAAAGGAAGAAAAGGATCCTTAGTAGTTGATTAGATCAAAAAAGCATAATTTATTTTTCAATAAGTGCTTTAGATGTAAGATCAATGGCTTGAGGTTGATTGATAGGAGCTGCTTGCATAGACCTTAGATCTAATTGTACTAAGGCAATCACACAGATTTTTTTGTTTGACTAGAACTAGACACCATCCCTCTTGTGCAGATGGGGGGAGGTACCAGAAAATAGCAATATTTTGCACTGGAGGGTTGCTCAGCAACTGCCCCATATTATTTTTGAGTTATCCTGGAGCACAGCCTCTTTTCTCTTTGATCTTCACATAATTTTTGTTGCTGCTACTTCTCAAAAAAAGACAACATTTTAAAATAATTACATCTCCATTTCTCACAATCTTTTTTATTTATTTTTTTTTATATTTTTTCCCCCAAGCACGACTGAAGCCTAATGACATCAGGGAAAGCAGTGACTTGTGTATTGCTCTGCAGAGGGGAGAAAATTAAGGTCCATCTACTCTGCTAGAGCCTCTCGTGGGGCACTGAAGGACAGAGATTTAGAATTTTTCTGTGCATGGTCCATAGATGATATTCAGAAGCAAAAGAACTGTGCTTAACTCTTGCCACCAAGCAGCCACATAGCTGGGTTTGGGCAGGCGAGGTAGTATTAGAGCTCCCGTTTTGGCAGCATTTAATTAAGAAATGGCAATGGGGTGATTTGTCAAGAGAAGAGAGTGCCAGGGCTGGGATTTCTCATCCTGATGTAATCCCAGACAGAGCCTGGCATGGAAAACATTAATATACAGTCCTGATTTGGAAGGAGCATCACATCTTGCCAAACAGTTATTATGAGCTCTGCTGATAAACACCTCTGTGTGATGCAAAAAGTGATCCAACCCTGAGCTGCTCATCCTGGGCCAACACTGCCTCTGTGCTCTGGATGACACAGTTCCCTTGTGGGGCCCAGCAGGAAGGAGCTTCTGATTATTGGGGTGGATCTGATCCTCCTCTCTTGCTCATTTATTTTCTGCTATTGCCACACACAGTGGGAAATGAGTTTTGCACAATGTTTTGGTCTCTCCTGGGTACCACACACAGAAGAAGAGCACCAAGTAAAACACCAAGTCCCTGCAATATCCAAACCCCCTCAAAAACACAGAGAAGAAAATACCTCATGAATTTACATAGCATTTGCAAATATGATTCAGGAGAATCTTCTCTGAAATCTCTCAACAGCAGTAGTGTAAAACTGCTGCCAACTCCATGGGACTAAAGCCAGAATGATCCCAGCACAGCCTCTGCTCAAGGAGGGCACACACCACTCCTGAGCCAAGTTACAGCCCAGATGGAGGATATTCATCAGGGGAACAACCAATTTCATCATTTCTCTGCCTCAGAGTAACCCAGGCAGAGCCACGTGTGAGCACAGGGGTTCCTTCTTGCACTCCTTCCCCAGAAAGCAACTGGTTTGTCTTGCTGGTGTGTTTGACCAAGTGCCACCCAAAACGCAGAAAACCAAACCCCTGAAACTTGTAATGCAAATTAACACCCGAGGCAGCAGAAGGAAGCAAATTTCTACATCTAGTAAAAATCTCAGCTTGAAAGGTCTAAAAATAGACTTTTCTTGCCTCGGGAATTCTAGCCTTGCCTTGTAAGTCGTGGTGCTGCAGATTATTGCATTCATAATTTAAAAGTTGGATGGGTATAAAATCACTGGCGTGGGAGTTTTTCAGTTTCTGGTAAGCACATTTACATTAAATAGTGGCTGCACATACAAAAGATAGGAAAAAGCCCTTCCACTTCTGTGTGCCTGAAGCAGTGAGAGCATGTGCAGCCTCACAAGGCTGCTGTTGTGAGCAGACAATGTTTTTTCCCTACTAAAAACCTGATAAAGTTCACCATGGCTCAAAGGGCACTTGTGTCTCCTCTCTTGGCATAGGGCTGCTCTGGACTCATCCCTCTCTGGACTAGAACTCCCAGAGCTGTTCTGAGCACTGCCAGGGATGGCTTTTTGTCTAGTTTCCACCCATTGCATCTTGTCACCTCAGTGCCTGCAAATCTGGAAAGCCAAATTTCACAATCTCCCTCTCCTGGGAGTGCAGCTATTCCCTCTCTACAACTGGATAGAAGGTTGAGCTTGCTGGACATCATCAGGTGGACCCCAAGTAGGGTGGTGGCCACCCCTTGGTCACACTTGGTGGGATGAAATCTCTTCCCCACTGCCCTCATCACTCCTCAGGCTTTGCAGTCACCTCTGAGGGTTTGGTTTAGGCTGTGGGCACACAGATGTGTGCAGGAGACCCTCCTCTGGCACTGCCTGGAGAAGCAGTGCTGGGATATCCACGGGGCCACAGTCTGCAGCCATGCACCCAAGTTCCTGGGTTGATTCAGTATGGATATAAAGAAAAAAGATTTTTACAAGGAGGGTGATAAAATATTGGAACAAGTTTTCCAGAGAGGTGATGGATGTCCCATGTCTGAAAGTGTTCAAGGTTGGACAGGGCTCTGAGCAACCTGGTCTAGTTGAAGGTGTCCCTGCTCATGGAAAGGGGGTTGGACTAGAGCTTCTAACCCAAATTATCCAATGTTTTTATGACTAATCTGAGGAAATTTGGGGCTCACAGGTTCCTTCTTGCTCCACTCCATCCTACCACAGTCTTCACTCCTTCTGCCTCTGTGCTCCCACAGCAAAGTCACTGCCAAAAAACAAGGGGCTGCATCTGGAGAGCCATTGCTGGGTCCAGCTCAAGCTGCACCATCAGCACACCAGAGCTCCTGGGGCACTTGCTTGCCAGAGAGTCTGGGAGTTTCAGTGATTTTTTAAATTTTTTTGGTGATGCCATTTTAATTCAGAGAGTGAGAGCCTACCAATGAATCACATCGTGGTCAGTTAGAAGTTTCCCATGAGTCGTGCCTTCTTGTACATGATTCTCACCAGTGTAAATGCCAAAACTGAGCCCTGTCAGCCAGGGAGAAACCCTCCCTATGTGTAAATGAGGAGAGAGGGCCTCCAAAATCCACTTCTGAATGACAGGGCTTGAAAAATACAAGTGTGCTTTGCACCCAGAGCGGCCGAGCACAGGTAAAGGCGCTTCCCCTCCTCCTTTCTAGCCAGTTCCCATCCTTGGTGATGGGAAACTCAATGGAAATGGGAGAGGGGCCCTGGGCAGCGATGCAGGCAGAGCTCTGCTGGAAACCCTTCGCAGGCAGCCAGCTGGCAGGGCTCCTTCCTGCTGCCTGCCCAAAGCAGTGGGGCCGGATGGATAGCCGGGAATGGGGGGGTTCGTGCTCGGAGCTTGGGAAATGCTGCATGGCCAGCTCAGACAGGCAGACACCCAGCGGGCAGCTCTTTCTTGCCAAAGCTCAGTGGCTGGGTTTCCACCCGTGGTCTGGAGCAGGGGTGTGATTTGGGTTCAGGACATCACTGATTTTGCATGGAAGACATGGGGACAAGTGGGGGTTTTCACCATCAGGGTGAGGGCACTGTTACTTGCCAGCTGCAATTCCAGCCTATCTGCCTCCATCATCAGAGATGTCTAATCTGGCATTTAGCTTACTTAGGGTAAAAACCCTGTTTTTTCATGGTGCCCAGGCTGAGCCCACCTTACTTTTCTGATACCAAATATACACAGAAACCAAAATGATTCATAGTACTTTAATACAGGGTAACACAAGCCCCTTTCTCCACAACAGGGTCCTTTCTTTCTTTCTGTCGACCATTCTTCCACCTCATCACTTGTTTTCTCCCATTTTCTGAAAGAGCTGCCTTGGACAAAAATAATGCTGGATGTGTAAGACAACATTGTGAATATCAATGAAGGGTTTTTTTTCTTTTCCTTCTGCTCCCAGTTCCTCCTCTGGGCTAAAAGTAAATAGAGTCAGCTGTAGCTGACACAGAAGCTGATGAGGGAGGCACATTAGTTTGTCTGCCTGTCGGGGATTTCTTGTGTAGCAGCCTTCAGATCCAGAGCCAAACTTCCCAGCTCCATCTGGGACAGGATCTGGGACAGGAGCTGATTTTCTTCTTTTTGTTCTTGCTCAAATATCCTATCTTTTTTAGTACCTTTTTTTTTTTTTTTTGGTGAAATTTCATGATGAGACCTTTCTTATACTTATTTTTAAAACCAATCTGTAAGCTAGTAGAATTTGTTTGGGGAAAGTTGAGATGCTTATTTTTAATCACAGAAGATACTGAGACACCCTTAAATTAATCCGGATCTTGTTTTGATGGATATGTATGAATTTGTAGTTACTAATTAGTCTGTTCTAGTGGTTGCCTAGGGACAAGTGAACAGGACTTTGTTACAGGAGACTGTCCCAGCAAGTAGTATGTGTTATAAATATTTGCTGGATCAAAGGTGCCAATTTTACAAAGCTAGAGAAAATTACATGCTGAATTGGTGTGGAAGAGTCTGTAGTGTATCAGTAAAAAAAGCTGACAGTTTGCTTTACACAGTGGGTTTTGTTTGGTTGGGGTTTTTTTGTTTGTTTGTTTTTCTTTTTCACCTTTTTTTTCTTTTTGTAGGTGTTGCTGCTTGACACAAGTCGCAGGGTTAAAATCCAGGGATTTTTTTGTACAGAATTGCAGGGTTGAACTGTCCTGAGCCCATTCCCAGGGTCAGTAGATGCCTGAGCTTTGTGCTGCATTGTGAGGAGGTGGCACCCTTGTGTCAGGGCAGTTGTCCTTGTGCTGTGAGCTCTGCTGGTCTGGTGGGTCTGCCCCATCCTATGGGGCACAGTGCAGATGTGTCATCAGGAACACTTGAAAAATACATGTGCAGGCCACAGAGAACACTCCTCTGCTGTCTGTTCATCCACAAAGCCAGCAGAATGGAGAGGGAAGGGATGCTGCCTTGGTGAAACACCCGGGGTGCTGCTGAAGCAATAGCATTTAATCCAGTAAATAATTAATTTACCCTGCAGCAGCAACACCTCTGTATTACCTGAGCAGCAAACATCTGCTTGACTTTCTGACTTAGTACAGAGAGTATCCAAAGGGAAAAATATCCCTTATACTGTGGCCTGTGAGGAGCATCCCTTCACTCTGCCTCCTGCACACCCATCCTGCTCAGGTGCTTGTGATGGGTGAGATCTGGAGACAGAGGGAAGGCACCAAGGAAGGACTCAGACATGTTAAATTTTGCTCACACATCAATTCAGATCTTGCATCAATAAGTATAATTAGCTTCTATTGACTTGAATTTCCAGAAAGAAGCCTCACATGAGCTGTTAAATTGATCTCTGATAGAAATACTGCCATCCACGGAGAGAAGTGTGGTCCAAGGTGTACAAGGGTAACTTGCCACAGTACTGTACGTGCAGCTAAACCCAGACGTGGTAATTAATTCTAAATAAGATGTTCTTGTGGACAAATAAACACCTATTAAGATATAAAGCATCACTGATTATTGACAGATCAACTGGCAGCAGCATGATGGTGCACAGGCACTGGGAAAATAGAGTGTTATCAGATCTGCTCCTGAAGCACAGGCTGGAGGTCATGAATACCCAACCCTCATTGGGAGGGGGCTCCTAAAAGTTGGGTTTCATGGTGTCCCCCTGTGGAGCTTCCCAAATCCTGTACAAGTGTGTGAATGATTGAAGCTGTGAGTCAAAGCTGATTTACCCCCATCTTCCCTGCTGTGCATATGCAAGAAAACCATGGACTTCCATCCCGGGGTAGGTGAGATGGATGTGAAAATGAACTATTTTCATCCTGAGAACAATCTCCTACCTCCTGAGCATCTCTACTCAGATCCAGGAGAGGGAGTTTGCAGTGCCAGAAGTCATACCTGGAATGAGAAGAATTCAGGATTCAGCAGAGGGGAACATCACACATTCAAAAAACATGTGGATATGGCATTCAAGACATGTTTTAGTGGTGAACAAGGTGGTGGTGCTGGATTGATGGTTGGATTTGATGATCCTAAAGGTCTTTTCCAACCTTAACAATCCTGAGATTCTATGATTTTATCGAGATTGTGACAAAGCATGTTTTTTTTCAAGCTTTCTGTCTTCCTGTGGAAAGGCCCTTGTATTCTCAGCACTTGATTATTAGCTTTCACAATTTTGACCACAGAGATTGTAAAACTTTATTTTCTATTGAAGGGAAGTGGCTCAGCCTCTGAACCCTCAGCTGAATGGGTGCAGCTCCCAGGGAAATGATCACTGAAGCAGCAGATCCAGGCTGTTGTGTCCTTTCCTTTCCATGCCATTACAAAGAACATGCTTAGTCAGCCTTTTAGCAGACTGGCTATTTCTACTTATTCAGCTTTTGCCATGTTCCTCATTATTTATGGATTCCTTTTCCTCTTGAATTGCTTTTCTTCAAGATTCTGGTTAAAATTCATGTGGTTTCAGCATTACCATGTTTTTCATTATAGCCTTATCAGTGTTGCCAACGTCTGCTTTTTAAATCTCTTTTTTGTGTTAAATATATGTATGTGACTGTAGCTCTTTCACAGTATCTTCCCTTTTTCAGTCCAGCAGCTCAAAAGACACTGTCACTGCCAATAGAACTCAATCCATCTTTTGAGATGAGCTAGACCATAGGAGGAGATTTTTATTATTCGTATTATGGAAGATTTGGATGTTTCAGGGTACAGGGCAGAGGGAGAGCCTGCAAACTCTTTAAAGGCAGAAAGTTTCTTTCTATTCCATGTTTGCACAGCCTCGGGCACGGTGTGACGGGGGTGTGCCATCTCATAATAACCACAATCAATATTTAACAAGGAAGCTGAAGAGAACAGGATGTGAAAAGCACTGTCTCTATGTGGGCACAGCACGAGTCCAGGGGTACCTGTCCCAACAGCCAGAACCACCCCATCAATCTGTGTGGGCTGTGCTGATCCTGCCATTCCTGACAGGACATTAAATCAATTGTTTTGATAATTTGGGGCTTATTTTCCCAGAGATATTTTGGGATTCCCGCTGTGCTTTTAATTCACACCCTCCCTAAATCCAAATTAGCTCTCAAGTGTGGACAAGGCTCGCACTCCTCCGAGGTGAAGCTGTTGGTGAGCAGTACTGGGAGTCTTTCCAAGCACATTTGTCCCAGCACTATAAGGACAGTGCTGTGTCTGTGAAAGGTTGTGGAGGCACGGTGAGCTGGGAATTCCAGCCTGGCACTGCGTGGTGTGGAGGAGGAACATGCAGCACCAAGCTGAAGATGCTGGAGCACTTGCTAAACAAAGTTTGGAAACTCTCTGGCAAGGAGTCATTGTCTAAAGAGAGCTTGGCATGGCACTTGCCTGAACATGCTGGGACTGAGTCGCTGCTTTGGCTCCTGGATGATTTGGGGGAGGAGGGGAGAGCCCTTTGTCTCTGCCTGTGTACAACAGATGATTGATGGACTTCTGGCAGTCGGTGTTTCTGCTGTAATGTGCCACATTGCCTTGCAATGTCCCTACATCAGCATCTCTGGATTTTGGGTTTCCCTTTTGCCCTCTCTCCTGTTGTAATTTAGGTTTCCAAAATGTGCTGCAGTGACAAGGTTTGCTGGGATCAGTTCTCTGAGTGGATGGTGTTGCTGCACAGGAGGGAAACAGCTGGTTTATTACAGGTGGAGCTGATGGTTACACCTATGCCTGAGACAATTGCTCAATACTTCCCACTATACAACCCCGTTTTAATTACTTTTAATGTTGCAAAACTTTGCCAGCAAGGCAAAATATTCCATGTCATCTCCTTTAAAAGGTAACTGCACCAATGCAGGAGCGAGACAAATACGGAGCTTGATTCTTCTCCCTGTCTAATTTTGTGGTTTTGTGATTTTAGATTGCTAGAGGGTAGGCCCTGAATATTTAACAAAGGAAGAAATTGTAAATTATCTTCATTTTTGCATGTTTTAGCACAAATGCCCACAGAATGCCTGGGAGAAGGATTTTCATGGCAGGGTCAGAATGCCAATGCCTTCAATTAAGACCTGAGAAAGCTACACAAATTTGGTATTCCTTGGTTATCTAATGAGTGGATTTCTCTTTCCATGATCCTTTTGGAGAACTCTTCCAGATCAGCTGCTTAGTCATGACAAAGGCCTGCTCAGTCAGAAAATAATATTTTAAATTCATGCTTACTTTCTGCTTGTGGGCCTTTGCTTAAAAGCCACAGTAGAATTATTTTTGTGTTTCATGTAGAGCCTATAACATTGGGCAATCCAAAAGAGGGTGGCTAAATTCCCTTGTTAAGAAGCATTTAAACATCTTCCCATGTTTAAAACCACCTCTGATGAATGAGTTCTGTGCTACAGAATTAATGTGCTAATCCCTATATTTGCTTTGCGTTGAGAACTGAATCGGTGGTAGAAGAAGATAATTTTGGGGATAAATATTTCTGTGACTCATCTCCCTCCTTCACTCCTTACTGTTCCTTATTCAGGCTCCTCCTTATCATTCCTGGGTGGATTTTGTTTGCTCTTGTGCTGGACCCTTCCAACATCCCATATTATTTCCTGCTTAAGAGGACAAGAAAATCTCCCTCAGCAATTTTATCCATGTTTTGTGTTAGTTATATGAGCTGTACTTCCCCCAGGTTGGTTTCCAGCTCCTCGGGATGGATGCTTTTATCTTCATGGTCGATCTCCCAAAAATCCCTGACTGCGCATGTTTTGTAATACTTTTCATTTTCTTTTTTCTTTTTAGAGATGCAACGAGATTTCAGTCAATTGGTATGAAAAGGGAAGGACACAGACATTTCAGTGGAAAAGATTTCCAAAGCCCTGAGCAGGGGAGAAGTCCATGCTCATGTGAAACAAACACCTTGCAGACTCAGAAAGGAGCAGGTAACTCAGAGGAGCAGAGCAGGTGTTACATGAGAGGGTTGCCATGGGTCAAACCCATTTCAAGCTCCTGACTCACAGTTCTGACACTTG
Source organism: Xenops minutus (assembly GCA_035221455.1). NCBI lineage: Eukaryota > Metazoa > Chordata > Aves > Passeriformes > Furnariidae > Xenops > Xenops minutus. The sequence goes on along the minus strand of JAWWEE010000051.1, from coordinate 9,694,799 downwards.
CACCAACATCTACAAAGCCTCAGTTTCTTTACCCCACCAGCAATGACTGAGTCGAAGGGGATGGTTACGGATTTGCCTCCAGTCACCTGTTGTGTGAGAACAAGGGCAAATTTGGGGCGAGGGAAAGAAAAGCACCTGTTGGCTTTGACTCTGACCCTGACCCGTGAGCCACCAGCACACACGGCTTTGCTGGCCATTTCTGCAGGTGTCCATGGACCTGCTCAGAGCAGCAGGACACGGAGGACATCAGTGGGATGCAGGAGGGAACTGGGAGGACATCAGTGGGATGCAGGAGGGAACTGGGAGGACATCACTGGGATGCAGGAGGGAACTGGGAGGACATCAGTGGGATGCAGGAGGGAACTGGGAGGACATCAGTGGGATGCAGGAGGGAACTGGAAACTGAACCGCTGCATCTGTAGCCTGGAGGTGACTTTGCCTCAAAAGTGATTTGCAAGTTACATAAACCCACAAAACAGCTTAAATTCGTGTTAATCCTGATCCAACCGCAGCACGTTGGGACTGCATGTCCCAACCCGGACTCAACGTTTGTAAAGACAGACGTAAAAATAACTATGTTTTGAACCGCTCCTTTAGGACAACATGTTATTATATTGACGTTATGGTGATCGATCTCACGTTCTGAAACCGGCCGATGATACAAGTTCTCACAAAACACAAGTGGTAATAGCAGTTCCATCGTTGTTTTCGTGCAGGTAGAGCCGCACGACCCTCCACAATCCCTCCCCGTGAGGAGGCCCGCGCCGCGGGGGCTGCCGGTACCGAGCTAATCTGCATAACCACGCCTCTAATCTGCATGTCCCCGCCCCAACCGCGCCATTGGCCGGCCGTGTCCCCAGTGGTGGCGCGGCCCGGGCCCGTGACGCTGCGCACCGCCTTCGCCCCGCCCCCCCCGCGGCACGCTGGGATCTGATTGGCCAGCGGGGAAGCGGCGGGGGCGGAGCCGCGCTGTGCGATTGGCCGAGCCGCCGGTCACTCAGCGGCGGCCAGGGCCGCACTTCCGCCTCGGTGTCGGCGGGGCCGTTGCGGGAGCGGAGCCGGAGCGGGGTCAGTGAGGGGAGTGAGGGGTCAGTGCGGGGAGTTGGGGGAGGGCAGTGCGGGGCAAGAGTGGGAGGGCAGTGCGGGGAGTGAGGGGTCAGTGCGGGGTGTGGAGGGGCAGTGCGGGGAGTGAGGGGTCAGTGCGGGGCAGGAGCGGGAGGGCAGTGAGGGGAGTGGGGGGGCAGTGCGGGGGGGGCAGTGCGGGGCCGGGCCGGGCTGCGGGGTGCCTCTCTCGGCGCGGGCCGCGCTGTCACCCGGCGGGGCCGGGCGGGGGAGCGGCTGCCCGGGCGCTGCGCGGGGGCCTCGGCCTGCCCGGGGCGCTGCGGGGCCGCAGGGGGGGCGCGGGTGTCGGGGCGAGGTGCTGAGCGCCGTCCCGGTGCTGTGCTGTGCCCCCCATGCCGGTGCTGTGCCCCCCATGCCGGTGCTGTGCCATGGTGCTGTGCCCTCCCATGCCGGTGCTCTGCCCCCATCCCCGTGCTGTTCCCGGTTCTGTTCCCGGTGCTGAGCCCTGCCCCGGTGCTGAGCCCCCATCCCGGTGCTGAGCCCTGCCCCGGTGCCGCTCTGTCCCCTTTTTTCTGATGTTGTATTTCCCCTCCCGGTTCCACAGCTGGGTGGGTTACCGGAGGAGCTCTCCCCTCCCACGGGAGCGTGTTGGGCTCGGCACAGGAGACTCCAGGGGCCTTTCAGGCCACAGCTGAAGCACAGCGAGCAGTCAGGGTTTGTTGGAGTTTGGCTTTTTTTGCTTTTTTTTGTTCTTCAGTTACCTACTCGATGTTTCTCTTGCAGGGAGACAAGCAAGATGGGGAAAATAGCAGGAAAAAAGGCTTTTTTTTAAATAACATGCCACCAGAACTTCTGCATGGTAACAAAGGTATAAGTTACGTTGCCATTTATTTAACTTGGGTGTTGATTGTGTTTGTGCGCTCTCTGCGTTTGGGTTCAGGGCTCCTTTTGGAGTCTGCAGCATTTGCAGGCCGGAATTTCAGATGTGGGTTCAAAATCATCTTCTGCTTTTTATGTCTGCCATAGCCTTGTGTTTCCTCTCCAGAAGTATCTGCCAAAGCATGTTGAGTTCAGGCAGATGTTGCTCCCATTTACTGTGAGTTGAGTTCAAGCAGATATTGCTCCCATTTACTGTGAGTTTCCTCAGTTAAAATACATTGCCTTCGTTTTTAATTCCAGGAAAAGTGGAGGGCAGAGATGGATCTGCAGTGTTGATTAGCAACCCTGCACCACTGTTCTTGTTATGGTTCCTTTTCTACAGCTTGACATGCAAGAAAAAATAAAATTGATCATTCATGCTCAACCTCCCAAAATTCTGTAATTCCCCATTCACGTTGCCATCTTGGAGCAACCACATATATGTCATCTTAACAAACTTTGCACCAGTGTGCTCAGGGACTTGTAAAACCTCGTGGCAATTTCTGGAAGCAGTGACTTGGGTAACTTCCAAACATAAAGCGCTGTGCCGTGGGATGGAAGTGGGAGAACTGGCTGAACTAGCATGGAAGCAAGAAATTCCGAGCAGTGACTTTCCCCTAAGGAACCCCTTGGGTTTTCAGTTACAGTAAACACAGCTTTTTCTTAAAATAGTTGTCAAACTATACAAATGTTTGACCACGTGACAGAAAGTTGAGGGCAATCTGGGATAAGAGCAGGAGGGATTCTTTGTGTTGCTTTCCTGAAGCAACTGCACCTCATGGGGAATTTGTAACTTCAGGGAGTCCTCGAAAGGAAACACTGAGGTGTCTGCTGTCCAAGAATAAATGTGGCATTTTCCTCCAGAACTGGCTCTTCAGCCATGCCAGTGTAGTCTTAGAAACAGAAGCCAAAAGGTGGAGATAGAAAATGATGATTAGCCAACAAACTCTGTGCCTGCAAGTAGTTGGAGACTAGATAGGTTAAAGGTTTCATTTGATGCAATACTGAAAAACTGTGGGTTTCAGTTAGGTGTTTGCTGACTTCTAGGCAGTAACTGATTACAGAGGAGCATTTGCACTGTTGAATGGTTTCTTTAAATCAATTTTAACAGTGTTACTGCTTTCCATGATACGTACTTGCTTAAGCTGACAGGTCTTGTGATTGAAACTGGTATTTCTTTCAGTCTTTTCTTCTTGTGAATTCTACTGTGTGAACTTCACACATGCTGACCTAGAACAAAGGTGGAAAGCTTTGCTTTCTGTTATCTTAGTGTTGGCTGGAAAACATCCCAACCAGGCTTTTTTTGCTTTGATAGGGCTATATTTTTAAATCAGTGTTTGTAGTGCCAGTCAGATGATTTTTTTTTTATTTGGTCGTTGTTTGAAAGCAAGATTTGCCTGCAAGTACACTGAATTTTTAAGCAGATAACTTATTAGCTTTGGTATTTGAAGTGAGTTGTCCTTGAGCAAATGCAATGTTACATCATGCTGGTTGATATCTAGGGCTTCCATTTACAGGGTGGCCTTTTTCTAGTCCTTCACTTCAGCATCAGTTTTGTCACCTGAGTCACGGAGATACAAGAAAAGTCTGTATGTGATTGCTGATATGATGTTTAAAATGCTTAGTGTTTAGTCTCTTCTTTGGGAAGTAACTAAAATGTTTGGTTCTCTTTACATTTTTTTGGAAGAAATGCACAAAATCAGGCATGCAAAGAATATGTGTTAAATAGGGAGTGCTCATGTTTTTGCTGAGTTTGAACATGTAACTGAGCCCAGGGGCACCTTCTCCAGGCTGAATAAATTGGCAAGTGAGAGCCATGAACAAGTTGGTCACCCTGCATCTGCTACTTTGGAAATATAGGACTTCAATGTGTTTCCTGTTGCAAAAGAATATAGGTTATGCATTATAGCAATTCTTTTATGGATTTTATTATTCTATGGAATAGATCACCATAGAACTTGGAATGAAAGAATACATTCTCTCAATCCTTGAATTCTAATAATTACTATGCAGATAAATGTATGATGTAATTATTTATTTTGTATCCTTAAAGACTTGTAATAGCAAGTTGCAGGAGAGAGCAATAATCAAATAGAATGTGTCAAATGTGGCTTGCCATAACTTTCAGTTATACTCTTCAAAACTGTATTGTTCCTTCAGTGCACAAAGATAATGTCTTAATTTTCAGGATCAGTAAATTACAAGAATAGACTAAAGAATAGACAAGAATAGACTAAGTTTACTTAAACTTGGTGTTTTTTCCCCCTTAAATACAGTTACAACTGGAAATTCATTTGCTGGTCTAGACAGATCTTTTAGACTAGTTCAGTATATTTTATTGTGCACATAATTGTTATTATGCACGTAATGAGACAGATTTTTAGTAAATTACAGCAGCCCCCATTCAGAAAATGCAGAGGCTTTAGAGTGTTGTCTTTCTGGGGTTGTTTATCAATCTGGTGGGATGGAGGGTGCACAAAAGGTGAATTGTCCCTGCAGCTGCAGAAACAGAGCTGGACCTTTTAGCCTTGGCCCTCTTGGTTTTATAGTGCAAAACTTAAGCTCTCTTTCGCTCTGTGCTTGGCATCAGACTGTGTGGAAACCTTGGTCTGTGGTGTTCCTGCTTGAGTCCAGTTCCTTTGCTGTGCTGTTGAGACTTTCAGATGAGATAAAGGTTGTGGCAGTTGGGATGCTGTGAACCTCTGGGATATTGCAAAGTTTGAGTGCTTAGGATATTTGTCAAGCAATGTGTTCTCATGAATGGATAACTTCATTAGATTTTTACTCTTCTGAGTAAATTTTTTTTAGGGCTCCCAAGAGAATGTGCTGGTATATCTCATTGTGTTTTGATTCTGGTGATGGTTTAAAAGCAGTGATGATGTGGGAAGTCTGGAGGTGGTTTGTGAGTTCTGAGGTGTCTGTGGTTCACATCACTCACTTCAGCTCCTTAACTCACTGACCAGCTCTGGCCACTGAGGTGCTGGTATAGTCTGTTCCCTACGATGTGTCAGTGCAATCAAGTGAGAACAAGAATCCTTTTAATAACTCTCAATTATAAAACTTGTGTGTGTTAAGGCTGCAGAGAAATTCCCTCACCAGCCTGTTCATAACGGGCCCTTCAGCAATGTGTGTTTACTGAAATGAGAAAATTGTCAGGAGAACAGAACTAACCCTCCTGCCCGGGTTCTGTGTAGGTTTTGCACCAATGAGAGTGTTGAATTGTTGCTTAATAGTGAAACAAAAATGCCACCAGTCTTAGAGATGTAAATAACTTTGTTTACATGGTCTCTGTTTTAAACAAAGTGCTGTGCACGTGTTATTGCCTGAAAGAGTTAATGTAATTGAGCAGATAGCTGGGTGGATTCTTTATTAACATTGAACTCTAAATAGTGATATTTGTCCTGACATGAGAAGTCAGAGTTTATTTTATTTTATTTTTTTATTCTCTTGACAACAGCAAACATACTGGAATCCATCAGGTATCTACTATAAAAGGAGCTTTAAAGGAAATTCAACCACAGTATAAACTCTGACTTTTTAAAGCTTTTGCAAATTTGTGGTATCATCTCAAAAATTTAACAGTCTGCTGGCTGTGCATGAGCTTGTGCTGCAGAATTTCAGTGTGTGAGGAGTTGTTGGGAGGCATGAAAAATGTGGTTTCTTATGCTGGAGGGCTTTGCTCTACTGGTGTCACTGGTGTCTCCCTGCTTTATTTGCAATATAATTATTATCACAATTATTCAAGAGTCTCTGTGAAAATGATTCTGTAAGATACCTTGTACAGAATAAATGTAAATCTGCACCTGCCTGGAGAGAATGGGTCCACAGAGGCAAAGCTTAAAAAGTGCCTTTGAGTAGGGAGATCCACAGATTTAAATGTGTAACTAATTTTGCTGTGCTAGGGGTGTTCTCCAGTGATGTTTTATGCTGTAATTGTCTTCATGTTCATCAGCTTCAGTGATCAATTTGTAGGAGTGGTTGCATCGTGATGAGAAATATTCAAGCATCCTTAATTTTACCTTCAAAGAGAGGTGTTCTTAAATGACTAATTATATATCTACTGGCACTTGTATCCAAAGGCACTGTGCTTGGAGTTATTGATTACTTCCCACCCTATCTCTAATTTGTAAGATAAAACAGTTCCTCAGGAAACTACTAACAAGTAACTACTTCTACAATACAGTAGTGAATGATTTTTTTTTTAACAGTGTGGCTAGAAATGAACTGATTTATCACTCATGATCAAACCTAACATTATGCATCATGTGTGGAGAGGAATGCAGAATGGAATTTTGTCATTTTTTACAATCATGGGCCATGAAATAGTTTCCAAGGGAAGGTTACAAAGTCTGAAAAATACTGTACCGGATGCTCTCAGGTGGAAAAATGTCTCAAATATTGAGGGACTGTTAAAAAAGGAGAACATTTACAGAGTTTTGTGGGCATTTCAGTGAAGCATGTTGCCTCAGAAAATCTTAATCTGCTGGAATCAAGTTTCCTTGTCCTGTTTGTTTGTTTATTAGACTTATGGAATTTCAAGCGAATATCCTTGACCACAGAACAGAATTTTTGGTTGAAGTGAAAATGGGGAATAGCAATTGGTTCCATAGGTAATTAAGCACTATATTGAGAAGGTGTTTTGTGGTGGGGGCAATATTTGTGTGTGGAACAATTATTGTCATTTATTCTGATGTAAGAACAAATCTTGTGGTCCTAGCTCAGTTGAAAACCAGACTTGTAGAGTTCCAGTTGGCTCTAATTCCTCCGAAGTATCACCAAAAATTGGTATTCCTGAGAGAACAGAACGTGATTCTTCTGCCATAAATGTTTGGCTCACGTGTTGATCCTCATTTTTCAGCCTTTCTGCACTTCTTTTACTTGAAAATCTCTTGCTGTGGATGCAGAGAGAGTTTCATCTTGCCAAGGCATCTTGGAAGATGGTATTACATTCAAACTTTGGAGTAAGAGACAAATCTAACTCAGTAAAGAAAATTCTCTTCTGCATTCTGCCATCTGTGTAGCTGTTCTCTGGTTAAAGAGTTTTCAAGTGGATAGTAATTACAACAGGTATCTAAATTGCCAATTAAATTGGCTTCTTGGCTAATTTCTGTAGATGTTTTAGAGCCAGTGTTGTTGGTAACCTAATTTCCTAAGTCAATGAGGATTCATCCCTGTTGAAGCTTTCGTTCAGAGATGAAACACTGCAGTTTGATGTTTTCAGGAGATGTGTGTGAAGCAAACACACATGAATATTTATCTTCTAGTTCCAGTTATTTATTTCTACCCCTTGAAGTACTCCAGCTGTGTTTTATTTCAGCTGGCAACTCAAGAGACGATGGGGTTGACTCTTATTCCACCAGTCATGCTGTAGACTGTTTGGTTTCTTGTTTTTTTCCCCGTTTCTTAATTTTAGTGTTAAAGTGAAGGGTGTGTATACTTGATCTACTGGCTCTTTTGGAATCTCTTTCTTGACAGAAGGTGCATCCAGGATATCACAAAGTGGTTTGTTTTGGAAGGGACCCTAAAGATCACCTGGTTCCAACCCCCCTGTCATGGGTAGGGACACCTTCCACTATCCCAGGTTGCTCTGAGCCCTGTCCAACCTGGCCTTGAGCACCTCCAGGGGTGGAATACCGAAGGTTTCTGTGGGCAACCTGTGCCAGGGCCTCAGCACTCTCACAGGGAAGGATTTCTTTCTAATATTTAATTTAAACCTGCTCTCTGTCAATTTGAAAATTCACATTCCCCTGTGTCCCTGTAATTTCAAACTAGTGAAAATGTTTTTTGTGAGGATGGTCCCAAGTGACTTTTTTTCCCTTTTTTTATTTTTTTTATTTTTTCTTGCTTGCAATTATTGTCTTTTCAAGTCAGTAAATTATTTTAAAATTTGCTGTGGAAGTGCACATCCGTCAAAACCTTGTTAGGCATGTGAAAAAGCTGATGAATGTGCTAGTTCATGAATTCTTTGGAGGCACTCTAATTCGAGTGTATTGAACTCCTGACACCCTACCTGCCTGTGCAGGTGAACCTCTGTAGTTATTTTCATGCCTGCTTATTGATTCTGGACTTGATTTTACTTCAGTGGATCTCACAAGTAGATTTAATATCTCTGTAATGAACAGGACCGAGGGTTTTATTTATGTGTCTCATAGAGTCAGAACATGGGCTTTCAAAGCAAAAAAGAAAAGGGATTTGAAAAGGTATCAGGATGGTGTCAGTAAAGCTTTCCAGAATTGCTGCATGATGTGATATTTCCACTTCAGGTCTGCAGGAAAAAGGCACTGCAGTTTTCCTCAGCCAGCTTCAAACCTGAGCTTGCTGAGCCACATTCCAGCCCAATGAGCCACCGGGCTGTAAATGCTGGTCTTTCTATAGAAATGTAAATGTTTCTTTAAGGAGGAGTAACTTTCGGTTATGCAGCTGGGTCTTTGTTGAGGATTAACCTGGAAGAACAAGTTAGTATGGAGGAACTAGTCGAGTTAACAAAGTCAGAGTAGTTGCATGTTTAAACTCTTACAGGTTGTTCTGGGGTGCAAGTTTTTGGGTGTCTTTAGTCATGTACAAGGTCAGAGGATCCAAAATAATGGAGACAGAGGCATAAGCTGGTTGTTTTTATTATTTTTCTACTGACACATGGATTTTGAGAAGGAGCAAGCATATGAGATGGCAAATGTGTAGGATGACTAAAATATTCAGATAAATGGCATAGGGAATTGCAACTTTTAGTACTTGGTAGAGCTGTAAGCAGATAAAGTTACAACCACTGCAGGTCACCTCCAGAGCCTCAGAATCACAGAATCATTTAGGTTGGAAAAGACCTCCAAGGTCATGGAGTCCAACCTGTGACTCATCATCACCTTGTCAACTAAACCAGAGCACAGAGTGCCACATCCAGTCATTTCTTGAAATCCTCCAAGGATGGTGAATCCATCACCTCTCTGGGCAGCCCATGCCAGTGCCAGACACCCCTTTCCATGAAGAAATTCTTCCTCATGTCCAACTTGAACCTGTCCTAGCAGCATATATGCCTTGTCTGGCACATAGGTGTGGAGAGTAGAGGTTGCAGAGGGCACTGCTCAGCAGGCAGTGGATCCCCACAAGGTGATGTTGGAGAGCAGCCATGAAGGTGGAATGTGCATCTCTACTCAGATGGGTTCTCACATGCACATCACAGCATGCATTGAGCAGATTAGTTTATAAAGTGATTTGCAAAGTCTTGCGCTTTTGTTAGCCTGGTTTTAAAAATAAATTCAGGTGGGAGGAAATGGTTTAACATGGGAATTGTGCAGAGTCTGGGACTGATGTATTTCTGGAGGAGAGTTCCTGTACCTTCTGCTTCTGGGGACTGTGACCTTGTAGGGAATGCTCTGACCTGCACAGAGTTAAGCTTTGGAAAGCCAAGTGTGTTACTGGGAGCCAGACCTGGTGGGTGTCACTGCCGAGTGACAGAACACTTTGTGTGACATTATTCACCACCAGCTGATTGACAGATATGCTAGGACTTTGTTCTTCCTTTGTCATGGGACCTTGGCTGTCAGCGTGGGTGGTGTGGAGAGTTGGTTCTGCTCTCTGCATCAAGGCTGGGGATCATGAGAGGAGCGTGAGCCGCTCGGGATGCGTCTCAGGGTGTGTTGTGACCATGCACATTTAGGAACAGCCCTTTGTTTCTTCCCCCTGTGTGTGACAGGTGTACTGCTGGAAGGCAGGAGAATTTAAAGGAGTTTTAATGAGTGCCATAGAATCACAAAATGGTTTGAGTTGGAAGAGTCTGTAAAGCTCATCTCATTCCCACCCCCTGCCCTGGGCAGGGACACCTTCCACCAGCCCAGGATGCTCCAACCTGGCCTTGGACACTTCCAGGGATGGGGCAGCCACAGCTTCTCTGGGCAACCTCTGCCAGGGCCTGCCCACCCTCACAGGGAAGAATTTCTTTTTATATCTAGTCTAAATGTGCTCTCTGTCAATTTGAATCTATTCCCCCCTTGTCCTGTCACTATATGATCTTGTAAAAAGTCCCTCTCCACCTTTCTTGTAGGCTCCCTTAACCCTTTGACTTCTTGTGCAGCACTAACAAGACCTTTTAATAACAAAAATACAAGTCAAACTTTGTGCCTATGTGATTAGTAGTTAGTTATATTTCTATCCTTTACCTGTTCTTGGGAAAAAAGTAGCATTTTTATTTCAGCTTTGGTATTTGGATTTCTAAATTGTGTTACTGGACAGCACAATATCTTGTTTAGCCTGTTTGTAGGTGGCTTTACAACATCACCAAGGTGCAAAGCTTAACTCAGAGAAACCAAAGTGGTTGTTCTTTGGTTAGAAGATGCCAGAATGTCTGACAAGTTTTTGACTCCACATGCTATGCTTAGCTTAACTGTTGCTAGTTTGGGTTTGTATATTTTAGGCATTGGTGTGCAAACAGACAAAATGAGTGGAAAACTAGGTTCTACCCAAATAGCTTGTCCAAGACTTGCTTCAATAAATTATGTTAAGCTGTTTTTTTTCCTGTAAATTGCTTTGGCACTTGCTTTAAAAGTAATTTCAAAGAGTAGCATCTTCTTATGAGTATTCTGGATAACCTAGGACAGAGAATTGTCAGAGTGAAACATAAGATAATATAGCTGCAGTGCAGATTTACCAACCAAAGTTGTACTGTTGGGATGGCTATTATTATTTTTTGGATGTTTTTGTCTCTCGCCTTTCAGTTTGACCTTCACAAATAACATCTTTCCTGTAAGGAGATCAGTTTGATACAAAAATAGTGTGTCAGTTTTTACTCATGCACACAAATCCCACAATATATCTGATTAGTCTCTACCAATGCACAGCCTTAAAATATGAGGAAATAGATAAGCTTTGTTGCTGTAAACCACAGAATCTGAGTTGCTTGTGGGCAGGGGTGTGTTGTCATCATTAAATGACAAATTTACAGTTCCCTTAAGGTGCCTTGACTTGCAGCTTTTCCCTGTTGTTTATAATTGTGTGGCAGCTGGGCTGAGGTGCCCACAAAAACCACCTTTCTGAGTGTCTGTGCCTTGAGCACCCAGCCCCAGCCCTTGGCTCTGCCTGTAAAGTGAAGCCCACTAAGATAATTTAGGCTGCAAACCAGCAAATCCTGATTGCTGGAACAGTGTTCTCTCCAACAAGGAGCCAGTGAAGTCTTGTGTGGGTACCTGTTTGTTACAGTCCTAATAATTACTGTGTATGTAAGAAAATACCTAAATATACTTTATATTTCTTCTACACTATAGGACTAAAAGGTGAGAACATGATATGATGTTTATGCTTTATGTAGGATTTTCCAGGACAGCTGGTCCTGAGCTCCTGAAGGTCTGTGTGACACAGGAGTGTTGTACCCCTCCTTTAGTGGCAATTTTGGTAAAACCTGTTATTTACAGTTGTTCATGTGAAAGTGAATTCTTCTGGGTGCATCATGGATGTGGAGGAGGAAATACAGATTACAAATACTGAATATGAAGCAACCAGGATGTTTTTGTCTTCTGGCATTTCAACCTAGCTGAAAGTAACTTTTGTTGTTGTTTCAGTAAGAGGAAAGGACTTAATCCTAGCTTTTTGGCTCAGGAAAGCTGAATGCTCTTATCACTGTGTGTTCAACTACATGCAAATTCATGTTAATCTCTGCTATATAAAAGAACTGAATTTAAAAGAAGTGATATAAGCGTGAAGTTATTCCTAGTGTTAATGCAGCAAAATATATTACTTCATCCTTTTAAAGATGTTCCTGGCACCTTAGGACAATTTGTGACTGTTATTTAAAATGACTTAAATGAATATTTTGTTCCATAGGTAATAGTTATGAAGCTTGTTTGTAACTTAGGGGGATATGAGTGCACATCCATTTTCAAATAGCAGTGAATTTCAGGTGTGGTGTGAGGTGAGTGTCAGGAAAGTGCTGCATAACTCTGCCTGCAGTTAAGTCTTCGATTCTGGTCACTTCATTTGTACTTGGTGAACATTTTTATAGGAAGTCTTGGTTGTCTCTGCAGTGAAACTGAACACTGTGGGATGTAGTTCCACTTCACAAGTCCTTTTGTAATGCAATTATTATTGTGCAGGGGAGAGGAGAAACTGGCATTCATCTGTATGGCCTTATTTATTCTAAGGCTCTTAGTGATAATTGACAGTTTTTAAAGTAATTTTTATTTCTTAGTGCCTTCTGTACAAGACTATAGCATACTGTGGTTGCTGCTACAAATCATGAGAGGGTTTTAACATGTACATAACACAAATGTCCTTCTGGAAATGTTGGCTACTGTTTTGCCAGAAGGATGCAATCCTTGTGGACAACTGAAACCATTAATGCTTTGCATCTTCAAGGATAGTTGGAGGGCTAAAGAAGCCCTCTAATGCAACACCTTTTTTGGCAAATTAGTGTTGCCATTCCAGTGTGGTGATAATTGCATCTGGGGTGAACACTTGTCCTCAGATGAATTCTGGTTTTCTGTAGCAATAGTTTGCTTTGGATTCCTTCTGTCCACCCATGTAGAAAGGTTTACATAGTTACATCCTCAAGGAGAGATTTTGTGCAAAGGTATGATACATTTGGAGTCCTTGGAGGAGATGCTTCCAGATACATTGCTGGTGGGGCTGGAAAGTTTGGAGAAACTATGACTAATAGCAGCTTTGGTATGAACAAGCATTTTTTTAACAGAGTCAAGGATTGGATTCCATTAGATAACACAGGAATAGGTGCACTGGCTTGTACTTACAGTACAGATTTAGAACAGTTGGAACTAGATGATCTTCAAGGTCCTTTCCAGCCCAAGCCATTCCATGATACCAAATCTGGTGGTCAGTTCACCCAGAAATCTGAGCTGCTGCAAGTGAGCACTTGCTGATGGCCTTGCACTGGAATTCTTCAGACAGATGTGTCTCTGCCTTCGTGTTCTGAGCTGTTCCATCCTTGCTTAGGACAATGCAGAGGGGGTGAGGACTTGGAAATATGAAATTGCTGATGCAAAGATTGATACAAAATCCTGTTGTAGCAAGGAAATGGGAAATTCCTATGGGAAAAGTGACAAACTGAAATACTTGGCCTTGACAGACATAACACTTCAAGGCAAACACTGTATTCATTAACTTAAATGAGTTCCATAATAGGCTGTTTTAGCTCCTCCTTCTAAATGGACAGTTGGAAGGACTGTATGTGTGTGAGACATTCAAATAGCTTTTGTTCTGGGCAGTGAGGGGAAAAAGGCTTGAAACACAGTTTGATTTCTTGCAGAAAAGAAGGAATTGGCTTCAAACATGGTAAACTCTTCTACTAAGAACAGAGTGCACTTCTGGCTTTGTTTCTCTTAATTAGAATGGAATTGTGCAAGTTCTAATTGCTCTGGAGAAACTACTGTCACAAAAGCAGTGGAATCTTCAAGGATCATAAAAAATTGAGACTGACAGATTGAGGTTGTTCTGGAGCAGATATTGATAGCATTGCCATGCTGTTGCCTGTTGTGTACTTGGCTTGTTGTTGGTACCTGGTGAACATTTGTGAGAGTGGAAACTAAATTTTCTCATTCTTCTCCTTAAACTAAAATTGGGTGAAGTAAAAATGTTTGCATTACACCATTGCCAACCATCTGGAAAAATCCTAATTTAGTCTGTCCATGAAGTAGAGCTGGAATGCTTCATAAATCTGTAAGTTATTTGCAGTGTGCTTGGTTCTGCTGAGGAAAAGTTTGTTGGTTCTTTACACTCCTAGAGGGAAAAATCTCCTGTTGTCCCTTCAAGGGTTCATAGCAGTAGCCTGACAAAACTTCTCTAAGGGTCACTAGGTGCTGATTTCGTGATGTAGAAGGAGGCCAAATGTTTTTATGGAACAGTCAGATTTTGAGATGCAAAGCTTCTCTTTCTTGTTCCTGACATTCTTGGTTAAGGATGCAATAAGGCTTATCTTCTCGCTGAAAAGAATTTTTGGTTTGCCAGCTGTCTTTTTCTTCTGTCAGTTCTCAGCTCCTTTCAGCTGTACTTGCCTGAAATTTAACTTGCAGTAAATAAGTTATATTTTACAGTCATGTATATGAAGTATTTATAGAGAGAGAAATGTGGCATCGTAAATCAGCTGTTCTTGTGGCAGGCAGTATTCATCTTCAAAATGGCTTTGGTATCAAAGAAGGCTATTTACTTATGAATGCAAAAATCCATCTTTTGCCATGGGAGGAAATAGGAAAATTAGTATTTGTCAAGTATGCATGTTTCTGCACATAAGAAATGTGGAAGTTGCTAATTCTGTTTCCCTGTCTTGTCAAATAGATCATCTAAAGCAGCTGGGAATTTGCAAAAAGAAGACCCTGAAGCACACAGATACTTGATCTCTAAATCACATTCAAGGATGCATTAGAGGGAGCTGGGCTGGCTGTACAGAGATTTCACCCTGAAGGATGAACGGTGAAGAAGAGTTTTATGATGCCGTTACGGGTGAGTGATGGGCACAGTGCCAAGGGGGGGAAAAAAGCTTTAAATTGCATTGTGTGTGTGGTGAGGGGCCAGGAACATACAGCTGCTAATAACAAATCAAAAGGAAACCTCTGTTGGTAAAACTTGTAGCTCTGTCTTTTGAAAAGTAGAAAGGGGGAATTATAATTTGTGTTCAGGCTTGGAAATGAGGGGGTTTTATTAAAGCTTAATGCTGGCTATCATTTTTTCTCTGTAACAGTCCTTTAGTGGCCAGATCTTGCTTTCATTGTCTTGAAAAGCAGGTAATTTAATAGCAGCTTGAGAAGTAATGCTTTTAAGACCCTTTGAAAAGTGAAATATTTTCAATGGGTTGTTTTTATTGTTATTTTATTCCTGTTTTTTTTTATCTTAATGGAAAACTTATCCTAAGGAATTGAACCAGAAAATGTTTTTCTGGTCAGAAACAAATTACTGTGGAAGTATGCTTTCAAAATAGGGAGCCAAAAGTCTTTGAAATCCCATATTTTTTCTAAAAAAGTAAACATGAATCACTTGACACAATAGCAGTGTATCAAATGGTACTTTGCTTTGAACTAATAAGGATGAATAGTTACTTATAAGAGCCTTAGACGGTTTTAGTGGTGAAATAAAATGCTAGAAGTATTTGAAGAGTAAAAGGAGATCCGCCCAAAGATCTCAAACAGTTTTACAGTCTTCCACTGAAATGTCTCTTGAGAAGTCCTGTGACAGGTGAAATGAGAAATGCTGGGTGTGGAGTGGTTAATGCAGAATCACAGGACTGAGAAGAGGGTAATGAGATGTGTGAAAGCTGAAGGAATGGACATGCATGGCAGATACAAGTGGGTACAGTGGACTTAGACATGGTTGATTGGAAATGCATATGAGGAGTAAACAAAGGGGGCTGGAGAAGCAATGTGACTGACAGCAGACTGTATAGGACTTGTCACAACTATGTCATGGAAAAGAGGAGGGAATTTGGTTTGCATTCATGCCAGCTGAGAGTGATAGAGGTAGTACTCCAAATTCATCTGTAACATCAAACTGTTGTACCATTAAAATCTTGGAAACACAATGCATTGTCGCTGTGTGTCTTCAGTAATCTTTCAATTCCAAGAGCTCAGGTCCAATGCCATGAAAGAACTAGATTTTTTTCCCACTGAACTAAGTGTACAGAAATGTCTCTGAGCATGAGCTCTGTGCTGTACAGCTTTGATGTTGATGCATTCCTGTGTCTCTTGCAGCAGAAGTGCACAGCCCTCAGTGTTTGACTCCTCTGGTTTTGTCCTCTTTCCTCTTCTTTTTACCTCAGCCTCAAAGGGTTGATTCCCCTGTGAGTGCTCCAGGTGGTAATGACTTCTGAGCTATTGTGCATGGTATGTTCTTGTTCCTGCAGTCTTGCCTGACTCTGCTCAGAAGTGAGATGTTGTGCATCAGTTCTGTGAGCACTCCTTGTCCTGTCCTAATCTTATTCTTCCACAGGGAAGAATGTACTGGCAGGAGGTAAATTTATATATAAATCTGTTATGTGTGTTGCCCTGGAATGTGCCCCCCAAGTATTTGGTTTGAGAGAAGTGCTAAGTTTGAAATCTGAATAGTTTCCTTCAGATTCATTCTCCTTTAGGACGGTCTGTCTTTAAAGACAGGTGCTCAGTCCCTTTCTCTAGCTGGATGTTTTAGGAGGTGCTGACAGTGTGATGAATTACTTGCACAAACCTACTGAAGTCAGACCTAGTTCTTTGTAGCTGTGTCTTGTCCAAGTCATACATAAATGTGGTGCAGGGAACAACTGGAAATGGGTCTTTCTGCATTAATTTCCCCATCTGCTGTAGCAACTCTTTGCTGCTGACACTGTCCCATCACATCCAAAAGACATGTTCATGGGATGTGTGGTGGGGAGTCATGCTCCTGGCAGATGGTTTGCCTCTGAGTGGATGGTGATGCCACTTGTGAAGGTGCAGGATGGACTGGGGTGTTCAGGTGATGGATGGAGTGAGGGACCAGTAAAGAGTTGCCATGCAGAGAAGTTTCTTTGCATTCAGAGGTTATTAGCATTGCTGACACTTGTCCTCCTTTCCTCATGAATGAGTAGTCCCCTTGGGAATGCCATGGGAATGTTACCTGTGGCCTCAGTTAATTCTTGACATTAACTTGACAGTTAATGCCTGACAGCACAGCTGTCAAGAATCTGCTTTTTCTCAAATACCAGTGGTAGCCTTCTCTGGGACTGGATCAGGTGAAAGGCCAATCCTTTGATGAATTTCAAATTCTTTTAAAACTTTATGTGAGACAAGGAGTATATACCTTTGATCTGTGTCACCTTGGGTGTGTTGATCTCACCATAGACTTTATAAAGACTGTACCATCAGGGTCTGCTCTGTCAGAGCTGTGTCCTTCATTAATGCTGTCTTTGCCAAAGTGTTTTGTGAAAGGGCTGCCATAGAACAGGAACATTCTTGGCTAGTTACCAGAGGAGGTTTTTTCCCAAGAACATGAATAGCTTAATTTTGCTTTTTTCAATATTGACCTGCTGTTCCATGGAAATATGTTCTATGCCCATGAGGTTAATCCAGCCTGGTGTGTTTGTGAGGATGTTGTTCACTCTAAACTGTTGCTTTCATATGGGGAGGAAGAAATGATGTATCTGCTGCCAAATGGGTATATTTTCATAATACCTGCATTAGACTGAATCAGTGGATTCTGCCATAATGTTTAAGTATTGCAGATGTTGTGAAAGGCCAATCTGCCTCTCATCAGCTACGGGTTGTGAAGATGCAATTGTTCTGGCAAGTGCAGAACTCTAATTTCTGGCACAGAAAAAACTACCTCTTGCTTCACTCGCTGTCTCCACTTCCAGCATGTTTATCCCTATTCCTTATGCCCTTTTTAAGTCTGAAGGCTCTCAGTTCTGTGCTGTTTTGATTCCCTTTCTGTCTGGGCTGACAAGGCTTAATTAGTACTCCAGGAAGTTGCTGACTGTAGGAAGGGGTGTTCTTGGTCCATGACTCACAGCACCGGGTGCCTCTGCTCCCTTGGCTCATGTGGAGTCTGAGTGGACTTGTTTCATTTGCAGGATGTGGAAGAGGAAGGCTAAGAAAACTAGAATTACTGGCAAGTCACTTTTCTTTAAGTTCTTGAAATAGATCCATGTCGGCATCCAGCTTAAAGATTTTGCTTTGAAAATATAAGACTCTTTAAAAGCTTTTTTTTCGCCCTTAATACGCATAAGTTGGGATGTCTGATTAATTTTTGACATTGTATTTCTCTGTGTGGCTCCTTATTGCCTTTTTTATCCTCACTCCCAGTGGCTTTTCAGTGTGGAAACTGTCCTGTAAGTGAAACTTAGCTACTCAGTTTCTCAGGTTCAAAGCTTAAATGGTAGCTGGTGTAAGGCTCTTTTTATAACTTGCCAAAACTACAGCAAATCATTTCAGTAAACTGTTTTTATTTCAGATCTCCTTTCTCTGTGAGGAACATTCTCTGTATGGTTCTTCACAGAACTGTAACACTTAGAACTTCACCAAGAAGCAGCTTTTGAAACTTTCTCAAAGGGCTTGTAGTAGACAAGGTTGAAAGTGTAGTTGGAAGTCTGGTGATTACCTGGCTGTGTACTCAAGTGGGTTTGGTTTTCTCAAAGTAATTAGGTGGAGGTGCACTTTAATAAAAGGAAATTTACCCTTCTGATGTATCTTACTTTCTTGGAGCTGGGCTTTAATTTTTGTAGTTTGTCTGCAAGACACTTGTTTGAATTGGCATTAGTTTACTTACCAGTAACATGTTGTTGTCTGTAAGTGATACATTTACCTGAATCTAAATTCTTGTTGTGCTATTAGGAATAGGGCAAAACAATTCTGAATCAGGGAGAAACAGAAAGACTAGTGTGTATAAAACCAACGACCATTTGATAGGACATGCAGGGTTTCAGGTAGAATGGAAACGCCAACATTCAAATAACATATTTTCATCACTATTCCCATATAAGCCAGTGGTTTATTTCTGTTGTAAAGCTTTACAACAAAGCTTTATGTTTTGATGTGTTTATCTCATTGAAGTGATGCTGTTCCTTATGGTGGGTGAGCTTGATCAGCTTTCTAGGTGAGGGCACATGTACCAGAAAGCTCATTTGTTTCCTCACCTTTATCAGTCAGAGTGATACAAGTTAATTTGCTATGCACTGAAGTGTTTCCCTTTCTATCTCCTTGTACTGTACAGGTTCCAAAAAAACCTAATATATTAATTAGAAATACCACTTTAAAATCGTAAATGCTTTGTTGTGAGTTGACTGAAGTTGTACATGTGTATTTTTTAAGACAGGTGTTTCAGGGTAGTCTTCATTTCAATGACCTGAATCTCTATGTGACTCTCATGCTTTCCAGCTGAGTACTCAGACTGCCCAGGTGTGGTTATTGCTCTATAATTACATGCTTGTGACATCAGAACGTAGGAGGTGGGTAAGACATGACATCCCCCATTGCACCTGCTGTTTACCAAATCAGATCATACCAGTGGTGCTTCCTGGGGCAGTCTGGAGTGTTACTGTCATGGTCTTGATCCCTGAAAAAAGTGTAACTTTCTATGTCTGAATGTGTGCCTTGCATGAATTGCTCTAATAAAGTAAAGCTGAAGTACTGCTTATTTAAAGAGTTGATGATAGAGGATCACAGCATTTTACTCTATTCAAAATTGAAATAATCTTTGTCAAAATTGATTTTTTTCACTCTCATAGAGTGCACACGCTTTGTAATATTTCAGAATCTTTCTGCACCTACAGCTGGACTCTGGGATAGGCTGTATAGCTGAGTGTGATGGTAACTCAGCAGCTAGACAAGTGGCTGCCTGTGTTGTGATAGCTGAAATGAAAGCAAAAATTAGGTTATGTGTTCCTTAAAACCATGGCAAGAATTCTATGCCAGCAAATACCCATGTTTTCATGTTGCTTTTTGCTTCTGACTCTTAAATTGGAAGGTGGAAACTGAAGCCTTGTGTTTCTTGAGGAAGGATTGACCCTTTTGGCACTCAGAAAGGACTTAGTGCTCTTAGAATTAATTTCAGCAAAAACATGCCTTTATTGCATTACTGAACAGCAGCATCTTCTGTTGTAATACTGTGGCAGTTGTGAAGGATTGTATTAATTCAGGGAACAGATATCTTGGTGTCCACAGGTTCCTCCTGGAACCTTTAGGGAAGTGTTACATGGTTTGCACACATGGATGGCAAAAAGAAGTTAAAATATCCTGCATTTCTGTGACTTCTGTCATCTGGGTGGTTGCCCCTGGCTTGTAAATTGGCCCTTTTTTCTTCTTTTTCTTCTTGTCTGTTAGCAGTGTAAGTTAAATTATTTTAAGGTCTTTGAGGAAAACTACATAATTGAACAAAATTATTGTCATCACACTACAGCTCTGAAGAAGAGACAATACAGCTAATCTGATTTGCAGCTACTCAAGAACTTCTAAGTTTCTAAATTGGTTTTATATTCATCAGTGTGAAAAATTATTTAAGAATTCTTGATTCTAATGCAATACTTGGCTTGTAATACCCTTGGAAATTAGGTTACTTAATAAAGGGTTTTTACTCTGATCTCTTTAAAATAAACTAACCTGCTATAAGTACACTTAAGGTGTGAGACTTGCAAAACATGAGTGAAACTCTGTGGCATGATAAGGCTCTTAAGAAATCTGTTATCTTATGGTTTTTATATAGGCTTTGATTCTGACAATTCTTCAGGAGACTTTTCAGAAGCAAATCATAAAGTCCCAGAAATGCTTGATCTAGATCCACACCAAAGCAATAGGACTGGAAAGCACAATGGAGAGACAGAGATTCAAGAAAATGGAATTAAGAGACACAGGTGAGCACAGAGTGCTGCACAGTGAATGTGAAGTGAGCATGAGCTGGCTCATTATCTTTAGAGGGGTTGATTCTCTGGAATTGAAAAGTCATTTAATCTGTCTGCTTCCTGTTCCCAGTCTAGGTTAATGTTTTACTTCTTTTATACATTACTTCAATACCTACAAATGAAAATGGCTTGTTGTTTAAGGGGCTGATAATGGCAGTTGGGTTTTTTTCTGTTGCAGGACGTCATTACCTGCCCCCATGTTTTCTAGGAGTGATTTTAGTGTATGGAGCATATTGAAAAAATGCATTGGACTGGTAAGTTAGCTTGGGTGAAGCATGCTGATGTTGGGTCTCCCAATGTCAGCTGGTTAATTTTATTGCTCAGACATTAAGACATACAATAATACCTGGGGTATTTTGCCTTTTTTTTTTTTTTTGTTTAATAGAGAATATAATTTTAAACTGCAACTCTAAATCTCAACATTTATTTATTAACTGTACTATTTCGTTACCTTCTTTCACTGTTGGAACATGTGGATTGGCATTTCTGAAGATGCCCTTTAGGAACTAGACTAAAACCATTAAACATATAGTCAAATATGGTTTGAATAACACAATGTTATCTTGCCTTTTGTTTTTTTTTTACATAGCAAAATGTCATTTAGGGCTTTATTCTATTAATTCATGTCACCTAGGTTATACAGCTGCCCTGTCAAAGCTCCTTTTGTTGGGTTAAGTGGCCTATCTACTAGAATCTTTTGCTTGGACCAAATCAGTTTAAGGCAGTTAGGGTTATTTTTCCTGCCTGTGAGAAGATGAGGAGAATGCTGCATTTTCCTTTCCACTAATTTTTAAGCACCTACATGAGTGCTTTAGTGCTCAGTCGTGAGTGCAGCTTTATAATTAAACAGCCAAATTTGCTTGGATATAGTAAAAGACCTGGGGAATTGGAAATCTCTGAGTGAACTTCACATCTGTCTTGTATCCACATGTGAAATGAGAAACGTTCTGACACAAATAACAGGTTGCTTAAAGAAAGCCACTAAAATTTGTTAGAGCAATTCAAATACTATTCTTCATGTAACTGTTCCTTTCAAAAATTAATTTGTGGGTACTGCAGTACAATAGATAGATTTTGTGCAAATAGGTAGGGGAGGATTCCAAAGGAATATTTGGCTCTTCTGTATCAATGCAGAGCTGGTTGGCACATTGTTGCTACCATCTATGGAAGTTTTAACCTCTTGTGCTTTCCAGAAGAGAAAGTAGCATTTTTTGTGAATTTACTAGGTTAGCTGGATCAGTTTCTGAAGTTGTTTATTGTATCAGATTGCTAGTAGAGTTCTGCTTTCAGCTGTAGCACTTGGAGGTCTGCCACAGGCTTGCCAAATGTCTTGTGAAGAACGCTGTTAATAAACTCACCCACAACTCATTTTCAAAATTCTTGTTGTTGTCAGTTGTTCACTTAGTGTTGTGTCTAAGAAATTAACCTGACCTTTGTTCATCTAGGAGCTGTCCAAGATTACCATGCCTATTGTCTTCAACGAGCCATTGAGTTTCCTCCAGCGGATAACAGAATATATGGAGCACATATACCTCATTAATAAGGCTTGTAGTCATGCAGATCCCCTGGAAAGAATGCAGGTAAGAACTCCTATCCCTTTCTGCATCGTTCAGAAGCAGCTTTTTTTTTTCTCCCAGTCTTTGATTTTAAGACAGTTTCTCACAAGAGTGTATTTCTTTCTCAGGCATTACCATAAGAATGCCCATATTTGTCTGTCTAGACAAGTTTCTTGTTTCATAGTGGCTCTATAAGATATTGGTGATACTTTCACATTCAGTCCCGTGCACAGGGTTTAAGCCAAAAGTCCTGAGCAGGAAAATGCCACAACTGACCATGGCCAAGGACCATAATTCATTTCAGGGCTGCTTTAACTGTGAGTCTTTTTCTGATTTTATGTGTTGTGAAGATGACATCTTGGCTTTAGGTCACCCTAAATTGGTTTGTTGAGTGGCCTCATGATTTTTGAAGTTACTGGATGAAAAACTGTTATGACAGAAATGAGATTTACCACTCTTCTCCAAAACTGGTTATTATTGGGAGTAGAATATTGGACCTCCCATGTTTCACACCAAGGTGGAGAATATGGTGACACCAGGCCTGTGTGCATTGGGTTGTACTGATACTGCTCACAGCTCTGGTTTGATTTAAGTGAAACTGGAATGTTTATCTTGTATTCTGTGTCTGCATAGTCCATACCTGTGCTTCCCAGCCTGCAGGAGCTCCTGTGTGTCATCTGTACCTGCTGGTGGGATTCAAGAAGTCTCATCTGTGTTAGAAATAGTTCTTGCCTGACACCAGAAAAGCAAGGCACTGTTCCCAATGAGCTGAGGGTGGGGAACAGTAAAAATGAGGGAAAAGTAGATGTAAAAAACCAGGATGACCTCACAGAGCTCTGTAGACAAACATGGGGCAGAGTGTAACCTGGGAGAAGCTACTACAGAAAATAATTCCTTTGGAAATGAGAATCTTTATAAATGCTGTTATTTCCCCATTTCTTTATCGCTTATCCCAAAAAATGTTTTTGCCTTAAGCAATATATAGCAATTTGGTTTTGGAATAATAATGAAATACTGTAATGTGCAATAAATTAATATGTTAAACTTAGAGTTTAAATGTACTGTTCTCATACCAATGTGTTCTTCATTTGCTTACAGTCTGTAGCTGCTTTTGCAGTCTCTGCTGTAGCGTCTCAGTGGGAGAGAACTGGCAAACCATTTAACCCACTGTTAGGAGAAACCTATGAATTAACCAGGTAATAATTACTTTAAATTGGGAGCTGGGGCTGTTTGTGTTCTGGAGTTAATAGACTCTCTTTCTACAACCAAGCTAGTGTAATATTTCTGAGTGTAGCTAAAACTCTTTTCCTCGAAGTCTCTCAAAATCTTTGAGGAGTTGTTATAAAAGCTGATAATTATATTTCTAGGTTTAGGCAGAGTATTCTTTGAATTATTCAGAGAAAAATTGGCCCATGTCCTTCCACCAAAGACATTTCCTGAGCAGACACTTAATTAAATTAAATATTGTTTTGTTGATAGATAGAGGAATTAGTCTGAAGGACTTCCAGCTTGCTTAAATAAATGGGTGATATGTCTGCACCAGAAAAACAATTTTCAGTCAGACCTTTTCCTGCTGCCCAAACAGTTTCTGTATTTTCATGAGTTATTTCAGTGAAACTGCTTCAGATGCCTTTCTGGGTAGAAAGCTGGTTTAGGGTATAAAAAGAAAGTGTTGAGGGTACAAAATCCTTTCATTTCATTAATTGTAAATGTGTCATGGAACTAAAAAACTCTCACTTTCACTTTAATCTAAAAATCCTGCAAACTTTTTCTTGTACTGTTAAAAAAATGCTTCCTGTTTAATTGTCTTTCTTGTTTTTGTTAGGGAGGATTTAGGATTTAGGTTTATATCTGAGCAAGTCAGCCACCACCCACCTATTAGTGCATTTTATTCTGAAGGCCTCAATAAGGACTTCATATTTCATGGATCAATCTATCCCAAGCTCAAATTCTGGGGAAAGAGTATAGAAGCAGAGCCTCGGGGAACAATTACTTTGGAGCTTCTGAAGTGAGTATGAGAAGTAAATGACTTCCTTTATTTGAATGAAAAAAGCAGTGATAATCATTCTGTTGGCTTTTCGGAGGTGATTACCTAAAAACCTCGTGCTGAAGTGGTTTTAAGAATTGATTTACAATTTAATTTTCACTGGTGATTTCAGGGCTCTGGGGGGTTTTCTGAGTTATGTCATGCTTGCATAGCTGTAGCAATTCGACCCAGTTTTTCCACTGAAAATTAGCATTTCTTAAAAACGGAATGCTACTGAAAGCTCATTCTGTGAAGGCACATAAAATCTAAATGTGGAGATAAAATTCTGTTACTGGGCTGTTCAAGCTCCATTTTTAATATTGCTGTTGGGTTTGGTTGTTTGTGTGAATGTTTGTACGGAAAGAACTACATCTCACCAGAGCTGTTTAGTGTGATGAGGGAATGTGAGAAACTTGTTAGGATTGCCCTAGCACTTACTGAGAAGGATCACCTTCCTATTAAAATCAAGAATCCTTCTCTAAATTACTCCCAGGCTTGTCTCTCACCAGCTTCCCATCAGCTGGTTTGTGCCCTCGTGGCACAAAGACTCTGGAGCTTTCCCAAGTGGGACATGAGGATGCACTGGAGTAGTTGCAGGAAAAGTATTCTCAGTTGAACACTTCAAGGTGTTTTTATAAAAGCTTTCATGAGGGTTAACTCTGAGATCATTTTGAGATGTTGTCTTAAGAAATTTCTAGACGTTTGGTTTCAATAGTCAACTTGCCTGCCATAGGAAGTGTTGACTTTTTCTGTACTTCCTTTTGGAAGCAGTTTAATTTTTGAGCTGTTGGTATTAAAGTATGAACTGGTCTTGGATATAAATGATGATGAGAGGAAATTTGTTCTGAATGTAGAAAGAACTATGAATGTTGGTGCAGAATGCAGATGTGACCAAAATAACATTTGCTTCAGAGCTTTTATTTAGAAGACTATTAAATTCATGCTCAGCCTAATCAAATTACAAAGCTCAGATTTAAACTGGTTTATAAACAAAGCATTTATTTTAAATAATTGCTTCAAGTTAGCAGCAGAAGTTGAAATCAGATTTTGAGCCTCTCAGTGTTGTGATCCAGACCATTCTGTTGGTTTGAGTAGTCTGAGAACTGCTCAAGGCCTGAGTGAACAAGGAGCTGTTTGGGAAGCAAAACTGAGTCAGGATTAAAACATGTATTTATGTTTAGCATGAACATGAATTATGAGGCACTTTCAAAATGTGATTTAGAAGGCACTTCTCCGTCACTTCTCCAGCACAAAAAGTGTTTCAATTTATCAGCACTTGCCAGAAGTGCCTTGTGTTGGGCTTTGGTTTATGCAGTACAGCTTCTGGTGTCGAGTAGTTCAGGCATAAAACTGTGCATAAAGGCTGGTGGGATGAATTTGAAGGGTTCTGGTATTTTTTCCCCTTCTTGAAGTGCAATCATTGTTCCAAGGACTGCTTGAAGAAAAGGAGCTGTGGATATAGCCAGGCTTCAATGGTCTGTTATTCCTCTGTGCTGGAAAAGGACAGGTTGGAAACATTATTAAATAGGAGTTTTCTCTCTATACTTACTGAAAGTAGAAGTACAAGACCTTTGTTAGAGAGGACACTGCTTGTTTCTGTATCATTTGCATTAAAAGAGAGTTTGTGAGCTTTCCTAAGATGGATTGATTGGCAAGCAAGGAACTTCAGCATTTCTTTTACCAGCACAGAAAGAGGAGTGAAAATAGATGGCTTGAACTTTGCTAGTGATAATGGGAATCCTGTTGTTGAACTTTTTGATCACTTAGAGGCTAATGTCTTTTAAGGACTTAAAATCTGTTAACTCACCTTTAAAGCTTTTCACAAAACATTAAACCAAACATGAAACCAGCTGGAAAATTCTTCAGTTCTGGGACTTCTTGATAAATCTTTGGGGAAAGGATGGAATTGAGTGGTAAACTGAATTTTCAGATGTCATGTTTGGGAAGCTTGAAATAGTGCTGTTTGTCCCATTGCTGTTAAAAAAACAACTGACAAAAAAAGGAAAAAAAACCACTCACACCCCCAAAATTGCCTTCAGTGGCACCAGAACAGGCCTCAAATAATGATGAGGAAACTCTTGGCATACCTGTGGAAACCACTACTGCAGTTTGGTGTTGCTGCAGCAGTTGAATAGAAGACACTATTAGGTCTTAGTTTGTCAATCTGGTTCTCCTGCATATTATATTTTATCACATACAGCTTTAAAAGTGCAGATGAACAAGGTGAATTCCTGAACTGCTCTTTATGTTGGGCTGAAGTTTGTAATCCAAAGCACAGCAACCATAAGACTTAATGTGAGAAGGGAGAAAAATAAAGGCAATAGCACTTTATTAACTTGCACTAATGTTTGGATACAGCACATAGTTGGCTTGTAAAGAGAGTCTGTTTCTCTTCTGTTTTGAAGTGAAGTGCTGCCTGTTCATAGGAGTGCTAAATATTTTGCCCTGCCATGAACAGATTTGTAAACAGGCAATGCAAACATTCCATCTCAGACTCAAGAAAATAATTTCTTTCTCCTATTTTCTTTACAGGCACAATGAAGCTTACACATGGACAAATCCAACCTGTTGTGTACATAATGTAATTATTGGTAAACTGTGGTTAGAGCAGTATGGAACTGTAGAAATTGTAAATCACAGGTAATGCTAATCAAGAACCCAAGGGTTGGTTCCTGGGCACTGCTGTGTGGTCACTTGTGTTACAGGGCAGCTGGTTCTGACTTTTGGCAGACACACAGAAAGCTTTGTTTTGGAGCTCCAAAGTCTTGGGGTTTTCTTGCTTGTTTTTTTTTTTTAATCCCCTTCTGACAAATGCAGACTATCCCTTGGACTGAGCCTATATGTCATGGTATTATTAATGAAAAGGCATAAAGTCAGATGCCTTTTGGGGTGCAAAGGTTTTGCATTTGTGTTACCCATTCAAAGTCAGCTTTGTTGACAGAGAAGAGAAATTAAATTTAGCTCCAGAACCAGTAAATGGAATAATTCTTGGAGGCTTGGAGTAAACCTCCATCATATTGATTGTGATTTGTCTTTTTTGTTTTGTTTTGTTTTAGTTTTGATAATGGAGAATGTCTTAAATTCAGGGTACAGCACAGGCTGATGCCTTCATGTGCATATTGCTTGCTTTTTTTTGTTTGTTGTGTGGAACTTTGAAATTTTTTTTGGTGCCTTTTTTAATGCCCTGGTCAGATAATAAACCATAGTTAAAGAAAAATAATTTCATAAATAACTAGCCCCCAGCTAACTGTAACTGTATGGAAAAAAGCTAAATGAGGTAAAAAAGGTAAACTTACTGGTGTATTTAAGGGCTTGCTTCTTTAAGCTTGTACTTATTTCCTCTGCAGTACTGGAGATAAATGTGTCCTTAATTTTAAACCGTGTGGACTGTTTGGGAAGGAGCTTCACAGAGTAGAGGGATACATCCAGGACAAACAGTAAGTGATGAAAGCCTCTTGGCCTCTCTGTTCTGAGCACTGGGGCATTTCTTCTGCTGGCATAGTGACCACAAGTAATGTGACAGTGAAGTCGTTACTAATTTAGATTGTAACCTATTTTTGTTCTGTGTTAGCACTAAACCCCTTGATTCCAAGATGATCACTTTAAGCATTTTTAGTAAAACTCTATAGTCAAGTCTTTGGAAATAAAGGTATCCAGGAAAAATGTAAACTAGCTGCCCCTGATTTCACTGTTGCACCGTCGTAATTCCAGTCTTCAATTTAAAATAATGAGAAATGGTTATTAGAAGTTTTAAATTAACCCAAACCTTTTTCATGGCTCTGAGTCTCTGTTGTAAACTGTTGGCTTTGATGTACCCACAGTCATTTAACAGTGGCAAAAGCATGTGACTCTCAGGAGGATGTGTTCTGCAGGACTGAGTGCCTGGAAGACTGGAATGAGCTGAAACCTTTTCTTGCCATTAGCAAATATGTGGTTTATACGAATCACCCATTCGGTGATTCTGTGAAATCTGCCAATAGAGACATAAAATGGAGAAAAATAAGAAGCTGGGTATTTAATACAGACCAAAATCTGCATGGCCTGGCTTAGAAGGCTGGATAAAAAGCAAGAGCTGAGTCTCCTTTGCTTTTCTGTGCAGCAGAAAGAAGCTGTGTGTGATCTATGGCAAGTGGACAGAGTGCTTGTGGTGCACTGATCCCACCACGTATGAGACGTACAGAAAGAGCGAGAAGAGAGGCGGAGAGCAGAAGAAGAAGCTGGTAAGGTGAAGGAATCTTTAGGGAGAAAAGATACTGAAAGAGCAGAAATGAGATCAGAACATCTTATTTAGGGAAATAGGTGTGAATGGAGGGTTAGAACTGTTATTTGGTAGGGGTTGGATGAGGGCAGTGAGAAGGCACTTGGCACTTTGCAGGCTGTAGTGTGAGCTGCTGCCATGGAAGAGAGCTCATGGAATGGTGTTTGCTGGAAGTTTGTCAGAGAGAAGTCATCAAATATCAACTCCCAAACTGATGTCCTGTCAATGAATGAGAACAGTGGCTCTACTGTCAACTCTGGGGGTAAAAATATTAGGATTTGGGCAGTAAAAAAAAAAAAGAAAAAAGTCTTTTTTTAAAGTGTGATACGCTTTTTGGTGATGCAGCCTTTCAGAATTTATGCCATGGACAACCTTGACTGCAGAGAGGTTTGGAAACATGCAGGGCTTTTTCCACACATATAAGCAGTGTCATTAGTACCAAAGCCTCCATGTTCAATGGAAAATGTTGAATGGTGCAGCAAAGGATTGTTGGGTTTCCTGATACCAACAGGGTCCTGCAGACCCCCATTGCTCAATGAAACTGAAAAGTTAAACAGAAGCTAAACACTCTTAATGTTAAGAGGCTCAAACTTTAAAAGTATTTACATGAGAAGAATCTAGGGCAACAACAGGCCTCACTTTTGGCTCTGGATTTTGTCATGGTGCAGGCTTATATCTTTTTTTTTTTTTAAATAATAAGGTTCTGTTCATCTTAAGAAAATCAACTCTTTCCTTCCTTCCTTCCTGTTGTGTCTATATTTAGATGGGGAACTGTCTAACAGTAAACCAGATGTTGACATGGAAAGTAGCCTAGAAGTGTCTTTCTAAATAATGAATACTCAAACCAAATGATTGAAATTAGACTCTTAACCATATGGAGCTGTTTTCTAGTGTTTAAAACAGGCCCTATTTAACTTAGTAGGGTAGTTTTGAATAAAATAAATGAGCCATGTCAGAGAGGGAAGAAAGAAAATAAAAGGGGGTGGGAGTGAGGAAAACTCTGATACTGTCACTCCAGGATGTTATTGCCTCAAACTTCCTTTCTGCTTGTTGTGGTTTTTAATGGGTTCTCATGGTGAAACCCTCCAAAATTCCACCATGTAGCTGTCTGTGTCCTGCAGCAGTCAGATTCTGTCAGATTCTGAGAGCAGCCCCTGAACTTTGGATTTTTATATGTGCATTATAGGAGTGCAGCTGGTAATAAAGGAACTTTGAAGGAAAAACACTGGATTCATAAACTGAAGGACACAGTCTTCATAGTGAGAAAACTGGCAGTGGTAATTGTGATTGGACTGAAATAGGAAATTGGACTGAAACAAGGGCCTGTCCTTTTTTAACCACACACCTGAATCTTTTGCAGATGATGAAGAAATGTCCAAAGGCAGGTGTGCCCTATTTGTGACAGTCAGGCCATTACGGGAACTTGCACTGGTTTAAATTGCAGTCCTGGCTCAT
Organism: Xenops minutus; assembly: GCA_035221455.1. NCBI lineage: Eukaryota > Metazoa > Chordata > Aves > Passeriformes > Furnariidae > Xenops > Xenops minutus. Next base: position 9,665,196 of record JAWWEE010000051.1, on the reverse strand, counting down.
TTCAGCCTGAAATAATAGTCATGTTAGGTGAAATTAAGCTATGGCATAGGGAAGCTGGAGAAAACATTTTTGAAAGATGTTAATTTACTATTATCACTATTACTGATTTTAATTTTTTTTAACAGACATTCAAGTTCTACTTAAGGGGTGGGAGATTGTTCAGGGATATCAGGAGCCAGACATTGCAATAAAAATGAGAGGGGCAGTGTACAGAGAGTGAGGAAAACCAAACATGAGGGGGGAGCCAGAAATACAGGAGAGTGTACAGGATCTCAAACGTGAAGAGATTCTTCAGCAGTCACTGTGGAATTTTAGGTGAAACTGTCCAATTTCCCTTTGTTCCCCTGATAAATGTTACCTCTGTTTCAGAGTGAAGAAGATATTAAATCTGAAAATGATGAGGCTGATGATATGCCAGAGGTTCAAGACACGGTGCAGTTCATCCCAGGCAGTAAATTGCTTTGGAGAATAAATTGTAGGCCACCAAACTCATCACAGGTAACTGTTTCAATCAACCTGTGCATTGCTCTTGCCAGTGACTGATCCAAGGGAGCATGAGAAGTGGTAACTGGGCAGCTGGTTATTAACTTCTGTAGTTTCACCATGACTTTTTGGGTGTTTTTTAAAAAAGTCACGATGTTAAGTATCAGATATGGTAGAAAATCTGTCTTAATCCCCTGAAGCAAAGACTGCTTAAAAAATGAAAACTCTGATTTCCATCCCCATCAGCCCTTCCTTGTCTCTTCCCTCCAACAAAAAATGGACTAGTTTTGTAAGTTCCTAAGCTTGCCTTCAGGATAGGCAGTGGGAGAAGGTTTGTCTCAGCAGTTTGCCTTCGAAGTTCTATTGTCTCCATTTGGTGTAGGGAACCCAGTGGCACTTTGCCAGAATAACCTGTTACTTTTATTTTGCTTTTAAGATGTACAATTTCACCAGTTTTGCTGTGAGTCTCAATGAGCTGGAGAAGGGCATGGAAGCAATATTGGCTCCCACTGACTGTCGGCTACGTCCAGACATCAGAAATATGGAGAACGGGAACATGGGTATGTGTTTGCTGCAGGAAATATTTCCACATGAAGAAGTTTTGAGAGGGATGACCAAAGGGAGATCGGTGCAGGAAACACTGTCTTGAGTTTCTCATTCCCAGAGCAGCCTGAACTCTTTGTAGTGAACATGCATTTGAGCAAGGTATAATGTCTGTTCTCTCCCAGAAAAGTCTGGGAGAGGAGATACATCCAAGGTGGATCCCAGGGCTGCCATCCTGTGCTACAGTGTGTTTGCATGTTTGTTAGCCTGGGGGGAGCTGGCAGACACGCTCAACATGCTCACTTGCTCTGGAGTTTGTCTGGAAAGACACGTGGTGAGCAGACGTGCTCTGTTGCTCTGATGTTTGTCAGAGAAAACACATGGCCAGATAGTGAAAAAAATCACTCTCGCTTTTGCCTAATCTGAGTTCTTTCCTGCTGTCTCAGTGCAGTGTGCCTGACAGATAAAACATCAAAGTTTTAGTTTCAACTCTGCTTTTGTAGCAGCAGCTTTTCTGAAGTGACAGTTTTAGGGTTTTGTTGCCTGTGGACAGCAAATGGTTAAATGAACTCTACTTCATTCCTCTGCAGTCTTTTCTGTGTTTCCTTCAGTTTTGTTTCTGTTTTGCTAAGTAACCAATTTCTCTTGAAACGCTGGCTAGATGTGGCAAGCAAAGAGAAGGAGAGACTGGAGGAGAAACAAAGAGCTGCTCGCAAGGAGCGTGCGAAGGACGAGGTGGAGTGGCACACACGGTAAGGGGGAGAGAGGGTGGGCAGTTGTTTGAGCTTGCCATAGCTAGGTATATCCTGCTTGGATTGTTTTTATTCAGGACAGCATGTGTTTGGTTTCCTCCGTGACTGCACAATTTGTAGTGTCACTTAAAACATTATTGGGTCAACAATTAAATAGGGAGCTGGGAGCCAAAATTGCTTTAACTCTGTCCTGGACAAATTATCTGATAATAAATGCTGAAAGCTGTCACAGTTAACTACTGTGGTAATGCTGGTTTGTTTGGGTTTTTTTTAAATCTACAGCGTTCATGTTTTTGTGAGAATGAATAAAATGTTAAATCTCATCTCTGCTTTAACCAATTCTTGTTCTGCTTTTGGCAGTCGAGCCAGCTGTTGTGGCCCTCTAGAGCCTTTTATTTTCACACTTTTTGGATTTCTTTGCTTGGATACTTCAAAAATTGCTCTTTTAATTGCATGTTCAAGTGACTCCTCAGTCACAGAGTGCACCAGGGAGTGATGCATCATTTGGCTGCTGCTCCCACAAGTTGCCTTTTGCAGCTGGCAGTGCTGTGCAGTCAAGTGTGTGCTCACAGCCAGTCACTGCAGGTGCTTCCTTCAAAGGCAAGGGCTTTGGGATGCTCCCATGCTTTCATAAAATTCAGAAGAGAAAACATTTTCTTCCTGAGGCCTGGAGGAGCAGCTACAAACTAATTCCAGTTAATGCCTTTGAAAATCTCTTCCAGAGAACATAAAATTGTTTTCAGTCAGCGTGGCTAAATAGTGAGCAGTTGTTGATGTTCTGTGCAGAGCACAGCTCTGTGCAACAAAACTGTTTCCTCTCTGGACAAATTTGCAAAAAGGAATGTATAGCTAATTTGGCATTATTTTGAAGTAAATTAATGTATTATATAGTCTAGAGTATCGATGTTATTTTTATTAAAAATAGGACAGTAATTTTAAAATCCGTTTCATACTCCTTCTTGACTTTATGCAAAAAAAAAAAAGATGCTTTGTAAGGTGGTGATAATTGTGTAGGAAGTTCAGTGCCTTGATTTCCATGTTCAGACTATTTCCTGAATAATTTCCTGAATAATTTCCTGAGATTTTTTTTTCTGACAAGAAATACCACTGTGTTTTTATAATGTTTTGTGAAAGAGGCAAAGTTGTTTTTTTCCCGTTGATAACTTTTCCCTCTGATTGCTTTTTTCTTTCATTGTTAGTCTCTTTTTCTGTTTTCTTTTACAGGTGGTTTCATCAAGGCACTAACCCATACACTGGGACTTCAGATTGGCTGTACTCAGGTGGCTATTTTGATAGAAATTTCTCAGACTGTCCAGACATATACTGAAATTACAGAACCAATTGCTCATCTCATCCGGACATTTAGTTCCTAGATTTCATTCCAAGCCAATTCCTCTGGTTTTGTCGACAGAAAAACCAGCTTTTTTTAAGTAAATTTTAACAAAAATTCTGTCAGTCAACAATCAATGGTTTAATCATCACTAACGTTGGATTGCCAAATATTTAAGTACCGTTGTGCTCATTCCATAAAGCTGCACCTGAAATCACCATTTTCTCACTAATTTTCCAAGGGACCTTTGGTTCTCCATTTTCTCCCCTAGTTTCTGTGTCAGGATACGCTGTATCTGGTAGATCACATAACATCTGTGAATACTATGTAACTTAAGTAAAATAGAGATAATATCCTCCTTACTTAGTACAATAGTGAAGAACCTGAAGTTTTTGGAACTCGGAGCAGGGATGAAAAGCCAATATGGTACCGACAGGACCCAACCCAGTCCTGTCACACTCCCCGTACGTATGTAGCACTCCTGGGGACAGGAGCTCCCGGCACCCTCTCAAACAATTCCATAACTGAGAGACTCGGGGAAATGACACCCAACCTGAGCTTCTCACGCTGTAGTTGTCTGTTACAGTCTTCACAACTTTGGGACACTGTGAGCATTAAACTGTGTACCTGTTTTAAATCCCATAAAGCATACCTTAGGAGAAGGGAAGGGCGCAGTCAAAATGTGCTTTTCCTGGAATCAAATGCTGTTCTTAAAAATAGGAGAAGCTTCAGAAGCAATAGCAGGAATGTGGAGGTGGTTACAATGTACAATATATTGCTTGCTACCACTTGGAGGCTTAACTTCTGCACTACCTTTGGCAGCTTTGGCACTGTGTATGCTCCTAGATTAAACTTTCCTTTGGAAGCACTTCCGTACGTATATCCACACCAGGTTCATATTTTGGGGAAGTTTTGGTTTGCATGTTTTTCATTAATAGGTCGTGTCTGTTTTGTATGTTGTGAAAAAGCAGAATCAATTTAAAGCTTTGGTAGAATTTATACCTATTACAAGTTTCCTGTGAGCACGTGATGTCAAAAAGTGGGATTTTTTTGTTCCATATCAAACCATCGAAGCCATATAATACTGAAAATAATCAATTACTGAACTGATGCATTCATTTTCTTTCAAGTGGTACACTTCAGGGGGTAAGGCAGGGAGAGAGGCTTGAAAAATTAAGTCCAGTAATTGAAACTAATCCTAATGTTGCTGCTTCTTTTATGAAAGTTTTTAATTGAGCAACCAGGCAAAAATGGAGAGTGGCTGCACTGCTGTGAAGTTTACAGTAATTTAGAAATTGCTGGTGTTAAGTGCCAGCAACATGAGGAGTTCAAGAAAGAATTGGTCTGATTTATGTCCAAAACATCTGTGTTTTCACCCAGAGAGTAGATTTTTGAAGTGCATCTTTCCCAGACACAGGATTAAAAGGCAAAAGAAAATTAACATATTCATGGAGAAACGTTTTTCTGTCAAATCATGCATCTGATGATTAGATTAAATTTGGGGGAAATTTAGTTGTTGTCTTCATTGAAAAAATCAGAGAAGCTGTAAATCTTCAAGGCAGTAAGGAAGAGCCTAATCTGAGATATACTGTGGGGATGTGATTCTGCTGTCAAAATTTGTACCTTGTTGATGCAGGTCCTCAGGACTCATGAGCTGAGTTGGTGACACAGTGCAGGCAACAGGATCGTATTTGTTTCTAGTAAGTGCACAGGCACTTCTAAAAGGACATTGCTGATCCACATGGAACAGCATAAAAATAGTTTTGATAAAAAATTGAACTTTAATGACTGTGCCAGGCACTCTAATCCCTTTCCAGACTCGCTGCAAGTAGCTTGGGGAATGCTTTGTTAGGTGAGGATTGAAAGGATTCATGTATTAGGCCAGTTTGACATCTCATGGGAGTTTAAAACTTGCTTAAACTACGTGGTATGTTTAATGCTGGATTAGTGTTTTTAAAACAATACATAGAAATTGCTTGAATGGAAAAAACTGTACAGTAGTTGCTAACAAGATGTTGTGATTCTAAGAGGAGGTGTACACGTTAGCATCCCTCTCGTCTAAGCCATGATTTAAATTCAGAGATCTAAAGCCTTGTCATTTTGTGAAAGCATGAAATAATTGTACCAACGTGTTTAATCCAAACTTCAGTAGAGAATCTTCATGGGATATAAAAAGAAACTGGGAACATTTCCAAAGTAAGAACACTTCATTAACTACATCTTCACCCCCTTCTCCCCTTCCTTTAGTGTAAAGCTTTTAGTAAAATTACAGATTAGTTCCAAAGCCATTCTTCTAATTTATTGTTCTTCATTGACAACACTTACAGAGCCCTTTCCCCGCGCTGCTGACACGGCTGTGCTTGGCCAGCCTTGGCATTCCTGACGCTCTCAAAGTCCAAAAGTTTTATTTTCGATGCAGATCTCGCCTCAGTAGTTTACGTGTCGAAACATTAATAACTTTGCACCTTTTGAAAGAATGTCACTTTTATAACTTGATGAAACACTGTATATAAGATAACTGTGTTAGTATATGTTAATACAAGCTACGTAGAGAAACCAGCTAGAAAGAAATTATAATAAATACTTAATAAATACCCTTTGGGCCTCTGGATGGTGGCAGAGATTTGTGTGAGACCCGTACAGGTGGGGCAGGAGGAGTCTGGCTTTGCTCAGCCAGCTCGGGGGGCCTGTATTTGATTTCACCATGATGTTTATTGGATGAAGATGATTTAAATCGGATCTTGGGGCACCTCCAGCCTTGGGTGAGGTGTCTGACCCACGGTGGGATCTCTTCCTTAGAGCCCTGTGGTACGGGGGGTGGTGGGGGTAGGACAGGGTTGGGAACCTGTGTCGGGATGGGGAAGGGGCAGTGGGAATAGCTTTGGGAAGAGCTTGGGGAAGGGAAGAGCCATGGGAATAGTTTTGGGAAGGGAAGAGCTTTGGGAAGGGAAGAGCTTTGGGAAGGGAAGAGCCATGGGAAGAGCTTTGGGAAGGGAAGAGCTTTGGGAAGGGAAGAGCCATGGAAAGAGCTGTGGGAAGGGAAGAGCTTTGGGAAGAGCTGTGGGAGCATTCCCAGCACTGGGACCTCACATTTGGCCTCACATGGGCCGGGGCAGAGTGGTGGGCTTGTGTTAAAAATGTGGTAGAAGTGAAAATTAACATTATAGTTATCTCTTTTTTTGTCTTTGAGGCAGCGTCCTGTTGTAAATTGGGGGCAGCTGTTCACACATCCGGCGTTTATATAATTGTTGTTACCTGGATTAACAGGGGCAGGAACCACCCATCCTAAATCACCCAGAGAGAACAGAACTGATTATAAGTATTTATTCTTGTTTATTTATTAGAAACAATTTCCCAGTAACATTTTGGGTGGGGTTTTTTTTGCCAAAACCTGCTTTTAAAAAACAAGCCGAAGACTTCTGTCCCCGAGACGGTGCTGCTGTTGGGAATACAGGTGTGCTGGCAGAGCCGGCTCCTTGGGAACAAAACCCCTGGGATTGGGGTCAGGGAGCGACACTGAGACACGGTGAGGCACCCGGGGGTTGGGGCATGGGGCAGGGGGGTTTATTTTTGTGGTGGGAATAACAGAGGGGGTTTGGGAGAGGCGGCGGCCGAGGGCTATGCTGGGCTGTGGCTGAGGGGGCTGAGAGGACTGAGGGGGCTGAGGAGACTGAGGTGTAGGAATAGAAAGGTGTTTTTGGAGAGGCGGCGGCCGCGGGCCGTGCCGGGCTGTGGCTGAGGGGGCTCAGTGCTCTGAGGGGGCTGAGGGAGGGTGTGGGGGGGGCTCCGCCATGTTCCGTGACACAGCAGGGGCGTCTGGCCCCGCCCCCGCGCCGTGATTGACAGCGGCGCCGGCCAATCGCGCGCGGCCGCGGCGGCGCGCGCCCCGCGGTGGGCGGGGTTCCGGCGCGCGGGGCAGGAAGCGCTGAGGCGGCGGCGGCGGAGGAGGAGGAGGAGGGAGCGGGGAACGGGGAACAGGGAACAGGTACGGCCGGACCCACCCCGGGATACAGCGGGATGTACCGGCATACCCCGGCATACCTCGCCCTCGGTGCGGCCGCGCCGCCGCTCTCCTGTCCTGAGGCGCTGGGGGGAGGCGGCGCGGCGTCCTCGGGGGGTCCGGCG